>CM027573.2:14556052-15756052 GCA_015852605.2 Populus deltoides
AAAATTCACGATAATGGGTTTTTAATTAAAAGGGTACTAGGATAATGATCAGATTGACAATTAGTGTATAGATAGGAGACTGACGTGAGTAATCGGTATCATTAGACTAAAAATAAAAATAATAAGAAAATCTATTATCGTACTTTCTTAAACAAAAATTATATGGAGGAATGATTTGGACTCGTGATCTCTTCGCATAGCTTATTATTAATGAGACAAAGACCTTATGATATGAAATTGACCATCAAATATATATCTATTCTTTGACATATTTAACTAGCATAGTTATTGTTATACAGTCCTGCATTTACCAAAATCAATTTTGATCGACCATATTAAAGGATTGATTTGTCAAAGAAACATCTCAACTTAATATCTTAAGTTGTTAGGTGATCTCTTAATATTATTTTATATTACTCTCTAGCATATTCGCACAAGTAAAAGTCTAGCAACATGACCCAAAGTAATCAATACCTTCCTGCTGACTAAAACCTCTATCAACCAACTATGTCTTATAGCGTTTAATTCTACCATTGGCACGACACTTGATCTTGTATATCCAATGACAAACAACAACGTTCATTGAATGATAAAAAGAAACCACAGGCCAAGTACCGTTGGAACACAGAACTTAAATTGCAGCCTTTATAGCGTCTCACCAAGCCTCATACCTGTCAGCATAAAAAAAAAAAATAGTGGTTCGTAGGTAGAACTTAACACCAGTGAACATAACTAACAGTCTATTTTATTTCAAATCAGAATTGTTTTTTTTTACCAAAACAAGTTGTTTTGGTTAAAAATAATAATTCAACCAATCCGTGATCTAGGCCTTAAAGCTCTGTTTGGTGTTACGTTTTCACTGGAGTTTCAATAAAATATGAATTTTTTTTCCTTCAAATTAATTTCTTAAAAAATGTTTTTGGATCATTTTTATATGCCGATGTGAAAAATAATTTTTAAAAACTGAAAAAAAAACTATTACTAATTACCCTAACTTAAAAACTATCTTAAAACTATTTTTTCTCAACAATGAGCTAGACACCAAGTTCTTTTTAATGTCGGTAATATGTAATACATTGTTAAGGGTGAAAAGCTTTCTAGAGATCATCTTCAGTGTTGCAATGTCGCGGTCACACAAACTAATTACCCTAACTTTAACAAATAAGATAGTATAAAGTAAGCAATAGGTTGACCTCATGAGGAAAATCTAGTTCAGATATAATTTAGATCTAGTTCAGATCTTTATGCTAGATGATTCAAAGTTGGAGGATTTGGAGGTTTTCTATGCTATGCTATGGTAAACAAAATAAATATAATCAAACTAAATTAGATTAACTGAAACTTATTAAAAGAAAAACCTTGGTCTCAAGTAAACGTCCACCTTTGAAAATCAAACTTGATCATTGAAACGATATGTCGATTTATATTTTGAGTATCCATCTTTTCTTAACATTAGTGAGTTAACCAATCCACAGTATAACTAATGCTAACCATTAAACAACCATAGTATCCACACTAGTAATTTAATTCAATGACATCCTTAAGAACTAGATAGATTGATAAATCTAGATAACATAATTGTCTGTATTCTATGTACAATTTAATTAAATGTCTTTTCTAATATTAACAACATAGATATGCCATAATTATTAAATTTAGTCGCTTCACAAGTTTAAATATCACAACTCTGGTTTTGATAGAAAACTTAGCAATAGATTAGTTAGAATAATAATAACTCAAAGGAAATAAGCATAAGAAAACATTCATACTCATCATATAAACTAAAAAGAACAGATAAAACAAATCTCACAGTTTTTAAAATCCAAAGGTTTCAGTATCTTTTCAACCAAGAAAAATAGCTTAGCTTTGCATGTCTATCGAAAAACTAAGGAAGAGAAAAGATGAAAACATAATTTCAAAGATAGGAGAAAAATAACTTAGCTTTGCATTTTATATATAAAACATGGGCAAAATACTATGTAAGTGTTGGTAAAACTATCGAATAATATGGTTGCATCATTCAATAAGACCTTTCCAACACCTAGTACCTTAAAGGTTGTTGAGTTCTTCATGTATAGGTTTTCTCCATCCACTTTTTTGTAAGCAGAAAACATCATCTTCTCATTGCATACATGTCTTGTAACACCAGTGTCAACCCATCACTACTCAGGAATATTGATAAAGTTAACTTTGAAAACAACACAAGACAAGTTCATTTTTGAAACTTTAATAGTGAGGTGATTGATCTTTTTGCAGGTTTTCTTAGCTTACCCTTATTTTTGCAATCTTTAGCTAGATACCCAACCTTATTATTGATAAAGCACTTGTTATTGAACTTCCTAACAATTATTTTATCTTTCACAGGAAGCTTCTTTTAATTTTTATTATAGGACTTTACTATTTGTTCCACAACATTTGCTTTTGAGGCACTAGAAGAGTTGGTTCTCTTTTATCCTCAACCTCAAAACGAGACCTTCAATTCCCATCTCATTGGGCTTATTTTTAAGATAGTTCTTGAAGTCTTTCTAAGATGATGATAATTTTTCAATGATTGCAGCCACTTGAAAGGATTGACTTAGAGACATATCACAAAGACTTGGGGAGCTACTAATAAACCCAAATTTAATAGCTCAAAAAAAACCCCATAAAACCCAACCTTCCTTGGGCTTAGCTACGTTTTGGATCCTACTATCCCAAAACCCATTAGTTGTATAAAAATTCTCTGAAAGTCCACCATATTTTTATCAATATTAATATTGTGTAAAAGATAGTGTGTAAATTTTTTTTAAGAGTCCACCATATTTCCAAGTATCAGAGATATTTATATCTCTTATTAATACATATGTTGGTGATATTTTTTCTTTTTAATACTATTAGGATAATATTATTCTTTAACTCCTTATCTCCATAAAAAAAACTCATATGTTGTAAATAGACCGTAAATCATTTAAACAAAAGGTTTGAAATGTCCTCTTTGTATTGCATATTCATTTATAGAATATCTATCTGTAATATTATTGTATTTTTTTAAAAAAATCACTGACTTGATCATTAAAGAGTCCATAAATTTATTAACGAAAATCTTTTGTGAGTATCAAGCACCCGCCTCGAGTCACCTTAATTAAAGAGAATAGATTAGATTGTTAGAATTAAAAAATTAATTAATTATCCAAGACATAAACTTGGCCCCAAACTACTTGAAATTTTTAAAACATAGTCAAAAACCATATCCCATGACATGGAAATTGAACTCTTCCCGTAAGTAAAATGGAAAAGTGAATACCATCCAGTAATTTATAAAATTATCCAGTGTTAATGTTCTCTGAGTTGGTCTTGCATTGTCTCGTAATACAAAATCAGACTTTTAGACATCATGTCAAATCTATTTAGATTCAAGTCTCTGCCATTTCCACGATCGCGAAAGTATGGCGACCTCGTCAAAGCAGTTGTTTTCACGTCATCTTCGAATTAGTTTTGTTTTCTTTAGAAGCTGCTTAGATCATCAATATTGAAACTGTCCACTCCTCCATTTTCATTGAATATAAACAGAAAAAAAATAACCCCACCTGAACTTGGCTGAAACTCTCTACCCCACTCCATTGGAGCTCTGACTGCCAATCCAGTGCCAAGTGGCTCAGTAGACTCTCTATTTACCTTCCCCATCCGACCCACTCCTCCTCCTGTGGAATCCCCTTTAAAACTAGACTCGTGCAGTTTCTAATCAGCGGCTTCTTTCCTTGAGATATCGCCCATCGTCTGAGATGGAGCCTAGCTTTCTGACTGGGCAAGCAGAATGGTGTCCCCAATTCTCCTTCCCTCAACAAATGTCGTTCGTTTGCTGCTTACATTAGCGGTGGGCCATGGCTGTGATGTTTTGAAAATAAAAGAGAATAGGAAAATACAACAAAGTTCTTGAAGGTTTAGAAAGTAAATAAATAAAGGATACTGTGATAATTGAATAAATTTTAAGAAGTATAAATTGGATAAAAAAAAAATGAAAATCTGATTTGAGAGAGAAAGAATCAGCAGGAGAGAAGGGGAGGAGAAGAAGAGGAAAAAAGAGGGAAAAATAAATAAAGGAGAACTAGCATATTTGGGATAGAATTGAGTACGAATTATGAATAGAATTTCAATATAGTCATGAATTTATGATATTTTTATTTTGATCATTCAATTTGATAAAATTATAAAATGACTCAAAAAATTTGATAAAATTCCAAAATGGTTCCCGAAGCATAATTCGAGATTCTGGAAAGAATTGAGGATAAATTATGGGCAAAATTCCAGTATAGTCATGAATTTATGACATTTTTATTTTGATCCTCCAATTTGACAAAATTACAAAATGACCCCAAAATTTGATAGAATTCTAAAATGGTCCCCGAAGCATAATTCTAGATTCTAGAAAGAATTGAGGATGAATTATGAAAAAAATTCCAGTATAGTCATGAATTTATGACTATTTTCAGTTTGATCCTCTAATTTGAGAAAATTACAATTTGACCCCTAAAAATATGATGAAATTCCATAATGGTCCCTGAAGCATAATTCGAGATTCTGGACAGAATTGAGGATGAATTAAGAGCAAAATTCCAGTATAGTCATGAATTATGATATTTTTATTTTAGTCCTCTAATTTGACAAAATTACAATTTGACCCCTAAAAACATGATGAAATTCCAAATTGCTCCCTAGATGTAATATTAAATTTTTCAGAATGGCTTGATGAATAATTGAGGGTTATTTAGTGAAATATTATCAAGTTTTATAATTTGTGTTCTTATGAATTAGATTTCGGGAAAAACCGTTTAATTTTTGGGTTTTTGGAAAAAATAACTAGTTTTGTTCATAAACATATAAGGTTATGAGTTAGACTCTTAGTTAAGTGTATTAAATAGGTTATAAGTTCTTTTCGAGTCATTTTTGAGAATGTCTCCTTTTGTATTTAGATAATCCGAATATTTTACATGCGAGACATCAATAAGATTTCTTTCGATATCTTCAAGTTCTGTTTGATTTTGAGTCAAGTGAGTGAATAATTTTTCATATGCATGAGAAATAGTATAAATATTTGGATTGTTAATATGAATTGGATCATGCTTCTTGATAATATATATGTGTGTGTGCGCGTGTTGATTATTATCCTTGTTACAATAAAGCATGAACAATTGTTGAATCTGAATTCTTGATATGAGCCAATATATACTTTTGAATTGATAACTTCTTATTTGATTGATGTCATGATTTGATCCTTGAGATATGACTCTGTTTGTTTAATTATGATCATATGAAACTATGATATGTCAATCAGAATACCCATGCTAACAGGGTAATGTTAATCTTTGTGCATATCGTATCTAAATCCTAGTTGGTCGGGGAAGTCACCAACCTGTGTGGACTTATCATCCCACAGAACAAAGCCTCATACTCATTGCATTTTTATTTTCTAATGAGTTTTACCTTATGATACTCTTGTTATGGCCAATTTGAGAAACTCTCTTATAAGAATATAAAGCCATCATTGTATATATATCCCTCATTGTTTTTGTACCTCGTGTATGTATATTGAACATTATCTCCTATAAAAATAATCTATGAATCTTGTGTTGGTGTCAAGGATGAATTATTTGTTTTTAAAGCCTTATTGTTCCTCACTTGTGCAACTAGGCCGTTAGTAATATGACTCTCAAGATTGCAACAAGAGCACATTGGTTTAGATACACTTCTAAAACAGGTTTGTTGAAGCACTTTAAAGTAATAAATCTTTTATTGTTGTTAATGATGAATCTTTTGTATTTAAAATTTTATGTTTGCAATATATCTTTTAAAATTCTAACAATACCATCTCGGTTTAAATCCGCTTGTAAACAAGGTCTTTGAACCAAATTTGACAAATCTCATTCAATTAGGCAATCTCATTTCAAGGGAAGAGCATACAAATTTGCAATAAACTCTCGCACCGCAATTAGTCCAAGAATAACAATTGGAAGATAGTACTCTTACTGGATATTGAACTCATTAATTAACAAATACACTTAGATATCTAATAAAATTAAGGTTTAAACTTTAATCTCATCCAACATTTTCCTGGGAAGTCCACATTACATGAGCTAATGTTTAATTAAATAGAAAAAAACTAGTAGAAACAAAATAAAGAAAAGAAGCGAACTAAAAGATGATATTCCTAGACCATGACATCCAAAGCTCGGCGATCATCATCTTCAGTCACGAATCTCCTCCAATACCAATGTTGCTTCCACACTTTAGACATCTCTTCGATGGGGATGTTCATCGTCTCAGGCAAAAAGAAAAAGATGAAGGTACTCATGATTGCCACAAAGATTGCAAAGAAGATGAACAAACCAAATTTGAAGTGGCAAAGCATTGCGAGGAAAAGCTGAGCTATGAAGAAAGTGAATAACATGTTGACTGCCACGGTGATGCTTTGCCCGGCTGATCGAATTTCTAGCGGAAATATTTCACTCGGAACTAGCCATCCCAATGGCCCCCATGACCACGCAAAGGCAGAAACAAATAAGCAGATGCATGCTACAACTATACCGGCATACCACTTTGGCAATTCGATCACATCTCCAGATGTTCCAAACTTGGATCCGATTAAAACTGCGAGCGCAACCTGCACATGTAACATTAATTTACATAAGATATCCAAGTAGTAGTAGTAGTATTAGTATACGTAAACCAAACTACACAAGCGAACAATTTTATCTCCAGGCTACAGATAATTCTTAATTACCTGAAATACAAACATTACAGCTCCACCTGAAAGAAACAGAGATCTTCTTCCAGACTTATCACTGCCATAGATTGAAACACCGGTGGCAAGAATGTTAACAGCGCCGGTGATAACCGTGGATAAGAGGGAAGCATTACTTTCAAAACCAATACTCTGGAGGAGGACAGGAGCATAGAACATGACCACATTCATCCCAGTAAGTTGTTGGAAAAACGGAATAGCTACAGCCATGGTCAGTTGCGGCCGATACTGTCTCTTAAGGATTCTAGTCCAGGGATGCTCCACTTGCTTAGCTGCCTCACTGGCCGTGACTAAATCTTGAAACTCAGACTCAATTTCCTTGTCGTTAAGGCCACGTATCTTTCTAAGTATTTCTCGAGCTTTTTCAGCTTTGCCTTGCTCTAACAACGAGTTTGGAGTGTCATCCAGTTTAAGCGCTGAAAGACAGATGAGGGCAGCAGGAATGGTCGCTCCGCCTAAGCTGTAACGCCATGCTTGGTTTCCAGCAATCTTAGGTGTCAAGTAATTGACAAGATTAGCTATGAAAATGCCAATAGTGATTGCGAGTTGGAACACAATGTTGAAAGCACCACGATGTTGTTGTGGAGCCATCTCGGAGACATAGAGCGGCACAGACTGATCGATATCAAAACAAAAATTAACAATTAATATAGCATATAGAATGCATGATATATAGAGCTCCGATGAAAAACATGATGCCACCAAAGAGCATTGATCTTTTTGTTATAGATAGAAGGGCTGATTACCTGAGTTGAAAAACCAACTCCAACACCTAAGAGAATGCGACCGGCGATGAGCATTGAGAGGTCCACAGCGCCGGCATTGAGAGCAGCTCCGATGAAAAATACGATGCCACCAAGGAGCATTGTTCTTTTCCGACCCCTCGTCCTTGTGATATAAGAAGCTCCAAAAGATGCAATTAATGCAGCCAGGTATAACGAAGATGTGAACAAGGTTAGGCCCATATCGTTAAACTTGCAATATTGATTAGTGGATGTATCTAACGCTTCCTTACGATAAACATCTGGGAAAAATTTATTCAAAAAGGGAGCCATAGACGTCACACCACCCGAGATACCAAGGTCGTATCCGAAAATTAATCCTCCCATGGCTCCTAGCACACAAGCATTTACCACATGCCGAGTGACCTTTCCGGGATAGTTTTTAACATCACCGGCAACAAAACCACCAGCACCCATTATTTGAGAGCAAAGCAAGCAGTAAGCAAAAGCGAGAAACGAATATTGTGTTAGTGATCATGAATGTTGAGAAGGTCGTAGCTATTACCTTGTATTTATAGTGGTTAGAATCTACCATTACATTACAAGGAATTAAACGATCGATCTCTTTTTGGATTAGGATTTGGATTATCTAATCCAGTCCGGTTCTGGCTTTGAACAACCTCCCATGTTTGCAATAAAACCTTAACTTACGAATATTCTTTTCACGATCATTAATTTGAAAAAGATTGAACGAATACAATAATTAGAGGAGTAATATGAAATTAATATTACAACTACTTGTCCTAATTAATAGGAGGAAGGACGTAGTACATTATTATTCGGACAAGGACTTCGACTCCATATTAATTTTCTCGTAGGCAGTACTGTACCGAACTTGAAATTGAACATGTGATGTCATGCAGCTCATCACATCCCAAACCTTACTATCATCAGCCCATATTTCATTAATCGACTCCCCGTGTCGTATTGCTTTTCAATTGGATCCCCAATGTATCGTAAATCTTCATCTAGGTCCCATCTAAATCAGTTAAGGTTTTCCTCTTAATAAGAAATTATAATCCAATATAATTTTCCATTTAAAGTGCCTTTGTTGTACAGAAAAGATTAAAAAAAAATACCTAATTTATATAATAAAAATTCACGATAATGGGTTTTTAATTAAAAGGGTACTAGGATAATGATCAGATTGACAATTAGTGTATAGATAGGAGACTAAAAATAAAAATAATAAGAAAATCTATTATCTTACTTTCTTAAACAAAAATTATATGGAGGAATGATTTGGACTCGTGATCTCTTCGCATAGCTTATTATTAATGAGCCAAAGACATTATGATATGAAATCCACCATCAAATATATATATCTATTCTTTGACATATTTAACTAGCATAGTTATTGTTATACAGTCCTGCATTTACCAAAATCAATTTCGATCGACCATATTAAAGGATTGATTTGTCAAAGAAACATTTCAACTTAATATATTAAGTTGTTAGGTGATCTCTTAATATTATTTTATATTACTCTCTAGCATATTCTCACAAGTAAAAGTCTAGCAAGAGGACTCAAAGTAATCAATACCTTCCTGCTGACTAAAACCTCTATCAACCAACTATGTCTTATAGCGTTTAATTCTACTATTGGCACGACACTTAATCTTGTATATTCAATGACCAATAACAACATTCATTGAATGATGAAAAGAAACCACAGGCCAAGTGCCGTTGGAACTCAGAACTTAAATTGCAGCCTTTATAACGTCTCATCAAGCCTCATACCTGTCAGCATAAAAAAAAATAGTGGTTCGTAGGTAGAACTTAACACCAGTGAACATAACTATCAAAATTTTAATTCAAATCAGAATTTTTTTTTTTATCAAAACAAGTTGTTTTGGTTAAAAATAATAATTCAACCAATCCGTGATCTAGGCCTTAAAGCCCTATTTGGTGTTACGTTTTCACTGGAGTTTCAACAAAATATGAATTTTTTTTCCTTAAAATTAATTTCTTAAAAAATGTTTTTGGATCATTTTTATATGCCGATGTCAAAAATAATTTTTAAAAACTGAAAAAAAAACTATTACTAATTACCCTAACTTAAAAACTATCTTAAAACTATTTTTCTCAACAATGAGCTAGACACCAAGTTCTTTTTAATGTCGGTAATATATAATACATTATTAAGGGTGAAAAGCTTTCTAGAGATCATCTTCAGTATTGCAATGCCGCGGTCACACAAACTAATTACCCTAACTTTAACAAGATAGTATAAAGTAAGCAATAGGTTGATCTCACGAGAAAGATCTAATTCAGATATAATTCAGATCTAGTTCAGATCTTTATGCTAGATGATTCAAAGTTGGAGGATTTGGAGGTTTTCTATGCTATGCTATGGTAAACAAAATAAATATAATCAAACTAAATTAGATTAACTGAAACTTATTAAAAGAAAAACCTTGGTCTCAAGTAAACGTCCACCTTTGAAAATCAAACTTGATCATTGAAATGATATGTCGATTTATATTTTAAGTATCCATCTTTTCTTAATATTAGTGAGTTAACCAATCCACAGTATAACTAATGCTAACCATTCAACCATAGTATCCACATTAGTAATTTAATTCAATGACATCCTTAAGAACTAGATAGATTGATAAATCTAGATAACATAATTGTCTGTATTCTATGTTCAATTTAATTAAATGTCTTTTCTAATATTAACAACATAGATATGCCATAATTATTAAATTTAGTCGCTTCACAAGTTTAAATATCACAACTCCGGTTTTGATAGAAAACTTAGCAATAGATTAGTTAGAATAATAATAACTCAAAGGAAATAAGCACAAGAAAACATTCATACTTATCATATAAACTAAAAAGAACAGATAAAACAAATCTTACAGTTTTTAAAATCCGAAGGTTTCAGTATCTTTTCAACCAAGAAAAATAACTTAGCTTTGCATGTCTATCGAAAAACTAAGGAAGAGAAAAGATGAAAACATAATTTCAGAGATAGGAGAAAAATAACTTAGCTTTGCATTTTATATATAAAACATGGGCAAAATACTATGTAAGTGTTGGTAAAACTATCGAATAATATGGTTGCATCATTCAATAAGACCTTTCCAACACCTAGTACCTTAAAGGTTGTTGAGTTCTTCATGTATAGGTTTTCTCCATCCACTTTTTTGTAAGCAGAAAACATCATCTTCTCATTGCATACATGTCTTGTAACACCAGTGTCAACCCATCACTACTCAGGAATATTGATAAAGTTAACTTTGAAAACAACACAAGACAAGTTCATTTTTGAAACTTTAATAGTGAGGTGATTGATCTTTTTGCAGGTTTTCTTAGCTTACCCTTATTTTTGCAATCTTTAGCTAGATACCCAACCTTATTATTGATAAAGCACTTGTTATTGAACTTCCTAACAATTATTTTATCTTTCACAGGAAGCTTCTTTTAATTTTTATTATAGGACTTTACCATTTGTTCCACAACATTTGCTTTTGAGGCACTAAAAGAGTTGGTTCTCTTATATCCTCAACCTCAAAACGAGACCTTCAATTCCCATCTCATTGGGCTTATTTTTAAGATAGTTCTTGAAGTCTTTCTAAGATGATGATAATTTTTCAATGATTGCAGCCACTTGAAAGGATTGATTTAGAGACATATCACAAAGACTTGGGGAGCTACTAATAAACCCAAATTTAATTGCCCAAAAAAAACCCCATAAAACCCAACTTTCCTTGGGCTTAGCTACGTTTTGGATCCTACTATCCCAAAACCCATTAGTTGTATAAAAATTCTCTGAAAGCCTACCATATTTTCATCAATATTAATATTGTGTAAAATTTTTTTAAGAGTCCATCATATTTCCAAGTATCAGAGATATAAATATCTCTTATTAATACATATGTTAGTGATATTTTTTTCTTTTTAATACTATTAGGATAATATTATTCTTTAACTCCTTATCTCCATAAAAAGACCCATATGTTGTAAATAGACCGTAAATCATTTAAACAAAAGGTTTGAAATGTCCTCTTTGTATTGCATATTCATTTATAGAATATCTATCTGTGATATTATTGTATTTTTTTAAAAAAAAAATCACTAACTTGATTATTAAAGAGTCCATAAATTCATTAACGAAAATCTTTTGTGAGTATCAAGCACCTGCCTCTAGTCACCTTGACTAAAAGGAATGGATTAAATTGTCAAAATTAAAAAATTATCTAATTATCCAAGACATAAACTTGGCCCCGAACTACTTGAAATTTTTAAAACATGGTCAAAAACCATATCCCATGACATGGAAATTGAACTCTTCCCGCAAGTAAAATGGAAAAGTGAATACCATCCAGTAATTTATAAAATTATCCAGTGTTAATGTTCTCTGAGTTGGTCTTGCATTGTCTCGTAATACAAAATCAGACTTTTAGACATCATGTCAAATCTATTTAGATTCAAGTCTCTGCCACTTCCACGATCGCCAAAGTATGGCGACCTCCGCAACCAACAAGTTTAGCAATCCAGTGTCCCTCGTCTCCATTGTCACGAAGTTTTTTAGGAGGCGGGATGTCTATTGGCACTTCCATTGGTTGACCTGTAGTCACGTTCCTCCCATATCCAAGCCGTCCATGGTCACCTCGACCAAACTGCCAGAAAATCCGGTCAGCATATATTACTACTCAATATTAAAACAAGTCGTTTGCTGAGAAAGTGGTAAAAAGTGCAAATATCTGTGAACCTATGTACGTGTGTTTAAGTGCCCATGCAGGCAAAGATATTAGAGAGAGAGAGAGAGAGAGAGAGAGAGAATAACTATGCATAGATGCAGATAAAAAGAGCTGATTATACTTACGGAAAACATCTGCCCATCACGTGTCAACGCAACTGAATGAGTCCCGCCACAAGATACCTGGATTGCAAATAAAACCAGTTCAATCTTGAACCATGGGAGGTTATTACACTGGTTAACCATAGCAAGCTAAAAAATACCAATTCAATTTTCTCTCTTTTACAATCAATTACAATAATGAGAATTGTCACAACCAACTAAAATATGTGCTTCAAATATAGGGCAACACTAGAAATTATATTAAAAAAACAAAAGGCTTGCAAGTCCTTATCAAACAGTTCCCAGAGTTCCTAAAGCTCCTAGTAAGGGTTGAGGGAACCTATTGTCAAACCTGAGTAATTGCTCTTCAATGATTAAGTATTACTATTAACAATATACTATGATCGCTGAAATTAATGCATCCAAATCCAGAGATAGTTGGCCCCGTGAATGTGTGAGCATGTAATCCAGTCATGTACTTCAGGGAAATGGTTCCACCATTAACTTAAGTGCCAAGTTCAGTTTGATGTTTAAGCACAATTCACCAAATGCTCAACATCGTCCCGAAAAGACCTTACATCATTCAGTATATTAGGGGCACAAAAGATGAGCTTAATTGTTCAATATCAACGAGCATTCTCAGGAAACATATCATGCATATTCTGTAGAACTTAGTAGTTTACAATCCTATGCACACATGACAAACAAAAGGAATTGCAAGTTTGGGTTGCCAAAGCCAAAAATTTGTATTATATACAAACCGTAAATAAGAATTTCCGAGAGTTCCCAAATGCATATGTTGATGATACCTGAATAATGTCCTCCCCTGCTAAAAGATTAACCTTTTGGGGGACCATTTTACTGCTCTTGTCATTATCTCCAAATCCCATTCTTCCGTGTTCACCTCTTCCCCAACCATACACCTGCAATAGAAGACATGTACTAAGCAAAAAATTATTTTCAACCCAAATGGTAAAGACAAACAAAACCAGATCGGATGACATATGTAGCATACGCAACAAGGAAGGTAACACCTGATTCACCTTAAAAACAAAATCAGAAGGAAGCTAGGTTTCAGTTCTGTTGGTATGACCTGCAAATTAATGTAGTCAGGCTTGTCGACACAGGTGGTTCTACGTATTTAGATGATTCTAAGTATTTAGATGATGATCTAACATTACTAGATAGGTATTTGGCCTAGACAGACTATGTAAATGGCCTAACAAATGTTTTTATGAACTAGTAAGATAGGTCTAAATCCAAGAAAAGATTTGGAATGGCTAGATCTGATTAGCTCCTTAAAACTACGATAATGAGAGATTTGTCCTTTATATCGGGCTTAAATTTTTAAGGTGATTCTATAGGTAATTTTTTATAGGACAACCACTGCGTCACTGAACAGACAGTCGAATCTTTCAGAATTGTGTTTTGTGCTTCTAATATGATAGTTTTTATTATTTTCCCTATGTTTTTTCAGATTCTATGTTCTAATTCAAATTATTTTTTGCTTATTTCCTTTATGTTTTCAGATTCCTAGTTATTTTCTAGTTAAAATAGGGTTTTCTGACCTTTTTAAAGATCTTGTAAACCTCTTAAGGAGGCAACCACCATATGCTTTAATTTTCAGAGGATAAAGTTGTGAATTAGGGTTTACATCTAAAACCCTCTCTGCTCATAAGTATCTCATGTCTTTTTCTTGTGATTTCATGTTGTTATTGTCCTACGTAGCTTCTACCTGCATTAATTGGTATCAGAGTCTAACAGTCCTAAGTTTTATATTGCTTGTTGTGTGTTGTAATTTCATCGATAATTGTTTGCTTGTTGTGTTCCACTAAACAACCATGGTAGGAAATGGTTATGGAGTGGGGCATGTCCAAGGGGAGGATGAGGAGGCTCCCCTTCCTGGAGAAACATCCAGGAGCTCATTATGAAGGACATGCAAGAGGATGAGGAGGCTCCCCTTCGAGGAGAAACATCCAGGAGCTCATCATGAAGGACATGCAAAGACATATCGCATAATTGACTCGTAGACTAGAAGAGAAAGAGCAACATGAACATACCCAGGAGAGTGATCACGGGACCTTGGCTAGTACTTAAAACCCAAAGGCGTGAACGGAGAAGACAACCTCATGATAGGGAAGAGGTTAGATTTGGGGATTTCAAGTTTCGTATCAAAATCTCTAAGTTTATTGGAACCTTACAGGCAGACAAGTTTATAGACTAGTTGAACAAAGTCAAGAAGATTTTTAAGTATAAGGAGGTTCCTGAGTAGACGCAAGTTAAATTAATCACAATCAAATTGAAAGGTAAGGCATCTACCTGGTGGGAACGGTTGAAGAAGATGCAGGAGAGGCAAGGAAAATTGAAAATCAATGACTAGGATAAAATGAAAAGGAAGATGAGAGAGCAGTTCCTTCTTTTCAGTTATTCTCAAACCTTATACCAGAGGCTTCACACGTTGAGATAATGAGGTAAGTTTTTCAATGATTACACTAATGATTTCTACCAGTTAGTAGCTTGGAATCTAGCAGAAACAGAAAAGCAGTTAGTTGCAAGGTATTTAAGTGATCTAAAGCAGTCTATACAGGAGGTATTGTGTCTCCAGTCTTTATTAATAGTTTATGAAGCTTAACAAAGGGCCTTGACAATAGAGAAACAATAGACTGTAGGACTAGGAGTAGAAGTTTCCAAGTAGATTAGAATAATATAGGTGGGCATATCAATAATCAGAAGGCTACCACCACACAACCTAGGCCAGCTCAACAAAATCAATAGGCATCGGGTCAAGGTTCTGGTTTCAGAATTTGTTGTTTTAGATGTTGTGAACTTGAGCATCGGGCTAGCGAGTAAAGTAAAGTGGAGAGCCACCCAAGAAAAAAAAATTTGGAATGACAAGTTTGGTTAGCTCCTTAAGACTACGATAACAAGTGATTCTACGACCAATTTTCCCTAGGGCAACCTTTATGTTGCTGAACAGACCGTCAGATCTTTCAAAATCGTGTTTTAAGCACTAATGCTCCTGATATGGTATTTTTTATTATTTTTCATATTTTTTTTCGGATTTTATGTTTTAATTCGGGTTTTTTGTTTACTTCCTTTATGTTTTCAGATTCCTAGTTGGGGTTTTTTGTTTACTTCCTTTATGTTTTCAGATTCCTAGTTGTTTCCTAGTTAAGATAGGGTTTTCTTACCTATTTAAATGTCTTGTAAATCTTTTAAGGAGGCAGTTACCATATGCTTTAATTTTCAGATAATAAAGTTGTGAATTCAGGATTCACATCTACAACCCTCTTAGCTCATTAAGTATTATGTGTCTTTTTCTTGTGATTTCATGTTGTTACTGTCCTATGTAGCTTCTACCTACATCACAAATTAAATTAAGTTATTTTTATCTTTTGACTCAAGAAAAGTTAAAAATATGTTTGATTAGAAATAACTTCTGACTTTCATCAAAAAATCGTTACAAAATTGAGTCAAGATTTTGCTTTAAAATTTTTAAACTTCCAACTAATTGATTCTAACTTGTAACACCTCCCTTCATCAAAAAAAGTTGCTTTGTGTTAATTTTTGTCAAACATCTTCACTTATTTTTTTCATAAGCTATTTAAGAAATATAGCTTTCGAATTATGGCTCAAAATCAAAAACCATTTTCCACAAGTCATGTCAAGCGGAGCCTTATTCACAAAGCAATGGATACAGCCTATACTGAGAGTAAGGATGCGTCTCTTATTTATAATCAGCAAGATCCAATTCAAGCATCATGTAAAAGTCAGAGAAGAGAAAGGGGTTATATATGGCCCGAAAGCCAATAGCTAAAAGCAAACTCTTTAACCTAAGATACAAGCCTTTTAAAGATTGATACAAGTGGAATTTCTGATCCTAAGCTAGGAAAGCTCTGCCACACAAAGTAGCTTTTGACTTTGAGTCATATTCAGAAGTTGTTTTTCATAGACAACTTACGACAAAAATAAAGTTAAAATGACTTTAAGTTAGAAGTATGTTTGTTAAGACTTGAAAGCAACTCTTTTGAGGAAGAGATGTAATATACCATAAGTTAAATATTAAAAATCTGACTTTTGATTAAATCACAATTTTGACTTGGATTTGTAACTAACTTTTGATTCAAGTCAAAATATGATTCTATCCAAATATACCTGTGAGAGTCAAAAATCAAGAAAAACAACTTGAATCAATTTGCAAAAATCACACCAAACATAACCCACATGAATAAAACATAAGCTCAAGATGAAAGTACAGAACTGAATGAACTTCTCTGCTATATACAATGTTGCACCTGAACAGGTTATAATAATGACAAGCATGCGGTCAACCTAATTAAAGAAACTTTTAGACAGCAAAGAGCATATTTACCTCCCCATCATCAGTCAATGCAGTAGAATGCCATCCACCAGCAGCAATATCAACCTGGACATACACTCAGGCTATTATAGATATGAAACTGAAATCAAGCACAAAATGTCTAAGAAATTAACAAGAAAGAAAACAGCTCATTCCATATCACCAATCTGAGTGCACATTAGCGTAAGCCTTTATTAGAAGTCAACAAGTTTAAAGTGCAGATTCTCTGCATCACTGAGTAACACGAGTCTTCACCCCTTTTATAAGCTTTCATGTTTGCACTGCACTAAATCAAACTATTGTACCTTGATCATGCCAAGGCACTACATATGGGGCACTCTCAGACTGGATGATGGCAGTGTTTTCATAGAAAGGTTCCAAACAACCAATTATAAGAAATGACATATTTTCAAAGGATTTATTCAGGTAATCTGGGAAGAAGAATTTTCAAAAATAAACTTGAATGAGGAACCCATTCATCAATAAATCCTAACACTTCAGATGAGATTTTTTGAGAAACTGTATTGTGCAACTAACAGAATGGAATAAAAATAGAAGTCAAGCAGAAAGGGACTTAAGGATGTAATACAAACCAAATTGAGACCAGAAAGTCCTTGGACAAGAATAGGTTGTGATCTTGGCTGAGTATCACCAGTTCCGAGCTGTCCATATTCATTATTACCCCACGCCCATAAAGTTCCATCTTCTTGAAGAGCTAAATTATGAAATGCCCCAACAGCAATGAGCCTCACTCTTTCAAGACCTTGTACCCGCACAGGGACAGATATCTGCTTTCTGAAAATATGAAAAGCTGTAAGTGGTTAAAACAGCAATAATATGAGGATGCAGCAAGCTATCAATACAAGCACACTTCAAAAGCATGTAGCAATGACCAGAAACAGGGATATGTAAAAACATAATTGACGATTTAAGTCAAGGAAACTGTACATGTCTCCAGGAGGCCATGGTTGACCCCAGGTCCATACATGCCCTTCACGTGTGAGAACCACAGAGTGAGTACCCCCAGCAGCTACCTAAAAAATTAGCAATTAGAGATGGATGACATATCAGCAATTAGAACAGACAGAAAAGCAATTGAGGGCCAAGACATGTCATTTAACATATAAGTACAATCACAAATATAGAAGGGAGGTATGTGAAAGCAAATTTCTGAGTTGTACGCATGCTAGCCTAAAATTGCTATGATCCATAAAACCGATACTTAAGGCTTATGCCTCAATGAGTAAGATGCCACCAGCAGGGGGGGGGGGAGCAACTCCCTGATGCTGGAATAGAATTTAATGAAGCAGGATTACAACTCATGCGTGCACTCTAACATCTCAAATACCATTCTTGAGTGTTCATGTCACTCTAAGGTTGTCAGTCAGCTTTCTTGGCTTATAGCAAGCAGCCGCAGGAGGAAGTTACATACTATTAATGGACTTAATTAATGCCTTGAAAAATAAGCATGCACAGTTAACCATCCTCTTCTACAATATCATTCGGAGAGCAAATAAAACCCACACAAGGAAAAGGGGATGAAATTAAATACAAATAGTAGATTCCTGAGTATTCATCTGTACATAACAACCAAGGAGGCAATCTGAAACCATATTCATATTTCATACAGCTTGGGAGGTGCTGGGGAAGATATTGAAATGGATTCCTTAAAATAATTCGATTCCTGCACTCTATAATGATTGATAGAAAAGAAAATCACCTGGCGAACTACAAGGTTTGATGCACAGCGTTGGGGGATGACTATATCCCTTCTCAAAGGCCTCCCAGTGTCATTTTTCCTCTCAGGTTCTTCACCACACTGGCCATATTCGTTCCCACCTACATTGTTAAAAATGTATCATACTTTTAAATTCATTAGTTCTTCCACTTATATATGAACATTGAGTAAACAAACTACATTCATGAGAAAGAAGGAAGAAAAAAGTATGAACATGAATTTTCATTCATACAAAAAAACAAAATCATTGTATTTTCTGCAACTTTTTTCTTTCATGCAGCTATAAACCAAACCAAGCAATGCTATTCAGATACAGGGAAAAAACCTCCTTGTTATCTCAATGATTCATTCTTATAAGAAGACAATGAGATGATTAATTCAAGAAAAAAACTAAAAGGGGATCATTGCATACCCCAAGAATAAGCACGTCCTTGATCATCAACAGCCAAACAATGCCAGCCACCAATAGCCGCCTAAAAATCAAGAAACCCAAAAACAAAATATTAGAACAAAATGATTGACACACAGACTTAGACACACACGAACCATTGCATAACCAAAGAGAAGCATAATCATCATGGTTTCCAAAAAAAATAACCAAAGAAAAAATATTACCTGAACAATGTTGACATTAGCAAGAGCCTTGACCTGGCTAGGAATGTTCTCGGTTTTGGTCTCTGGTGGATGTCCTAATGTCCCTCTTTGGTTCCAACCCCAAGTAAACAACTAGCAATATCAATCAAAATATTTTTTTTCAAAAAACCCATTTACATTAACACCAACATATTGTAAACCAAAAAAAATGCTGCATGCATAAACAAAAGTGTCCTCAACAATTCATTCAAGTTGAGCTTCTTCTTTTTTTATTCTTGACTCAATCCAAATCAATAACAAGTCAATAAATCTAATCAAGTTATTTAATTACTTTAATCCAAATAAATTTCAGGGTTATTTCACTAAAAAAAAATTCAACTACTTTAATCATCAGCTACTTAAAGGACTTGAAATTTAAAACATTACTATAAGTCAAAAGGCTGAACTTTCAATCATTATTTTTTTACTAGAAGCTAATAAGACAAGCTTAAATCAAATTTTTACCATTGATATCAAACAAACTATTCAGTGCATACTAGTATTCCAGCTAAAGCCAGAGAAGGGTAAGAAAAATACAAACCTTGCCATCATCACAAATGGCAAGAGAGTTGCGACTTCCAGCAACAACAGAGCGAACGTTGTAAGGCTCGAGAGCTTTGACAACGCAAACCCATTCTTTGTCTTCGTTGTTCCCTATCCCTAGTTGGCCATCCTCGCCCGATCCCCTGTTTCATATTTCACAAACAAAATAAAACCGAAAACATTGCCATGATTTTACTTTTACACGTGTTTTATACAGTTAAAAGTGAGAGAGGATGCTTACCAGGCAATCACAGAGGACTCGGTTGCCATTGGAGAGAAAGCGACAAAGAAACAAGTACGTGGGTGTATTTATAAAGAGGAGGTTTTTTAAAGGGTTTTTGGGGTTAGTGGTGGCAGTGGGGGTTTTCCCTTTTTCCCTGCCTATCGTCTTGTTTGTGCGAGGTGAATTGGATTCGGACAGTGGTCTAAAAAGCTTTAGCCAGAATCGTAGTTTAGTGGAAATGGACAACCTTGAGGTTCCTTTTTTGTGGATTTGTAGGTTTAATTTACTTGTCATTTTACAACACGACTTTAAGATGCCAACCATTGTAACATCATCTATAACCCTACTTGATCTGGTAATGGATTTCCCATGTTTTTAAAAATGTTTTTTCATCAAATAAAAAATTAATCCATTTCAAAGCACAACGAAGAAATCCAAAAAATTAATCCATTTCAAGCCATGGCAATGCTCTACTCTCAACTTGTCTTTTACCCTTTCAGTTAAGTACTTCACAATGACACGTACAAACTGCTCGTCCACTTGGCATTCTCTGGAAGTCCAACTTGGTCTAGTTGAATAAACGCCTATACATTCAACTTTAATCATCCACAGTTATACTCCATCGGAGCTAGTTACTTTGGAGGGTATATGCTTGATGTTCTGATGACCTAAAAGGAGGGAAACTGATTCGGGAACTTTTATAATTCCTGTTCTGTTCTACTACAACCACCTAAAGGTGTTACTGATAAACCAAACAGGGTTTAGAATGGCTAAAAATTCGAAACAAGTAGTTTCGTCACTGATGTAATATCATATAGCAGAGCCACAAGGAACATCAAAACCCAGAATTGGAAGATGAAAATCTGATAAAAACATCAACCCAGATTGTAGGCATCAATACTAAAAACTTGATAATCTGTTGGTACATTTCAATCCCACGTACTGTGGCACGGCACTCAAGATTATCAAATTCATTAATAAATCCAACTACAACAACCCACAGGCGTCTGTAAATTTCACAAGATAGAAGTACAGGGTGCATATATCCTATGAACTGAACTTCATCACTGCAGCCCGTCGCCAGATTCACGTTTTGATGCTTCCTTGATCTCATCGGCGTCATCCTAAAATTGGAATAATGAACACATCAAGCATAACCAGAATAGCGTCATCCTAAAATTGGAATAATGAACACATCAAGCATAACCAGAATAATATAAACTAAAAGCCCTCGAAAGTTACAAGCAGTTGCTCATGCATAAGCAACATCAGGTCAAAACCACCCAAGACCATTCTAATATCATACTCTGCTTAGGTCTCTCATAAGATGCCCTATAACTTCAAAAAATGATGAATTGTGATATAAAAAAAAAGGTCCTGAACAAGCCAACATAAATTGGCGAACATAACATATAGTATCAGGCATAATTTGCCTTTGAACTTAAGAGAATGTTGTCAACTCTGTCCACTCAGGTAGTGATTGTTGCAAGTTCCAAACGCAAAGCACATAGCGTTTTTAAAAATATGCAATGCACAAATGGGTTATTCTGCACATATGGTTCCAAAACAGGATTTAATGATTCTGTAATTAGAAGCGAGAATCGTTAGACAGCTTCAGGGGTCGGCCAAACCTCAACAAACACATGTACATAAATGCATGCTTGCACAAATGTGCAAATGGGTGTGCACGTGTGCAACCTTGGGGAAAGAATATGAATATGAGAGAGAGAGAGAGAGAGAGAGAGAGAGAGAGACCGTGATATCAGAGGTCCAGAGTGTCAGATTATCTCGGAGAAGTTGCATGATCAATGTGCTGTCCTTGTAAGACTCCTCACCCAATGTATCCAGCTCAGAAATAGCCTCGTCAAAAGCCTGCCCAAATATAGTACTTTTTAGTGATGTCAATAGGATCAAGAAATTGGTCAGTGATTGGTATGCAATTAAAGATATCGACACTAAGGACTGAATAGATCAACTTATGTTTAAGGAAACATGGCTTATCAACTAGGTTTTATATTAATACAGAACAAATTGAGTATAAAAGAACGAGCGTACTGGTATGAACCAATTACAAAGCAAACTGATTTCACTAAATTGTAATATTATTTAGTAAAGTGAAGAAGGGACCTAAAAGATATCTCAATGAATGAACATTACTGAAACATGACAACCCTATGGACCAATACATAGTTACATTTAGGGGAGAAACCAAATGTACTGGCATCAATGCTTCACAAACTAACTAAACCAAGTTTGAGCAAACAATTTACTTAACATTATTGACCCAACAACTATTAAAGCACTCAATACTGTTAGCTTCCACAAGTTAATAGCTAGGATCTAATTCCATGCCAGTTATAAAATTTACTAATTAAAACCAATGAGAGGAATGGAGAGCCAGAAATATGCTCCCAAAAGCAAAGAAAAACACCAATCACTTCCTTTTACTCAAAATAATAATGAAAAGAAAACAGAAGAATATGCTTTTCACAACTTGCTTATAAACATAGAGGCAAATACATGCTAAATGCTATTGTATGCAAGGAAATACCAGCTTGGCAAGATTGCAAGCACGATCAGGAGAGTTAAGGATCTCATAGTAGAAGACAGAGAAGTTAAGAGCAAGCCCAAGCCTTATTGGGTGAGTAGGAGCCAGTTCAGTAAGTGCAATATCCTGCAACAAATAAAACAAAAGCAAACTAAGCAGAGAAATAATAGTTGCACATATAAAGCTAAATAGCACATACAACAATGACAATAACAATTCAAATTTATAAAAATTGGCAACATGCTGGCACAAAATGGGCCCACCTGAGCAGACTTGTAAGCCAACAAAGTGCTCTCAGCAGCTTCCTTCCTCTCAGCCCCCGTCTTAAACTCAGCAAGATACCTATGGTAATCACCCTTCATCTTGAGGTAAAATACCTTGGACTCAGCAGATGAGGCAGAGGGAATAAGATGCGACTCAAGGAGGTTCAAGATTCCGTCACAGATCTTGCTGAGCTCAGCTTCAATTTTGCCCCTGTACTCCTTGATGATTGTGACATGATCTTCATTTCCTCTGCTCTCTTCCTTCTGCTCAATAGAAGATATGATCCTCCAAGAAGCCCTCCTAGCTCCAATGACATTTTTGTAGGCTACGGAGAGCAAGTTCCTTTCCTCCACAGTTAGCTCCTCCGAATCAACTGTCTTTGCAACTTTCTCCATAAACTCCACCATTTCTTCATAACGTTCAGCCTGTTCGGCCAACTTGGCCATGTAAACATGCTCTTCACGTGATGATTCAGTTGGAGACATTTTTATATCAAGCTAAAAGTTACTTCTGCAAGGAAGTTCCAAACACATGTATCATTAGAATGAGCTGGACAATATCGAACTCTAAGGGCTACATTTAATTACAAAACTAGCTTGCACAGATTCATAAATTAACTCTTCCATCAACCACTCAATAACATGTCTCCATCTATTGATTCTTAACTTTTTCATCCGTAAGTTATTAATAATTTACAAAAATTGCAGACCTTTTGCAAGCCTTAGAATGAAATCCCTCAAGCTTGAACCAAGTCAGCTAGAGCCTAGAGACGCTAAGAAAGTTGAAATAACACAAGTTCTCAACAACCCCAAAAAGAATGGCAAGAATTATCCTTCAAAGATCTTTGCAACATTAACAAAATCACAGCCCTAGATCAAGTTATGAGATCTGATTTCTACAAGTCATTTAGAAAGTCGTTATTGTTTTTACAACAAAAAATTTAATCCCAAAACCGACCATCTAGAAATGAATGTCCACTCTCCAGTTAATAATAAATCAAACTCTAATTCCTTAATTTCTCCAACATTTTCTCGTTAATAAAACAGATCAGATTCACAGACGTAAATGGAAACGGCTAAACCACACCTTAGCATACAAAAAGTTTCATCTTGTAACAATTTCACTTGGAAATTCAGACTCTTGGCCCCACAATTAAAAGCCCGAATCCAAGCTACCGATCCCATTACTTTCAAAAATACTCTTCGGCAAATCGTAACAATCAATTCTGACCTCATATGCTTTGCTATCTCCAAAATAAAATTAAAAACAAAAAACCTCCTGTATTTAGCGAAACCAACCAGTTAAGCGTCATAACACATTAAGATAAAACAAAAGACACCAAAACCAACATTTCCTACACTTTCTCAGCATCCAAACAAACCACAAAAAAATTAAAAAGCACATAAATCTCAGCAGATCGAAAAAAACACACTAAATAAATCCAAACAAATCACAAATAACATAAATCCACAAAATTAAAACCACAGATCTAACCCTAAAAACAAAAACAAAATGTAACGCTACCTTGAAAAGAGAATCTGCAGACACGGGTCTCTCTCTGTGCGTGAAATGGAGGGGAAACTGCGAGGGAGGGGTATTTCGGGCTCGTTAAAAAGACTGCGAGGTAGGGGTACTTTGGGCTTATAAAAAGATAGGTCATGAGGTTAGGGGTCCAATGAGAAAGTGACAAGTATTGGGTGGCGGAGATTTCGTGGGAGTTCGTATTTTTCTTTTCGGATTTATTATTTCTGGGAAGGACACTCTAGCTTTGACCGTCAACGGAGATGGTCTGAACGAGTGATCCTCTGTGTGCGTGTGTAGTCGGAAGACTAAAAAGTCTAAAAAGAAAGCAGCCTTTAATTTATTGATGATTCGACGGTCTGTGTGTGGTGGGCCCGAGTTTCTTTTTCTTTTCTTTAGGTTGGTTATCACTTCAAGGAAAATTGGGACTTGGAATTTCGTTAGCCTTTGCCTAATCAATAATTATCCTGTCAATTCTCTTCCTCCCCTTATGCTCCTTGCGTCTTTTTAATACCCAACTTGAATTATAGGTTGGACGGTCGATCTCAATCCACTTCAAAAACAAAATATATTAAAAAAAATCTAAATAATGGTGTTCTTGTAAGAATAATTAAAAAAAAAATCAATGGGTTAATAGCTATGTTTTTTTATAGTTTTTGTTTTTAGATAGTTTTACATTTCGGGTTGATTACATCTGAATCAATCCGATTATTCCATAATTAAAATTTATCAAGTATTTATGCTTTTTATAGTAAATAATAATAGGAGGAGGTTTCTTGGCATGTGACGAGTTATGACTCATCTTGAGATGCATTTGGTGAAAAGTAATCACTTGCAAATAAATGAAATTAAATAATTATTTGAAACTAAAAAAATTCTTTGTATGAACACTATAAAATTCCGTAGTCATTAGCGTGCTCATCATTCATTGGCAAGGCCTTATCACAATGCCAGCAAAGAGTTACATCATCGATGAATCATTTCGTTTACTTCATTAATAAGTTTAGGTTCTAGTCATGGTGTTATAACTTCTTCATATGATGACCCCAAATTCAATGAATTAAAATTCAAGTTATTTGATGTTTTGATAATAGTTAATTAAATGTTTATATCAATATTTTTCTTCTCTATAGCTCAGGAAATTCAATACTAGCAGAATAGTTTTTTTATTGAATTTAAGGATTCTGCGATAATAAAATCAGTAACTTTAAATAGATATTATAATAAATAAAAGAAATAGCTTAAAAATCCA
Source organism: Populus deltoides (assembly GCA_015852605.2). Lineage (NCBI taxonomy): Eukaryota > Viridiplantae > Streptophyta > Magnoliopsida > Malpighiales > Salicaceae > Populus > Populus deltoides. The sequence goes on from CM027573.2 coordinate 14,581,505, forward strand.
AGAACAATAGTGTTTGTTTTTGTTTTTATATGATAAATGCTCAAAGAGTTAATCTATGAATGCCTCGAGAATAAAAAGTGTGAACCTTTTACCTGGTAATTCACGAATATTTATAATCCAAGAACTTGTCGTTGTGATAGAGTGGAGGAACTTGAATCATTTGGTCCTAATAATATTAATTAGAGATAAAAATCTTTACACTTTATTAATGAGGGGCAAACATCCCTTACATATTATTAATAAGATGAAAATAAGTTATGTAGAACCTGAGATAAATTAAAAATAATGTAATAGAAATTATGGTGTAATAAAATGAAATAAGAAAAAGAACAGAATAAATGAGGAAAGCAGAGTTAAGAAAAGAGAAAACTTTATGGTCGAATATATATGTTTTAAAAAAAGTGGAAATTGTCAAGTTATTTTAAGAAACAGTTAGACCGATTTAAAGAAAACAGTCAGAGTGTTTTCCAAAACAATTACACCATTTTGGCTATTGTCTTTGTTATAACTTGATGGTGTGCAGCAATAAAGAAAAAAAACATTTTCTTTTTCTTTTTCCTTCCTTTAACCTTGAAGGACTAAAGAGTAAGGTCCATAAGTGAAAAGATAGGGTTTTGAGAGAGAGAAAGAGAGAGGAACACATCAATACTAAAAATTCTAAAAGATCAAAGAGGGGGGGAGATTAAATTAGAGAGAGAAAGTGAAGAAATAAAAAGAAAAAAGAGCAGCTTTGGAAAATTTCAATTTATTGATTTTTGAAATATATTTTGTAACCAGGTAAGATGTTCGGAACTCCTCTATGTCAATTTGAACAAGAATTAGTTGATTTTGAGTAAATTTTAGCAAAATTAAATTAGGATTTTTGAGATGAAATTTGGGGAAAAGTAAATTTTTTAGAAATTATTTCTAGGAATTTTATAAACATTTATGGGAGTGAATTCATGGAAGAATGATGAAGAAAATTGATAGGTAAAGAAGGATTATAAGGACGACCATAAAGAGAACAAAAATGATAAATTATGCATTTATAATATTGACTATTAATTGTGTTATAAATGAGTAGTTATAAATGAGTATAGGATTATGCGAATAATGATTTTTATTAAGTTGAATTAATGAAACAATGAAATATTGAGTAATTAAATGGTTGGGTTTGGAAGGAAGAAAATGTAAATTGTATGAAATTATATAAAATTAAATATAGATTGAATGATGAACTATTTTTGTTATGTTTGATTTGTGTTAAGTAACATGTTAGATAAATAGGTAACACTTAGATTAGTTGAAGAATTGAGAATTAAATTGCTTGAAATAAGATGACTAGAATTGAATCTGAAAAATATGTTTGGTGATGATGATGCAAGCGAGGCCACATGAATTGTGCTAGTAAGGACTATTATATGCCAGACAACAGCACGTAGATGCCATGCAGCTTGACTTTTTGTTTTGCGCATTTTCATTCAATTTATGAATTCCTTAAATGTAAGAATACATGGTAATATTGTTGATCATATGTGAGACAAAAGAGTTTGATTAAATGATGAACTAAGGCCTCCTAAAAGGAATGTTGTAATTGATTTCGTATTCCGATAAAGGAATTGCCATGTGATAGGGACTTCCGTTGAAGAAATTGTTGTATGGTGGAATTTCATTGAAGAAATTGTCGTGTAGCGTGGATTTTCATTGAATGAATTGTTATAATGAATAACTTTCGAGAAGGAAAGCCAAATTATAGGCTCTCCAATATGGATTGCCGAATTTAAATCGGAAATATTAGATGGTTGGTATGTTGTAACATGGAAATGGAGTATGAATTACATGTAGAGGGTATTCTGTTTAATAATTACATTTATTTGATGAAGTACCGAAATTAAGTTACTTAGTTTAAATGGTGGAGATTAATCATGAAGTATTCATGATTATTTTGTGTGGGTATTTTAGGTACAACTTAAGATTGGCATGAATAATTACTTTATTGTCTTTGTGCTGGTTTAGATTTCATATTAGGGACATATTTATATTATTTATTTTGGTTATTTATATTTGTAGATGACAAATTCATAGACTATTAAAATATGTAATCATAACTAATATCGAATAGTTTTAAAGTATGAACATTTTGTAAATATGCATGATATGATATTTATCGGTAATCTCTCCATAAATATTATGTAATGCATATATAAACTTCATGTTATTATAATGTATAAATTAAGTTGTAATCATGAACTCTTAGTCATTGTGGCAAGTAATGCAGTTGTTCATTGATTATTATTTTTTCTAAAAATATGATAAAGCATCATCGTTAATGATTATTATGGGAACAATCTAGTTGAATGGATCTTAAATGGATTGAATAATGATTAAGATATGATATTGACATTAGGAAAATGGTGTTTTCAAACAGAATTTTGTTGAAATTTTAGTAGAGAAAAAAGAAAATTCCTTGGTTTTTCGTAAACCATAACGTAATATTAAACTTGATATTGTTTGAAATTTTAGGGATGTTATATGATAGGTCTTTAGAAAACTTTTTATACATCTATAGATATATGGTGATGATTATTTCTGACATGGACAATTCATGCTAATAGGCTAAAGACAAAACCCTATGGTTTTTATATGGATCTTTAATGATCTTCAGACCAATTGGGTTTGACGCATAGCCAAACCTAGGGGAGACATGTTGCCTTAGACTTAACACATGATTGAACTCAAGCATGTAAGATGTAGCGACCTATCAAACTCACGTTGACTTGAGCTAGGTACATGGCTGAACCTAAATATATTAGGTCTGACAATTTTCCATACCCATGTTGAATTATGAGAAAGAATACTAACTTGGAGTTTTGTGGGACAAAGTCCAAGTATATTAGGTTTGACAACTCGCTCGATCTACGTTTAGTTAGGCCCAATATATATGGTTGGACACAAGTATATTGGGTCTGACAACTTCTTAGATCCATGTTACCTAGAGCTTATACATGGATGCATCCCAAGCATATTGGGTCTCAAAACTTGCTAGACCCCCACCAACTCTATTTCAGCTTTTGGCTTAAACCAAGTATATTGGATATGGCAACTTGTCATATCCACGTAGCCTTGAACTCAAAGCATATTAAATCTGACAACTTGCCAGACTCATACTAACTTGGGCTTGGCATATGGATAAACCTAAGTATATTAGGTTTAGCAACTCGTTAGACTTCTAGTTATGGAGAAAAGATGAAAGATCTTCTAGTTATAATGAAAATGTTTTGAAGCGTAACACTTTGTTTTGAGTACATGGTAGAAACTATTAAAGAATCAAAAGATTTGAGTGAGATGTCAATTGATGAATTACAAGGTTTATCAGCAGCTCATGAACTTTGCTTGAATTCAAAAAACTCTACAGAATTCAAAAAAGTCTATAGTATCTATTGAAGATGCACTGCAATCTCAGTTGAACATGATGACAAAGAAGAAAGTTTTAAACATGATTAAGCACAATCAATGTGGTCAAGGTAGTAGATATAGAGGTGGAAGAAATAACAATTTTGATCAATGTCAAGGTTACAATGGAAGAACAAAAAATAGAGGTAAAGGAGATTCAAAGCAGCACCACAAGTCTCAAATTCAATGCCATAAATACAAGAAGTATGATCACCATAGGAAAAATTGTAAATCTCATATTCAATGTCATCACTACAAAAGGTTTGATCATTATTAGTATGAGTGCCAGCTTAAAAACTCAAATAATAAAAATATGCGCTTCTAAGACTTTGTTTTTGGCAAGTTGTAACATAGAAAAAGAGGAAGAGGTGTCTTTAATGATGTATTGTCATATGAACAAGAAAAATGAAAAGGGCGAATTTGAAACCAAGTGGGAGTTGATTAATAAAGTAAAAGAAAAGTTAAAAAGAAAGTCAAAAGTGTAGCTGAGAAGAGAGAAGTTATTTCTAGGTTGCTCAAAGATGAGGTTGATTGCCTTAAAATATATAAAAAAAGTAATACAAGATCAACATAAATAAGATGTTGAGTCACTTAATTATGAATGTGAAGATTTCATAGAAAAAATGAAGTAAGAACATTTTAATGGTTCAACAGGATTCAAAACAAACAAACAGATATCCCGTTGGGTATTTAAATGTAAAAAAGAGAAATGAAGAGCAGTATTGATAAAAAGCTTAAAGAGATAGAGAGCTATTTAAGAAATAAAAGAAAAGTATTTGAACTAGAAAAGAGAAGTGAGCTTTAACATATTGTGCTTCTCTTAGAGAAAGAATAGAAAAGGAGTTTGAACAAGTTGTTTTAGAAAATAAAAAACTTAATGATGAGAAAAAAGAGTCATATGAAAAATTCACCACAATTAGTAGATAATCAAATCCCATTGATAATAACATCAGCAAATAATGATCAACGATCACAACGTGTTAGAAAAAAACCTATATGAATGCGTGTTAGAAAGGAAACTAGAATCGATCAATCGATAATCCATGTACTCGTATTGCTATATATTCTCATATTGTAATCCTATGACTTTCAAAGATGTCATTAAAGAAACAACAAGTGGTTGCTCTTTCTACTACCGAGGCAAAGTATATTGGGTTGGAAGTTGTGCTACTCGAACAACGTGGTTGAGAAAACTGCTTAGTGAGTCGCAACACTATCAAAACAAGCCAACAAAGATCTTTTATGACAATAAACATATGATTGCATTAACAAAAAATCGCGTGTTTCATGATCGTAGCAAACATATTAGCATCAAATGATTTGGTGAATGATCAAAAAATCATGGTTGAGTTTTGTTCGTCTGAAGATTAAGATGCTGATATTTTTACAAAGTCTCTGATTTGTTCTGGGCATGAAGAAATTTGAAGAACTTGGTTCAAGGGAGGGTGTTAAAGAAACATTGATAAAGTTAGCATCATCAATCCCAGTTAAAGAATAAACACACACATACCAGAAACCTTCACCGAGAGATCCGAAAACATGATGTGACTACAAATCCTAAAGAATGGATGTCACGCTACTGCACTACCAGTCGTTCCACAATAACCAAAAAATCACCAAAAAGGAAATTTTCCTTTCCAGTCCAGATCAAAAGGCTAAAAGAGTTGACATAACATGGATGCAGAGCATTGAAGAGAGAAATCAATGCTTTGGCAACTATGGGGTTTCTATCAACTTAAAGCTGATGCAGTAGTCTTGATCCTTCCAGTCCCTATAATTCCTTGGTGATATTGGCGTTCTGAAAGGAGATGGAGAATCAAGATTGAATTCCCAAGATTGATCTTTAAGGAGCTGCTCGACCGTCGCTTCCAGTTGCAAGGGCCTAGGGGGACTCTGAGCATTAAATAGAAACCAGTATTTTGTTTAGATAATTCATTAAGGAAAAGTTAGTTTATGAAACAAGAAAGAAAGACCCGAATGAAGAAACGAGGAAAGGGAAATAAGCAAAGTGACCTTCATTGTAATTGATGCCAGCGGTGAACATGGAGCTGCCAACTGCTTGGAAAATTCTGGACAAAATAATAAAACGTGAATTGAATTTTACAAGGAAAGATTCTGCAGTGATTATAAGCAGAAGAATGTTAAGTTCCCATTACCATCTTTTAGTCCAATTGATTGCAGAAACTCATTGATGTCCATAGCTCTTGTCTGTGCTTTGATGCATTCCTGATGATTGTGCAGAAACTTTTCCTCTGCAATTGCACTGGTTTGATCTGGTTCCTCTGTCAAGACAGTTAGCTTCTTTGCATTGAAACTCTGCTTTTTTGTCTCAGGCTTCCTTGAATTAGAAATGTCGGAAAGTGGTTTTCTGCCAGCAGTTTGCCATTTCCCTGGTGCTTTGGAGATACTTTTCATCTTGCTTGCGTCATGTGGAATTCGAGAGGCAACAGCCTTCATTGAATTTGACAAATCACCGAGAGGTGTCCGTCTACTCACTAGTGATGCCATTCGTGCTGTAAATGAGTTCAAAGAAATATTCTGCAAAAGCATTGGAACTGGTTAATACCCTAGATAAACCATGTAAAATAAGGAAAGGATGACAGAATTATTCCATAAATTCAGTTTCAAAAAGTAACTAAGAAAAAAAGTTACCCCCAAGAGCACAAACCCCACACGAAGCAAGTCAGAACAAACCAGCTAAACTCTAGGACAAATACTCTCATAACATTTCCTGAAATTCTTAGAATCTCCATAGCTCTACCAAGCATGGTATATGTAAATCATTGTAACATACACTACTTGTCAAGAAGATGGACGAATTCGTGAAACCAATTCAAAATCCGGTGTAACAGTGGCATTGATCACAAATCATACTTTCGTTATTTTGAATCCTCTATCAAACAGAATAGCATGAAATATAGAGATTTGGGATTACACATCTAGCAACAACAATGAGTATTAATACAAGCGGAAATGAAAGTAGATTGTGAAAGCAAGATTTTCCAAAATCTAAAGACAAGAACAAGCAATCCATTCAAGGAAGGGAATAAAGAAAAAAGAATCAAACCTTGTTAAAAGTTTAGAAGTAGCAATCTGTCAAATATTTGTTGAAACTGATTATCCTCTGATTCCCTTTCAAATATTTGTTAAAACTGATTAGTCTCTACAAACAGATTAATCACAGTAAAACATAATAGAAGACTCATTGTCCTAACCCCGTGTTTAAAATACAGATATTATGCTGAAAATAAAATTAAGTGCACCAAGCAACCCAAAACCAGATCACTAGATTTTTACATAACAATAGAAAAATCAGCAGAATCACATGTATTTATGATACAAGTAAAGATCGATCATATACACATTGCACCCGTACGGAGAAGGAGAAAGTTGTTTGTTTGCTGAGAAAACAGAGAAGATTTACTTCTAAGAAAACAGAGAATTAAAATCTCTACTTCACACACAAAAAAAAATCATAGAGAACAAATTCAGACCGGATTATAAAACATGCAGCAAATCTAATAACTTGAACAATTCGAGAATAACTAGAGCATCAATACCAAGAAAGGATTCATTTAAGAGGATAGGGTAAAAAACAATTATGGTTTTTCAAAGGTAAATACAAGAAAACAAAATCGATTTCAAGAATTTAAAACGCTATCCAAAGTATTAGAAAGTGAAATTAGATCTGATAAACTTACTTTGAGGCCACTGATCGATGATAGGCTTTTGATCTCTGATTGTTTTTGTTTTAGATGGCGCAGAGAGATTTTTTTTCAGAGAGAGAGGGGCTGTGTGTGAAAAGGAAGGGGAGGGAGAGAGATGACCGTTGCTTTTATAGCGAGAGGGTTCTTGAATTTCGAAGAAAAATATGACCGTTGGAAAGACAAGTTTTGGTTTCTGCTGCTTCGTACTAAACGTCAGCGTTTTCAATTGATTAAATAAAGTCACACAACGGAAAACCCTTTGTTTGCAAAGATTTTTTATTTTTTTTATTTTTTTATCATGGAATAATGCGACTTTATTAAACACAAAAAAATGCATAATACAAAATATTTTCTAAACATTGTTTATCTATCTATAAATATCAATCTGGAGAATCAAAACGGATAATCTAATCTTTTCTGTCGAGGATTTTTAAAAATAAAATTATTGAGGCAGAAAAGCCTCAATTTACCAACTTTTTTCCTGTTTTTAAAATAAAAAAAATACTAAAATAATGATGTTTTGAATAATTCTTTTAAAATAAAATTTCTCAATACCAGCTTGAGTTTATTAAAATATAATAATTATTATTTTTTAAAGTACTTTTAATTTAAAAATATATTAAAACAATATTTTTTTTATTTTTTTAAATTATTTTTCTTATCAAAAACGATTTGGCAATATAAATAAATTAATTTTAACTAAAATTTTAATTTCTTCAAAATTTAGCTAACCCTATTTAAAACGCAATATAAAAAAAAGGGCTAAAAAACCCCCAACCCAATCTAGGGGTCGACTAGGCTGGGTTTCAAGGCACCGATAACCATTATAACCAGCCGAAAGAGCAACAAAACCCCCCAAGCCGTCGAAGGAAGCATGTCAGGTCCGGCAACTAAGAAAGTCTGTGACCCCCAGGAACATCCAAATGCCTTGAGATTCCATTGCCATACTCCACTCTATTTCCGATTCCAATTCAAGTGCCAAACAGCTCCTCGAAATACACAGCATGATGCCGCCACCTGCCCCTTGATAGAATCAGGCAGGCACATAGCACACAAAGGACCCCAAATAGCATACAGACCTTACAAAAATTGAAACTCTCAACTTGAAACGAAATTTCTGATCAGTGGGTACAAAAAAATGAATGCTTGCTAATATGGACGATAAGCATACCGCTAACAAAGTAAATGTTCATTCTCCATCAAAATTCCATGAGATGAATGGAGATTCCCTCTAACACAAATCCTACAAACACAACCATCCTCCATTGCTTAAAGGCACAGGGGCTTTTGTTACACATCCAATCAGTACAACATCCTCACGAGGCAAAAATTTTTAAAAAATAAAATAAAAATGCAGGAGAATATCCATGACTAATTTGGCTTCCTCATATTACGCCCAGCACGAATGACTTCATCCACCAGTAGCAATTGTGATGTGATCACAGGCCTGGAAAATTACAGCAGCATGATTATAACTAGGTTAGGCATGTTAAAGAGTTCAAACCTGAGTGAACTTCAACAGGTTTCTCTAGTTTAATCATTTAGGGGAAGTTTGGAAAACGTATCTCTTTATATGTACATTTATGTAGGATAACAAAAGCTGGACCGAGGGAAGAGAGATAGGGAGAGAGAGAAAAGGACAGACTCCAGAGCTAGGAGTTCATGTGTACCCTGAGTTTATGAGTTGGCGCTTGACAGAGTAGTTGTCAAAGATACCCTCCACCTGAGGATCGAGGGGCCCACCTGTTTGGAGGTTTATTCCTACAATGTTATCCCTGTCGTGCTCTCCCTGAATAAACATGCAAGAAAAGCTTAAATCAGTTTCTTTTCTTGTGTCTTTTGCTCCCCCAGAAAAAAAGGATGATGGATGGATTCCACTGATGGTTACCGTGAGAGCAACAATCTCATCTTGAGTGTCTAACCCAGAATTCTCAGCCAGAGTTTTGGGCACCACGAGAAGGGCATCAGCAAAAGCTTCAACACCTAGCTGAGCACGCTGTTCCACATTTGCAAACACCAGTTTAAAATTAACCAGGGGATAGGAATAATTACTCAAATATAGAAAACAGGCAGGCATTTACCCCTTTAACTGTTTTCTTTACTTCATTGATCAGGTGTTTTCTGGCTGCAAGTTCAAAAGCTCCTGCTCCCTGAAGAAAATAAATGACATCATTTGAGTGGGAAAGAAATTTCAGCACTGAATCAAGTCATCGACAAATAGTTGCTTATTTGCAGAGTTATATGCTAAGAATTACAACAGAAAACGTGTCAATACTCTATATCTCACCCAATCCCAAGAGGCCAATCTCAACTTTCAAGTCAATTATTTTCATCCTATAATCAAATACATTGATGTCCACAGCTCCACCATACACAAATTTCATTCTAATCAGCATTCATGCAAATTAGATTTTAAGTTTATTTGATTGAAACCACTCTTGGTCCATAATAATGTTGGTTATTTATTGTGTCCTCAGCTGCTGGTGCATACAAGAAGGCCAATCTCAACTTTCAAGTCAATTATTTTCATCCTATAATCAAATACATTGATGTCCACAGCTCCACCATACACAAATTTCAAGCTAATCAGCATTCATGCAAATTAGATTTTAAGTTTATTTGATTGAAACCACTCTTGGTCCATAATAATGTTGGTTGTTTAACTTCACTTGAGCAGAAACATAACTTGCATATATATGAACCACAATTTAGATGTAGCACAGAACTTCCAAAGCCACCATCAAAGGCCACAAGCACGCTTTACATAAATCAATATGCAACAATTTAATCAAGCATGATTGCACATACAAATCTCATAGATTTCTGCAAGCATAACTTACAAGTACCACAGCTTCATCTTCAATAGTATTTTTGACTGCTCTCAAGCCATCACGGACAGCATCCTTTATTTGGGCAATTGTATGGTCATTAGGTCCTGTAACAATAAAAAAGTCGAGTGACGAGTCACCCCTGCTAAATTACAAAATTGCAAGACGAATATACATTTCATGCTTGAACATAAAAGAGTATAAATTTCAACCTGATGGCTAAATGGCTAAAAGAAGCAATTAAAACAAACAAGAAAAAAATCATCTGATAGCATTTAGAACAAATAAAAAAGAAAATCATAAACATTTATACAAGTTTGCTGAGGATGTATACACGCTTCTATACCTTTTATTAAGATAGTGCAAGAATGGGGGTTTTTAACATTTTCAACAAATGTATACTTCTCTTCACCAAGGACATGCTCATAAACCAGTCCAGCCCAACCAAGGCAATCAGGAGTTAAACTATCAACAGAATTCAAAGCCTCTCCTCCACATGCTAAAACCAGGCGTTCCATATTTCTCCTCTTTGCTCTTCGAAGGGCAATTATCTGTAAAACATAAGAAAGCAGATCAGCCCCATTTTAAATAACAACATCAGGGCAAGCAGGTAGACTAACCAGATTTCAAACTAGCAATAGTCATTGTACATATATCATTAGGTACCATTTAAAAAGGAATCAAATCCAAGGCAAAGCATTCGAAAAGCCAAGTCTTGCTTGTAACCATCCAAAACTAGAGCCAAATACAGTGGCAGGTATTCTAGCCATATTTACAATCTAAAACTATAATGAAAAACCATTTCAAGTCTCCATTCCTGCATCCATAATTTCACAAAATCAAGAGAATTACAGTAGCAAGTGGTTCTTCTTGTACCTCCATCAACTTAAGCGTTCTTGCTTATTTGCTTTTAATAATTATGTCATTGAGCATATGGCATGATTTCACGAAATTAAAAATAAAACATGAGGTGGAAGGCTTCCAAAATGTGCAACCAATTGTTATCACAAACAATCGTTAACTTGTGAAATCTGTATCCTACTAAAGCTGATTATGAGGTTCAAAATCAATCTAACATGGTGTTATCTTATTAAAACTTTCTTTGTAATTAAGGGCGTGTTTGTTACAGGGTTAAGAAAAGAGGATGTATTGTCACAAAAGCAATTGGTAAAGGTATAACAATGTTTGCTAGGAGCTTCACAAACAAGCTTACAGTAGATCCAATGGAAATTACATGAAGAAAAAATAAAACAATATGTTTCATAAGGTGCAAGTAAACAGTAAAAGATAGAAAATGTGGTTTATAAATTTGAGGAAGAAGAAAGGCAGAAGGACGAACCCAACCACCCTCCACCCTAGTTAAAAGCCTTTTCCTTCTTGTCCCAAGGTTTATAATTACACCCTCTTGGAGGGTAGCTAATAATCCCTGAATCATCCCCCCTCTCATAATATTTCCACCAAACAAAATTGATCATTGTAGTAACATTTAATCCCTACTCATGCCATACACCATAAGAGAAAACAGAATGAAAGACAACACCCAATACTAACACATAAACATGATTGCAGCAAGCTGAAGCAAGTTTATTGCATCAAGCTAATTATTGCTCGCATTCAATCACTAGGGAACAGAATATAATTGTTCCATGACTTACCCCTGCTCGTGCAAGAAGGTCCAATGATGGAGGATCAATTCCCTTTTGATTAATAACCACAAAATTGTTGTCTGTACCAGAACAAACCTGGAAGACCAAAGGTACAAGCAACACTTCAGAAACCAACATGTTGGCAGGGTCCAGTAACTTGAACATAAAATGTATTGAATGTGTAAATTAACCTTATCTTTTAGTTCAATAATTTTTCTAACTCTTTCATCGACCTGGCGCCTTTCAGCTGCAACCATTGCCTCCCTCTGCTCTGCATTTGAGTAGAAAAATCCTGCATTTATTTCACTGTGGAAAAAAAAATATTAGCTTCCAATGAACTGAAACAGACCACAGCTCTATCTACAGAGTTCTTGATATCTCATATTCAACATCAATTCCAATCAAATTCAAGTTGACAAGATGAATACCTTTTCTCGTATTCCAAAGAGACATTGCATGTCAAGATAAAACAGTTTTCTGCCCGTCTTTTCATATCAGGATGCCTGGAACCATGGTCAAGAACAAGACCTTCAACCTGGAAGACAGAACAAGTAAATACTGGGACAAAACATTTTTAGAAAAGTAGAGAAGTTATCTTCAAAAGACAGAAATCGGTGTTGTCAAAGGCAGAAGGTGCTAAAAGGCGCCAAGCCTATAAAATGCCCGAGGCGCTTGCCTAAATGAACCAAGGTGATATGCTATAAATTATATATATACATATATATATATATATACATATATATATATATATATGTCTTCCCAATTAAGATTAGATCATTAGAAAATCAAAAGAAAACATAAAATACCATAACATGGTCATATAAAGTTATATTTCACCCTTAAAACAAAATAAGATAATTTAAAGTAGTAAGTAGCCAAATAGATTAAAAAACAAAATTAAATATCATCATCATTATTCATTAATCTTCAAAAACATCTTCATCCATGTTTTCCTCTCCTTCACTTGAATCCTCCACACCCTCCATTTCATGATTACAATCGAAATCGTCATCTCTCAAGCCATACTGCACTTGTTTAGAAAAAATTAAAGTATTACTTGTACAGATGTGTTGTTCTCCAACTCCCACTGTTGAAAAAAAAAAAGTTTGGCTGGTGTTTCTCTTCTAAGTATCCTTCATTCTCTGTTTGTCTCCCACTTTAATGATTTATTTTAATTTTTTTACCCTAATCTTTGTTTTTTACAAAAATACCCAAGTTGTTTTTTGTGGTATATTAAAAAAATGGACAAATAGGTCAAAACATAAATCATTTTAAAAGAAAGAACAAACCAACAGAAAAGGAAGAACTTCAAGCAAGCGCTAGCCTTAGAGAACTTCAAGCAAGCGCTTAGCCTTAGCACCTTGCACCCACTCCCAAGGCGCTCGCCTAGGCAGCACCTCATTGAAATCCAACACCTACAGCTAATAAAGGCGTTGGGGCCTTGCCTCACCTGGAGCGCCCAGGCAAGAGCCGCCTCAGCGCCTCTTGACAACACTGACAAAAATCATATCAAAGTTGAAATAAAAAAATGAACAATAACTAAAAGTTGTCCAAGCTACACCTGGGAACTTTCGAACTAAAACCAATCATCAATATCCTGGAAAGTTGACCTAATCCAACGTAACAGCATTGAGAAAAATCTGGAGCAGTGCATAATGGAAAGGAGCAGTGCATAATGGAAAAGAGCAGTGCATTCCATCTAATTTCAATGCTAAACACATCTCATTCAAAAAAAATGATTATGTTTCACATGGAAGGGTTTTTGAAGATCTGTGACCCTCAATCTTAGGGTGTGTTTGGGAACACGGTGCAAACCGCTTTCCCTCAAATTTTGAACTGTTTTTTTTTTTTACTTAAAATGATTTTTTTATTATGTTTTCAGATCATTTTGATGTGCTGAAAAATAATTTAAAAAAAAAACTTTATTTTGATGTATTTCTATGCGAAAAGCACTTTGAACTGCCACCGCTACCACAATCTCAAACACACCATTAATCTTGAAGGACCTCTATTCAATATGATTTAAATACTCAACCATCATTGGTGAATACCCTCTTGTGCCAAAACAAAAACTAAAGTTATAAAGAACCTAACTAGATAAATTAACTTGAGAAACCATTTGAAACATTCACTCTTGAAGCCTAACTAAATCAGCCAATTAGGAAATTGGGAGCTGTAAAACAATTAACACATCCCAGGTGAAAATTTTCCACAGGAATCCAGATTAAATGAAAAAAGATTAACTTACAAGCCTTGTGTCAACATCAAATTTATGACGCATGTGCATAATCTCCACCATAAATAGATCAATGGCTTCCTCAGGCTTTCGAATACAGAGCACCTGTACAAACAAGTAAATCACAGTTAATGTAAAAATAGAAGCTGTCAAAATCTGACTTAAACGTCTTCTTTTACAACAGCCTCAAGATATATCAACACCACTGGCTACACTCACCGAATTAACAACTATGTCAGTTAGTTGATCAGCCAAAGCTTCATATAGCTGCACAAGAGAATAAGGTCAACTTTAAATAATATCCAAACAGGTTATAAAACAAAGAGTAAACTGATTAATAGACATTACCTTTGTCCGTATTGTTGTTCTTGCAACCATTTTTAGAATTTCCCTGTCGGGTTCATCACCCATCACCACTGGTGTCTTAAATTTTTCAAGAAACTGGAGAGTAGCTCTTTTGGCAATCTCAAAACCATCAACCAAGACACGTGGATGCATCCCTTAAGACAAAATAAACACCCATGAATTAAATATAAAGGTTACCTCAGATAAGCAATAAAAAAACCATATGAGAATGTTGTAGATTTTCTGAAATGAAACTCGTGACTAAGAACCAAGCATCCCTATTCCAAAACCTAGAAGGCATAATTGAAAGAACAACAAGATACAACTATTTTTACCATCAGAGAAAGTATAACAACAGAATGAAGATGTGCCTTGATGATAAATTCTAGTGAAATAAATTAATTAACCATAGCAAAATTTAACTATTCCAATGTCAAATACACAAAAACTTGCAAATTTCTATTCTTGCCTCTGCAACGCGCAAACACAACACAGATGCAACCCTTGAACAACACCAACTTGTTTGAACTTTAGGGCATTAGAATCTAACACCTTTCACTACCCTGTCTTGTCAGGACATGTCTTTCTTTATTTAGGGCTCTAAACATTTGAAAAAATAAATGATTCAAGAATAGAAGGGACAAGCAAGCATAAAATGAGAAATAACAGAAACCTCAAAAGGATAGAACTCAAGAGAATCATGATATATAGCTTCGCTAACCTTCATCAATGTACCGTTCAGATTGCTTCATAAGCTCTCCAATAAAGATCACAGTAGATGTCGTACCATCTCCACTTATATCATCTTGGGCAACAGCTGTCCTTGCAATCATAATCGCAGTAGGGCTTTGAATTTGCTGCAACCATCAAATAAATTCAAGCAATTTTTTTATTAAAAAAACCCACCAATAGACACCCATTGTTTATTTAAAACCTCAAATAGCATACCCATTGTCTTTTTAGATCTAACTCAGCATTTAGAATGTAAAGTTGCTTCAAGTTGCTCCTAGAGCTCATTTCTTAGGGAAGACTCACTTTAAAGGAAAAAAAAGCATAAAACCCTAACTCTGCCTTTAATCACAAAAAATCCAGATCGAGAAAACCAAAGAAAAAAAAAACAAACCATTTCTTTCAAAAGAGTGTTTCCATCTTTTGTGAGTTTTATATCTCCAGCACCACCAACAAGCCTGAAAAACACAAAAACACAAAGGAATTAAATCGCAGAAACACAAAACAAATTACAACAAGAGAAAAAACAAAACAGAAGACGAAAAAGCGAAACAGTTACATCTTGATGGTGCCTTTGGGGCCTAGATTGGATTTGAGAACATCTTGTAAGCCTTTAGCGGCATTGATGTTCATGTGAAGCGCCGCCGATTTGTTGAGAACCTCCGCATTAGGGTTTAATACTCTTAGCGACATTTTTCTCTTTCAAAATAAAAGAGAGGGAGAGGGAGCGTACGTGAGTTTGCTGTCGTTCGGAGTTTTAATGGAACTGTAGAGAGAAACTGTCTCTGTGTGTGCGTGTAATGTGTTGTTTGGGTTTTTAGGGCTTTCTGGAAGTTCAAGCTAAAGCACAAGCGCGCACAAAAAGTTAGGGTTAATGAGCTCGGGGTCCTTATATTACTGATTTTATGTCAAGAACGTCCCTCGTCTTTAAAACATCTTAATCCAGCTCAAGTTCTTTTTTTTTTTTGTTATACACATGTCCAGATTTCATTGGACATAGTGGGTCCTAGTAAAACCTAGATTGATTTTCTCACTTCTATCTAAACATGTCAAAAGAATTCAAAAATTAAAAACTGATTGAAATAATTAATAGGTTGTTTGTATTTAATTTTTTATTGTAATTGAATTTAATTATATTATTTGATTTGAATTCAATTATATATATATATATATATATATATATATAAGTTGAATTCATTTGGAAGAGATAATATTCAATTCATTTTATTTTATATATTATTTTCATTTTATTTTTTCAAATATCTTTTAGAAAATGACTAGATAATTATTTTGAAAAAGTTAAGTTTAATATTAAATTTCTCCATTTTAGGATTATAAATTAGAGAAGTTGACCTCTAAATTACTTTTATAACATTTTAGAGATTGAATTCCATTTGGAATTCAATTTTTAACACATATAGTAACAAATTAACAATAATAACATATTAATGACTTTCTAACAATACTTGATACAAACGAAATTAGGTCTCACAAGTTTTTATCTTAAAATATCTACTCACAAGTTTTGTAAGATCGATCATATCTCTCAAACAATATATCAGATCGAGCTGAAATTTTATAGAAAAATATTAAACATATAGAACTATATTTCTTTAAATATTTAGGTTAGTCTGAGTTCGAGAATATATTATTTAAATTGGTCAAACTTGCTATTACTGTTTTGGTATATTTGTCGTCAAAGTGTTCTTTCTTGATTATTTTCAACCCAATTAGTCCAGACCTGTAATGGGTTAATTTTGAACACAAAGAGAGATTATATTAGGCTTATTTAGGCCTTAAACTTGTGCATGGGCTTGGGCTACAAGAGTTTCTAATGTTGTAAACCTCAAGATAAATTAAGAATAATGTGATATAAATTATAGTGTAATAAAATAAGATAAGAAAATAAAGAGGAAAAAAAAAGAAAAGGAAAAGTTTATGGCCAAATATATGTATTTTTCGAAAACCAAAGACGGTCTAGTTATTTTGAGAAAACAGCTAGACCAATTTAATAAAAAGGTCAGACTATTTTGGCTACTGGAAAATATATTATGATGGGGCGCAGCCAAGAGAGAGAAAAAGTGTTTTTCTTTCTTTCTTGTCTCCTTGAAGGATTAAAAAAGTGATGGTTAGTAGTGAAAAGAAAGGATTTTAAGAGAGAAAAACATATTTATACTAGGAATTAAGAAATATCAGAGCAAGGGTTTTTGAGAGATTTGAAGAAGAAAAAAAGAGGTGAAGGGAGCTAGGGTTATTCATGCATTTTACACTTGAATTATCATCTAACTAAGGTAACAAACTCATATTGAATAATCAATTTGATCAATTTTATGTTGTGTGAAATAATGGATATGTTAGTGTGGCATGGATTTTGAGCTATGGATTTTGGCCAATGAAATTGTTGTTTTTATGATTAATTTTATGTTTATCAACATAAAAAATTGATGGGTATCAATCCAATTGAAAGAATTGATGTTTAAATTATAAATTTTATGTTAGGGTTTGAAATTTGAAATTGGGGCAAACGCAAATGGAGGGTGAATTGAGCTAATTGGGTTAGATTAGTTTGTCATGGGTGTTAAATTATGAAGAAAAACATTGTGTCTCTAAAGGTGTATAGGGTCAACCAAGAGAGAACAAGTTAGCATGCAATAAAATTGTATTTGCTTAAGGAAATGATGAGAGAGAAAATGCATAATGTTGTGTGGGAAATGAATTTTGAATGGCTATGGTTATATTATATAAAATGAGTAAAACTTGCATATGGTAATGAACTGGAATAATTGATTAATTGAGTACAAAGCCAAATTTGAATTAAATATTGAATGGTAAATAATGTTGTATGCGAAATGGTAGGAGAGGTAGTAGGTTCAGCACTACAACATGAGATTTCTTCACGAGTTTAGGCTCTAGGGAGGTACTGACATCTTTAAAAAATCTAATTAATTGTTTAAAGAATAGTTAAAAATTCTTGTAATTATAGCCTATTTTAAATTGAAAAGCATGAACGATCAATTGTAGAAACTAATTCTTAATTAATGAGATTAGCACCCTGATTATATTAGTGAGATTAGTGCCTAATTACTGGGAAGATTGACAATCTAATCCCTAATTAATAAGATTACTGCCCTGTTTAATATGCAATTTGAGTAATGAAATTTTTGATTAATGTGATTGTAGTTTAATGAATAGACAATCGAAGAAACTAAATCCACAAAGAGTGAGATTAGTGCCCATAGTAATAGATAATTAGAGAATCTAGACTGTTTAGCAATAAATTAAATGTATGAATTAGACTAGTCAAGGTTTATATAAATGCTTGCGTGCATGTATGCGTAGGTCAAAATAACTAAATATTCTTGTTGATTGAAAAGCAATTCTCATCAAATTTATAAATAATAATAATAATAATAATAATAGTGATAATAATAATTTTTAGATACTTCGCATCGCATCATCACACCAATTAGTATTTTCATGAACTCATGTATTTTGCCAAATCAAATGGTGTAATCAAGAGAGTGCATATTTAATTTGTTGTAATATAATTTTGTATAAAAAATGTATTTACTTGTATAAAATAAGCTTGGAAAATGTAATTAAAGAAGTTGTTATTTTAAGTAGATTATAATTCTATTGCACATCAATTTTGATATTCTTTTAACTTGCAATTAATCGTACTGTTGCTGCCGTAATCATGGAATACTATAACCATGATTCTATTGAACAAGTCTCGAAGAAAAAAAGGAATTTGATCTTATTGCCGCGTTGATGAAATCTCATATTATAGAAAAATTATTCAGATTATTGAATACAAGTTGTGAAAATTATTGAGTCGATAATTTAATATAGATAAATATATGGAAACTCAATTAACTTCTTGAAATGCTTAATAACAATGGGCCCCATTATATTATAAATGTTTTTAGCTATGGCTGAAGGCTTATTTGGGTTCATTTTTTTGGGTTTATTAGTATGGTTTTGAGTTAGTTTTGTAAGTAGACTAATTTAGCCCACAAAGATAGATTTATTAGGGTTTTTATTTTCTAAAGTATAAATATTCTTTATAAGGATAAAATATTCAGACTTAATAATACTATTGATGTTGAATTTATTTAGCTTATGTGAGAGAGATTCTCCATTTTTAGCTCTCTAATGAGCTAAATTGACTTATCGAAGATTAATTGGCTTTGTGGTGTTTTTCTTATACTTCTCGTTTATGAATTAGTTTTCATAGAATAAAGGTTCTTATTCCAATAGTATTTATGCTTTAGAATTTGTTTTAGTTGTGTCACATTCATATAAGACATGTTTCAGCTTTACAAGATTCATTATCAATCTTGTTATGGGTTACGTGATCACGTGATCATAAGGTTCACATCAATACTTAAATTTTGTATTTTATAAAAACTCTTTTCTTTATTTTATTTTATTTATTTATTGTGTTGTTAAAATGTATATGAATAGTAATTAATTTTGTGTTTATTCTAATTCATATTTCAAAATGTTTGCACACTAAACTATTGTTGGTTGATATTTTTATTGTAAAACTAGGTCTGGTGCTTCATTATGTACCGAATCAAAAACCAAATATTATTGCATAAAAAAGGTGAGGCTTGTTCGATCTATAATGCGAAATTAAATGTTTGCATATGAAGTATAAAAATAAAAAAGTTTTATAAAATATATATTATAATGATGTATTTTTTAAGAAAATAATTCATAAAAAAAATACTTGTGTTAGCTTGTAACGGAAAAACCTATATTTTTTATAAGAATATATTAGAAAGGATAATTAGCTAAACTTTTAATTTTAATAATATACATGCAATAATAATAAATGTTGAAGGAGCATGCTATATAAACTCTTAGAAGGTGACATGAAGTACGATCTGATTTATAATTAGAATTACTGTAAAACAAATTCTAATATGGTAAAAGCATTTAAATTTTCAGAGCTCCGACTGTTGAGTTCATTTGGGGGCAAGCAGGAATGATAGTTAGGAAGGCCTTTTCCTTTTCCTTTGTTTTTTAATTTCCTCTCCTTTGTGAATTTACATTTTATTTCTATGTTAGGGACACTGAACTTGGATGGTTTGACACTTCCATTTGTACATATGTTAAATGCGGGTGCTCTTGTCATTGGCACATGCTTGGTGTAAAGCGAGTTTATTTGAGAGTATAGTTGTTTTTTAAAGTATTTTTTATTTAAAAATATATTAAAATAATTTTTTTTTATTTTTTTAAAATCAATTTTGATATTAGTATATCAAAATGATCCCAAAACACCAAAAAAATATTAATTTGAAGCAAAAAAAAAATAAAAAAATTTTAATTTTTTTGAAAAACGTTTTTAAAACACAAAAACAAACAAAATAACTAAGTTTAGTTGCTAAAACACCATTTGCAGAGCAAAACTAAATTTCTCTTTTATATTATTTTATCTATTAGTTTACCAAACTGGATGGCAGTTTTAGGCTGGGATAATGAAAGTTTTATTGCAAATGAATATGCATCCTTACGTAATTATTGGTATGATGCCTACACATATGCAAAGAAAATAGTCGAGTCGAATGAATGACTTTATGGTGTGGAAGAATTTTAAACCTCATGTCATGAAAAATAATTAGAAAAAATATCTAGAATTCATGACATCTCGAATGGTTTTAAGAGGCGGTTATAGTCTAGGTCCGAGAACATAAATAAAAAAAATTCATGGTTTCATGAGTAAGCATAATGGCTAATTAATTACTTCTTTTTTTAACAATAAAAAGTGTCTGGTAAGACTCTGTTTTATTTTTAAGTATTTTTCTTCAAATATTAATGATTAGTTGTGATAATTTTTAACTAATGATTAATTTTGCAAGCTACATAACTTTGGAGTGAACCAACTGATCTAATGGAATTATATATGCAAACACATATATGAAAGGAGAATAAAGAGAAAGGAGTGAAACAATTCATGAACATCCAAGTTGAGACGTTCGTTGTAGGTAAACTTTGAAAGATTTTGAATATTTTATGGATTGATATTTTTTTGTCAATAGCTTTGACTTATATTTTTTTAGGAAACATATAACATCAACATGCATGCCAAACACATAGAGAACCCTTTAACCCATTTGGAATATGATCCGGAGTTATGGTTGGAGCTACTAATGGATCCAATAGGAATTAGATTTACGTTATCTTTAGACTACGACCCAAGATATAAGGGTGGGATGTAGTGTCTCGACTTTAGATACCCCACAATCCAGTCTGAGATAGTCATCACCGACCTTTCAAGAGTTGATTCAAGAATAAGTTGCCATTGTGAAACTTGATTTCAGTGTCGAACTGGAGGTGGAGTATGAAGAACAAAGTAGGAAGCAATTAGAGCAAATAATGATATATATTTATATTAATGTTTGATGTTAAATTAAGAATTTATATTAGAGATTAAAATTCAATAAATTAAGTTTTAATCTATAAAATTAGTATACCCCAGGTCTTGAATATGCTTATTTACCATGTTTTAACAAAATTTCCAGCACCAAATACATTGTAGAGTTGAAACGTGAAATGAAAGTAGACAGCATATGCAATGTCTATAAGTGTAAAAAATGGAGAACTTTTCTCTTGAATACATTTTTCCCTCGCCACTTTGCACATCTTTTTCTTATCATGCAATCCGCTCCAAAGGAATATTCTTAGAATTGCGAAGATTTTCCTGGCCACTGTTTTTGGGATTTTGTAAAAAAAGATATAATATAGAGGTAAGCTTGAGAGCTCTGATTTGATGAGACATAATCTGCCCGCCGTCGAGAGAAAGGTTTCCGTTCCATGATGCAGCTTGTGTTGCTTACAAGTCGGCTTGTAACAGAGAATTTCTCCAGACATAAACTGGAAAAAAAAAATATTCTGACATAAAAGTTCCTGTGCGTATAGTTGTAGTCGAACTTGCCAAAAGAAAACTTTCCTATACTATAAAATTCTAACACAAAAGTTCATGTACGTATAGTTGTGATCGGACCTGCCAAAAGAAAATTTTCCTATACTATTTCATACAAATGACTTCCTATTCCATAAGAAGCAATTTCCTATACTGTTTTGTGCATCTTGTAGCCAAACTTCCTATACTGGATAAAAACAATATTTTCCTGTATAGACTACAGACTACTGAATTGTACTCAATATAAATACAGGTCAGACTCTTTGCTGTAAGTACTCCCGGCTGCTGGAATTGTTTTTGACTAATCAGACTAGTGAGCTAGCTTTGCCTCTCTTATTAATTAATGTTAAGAGCATTTAAATTCTATGCAAGTTTTTTGCATGTTAATTAGAATCCATTAATCTGGCCTTGCATGCAGGTACAGTACTTTCAGAAGGTTGATTTGAAGAAGCAAGATGAATGATTACATTACTGCAGGGTTGGTCGTAGGAGTTATCGTTTTAATCATTCTGGCTTTTCTTGTCTGGTCACTTTATGCTGGCTGCAAGTCGAGGCAATAAGCAGAAGCAGAAGCAGAAGCAGCGGGGAAACATGGAACAACCTTGCTGCTGTCATAACCATCTTTAATTAGTGCTGTATGACGTTGTTAAAAAGTTATTAGTTTAACAATTTAAAATTTAAGAGCATAGATGTTCATCAATTTTATTTTTATTTTTATCTCTGGTTAAATTAATTAGCACTACTATAATTCAATCTTGTTTTACATTGTTATGTTATGAAGCCTTAAATATGCATCTGTTTTACACAAGATAAAAGAGAAGGCATTAGTTATCCATAAATCAACCAATCTCGGCTAGTTACTTAGGAGTAGCAGCTTACCTTAAGATTTCTTTTCTGATTCCGGGTGTGAGGAAGAGTTGAAATAGTGATCCACTGACAATAAATAACATCTTGCATTAAAACTTGGTGGCAAAAAGAAAGTCTAATTAAGAACATATAGGGAAGAACTGGCAAATTTACCATTGGTACTTGGCTCTGGAGAAGACTCCATCAATGAACACAGTTCATATTTCTTGTTCAAAAGATGAAAGGACATGAATAATGCAGTGAAGGTTAATGCAAGTCGAAGCTATGCAATGAAGGTTAATGCAGATCGAGGCTATGTTGTGAAGGTTAATGCGGTTCTCACTAAAATATTGTTGTCATCCTGTTCTCTCGAGTCAAGTAAATGATAAACGAATGTAAACCGATGAGGGCGTGACTAGTCTGTGAGCTTCTATCTCTGGCCTGGGGATGTCCATGAAAAACAAGTCCTCCATGGATACACAGGACACTTCGACGCTATAGACATCTTTTGCATTTAGAGATATATAGATCTATGTGCCCTTTTTGTAATGAATCTATAGAAACCGCGGATCATCTTTTCATGCATTGTTCAGTTGTTTGGAAATTGTGGAATCGTTTTATGAAATGGTTGAGCATCCAATGATGCATACCCAACAGTACTATAGATGAACTTTTACGTACATGGTCTCCACTTGTAAAAAAGAAATTTCAGAGCAATGGAATACTAATGCTAGCCTTTGGCATAGCATGAGAAATTTGGATGGTTAGCAACAAGTTGGTTTTCTAGGAAAAGATTTGCAATTGGAATACATTTTGAGCTCATTCTTCATTCTCTCGATTTATGGTTAAATACATCTCGATTTATTGTTAAATACAATTGATAAAATCTTTTTATACACAGGTTTGGATTTATTTAGAGATTTGGAGGGGATCCTTTTATGGTCTTCGATCCTAATAGAACTGTGTTCATAGGCTCATAAGGATTGTTTGGGTATTTCTTTCTCGTAATCCCTTACTTTTTTCTTATGTTTCTTTCTCTTCGTATTCTTTTTTGCTCCTTAGCCTGCAATTTTGGCTCTAGCTTCATTTCAATAATAAAATTTGATTATTATAAGAATATAGTATAAGAAGAGGAATTTAGGGAACGAGAAAAACTTCTTGAGACTTTATCTATGGAATTTCCCTTGGTGTGACAGCATTGCACTTGATTAGCACATGTTGAGAGAGGTTGCATGTATCTCACGTGCTTGTTTATGGTCGGCATCTAATGACTAAGGGTCATCAAAAGTGCTGCTTGAAAAACTAGCAATGATTATGTTCGTATGATGCGTGACTGACTTTCTTCTAGACATTTAAATAAATTAAAGGACTAAGATACTGTAAACCATTTCTATTTTTAAAATAATTCATCATTACCTTTCCTATACAAGAGACTATCTAAAATTTATTTACCTGTAAATACATATCAATAATATGTTTTCACAAATCAGTTAATTTTATTCAACTTCTGTAGCTTCTAACTTTTCAATACAAGTTTATTAAAATTTATGAATGGTAAATAATTAATTTGATCTTAACAATCCGATTCATAAGCTTTGACTGAATAATGTTAAATTTAAGTTGAAATTCGATCATTATTTCAATATTCGTATTACAAAATAATTTAAATCCGATCTTGTTTTCAAATAATTCCACCTAATTAATATATATTATTATTATTTTATGTATACAAAATCACAAACTAAATTTGTATTTGTATTTAACAAATAATCACATTATATACACAAACTAACTTTATATACAATTTTAAATTCAACAAATAATATATTATTTATTATGATAATATTGATAAGTTCTTACTCCAAGACACTTCTCCATTGTCGTCATGTCTTGGAACACGTTTGATGTTTGTTCTTAAGTGAGACTCGAAATAAATATCAAGATCTCTTTAACAATATAAGTTTTGCATATCGAAGCCTTAATATGCACCTTATTTTTTACTTTTCTCTTAAGGTTGAACAAATATCTACATGAAATTAAATGAACGTTCTAAATTAAAAAAAAAACAACATGAAATTTAATTACGATGCATATGTAATCCTTAACCGGTAAATTTATAGGTAGATGCTCCATTAAATCTAAGAAATATGGAGGGAATATCATCTCAAGTTTACAAAATTGTCTGGACGATATTCATTTCAAGCATCTCTATGTATTGCGTATGCAACTTGTTTGAGCATATATCTCTAAAGAAGTGACTGATCTTTGTGAGTGTTTATATAAACACATGATAGTCATAACTTTTTATTTCATACAATCTACAATCTTCCAAATTCATCAATCTAGATATGTTCGAAGTATGTCCATTACGAAATCATAGACTCTTAAACTATTAGTAAACAAGTAATCATGCATTCTTGTTTAAAATGAAGCTGGCTTTGAGATTTGCGACCCGTGACTCATCATAAACCAACTCCATATTTTTACAATGACAAAATAAATGTATATCCATTCTAGCCTTCATGTTGTCCTTTGTCTTTCCTTTCACGTCCATAATTTTGTTAAAAATGTTTTTAAACATATTTTTTTTCAATGTGCATGACATTGAGGTTATGACAAAGAAAATTGATTTTTCAATGAAAAAGCTCCCAGAAAATACTTCACTTTGCCTAATTATGGGTCACACTAAAACCAGAAAACTTCTGCTTACCGAATTGAAAACCAAACACAATGTTATTGTACTGCGACACCACGTCATACAAATCTTTACCCGATGTTAGAGGTGGTGCAACATCGAGTAGAGAATTGTATGGCATGGTGTCGCAAAACGATGAGATTGTGTTTGGTTTTCAACTCTACCAATAAAAAAATTTGTTATGTATTTGTGATATGTTGACAAGAACTATCAGTCGTAATAAAAAAAGCTTGTTATTTTTCATACAGTAAACATGCTAATTTTTCATGTATACTTTAACTAGATACCATTCTATACATAGAAAAATCATTAATAGTCCATATCAAAGCTGCTTTCATCTAAAATTTTTATTTCCTTAAGACATCATAAGTCAAAGTCTTGGGTAACCACAACTGCTTCAACCTATTAATCAACGGTCGAAGACAAACATCTATATTCTGACCTAGAATATTAGGACTAGGTATGACCTTAGATAAAAACATGAACTTCGATCTTATACACATCCCTAGTGGCAAGTTGTAAACTGTGAGTATCACTAGCCAACAAGAATAAGGAGTAATAAATGATCTGAATGGATTGAATCTGTCTATATATAACCTAAGATATATGTTCATTGATATATCACCCCACCCCGCTAGCAAGATATTGTCCGCTGTGGCTCGTGAGCCTTACGGATTTATTCTTGCAGCCACGCATGGCTCCAAAACATGTTTTTCAAAGTAGCGCAACACACTAACCCTGTTAGATATTGTCCCCTCTGGGGCTTCCAGTCCACCCATTCCCAGGGTTTCCACCCAAGTTCCCCTCAGATTTATAAACGTATCTTACTAGTCAAGGTGAGCATGCTCATATAAGGCCTTCCCCCAAGTCCTCACCCGCCGATGTGGGATATTACAATTGATTTCATTGAAAATTGAGAATGCACCCTATTAAAATGTTTCTAAGCTTTACCATCGGACAGTTGCACCATGACTCTATCCATTGTATCATGTGAATGATGTCATGTCATGTGCTCAACAGTTATTGGAGAAATAAATAACTTTTGCAGTCTAAAAGTGATTGAGAATCATATAAGCTTTCTATATGCAACAAAAGTCCTTCCATTATCATTTCTAGATTTATAACGAGCATGCCTACATGTTATGTACTTAGTCAACTCTATATTTTCGAGGTAGCACAACATAGATAAGTTTGGACATATGTTAATTTTTTGGTATCCTCGGCCAAGAGGTTTCATAATGTATTTAGCAGCTTAAAAGTTCCTTTTCAACCTATTACCTTAAGGTAAAATGCTTCTCGCTCATTCAACAATTTTGTTGTAACCGACCTCACTCAATCTATGATTTGACTTGATGGTGAACACCTGTGCAACAACAAATAATTTGTTGTGATTTGTGTACCCATCCTATAATGGTTCGTCAGAGTCTTTTGAAAGATCAAAAAACCTGGTCACGTCTGTATTTGGTTTTTCATATATGATTGAACATTCATTTGCATAACCCTATTTCATTCATATTGCATCCATAACCATATTTCTATAAGGATTATAATTGTCATCTACAACTCTAAACACGATGCTAGAACTAGAAATTGACCCAATCATCCTTTCCACCATGGTCTCGTATGGAACATATGGTTCTCCATGTGTAAACCAACACATATATTTCTCCATGAACACTTTTTATAAAAGATATATTGTTATAACATCTGGATCGAGAAACTTTTTATTTTTACTTCTGTTACATGGACATCCAATACCGCTTCTACAAATATTTTTTGAATTAGATAGTGTGTAATTAATAAAACCCTTAACCCTATTATTGCACGTGCACAAGCAATGTTACGACGTTAGGATCAAGGGGTCGCCACCTAGTTGTTTGGTTTAAGGTTAGTCATTAGGAGACCCGAGTGGACTGGTCTTATATGAAATTCAAGGGTAAGAGATTAGTTGTGACTAGGGAATGTATTAGCACCCATAACACACCTTATTTATGATACGTTGTATCGTGTGGTTTGGATGTGATTTAAAGGTGTTGATGGGTTTCTAACTGGTGGTTCGTTTATGGTTCAAATTAAAGATTTTATGTCCATGAATAAATCTAGCATCTCAAATTTATCATGGACTCTTATGCCCAAGTAAATTCTTATAGGAAGAATCCATGTAAGTGCCCTGACAGGGTTCAAATATCCTAAAAGGCAAAAGTATTTTTCATAACTCGTATATTGTGATGAAAAATATTTCCAATTAAAATTGGATATTATCCAAAATAATTCTAAGAATTTTCTAGTTAACTCCTAGTACTTAAATACCATTCTATTGGTAGGTCTAACATTTATACTAGAATGTTGATCATTAATTTTCAGGAATTAAATTTTTTAGGGTTATTGAAATAGTGGTCAAATCCTTAAGGAATTTTACAAACTTATTGTAAATTCCAAAAACAAAATGCAAAACAAAACACAAAAAATTTCTAAAAACAATGCTAAAAACATTTTTCTCTCCAATAACATGAAGAAACCAAACCCAACAACCCATAAATTCTAAGCCTACTGCTAAACCCAGAACTAGCCTCTTGGGCTTATGAAACATGTTGTTTTTGGTCATCACAAATCACATTACCAATACCAAGCATAGTTCAATCTAGAGAACTAACAAATAACATAAAAGCATCAATAACATGCACAGAGTTTCAAAGTTCAAAACTACCAAAGCTAAACAGCAAACATAGTCACAATATTTGGATTCAAAACTTGATATTTTTAACATTGATATGCCAAAACATACTTGTATAAACAATGAACTTGCAATAAAAGACATCAAATTGATCAACATGATTCCAAAATATTTAACCCATAAACAAAAGCAACTTACTATTTTATTACAAAACAGATTCAAACACAAATCAAAATACTTCAACTACATCATCAACATGCTATTGGGCTAAAACCATTAAATTAAATAAGTATCAAAACCAAGAATCATGCCTTTAATACAAGTCTCTCTAACACATTATTGATCAAAACTAAAACAAACTATCATAACAAAAGCTTGAGCAATCTAAAACATGTTTAAAACAAGAACAAAACAAACTTTATCGAAAAACATCAAATTATTCTAGCACCAAAATTAAAGAAAAAAAATGCAAGGTAAGCTTAAATAACATCAAAGGAGGTTTAAACATTAAAAAAAACATGAATAGGTAGGCCATATGGACTCCACCTTTGAACTTTTACATGGTTATACCTTCTTCAAGCTTGCTGGCTACGGACTGGTGATTTCCTTCTCTTTTCTTTCTTTCTTTCCCTTTTATTATCTATTTCTTCTAAAGCTATGTTAGGTTTTTGAACCTTCACACTAGGATCTTTTCACAGTGTGTTTCTCCATGTTTTTCTTTTCTCTCTTTTCTATATTTTTTAGGGGTATTTATAGGATTTTGCTAGGATTCTTGATGGATTCGAACATAGATTGATTAAAACTTAGTCCTCTAATCAAAATGAGAGGGTTTTGGACAAATATTAACAACTAGAACCTTCATTTTCAATGATTTTAGGATGGTGAATTTGTAGAAAATTTGACTAAGTGTGGACAGTTAGTTGTGGTAATAACTCTTCTCCTTCCAGAACCTTTTCTTTCTCATTACAGCTTTTGACCTTATTGTCATCTTATTCCAATATGTTGATGCCTATAGTAGCCAAGCCTTGGGTAGAGATATCCATCATATCTTCATAGTGCATTGCATAAGCAGTTTTAAGAAATGAAACCTGGATCAGGGGGATGACAATTTCTTCCTCTTCCGGTTCCTATCCTCCCAACCTGGTCAGCTTTTTTTTATTGTTTGATATCAACAACTCTTTTATAGTTTTACTTTCCAAGCTTAAAGTCGAGCCTAAATCTTTAATTTGCAGTATTCAACCTTATCAGACTTATCCTCTCAGGATTCCTAGAGATAGGATCATACTGGAAATGAAGTTTTGGCTTTAAGAAATATTTGGTCGACATTCTTACGACTTTAGAAATTGCTGATTTTTTCAATACCATGTTTTTTGGCACCTATTTTGCATTAACTATTTCAAAAGCATGAAGATTTCTATCTTTGCTCCATTTGGCTTCTGTGTAGGGAATTACCACATTCTGCATCATTACCAAGATCTCTTCAGCCTTAACTGTCATCATTGTTTCATTCATAATATACTTCAAACATTGATGAAAGGATGATGTCACAACGTTAACAGTATGTATCCAAAGCCTTCCTAATAACATGTATGATGAGTAGATTTCCATCACTTGCAAGGTTACCAAAAATACTTGCACGCTAATGAGCAACTCTATTTCAATGCCCCCCACCATTTAACTTAGGGAACCATCATAAGCCCTAGCTGTTATGGTGTTCGGCGGTATATGCGTTAAATTAACTAGCATTTCATATAGCACGTACTTTGGAAGTGCATTTAAAGTTAAACTGTTGTCTACTAATACCTTGCCAATGGTACAATCCTTGCACCTCATAATGATGTATAGAGATTTATCATGACCTGTTCCTCCAGCATTGAGCTCATTTTCAATGAAGTATAAGTAATTTGTGGCATGAATTCTTCCAACCAGATGATTCGTAGTCCGTTGGGAAATGTCTTAGGGCACATATTCCCTTGTGCAACACTCTTTGCATCACATTGCGGTGGGGTTCATAACTAAGGATAAGAGATATTAGGGATATCCTGATAGGGGTTTTCTTCACCTCACTCTCAGGTTTGTTTATTTTCATATCTTTGACAAACTTTTTGCTTTTAGCTTTTCGTTACTTTTCTGGTTCTTCAGGTGTAGAACACCTGTCACTTTGAGTTAAGCCGTCAATATTAGTCTTAAACGTAGGAGCAATACCCTTAATATCGAGAGAATTTCCGGAATTATGAGGCAATGCATTATAGTTTCCATTGTAGGTAATGACATGCCTTGTCAAGATGAGCTTCAGTGGATCTCTCTCAGTATGATAAAGCTTACATATCTCTTTTTCCTCCCATGGAAACTTATCAAGTCTACGACATCATCTTTTTTCTCATTCTCTATTTGTAACAGACCACAAGTCATCATTTGTATCACCTTCTAGTGAAACTCTTTACATTCATCGATGTTATGTCTCATTGCTTCGTGGAACCTATAAAAATTATCACTCTTTCTTGAATTTGATTCATTTTTTATTGGCAAATACTTATCTTGCACTAACATGTCATACAACTTATCCATGGTTACCTTTAAAACCTTTATTTTCTTTCTTCCAAACTCCACAACATTTACTCCTCCACTATTGGAAGCATGATTAGTTAGGGGGTTGAAATTGATATTGGGGGTATCTTTAAAGGTTATCCATCATGCTTTGAATAATTACAAAAGCTTCCTCGTAAATGCTGAGCAGATATCAATATTGTGGCTAGGGTTTCTAGCATGGTACTCACATGTTAGATTTGGTTTGTACTAATTTAGGAAGGGAGGCTTTAGTGGTGGAAATGAAAGAGGGCCACATAACCTTTACTTAGTAATTTTGTATACATTTCTACTAAGGGCATAGGTAGAGGCAAGAGTTGTTTTTGATTTTTTTTAGTAGGCTCTTATTAGATTGTTTTCGGTTTGCTTTTTTTTTTTTGGGTGAGCTAGTTTACTGGAAGAGGCTTAACAAAGTTAACATTGGATATTTAGAAAGACATGGTCTGATAGCTTTGTGTTTGGTAATTCTTTTTACTTTTATACCCTTCTTTCACATTACTCACCCCAGCATCATTTTTCCTCATAATAAACCACTTCTTCTCTATAGGTTATGATATTCTACTAGCTCGTATCTCTTGTTCTATTCTCTCAACAATAACAACATCATCATAGAAATGTGGGACAAAGCTACCCATTAAATGCTCATAATAACAACATCATCATAGAGATCATAATGACATCAATTGTTAAGCAGTCAAAACAAAGCCAAAAGATTTCCACAAGAAATAAGCGATCCTGTGTCTTTTAAAACAATAATATGTGAAAGAATTTTGGATTCTCAACCAAAAAAGTTTAAAATCTCCATGAAAATACTTTCAAATTTACATCTCAATGATTTTTTTAAAACAATAATATGTTAAAGAATATTATTTTTAAATTTGTGGTCCATTCTCAAGGCAAGAAATATAATTTACAAAAAAATTCATTGATCAAATTTGCAAAAAAATTAGCAAAGATGATATTGATGCATAAGAAGCTCATATAGCCCACCAGGAAGACTGGTGATCAAATTTAGCTTAAGAGCATTTTGGTTAATAATGATAGTGGTATGGATATCTAAAAAGCTAAACGATGATGATGGATATGAGCCACCTTAGCTAGGGGCAACATTGTTTATAGCCAAAATAGTCGAAGGTAATTTTATGAGAATAATATGCATAATGAAAGTAGTTGGTGGCAATGTGGCTGGAAACAGTCAATGATAGTGAATGATTTGGTGAATCCTAACAGTAGTTGAGAGTAACACCACAATGTAAAAACATGGTCCAACTAAAAGGCATCTTCATGGATGGAAGAAGATTTCTCGTGTAAAAATGGTTATGATACCTGCCAAAGATTAGTACCTTTTTATGAATGTTGAAAGGACTTGAACTGCCAAATCAGCTTGGGGCAATTCAAAACAATCCTTGACAGTAGAGGACTTGTTGAAATCCTTTTAAAAAGGAGAAGATATAGCATCAAGGCAAAGCACGCAATGATGCTCAAATACCACACTTCAAGGGCACCGTCTGACAAGAAAGAAATATCTATAGCCTCAAGGTCCAGGCTACATGAAAAAATGGTAGTCAAACACATTAGTCACACAGATAAAAATTCAAGTGGGCTAAAGAGTCAAGTGACTAGGAAGACTCATCTAAAAAATTGTCAACCTCATCCATCAAGGAAGAGAGAGATATAATGAAAATAAGGGACCTGTATTTCAAACTAGTAGGATGCATGCATATCATCTAACCCAAAACATTGCAAAATGTTTTTACAGAAAATTTACAGGAAAAATCCTCGATGGAGTCCAAGAAAGCCTCGATGAATCCAAGTCAATGAAGAACTTATCCTTGAGCTATGATATCGAGGAAAATTTTGACCCTACAATCAGGATATTCAACTTTACCATTAGGAAAGGAAATTTTAACCCTGTCATCAGGAATTCCAAGTTTTAACCTTACAATTAGGGAATCAAACCCTACCATTATGAAAGGAAAACTTAGCATTGTCATCAAGAATTTTCATTCAACTCTACAAAAAAAAAATATCGAACTCTATCATTAAGAAATAAGATTTTAGCTCCATCATCAAGAATTTCCAAGTTTTAACCCTGTAATTAAAAAATTCAACCCTAGCATTAAGAAAAGAAAATTCAACACTACTATTAGGAAAGAAAAGTTAAACCCTGTCATCAAGAATTGTCATTCAACCCTCCCATCAGGAAAATCCAACCTTATCATTTGGAAAGGAAATTTTAACTTTGTTATTAGGAATTTCAAGTTGTAACCCTGCAATTAAGAAATTCAACCTTGCAATCATGAAATCCAATCCTACCATTACAAAAGGAAAATTCAACCATGTTATTAAGAATTTTTATTTTGAATCCTACAATAAGGAAAATCCTGCCCTACCATTAGAAAAGGAAAATTCCACCATGTCATCAGGAATTCCTAGTTTTAACCATGCAATAAGAAAATCCAACCATACCATTAGAAAAGAAAAATTCAACCTTACCTTCAAGAATCTTCATTTTTCAACCATGTCATCAGGAAGCATCAATTTCAACTCTACAATTAAGAAAAAGAGGTTAACACTTCCATCAGGAAGTTTCAGACTCAACAATGCAATTATGATATCTTAAGCTAGATCCTACATCTAAGTAAGTCATTTCTAAATCATGAGGAAGGTCATCTCTCTAAACGATTAAATTTCCAAAACATTTCAAATCTTAGGTAAGTCATCCATAAAAATAAGACCATCTTGAGTAGGTCACCCATAATAATGAGACCACCTGGGTAGTTCACTCATAAAAATAAAACCATCTTGGGTAGGTCACCTATTAGAATGAGACTATCTTTTGAAATTTTAGGGTATCGAATACCTTTTATTCAAAATATGTAATTTATGAAAGTGTTAGATCCATTTGTTGAACGTCGGATCCCTTTCGTGTTAAATATCATTTTTCTTTATGAAACTTACTATATAAAACCCCACACAAGACTTTGGACTGTACGCATTATAAAAAGAGGGCAACTATTGTAACTCAATCTTTTACCCCCATTTTTCCACATATACAAAATTAGAAAAATCCAAAACAATGTCTTTTTAGTAATTTTAGTTAATTTAAATTATTTTGTTACTTTCTTTATTTTTATTTAATCTTTGTTTGTAAACAATCTTAAAAATCATTAAAAAAAATACAAATAAAAAAATTAAAAACAAAATATAATTATAGTTGAAATTGGACCACTAATTGAGTATCACGAGCAAAAATGAAGTTTGGGAATTTTTGGGTTACAATTAAGGGTTAAATTGAAGAGGAGATTGAGAAATGAAGTTATTTTGATTTAATTTAGCTAAGAGTGGAGGAAATTTAAAGTTCAAGGATTATTTTGAAATAAATAGTCAAGTTAGAAATTAAAGTTGAGCTTAATTGAAAGGCTAATTTGAAATTGAAAGTCAATTTAGGTCAAGAAATAAAGATTGGATGAACCAAAAATAAATTTGCAACAAATAATTAAATATAGAAAAATAAATTAATTCAATTAGAGGTACAATCAAAAATAGAAATGTGATTTAAGAATTTTGAGAAGCAAATGACTATATTGAAAAGGATAAAATATTAAGTATCAATTGATTCTGTGTTTAATTTCATTTTAGTCTTGTTTATTTCATTCCAATTAATTCAGTCCAATTAATTACATTTCAATCCAATTGTTTTTATTTCATTCATTTTAGTCCAAATTAATCAAGCAATTAAACCCCAAAATCTTGTAATTAATTTCAAAATTTGGATCATTTAAGTCCAGATACCAATCTCTCAATTCCAGCTCCACGATCCCAGAATTGCAATCCAAATCTTCAATCAAATCTCCATAATCAAGTCCCATAAGTCATTCTAAACTACATTAATTCTAGCCTTTTCTCTTCACAAAAAAAATAAGCAGAGGCAACAAGGAGGGGACCAACGTTCATCCTAATCGAAAAAAAAAAGATAGAGCCTAGAAGTTCCATCGATCCCCACAATGGTTGTCGAGTTTTTACCATTAATTTTAAATTTCTTATAATTTTATAAATTTATGATATTTTTACGATTCAAGTTTTTATTATTGTATTTTTCGTAAAATGACAGTCTCAAAAAGTTGCTACAAGTTTAAAATTATTATGTGGCTAAATATTTCTGCTTACAGTACCGAAGGGTAATCTGATTTTGGTTATAATGACCTAGATTTTGGATAGAATTTATTGCACTATGTTATGGTAGATTTCCGAAAAAAAAAAAATAATTTAAATCCGAAATGAAAAGTTGAATTTCTATTGTTGGCTACTTCTCTCTGAAGCTGAAGCAACTGTAAGATATGGTTCTAAGAACTTCCATTCGCATCTGGCCATGTTGACTGTGGCACCGAGGTATATGTTGACATTAAGAAATAGTATATGGTTATTGAATTTGTAACAAGAAAAATTCTATTTGGTAACAATTTGATCCATTGAGATCTCATGATAAAGGGCATTGATCCTACAAGATTTCATGATAAAGAACTTTTTTTCTCATACACGTGTGTGTCCATGGAGTTGGTCAAAAAGATGGAGAAGAAAGAAGGGAATGTCTACGAGAGTAAAGATAAAGATGGCATGCATTCCATTTGCCCATCCATGGGGCTTGAAAGGCTTGTTTCTGGTGGATGTAAAGATCAAAGAATCTGGAGTTGCTGTCATGGGGTTATCTGAGGTGAATATGACCATCATTCACTGGTTCTTGTGAAAAAAATCTTCAGTTTTGAGATTTTTGAGGTGCTTTGATGACTTCAATGGGATCAAACTTTGAAGTTGAGTGATTTCATGAGGGTATATTTGTGGCATAAAATCTCTGAAATGGGACCAGCTGAATATTGCCTTCATGCAGAAAAATTGATCTTGGCACCTCTCTGCGATTAGAAGAGGAGAACAAAAGTATCTTACTTTTCTAATATACGAAGTGATTTATGATTTGCAATAAAATATGAATTTTAATAAGAGAAGAACTTGTGGAACAGAATTTCTTTTTGAGAAGCCAGCACCACAGAAAATGGTCAAAACACAGAAGGTTACTTCTACGAAAATAAAACACTTCCTTGGGGTCATGAATAATGCTGCTTGGCTTTAGCTGACACACGACATGGCTCTTTTGTCTTTCTTTGGACAGCTATATTCCAAATTTTCATGCCAGAAAAAGCTAGTTTAGGTACCTCTCTTTTATGAATGCTCAAAACGTGCTTCCATCATTGGTGCATGTTCTGAGTTCCCACACGCACTGCCTAGAACTACTCTGTAAAGCATATATATCAGCACATTTCCTTCCTAGAAAAGAATCTTTTGTTTTCCTTTTCTGGTTTGTCCTTAGTGAATCTACTTTGACATCTTACAGACATGAATTTCAAAATCTTGAATGATATTGAAATTTGGTGACATCGATTGACTAATGCATTATGGGTCCATATAACTTTGAAAAGTCACTTGATCAGCATAATATATGTATGTATGTATCAATTAGTTTTTTGCAGAAAGGGCTTTGCTAGATTACTAAGATAAACATGGGCGATTATCCAAATTTGATAGAATTCAAAGGGTGGCAAGAGCTTTAGTTTCTGCCCTTGAAGAGCATAAATTCTTCACTAGCGAAATTTCAAACTTGAGTTTTCTTTCTTTCGCAGAATAATATGAAGGTGAATCATCTACACTTTGATTTTTCTTTTTTCCCTGTTAATCGGAGGAGATAAAATGCCAGGGAAAAACAACTTTATTTCATTATCGAAGGCTAGAAAGGTGAAAACGGAAGGAACGATTCGGAAGAATACAAAGAATAAAATTTCAAGAATGTGCTTTTACGCGTGCTCAATACTTCTTCATCTCCTTTCCTGTTATCCTTTTCCCTTTTTCTACCAGGGAATATCTAGTACAGCTGAATGAATGTGCTTAAACAGTACACCTAAGATGGACTTGATACGATTCAGAGTTCAACTTGTGATAAGTCTATTTTTTAACGGGCTTAAAAATTTTTTATAACTTTTTTCTCTTAGGCATGCTCAAGGGAATGAATATGCCTCAAGTAGGAGGCTTGACAGTGTATCATGGCAATTGAACTTTGCAATCAACCAAGTTAAAGATAACATGTTTGCCGAACCTAAGGCACTTAGACTTGATAGTCCCCTAGGTCCAATGTAACTTGGGTCTGAAAAATATATCAAATCCAAGACACTTGAACTTGATAGTCACTCAATTCTAAGACATTTGAATTTGGCAAATCAAGCAAGTTTAAAGTACTTGGACTTGACAATCCACCAAATCCGAGATAACATAGGTCTGGCAAACATGCAAAGTTTAAGATAACGTAAATCTGATAAACATGTCAAACCCAAGGCACCTACACTTGGCAGTCAATCAAATCCAATGTGACGCGAGTTTAGCAAACATGTACAACTTAAGACACTTGGACTTGGCAATCAACCAAATCCACGACAACATGTATCTAGCAAACATGTCAAACTCAAGGCACTTGGACTTAGCAGTAATTAGCTAAGTTCAAGACAACGACCATCCTCCCTTAGGTACGTTCAAGGGAATGACCATCCTCTTTTGGATCTAACATCGGGGAAGAACTCAGCTTTCATACGCTTAGCTATATTTGAGATCTTAAACTCTAATCTCCTTACACTTTTTTAGGTGTATACAAGTATTTAAATGATCCATCATATTCTTATCAAACATTAATATAGATGTAAGAGATATTTATCCCTCATTAAATGTTATCAAGATAATTATGCTGCAGGCCCTTCTCTTCACAAAAAAAAAGATTCATGGGGCATAAATACACCATGAGATCTTCAGAACATAGGCTCATAATTTTCATTCTTTATTGCATATATATTTTCTGAACATCTCTTTTTAGAATATTATTGTATTTTTCTCTTTCTATAAAGATACTTATTTAAATATTAGAGAGTCCTCATCTCCACCAAAAAGGACGTTTTACACACTACACCATTAAACAGTTTTACCGACGGATTAATTCCGTCGGTGTAAGGCACGAAATCCATCGGTAACATTTTTACCGACGGAATCCGTCCGTCCGAATACCGATTGTCGATAATTTCTCATTCCATCGCTGA
This sequence comes from Populus deltoides, assembly GCA_015852605.2. Classification (NCBI taxonomy): domain Eukaryota; kingdom Viridiplantae; phylum Streptophyta; class Magnoliopsida; order Malpighiales; family Salicaceae; genus Populus; species Populus deltoides. Next base: position 14,619,290 of record CM027573.2, read on the forward strand.
TTTTGTCGGAAATAAAAAAACCAACCACCGATGGTCTTACAGACGGCGAAGCACGACAAAAAAAAAATTCATGCAAGAACATTACCGACGGAATCCTTCCGTCTGCATTTTCAACGGTACTCACCGATGAAATATCCGTCGGTGATGGTGGCATGACAGTAAATGTTTCAGAACTCTGTCAAATACCGACAGATAGATTTTGTTGGTAATAGTAATGGTAAACACCGACGGAATATATCTGTCGGTAATTGTGGCATGGGTGGTAATTGATTGGCAACTCTCGGTAAAATACTGACGGCCAGTTTCCATTTGGAAAGTCGTCGGTATGTATTTAAAATATTAAAAAATATATTTATTAATAGTAAAAAAGCTTAATAAACAAATAAAATTGTATTAAACATTAAAAATATAAAAATAATGTTAAATAATATTCATCCAAATATTCATTACAAATTTAATGTGTTTAAAAAACAAAATTAAACTAGAATAGTGGAGGAGTTGGAGGAGGAGGAGGAGATGGGTTGTTCCCGGGACCGTACGGCTAAAAAGGGGCTGCAAATGTATCATTACCCATCCTTGATCTAATCTCCATGACCATTTGACAGAGCTGATCATAATTCATCGAGAGTTATTCATATTGTTGTTTTAAGGCCACGAACTCCTCACACTGGGTGCTTGATACTGATGGAGAGCTCCCAACGGTTGAGACACTACAGGCCTACCTCAAGTTTTCAGTCGTGGTGTTGGAGAGCCCGTAGACCCAATTTTTGCATAAACACATGGCAGTCATGACTCTTCATTCCAAATAATCTGCATTCCTCCGTATTAACCAGCCTTGATATGTTCGAGGCATGTCCATCGGGAAAACGTAGACTCTTAAGCCATTTGTAGACTAGTAGTTGTGCGTTTTTCTCTAACATAAAGCTTGCTCTTGGTTTTGCAACCCCTAACCCATCACAAACCAACTCCATATTTTTACGGTTACAGAACATAGCTACATCCAATCTAGCCTTGATGTTGTCCTTTGTCTTGCCCTTCACATCCATGACGGTGTTGAAAATGTTCTCAAACACATTCTTTTCAATGTGCATGACGTCAAGGTTACGGAGGAGAAGATTGGTCTTCCAATAAGAAAGCTCCCAAAAGATACTTCGTTTCACCCAATTATGGGTCAAACCAAAACCAGGAAACTTATGCTTACCTGATTGGAGATCAAACACAATGTCACCGTACTCTGACCCAATATCATGCAATTCATCACCAGAAAGACGTGGAGGTGTAACATGCTTTTCAAATCTGCCAACAAAAAAATCATTTTTGTTCTTTCTGTACCTGTGATTCGGTGGCAAGAAACAACGGTTACAGTAAAAATAGAAGCTTTACCCCCGTTTGTTAGTGTGAATGCCTTGTTGTTCTCCATACAGTATGGACATGCTAGTTTTCCATACATGCTCCAACCAGAAACCATTCCATAAGCTGGGAAATCATTGATAGTCCACATCAAAGCCGCTCTCATAACAAAATTTTGTTTCCTCAAGATATTATAAGTCAAAGCTCTAGAGGACCATAACTGCGTCAACTCATCAATCAACGATAGAAGACAAACATCTATATTCCTCTCCGGACTGCTCAGACCAGGTATGACCATAGATAAAAACATGAACTCCGGCCTCATACACATCCCCGGTGGCAAGTTATAAACCATCAGTATGACCGGCCAACAAGAATAAGGAGCAGAAAATGACCCGAATGGGTTGAATCCGTCTGTACACAACCCAAGACGCACGTTCCTTGATTCAGCTGAAAAGTGAGGATGCATACTGTTAAAGTGTTTCCATGCTTCACCGTTAGAAGGATGCATACTGTTAAAGTGTTTCCATGCTTCACCGTTAGAAGGATGCATCATCACTCCATCAACCGCATGATGTGATTGGTGCCATGTCACGTGCTCCGCGGTCCTTGATGACATGAATAACCTTTGCAGTCTAGGTGTGCTTGGGAAGTATCTAAGTTTTTTATATGCCACGAGAGTCTTTTCTCTACCAGTTATGGGTTTCTAACGAGAATGCCCACATGTCATGCGCTTGGTCAACTCAACATTTTCAAAGTAGTATAACATGCAGAAGTTAGGGCACATGTCAATTTTCTGGTATCCTAAACCGAAGGGTTTCATCATGGACTTGGCAGCATAGAAGTTCTCATTCAGCCTGTTCCCTTCAGGTAAAATGCTTCTCTCCCATTCGATAATCTTGTCATAACCAGCCTCACTCAACCCGTGATCTGACTTGATGGTGAACACCTGTGCTACGGCCGATAATTTACTGTGGTTCGTGCAACCATCCTATAATGGTTCGTCAGAATCTTTCAACAGATCAAAAAACCTTGCTGCATCTGCATTAGATTCTTCTTTTATGATTGGACATTCACTGACATTACCTTCACTCATTCTCATTGCATCCAAACCATATTCTTGTAAGGATTACTGTTGTCATTTCCAACTTCATGCATGTTGCTAGCACTAAAAGTTGACCCAACCACCCTTTTTACCATGCTCTCATTAGGAACAAATAGTTCTCCGTGTGCATGCCAACACAGGTAATCCTCCATGAACCCTTTGGTTAGAAGATGCATCGTTACAACATCTTGATGCAAAAACTTTAAATTTTTACACTTCTTACATGGACACCTAATACCGCCATCAGTAAAATTTCTTGGGATAGATGTTGTGAAATTAATAAAACCCTGAACCCCGTTACAATAATCCATCCTCCGCAATCCTTGGGGTGAGTCCCGATACATCCATGAACGATCATCCATGACTTCTATCGAACCTCTATAAAATTATGACGACAAAATGTATTAATTAACTATGTTACGTAAATAAACATAACAAAAATATTGGTTTCCCCCAACATTATCCAACAAACTAAAATAACATTTATGTTAAATATTCATTATCAATTATCAACTATCAAATATCAAAGTTCATACAAATTTATACATATATAAATTTACGGAAATCATAACTTCGCAATAGAATTGATAACAATTAAAACAGACCCATTAAACAAGCTATTATTTATTTCATCACAACACATCTAATTCGGTGTAATTCAAACAAAGTTTCAACAATTTACAAACAAATATAATTTGATAAAATCTAAAACAAACTATAACAACTACAAAATTATACATTCATACTACAAGTTTCTTTGACAAATAACAATCAAACAAGTATATACATTAACAAAATACATATACTAAAAAAACAATAAAATTCACATTTAAATGTTAAAACTAAAAGGATAGATTTACTTACAAAACATGATAAAATCCACAAGAACAGATGTTGTGATCACGTACAAAAGTATAAGAAACTTGAGTGCTTGTGTTAAGAAGAGGGGAGAGTTGGGATGGGTGGTTGGCTGCAGTTTGGAAGGGGAGAGGTGGGATGGGGAAGAAGAAGGAGAAATAGAGGAAGAGAGTGTTGGCAGAGTGGATATATATTGACTATCACCGGTGGAATCACCGACGAAAAAACATGATAAAATCCACAAAAACGGATGTTGTGATCACGTACAAAAGTATAAGAAACTTGAGTGCTTGTATTGAGAAGAGGGGAGAGTTGGGATGGGTGCTTGGCTGCAGTTTGGGTGGGGAGAGGTGGGATGGGGAAGAAGAAGGAGAAATAGAGGAAGAGAGTATCGGCAAAGTGGGTATATATTGACTGTTACCGATGGAATCACCGACGGACACGTTCCGTTGGTGATTTCACCGGTGAAAGTGCCACATCACTGTATGGAGATCCCGGTTTGAATCCCTTGGTCATTCCGTCGGGAACATCATCTGAAACAAATTCACGTCATCACACCGTTGCAACTTTTCAAAAAAACTATATAGTCCGTCGACGATACGGTCGGTATATACCGACGGATGGATTCCGTCGGTATATATCAACCGTATCGCCGACAGATGTTCTTTGTCGGTATATACCGAAAGATTTTGAGACGGAATTATTTCCGTCGGTAAAAATTACCGAAGAAAAAATTCTATCAGTAAGTCCGTTGATTTTCACTGATTTTCTGGTAGTGACAGGTATTAGCTACAAGCTATCTTGACATACCAAGCACTAAGTATAAGATATCAATTACCTTGACTAAGGAGAATGAATGAGATTACTAAAACCAATTAATTATTCAATTATCCAATCCTATTTCTAGACTAGTTGAATTTTTGGTACATCATCAACTTGGAACATGATTTGAGAAAGATTTGCTCTCAGTTAAACTCAACAATTGATAGCAGGATCATATCCTGTTGAAGATCTCACCACAAAATACAATATGATTTGACAAGCAGAGATCTCAAACTATATTTTTCAATAATTTAATGCCTAAAATATATATGTCATTAGCTTCTATTTCCATGTCAAATACCAGTGATAATGGTTTACCGTGTCTATATGGCAAATGCACTAATAAAAATTATGTCATTATTTTCTATCTCCATGGCGGCTATACAAGTGATCTAAATTCCATCTGAAGATCACAACAGAGGGATTTGCACAAAAGGAGGTGGGAATGCAACTTTGGAAGTCGCTGAGTCAAAAGTTAGATAAGAAGATTGGAGGATATTTGGTGCATAAAGTTCGCCGTCCAAAATCAACTCAAGATAGCAGTGAAACCGTTGGCGTATGAATGCTAACAAATTTTCTAACTTGGAGCTCTCGTTGCAGCAGTAGATATGTATGCAAATCACCTATACATGAGCTTGGATTCTCAAATATTTGGCGCATCAAGCATTTGCTTTGCTTGTTATCTTTCTTTCATGAGCTTGTCCAATCAGGTGGTGTTCTGATGGCTTCTGTATAAATAATCCAGATACTCATTTGTAATTCTGCTACCTGGAAACTTAATACTATGGGCCGATGAAAACAGCAATAACATCACAAGAACAAAGAATATGGAGAAGTGTAGAATATCACACGGAATAATTGAAAGAATAAACTAGGAAGTTTAACTGTCATTAAGTTTGACTCCATCGTATTCATTTGTCAATGTAGAGGGATTCCTTTCTTCTAAACCATGTTTGATTTTGAACAAGTTGATTTTCATTATCTTCCCTTTTTACAATGAAGAATTCAAACAATATTCACATGTAACTATCCAATAACAAAAGTCAAATTGTAATGCAAGTTGTGCCATTCACTCTTCTTCAAATGCTATATTTAGCGGATAAGAATAAGATTTCCCTCAAATGTTGGCTCATGTTGATCAACGTATAGCAGAAAGTTTAGAAAAATTTGTTGATGACAGTGATGGTCATTTAATACTATTTCTAAAAATCACAAGCTCATAAATCTTATAACAAAAATTTTGGAAAATGTTACATTAAAAAGATGGAAAGTAGGAGTTCCCACATGATCTGAGAATCCAAGTGATGTCATAGCAAGAGTTCAACTATCTGCCAACTTGTCAGATAGGAAGGAAAGGAAGGTTCCCTCACCATTCAGAGCTTTATCCTTGACCTTATCTCTCGCTCTCTATATAAAGAGACTTTAGGTTTATAGCAGAACACACTAAATGGTCCATTCCATCCCACTCCTTGTATGAGAAGAAAAAAAATGGCTGCCATCTCCTTCGATCCAAGAATTAATCGTCAAACGAGCAAGAACTCCCATGGAGTAATCATTGAAGAAGTCGAAGGGCTCATCAGAGTTTACAAAGATGGACACATCGAAAGGCCTCCTATCATTCCCAATGTTCCTTGCAACGTGGCGACAGTAAATGATGTGACAGCAAAAGATGTTGTTATCGACAAGTTCACTAACTTGTGGGCTCGCATTTATGTCTCAAGCCGCTCAGGCACGCTGCCTTTGCTTCTTTACTTCCATGGAGGCGGATTTTGTGTTGGCTCAGCTGCTTGGAGTGGTTACCATGAGTTCTTGGCCAATCTTGCTTCTAAAGCAAGTTGCATTATTTTATCCATAAACTACCGGCTGGCCCCCGAAAATCGTCTCCCTACCGCTTATGATGACGGCATCGACGCCTTTACATGGGTAAAACAACAGGCTCTAAATGGTTCTCCCGAGCATAAGTGGTGGTTAAGTCGGTGCAATTTCTCTAGCATGTTCCTAGCTGGTGACAGTGCTGGTGCAAACATAGCTTACAACGTGGCCACAAGGCTAGAATCCAGATACAATCCTGAGTCCATGACAAAGCCTTTGTGTTTCAAGGGTATCATCTTGATCCAACCTTTCTTTGGAGGAGAGGCACGAACTTTGTCTGAGAAAAATATGACTCAACCAGCTAACTCAGCACTGACTCTGTCGGCTTCTGACACATATTGGCGGTTATCACTACCTCTAGGATCTAACCGTGATCATCCATACTGCAACCCTTTAGCAAATGGTGCAAGCAAGTTGCGTGACCTACGACTTCCAGCTATAATGGTTGGCATATCTGAGTTGGATATACTCAAGGACAGAAACTCGGAATTTTGTTCAGCCTTGACTAGAGCTGGTAAGAGAGTTGAAACAGTGACGTACAAAGGAGTTGGGCATGCATTTCAAATTATACATAATTCTCATCTCTCTCATACCCGCGTTCAAGAGATGGCATCCCATATCAAGACTTTCATCAACCAATGACAAAGGGAATGCGTTTCATGTTTCCTTCTTCTATATATCAAAGTCCAACTTCTTAATTTGTGATCAATCTATATTGTGTCATAACTTAAGATTCATTTTGTTCGTAAGATACATACTTTAAGACGTGTATCTATATGTCTTTGCTTTCTGTCCCAGTTATCCTGTTCTGGTTTTCCCAATACTTTCTGTTTGTTGCTTTTGCTTTTGGAGAAAAGCTTTACTTTCCTATATATGAATCTTAATTAGTTGGCAGGATGGTGGAGGAATGACCTAAATTAATGGTGTTTCTACAAAAGGAATATTACCATGGTAGCAAAAAATAGTTATATATTGAAGGATCGTTGTAGCAGGCATATTATTGACGATCATGGAACCTTTGTTGGAGAACTAAAGTAAAGCACCAGCATCACAAGCACAGTATGGGAGGGCAATAGAACAGAAGTCTAGAAGTTTAAAGCAGTAATTTCACTGCTCAAGAAATGTAGCTAGCTAGTGATATATATAGCCCAAAGCAGTGGTATTATAATTAAAAAAAAATAAAAAATTGAGGGCATTAAGAGATGCTTCATCTAAACTATATTAATGGAAAAATAACAGGTGATAGCACTTTTGTCTAAAATCTGAGTATACAATGGAGATGGAGCAATGGAATTAGTAGCAATACAGCTATGTTCAAGCCTCATTAATTACTATTAAAGAATCATGCCAATTTAAAAATTTAAATTCTTAGGTGAAGTTCTAAGATTTTGTTTATTTTATTTTTTAACATATCCTCTCAAGTAAACTTGTATGGACTCGCATTACATTGTAATATTAATTAATTTTAATTAAAAGAGAGAACGAGGATGGTAAAATTTGAACTTGTGACTATTTAATCACCAATCTTTTGGATTGAGATAATTTTTTAACATTATATTAAAACAAATCAATCTTGCATTGAACATTAGCTTCTTTTTTTAGCATACTATTTTATGTCATCCATCCAATCATTTTAAAATACTTTGTTTTCTATTCTTTTATATTTTATTTACTATTCTTTTTTCAATGATACATTAAATAATGACAAGGAGAAATCTTAAGATTATATGGATGATCAAATGACATTCAAATAACAAAAAAAAAAATAGAAGTACCACATGGCAAAGCCCAATAAAAATTGAGATCTTGCAATAAAAGAAAAACATAAAAAACAAGAGAAACTTAATACAAGTTGATAATTCCATTAAAAATTATATAAAAAAGACCACTCATTAAAAGAAAAGGAGGAAGAGAAAGAGAGAGAGAGTTCTTCCTTAAAAAAAAAAGGAGATCGAAAATGACTAAGAAGCTATAATAATAAAAAAAAAAAACATCATTTTGATTAAGAGTAAGCCAAAATAAATTAAATGGCCACTTAAAAAGCTAAATCTTAAAAAAAGATGTTTGGCTAGAGAAATATGATAGCAACTATGAGGAGAAAAATGGCTAAGAATAGTCATGTTAAGAAAAATACAATTCTTGAAGACAAGGCTATAATGACAATAAAAATGATGTACATTAAACTCAAATTATTATGAGTTTAAGGGGGCATGTTAAAAAAATAATCAAGATATTATTTAATAATCAATAAAAAATTAGATCAAGGAATTCAACAACTCAAAATAATCAAAAAATTATTTTAATCATTTAATCAAAGGAGATGATCAAACATGTTTTATAATTTGTTTTATTTTAATTTTTATGTGTCTTACTATATGGCTATATAAACTCTACAAAAATTTAATATAAAATATATATCAAATTACCAAATAATAATATCCTCCTCTATTCTAAATTTCTTTATTGTCACTTGTATCGCATGATAGTTGCACTAATATGTATGTATATTAATTGTAGATAGATGAATATTTTCAACTTTCAATGACATTAATTGATTATTGATCGTTTCTCCTCGTTCAATCAGATAGTATTCAAGCATGCAACGAGGGAATGCAATTCTTTCACACACCAGCTAGCCAAACAAGGAATCTCTAGAGGCTGTGCCATTGTTGCTTGGTTATATAACATGCCCTTGATCTTTTGCAAAATATTACAGCTTTTAGTCAGACTAAAAAAGAAGGGCTTCTCTGCTAGCTTTTTTGCATCTTGGTTAATTTCCAAATTCCACTAACCTCGTATCACAATGAGTTCATGTTCTGTTCTTCCATTACGACTTAGAGTTCGATGAATTTGAAATTCCATTTGCTTCATGCTTATGCTGCTGCTCATCTTGGTTTCATTATTGCAAGTGTCTTCGCAGTTAATTTCTACACTTTGTCAAAGATTTCATTCGGTTGTTCTCATGAATTTATCAAATCATCAAAACTTGTTTGAGACTCCTTCACTTCATCCTCTAAAGGAAATTAACGGGAATTTATTGCTTGACGTGTTGTGCAGAGACTATAGGATCAGTAGCAGATATGATTATATATGATATGTAAGTATATAGAAAACCACTTCTGGTGACTTTATAGAGATAAAGTGGATATCTAACAGGTTGTTTCGATAGATTTGCATAATTGGATGCTGGTTTTGTAAAGAAAACAGGAATATCAGATCCCCTGAAAGTTTACAGATCCTCCAAATCCTGTGACCACATAGAATGCCTTTTTCAGTTTGGGTTTGGTATCCATGAACAACTATACTTCAGCTTCAACTTGGTGGTTTTCTAATCAAAACCCTGATTGGTCTTTAAGACGTGAACCTTTGGGAACTAGAACTGTATTCTATATTTTGCTAACATTGTTTAAGGACTAGCAGTTTCTGCTTTTCTGTACATTGCTGCTTTGATGTCTGGCAGAATCAAATTCTATACATTGTTACCATATTGTACTGGATCACTTAGCATCCGTCTGTCTATTTTGGAGAGCTTTCGTTTTATTGAAATGAGCACAACACAGAGGACAGAATCAAATTCTATGCCAAACCCATCAAACTAACGCTTCATTTGGAATATCTGATTAGAGCTACCAGATATGGTTGACAAAGAAATCTAATTTCTGGGCTGGGGATTCCGGATGGGAGATTGGCTCAAAAGTGAGAGGAAAAAAAGCTAAAACAGATGGAATAAAAAAAGCAGATAAGGTGATATTTGATGAATAAAGTTTCCTGCCAATTTGCATGTAAGCACTTTCTCAACCATTACTCCATTCAAGTCCATAGAGACAGTACTGTTAAGAAATAATATTGATAAGAAGGATCTGTCTATGTCGGTCATGCGAAGAATTCTGTTTAATGGGAATGGTGAATGTGGATTTTTTAGCTTAATTTGCCTGTTCAGTGAGCGAGTCATAGTCCTCCGAGTGCTTGCCTATGTTATCTTCCTCGCTACTAATTACTTCCACTTGATCAGCACACTGTATATAACACTCTGGAAGGCTAATGGCAATGTAATATCTTGACAAAGATTAGAGGCAAGCTACCTTGGGTTTGGGTTCTTTGCGACAATATGTTGACAGAATCATTGGAAGAACTTCCTACAAATTAAGCAGTCTAATTAACTGAATTGATTTGTACAATTTATTATCTTGATTCTTGCAACTGATTATTGACCAAGTCAATACATACTCTTAACACCTCCAGCAAACTAATCAGGTATGATACTCAGTTTCCACATGCTTGGTTCTTACATGGAAGACCGGATTCGAGGCTAAGACTAGTGCTCTAATGTTGTCACATCAAATAGTAGGAGGTGAGGAAAGAAAAATCTGAAACTCCTTCGGTAACACCCAAATCCAATAAGCTTTTGTTTTAGCTAAAGTCATGCTTCAGTATATGCTTGAATGTGAGACAACTCCTTGTTTTTAGGCATATCATGATATTATATTCTTGCCTTGAAAAATACTAAATCCACTGGTGATTCTTTTTTCATCAAGATCGCCAACCCAATTCAAGTCACATCAAACATTAGTCATAGTCGGTTGTGCCTTTCAAATAGTGAAGCACTATTTTAACTGCAATCCAATGAATTATATATAAATTGGTATAATTGATTTACATATATATGAAATATCTAGAAGTGTATTCTATATATAGGATCCCACATAATTGTGCCCTTATTAGATGAGAGTTTCATTCCTGAAGTCATAGGACAAGCTAGATGTTTAACACCAATCATTTTTGTGATGTCAAGGAGATCTTGAAGATGAAATGTTCCCTTTAAACTATCAATGAGAGAATGAATGATAGAAGAACTAGATCTAGTAATAATGATATCATCTACTTAGACCAACACAAAAAATCTAAAAGTATTAGTACATAATATAAACAAAGAATAATCAACTTTGGATTCCTCAAAACCAGGCTTTAGTAATTGTTGAGATAACCTTCTAACCAAAGCTCTTGTAGCTTGTTTAAGGCTGTAAAAGTATTTATAAAAATGACACACTAGATCAAGTTGAGTCTTATAAATGAGTTTTTAAGGTTGTTCTATATAAAATTCTTTATTAAAGGTGCCATGTAGAAATGCATTGGAAAATCTAGTTATCTAGTTTTCAAACTAAATGTTACAGCAAGTGATAAAACCAATCTAATTGTAGTTAGTTTAACTACTAGAGAGAAAAGGTCAAAGTAGTTAATTGTAGATTTTTTATCAAATTCCTTTACCATAAGTTTGGCTTTGTAGTGTTCAATGTTATATTCAGTACATCATTTAATTTTAAATACTTATTTATTCCTCACAACATGTTTATCTTTTGGCCTTGGACATAAAGACGACATCTTATTCTCCATTAAAGCATCAAATTCACGTCTCATAGTTTGTCTCCTTTCATATTTTGTTATTGCTCGTGTATAGCAAATTGGCTCATATTGTGTAAGTATATTATGCAAACAATAAAAAAGATGACAAGTGGTATAAAATATTTTAAAACCAAGATATTATTTATGTTTTTAATTTCTTGTTTTAGAATGTGTTATGATAACTATGTTAGGTTGTGTGTGTTGAGGACTTTATAGAGATGGAAGAGTGGGACATGTCTGATGTTAGTGAGGAATTTGTAAGGATGGAGTTATGTTTAGGTTGGGGTCTAAAAGATTTGTAGGTGATATAGCATTTTAATCAGAAAAAAAAAGATGAAGGTTAAACATTATCAGTCATGAGAAGAATTAGGTGGTATATTTATCTTCAGAATTTAAAGATATTATAATTGCATAAGAGATAGGAAACAAACTTGTCAACATCTTGCTATCATTATTTAGTGAAATGTAACATTTATCTTTTGTTGAAAATAAATTATCATCAAATACTACATGTTTGAAAATATAAACATTAAATGTGTCCAAATCTAGGAAACTATATCCCTTTTGTTGATTAGCATACCCAAGAAAGAAACATTGTTTGCTATGAAAATATAGCTTATAATCTTTATAGGGTTATAAGTAAGGATAACAGGAACATCCAAAAATCCTAAGGGAATTGTATGATGGCAATTTTTTATGGATCATAAAGTAAGTAGATAAATTGTGTGGGACAAGTAGGTGGGCGATTTATGAGTAATATTATTGTAAAAAAGGCATCAATCCAATATTTATTTGGTAGATTTGTTGTTGTTAATAAAGTTAAACCATTTTCTTGGATATGTCAATGTTTTCTTTTGGCAATACCATTTTGTTATGAAGTATAAGGGAAAGTTAATCTATGATATTTCCTATGTGTTGCTAAAAAAAATTGAAATTATTGAAAAGATATTATCCCCCATTATCTAATTGTAATTGTTGAATTTTAAAAGAGAATAAATTTTCAACAAGAGCTTTGTATTCTTAGAAAATAACAAATGCATTGAATTTAGATTGCAATGGATACACCATTTGAATCTACTAAAAGGAAGTTTTATAGCTTTTCCTAATTGACAAGAGTTGTAGAAACTTAATTGTTTAAAAGAATTATAAATAGATAAATAATTACACAATCAATTCAAGGTGGACTTGGATGGATGCCCTGTATGTTTATGCCAGTGTTCCTATGAAGTTTTTATTCCTAGCATAGCAGTAAGTAATGCAGATTATTAAAAAAGCTCTTATGACTAACAAGTGGAAAAAAAAACTCCATTTTCAACTAGTCCTTAAAGTAGGATGCAACCCATTTTATTTTTATTTACACAAAAATCAATATCAAATAATACAAAATAGCAATCATTGTAGACAAGGTTGGTTAATTGATAAAATATTTAGAGAAGCATTAGGATAGTGAAGGATATTGATGAGTTTGAATGAGGTATGATCAAGGTTTAGAGTTCAATTTTTAGTTTGTTTGACAACTAAACCTGAGACATTACTAACTTAGATAGTATCATCAGCCTCATAGGATTTTTGGTTGGTTAAATTTGTTGTATTGGTAGTGATAAAAGCATTTGCTCCACTATTCGTATACCAAACATATTGGTCATAAGAATTGTTAACTTCAGAAGCCATAGTAGCAATATCAGTAAGTGGAAACCATCTCTAAAAAGAAAAGTCAAAGTGATTATAACATTCAAAAGCAACATTCCTTTCTTACCATAAATCTGATAGATTAGTCTGTCATTAGGAGTTTGATTAGGATGAGTAGTGATGTAAACCCAAAAGGTAAGAGCCTACGTGTAAGAAAAAACAAACCTAAGAAATCCAAAATCAAATTTGGTTGATAAAATCTCGACCTAATGATTATATAAACCGAGGAACCAAAACTACTGAAATAAAACCCCTATCTAATGATCATAGAGATTCACGAACGAAAAGTATAAGGAAGACACCACAAAGATAATTATTCTTCGACAAATCAAGATAGTTCAATGAATAATCAAAAGTATAAGAATTCTATCACGCACAAGCACATAATATGCAACAATAAAAATGAATATAAATCTAAATTGAAAACCTTACAAGAGAGTACTTAAAGGGTCAAAATAAACTCAACCCTAATGAACTAATGAGGTGACATTAAACCCAATTTAAATAAAACACAAAGTATATGAATTAAAGCTTAAAGTATGAAAACTAAACAAAATCCTAAGTCTATTATTTCAAACCATAATTTTGCACATCAGTTATCCAAAAAAATAAAGGAATTCATCCCTTATATACATAAAGGTTGTTGTCGACTTATGTAGTCCTTGGAAAAAAAAAAGCTGATAATTTTCGTATATCCTTACAAAACATGGAAGCATACTCCTCAAGCAAACTACTAAATTCATGTCCTTAAAAATATGGAATCCTTGCATAAATAGAACTCTTAAGTTGCCACATATGTTTGTTTAACAAATAAAGAATTAACTACTAATTATGAAAACCTTGTTAAATTAAGATTCCTTACAGAATAAAGGAACCACTACCTAAATAATTTCTTAAGATATTGCCTATATGTTAGCCCACAAAAGAGATCCCTATAGAATAATAAATATACCTTGTAGAAAATCCATAAATCAAAACAAAAGATAATCCAAAGCCAACTAGAAAAATAATGTCATTCTTGCACAATAGCTTTTTATATTTATTACAAGGCTTTTCTAAATTCATATTGCTACGAAATTTTAAACTCGTATAAAACAATGCCTCTAAAATTTTTTGGTAAAATTTTAGCTTGATCCAATGATCATATTGAAAATTATACTTGTTAGCATAAAATTATATATTAGGAAAAACAAAATGAACCCAAAGCCTCCTCTTTAATCTTATTGGCCCTTGACCTTGTAATTGACATAATTAGCACCTTTAATGTATCGTTTTGTGGTGCTTATTAGTTCTCATCATTGCCAACTTAGATAATATCTTCACCCTCTTAGGGCTGTTGGTTGGTTAAATTTGTTGCATTAGTAATGATATGAGTGTTTCTCTACTATCCACATATTAAACATGTTATTCATAAGAATTATTGACTTTAGCAACCATAGTAGTAAGATTAGTACGCTACAACCATTCTTGAAAAAAAAGAAGTCAAAATGGTGATAATAGTCAGGAATAGTATATCTTTTTTTACCATAAATCTAACAATTTAGTCTGTCATTAGTATGTTGATTGAGATGAGTAGGTATGATCAAAGTTTAGAGTTGAATTTCTAGTTTTTTTTTTCAACTTGGAAAGTACCACCACCCCCGTAGGATTATTAGTTAGTTAAAGTTGTTGAATTGGCTATGATATAAGTGTTTGCTCCATTATCTATATACTAGACATGTTGATCAAAAGAATTATTGACTTCAGCATCCATAGTAAGATCAGTAAGTGGCAACCATCCTTGAAAAAAGAATTCAAAGCAATGATAACAATTAGGAGTAATATATCACATTTCTTATTACAAATCTAACATATTGGTCTTCATTGGTAGGTTGATTAGGATGAGTAGTAGAATTATTTTTATTTTAACTATAAAATGAATGATGTAGTTGAGACTCTGGAGGTGTTCGTAATTATTTTTTTCCTTGGAAACATTAGGGCTTTTTTTATTTGCTATAAATGCATAGTGCTGAACAATGGCAAGGTTGGCTTGTATATCAATGAAAGTCTTAAAACTCAAGAGTTCAGCTTGAAATCATAGAAAAAAAATATCTTTATGATGACTTGTAAAGTTAAAGAAAGTGATAAAAGGGTTAAAGGTTGGTCAAAGTCCTCTCAATAGAAAGCTAATGAGATTTTAATCATCAATACTTTTCCTTATAGTTGTTAATTGATCAACCAAGCTCTTGAATTCTTCTATAAAATCAGTACAAGATCGATGACCTTGAGTAATGGTCTGAAGTTGTCTCTTTAATAGAGCAATCGTAGACCATGAAGTTAATAAAAAATGATTGTGAAGAGCATATCATACTTCTTTAAATGTTTTCATACTAATTAGTACTTAAAAGTGCATTCTTATTAAGGCTTTATATCATCATATTGCACTAAAGTATCGTTAAATTCCCTAACTAAAGCATGTTTTATAATAACAAGTATGATAATATAATATATCTTTAATTTATGGTAAATGCTTGTTTTGAATGCAAGTATATCTCACAATTCAAAGGATTGATTGATGTGATTAACAATTGAAAGTGAAGAGACAAAAAGAGGACTAGGCTAAGAGAAGAGATGCTGGTTCAATTCCAAACTGGAACACCATTCGGTTATTTGATCATAACTGGAGTTGTAAAACTTGGATTTAGGTCCACTTTATATGGATGGAAAGATACGACATAGACCTAAAATTTTCATGAAGGGTCCAAGACTCAATTCTGCTGTTTTCAAGTTCCAATCTTAGAAACAACGGAGAAGTCGGAACCTGTCCTGCAGCTCAAACACTGTTCGGTTTTCAGCTCATATCTTGAGTTTTAGAAGTCCAAATGAGCTCTGTTTTTTTTGTTGGAAAGCTGAGACAATTGCCCACAGCTTTCATGAAACAAAGGGCTCAAATTCTGATGTTAGCAATGACGTTTTGGCCAGCCAACAATATCAAAAATCTACCAACAATTTCAAGAACCAGCAGCCAACAATGTCAAAAACCAGCCACCAAATCAATGGTTGGCCACCAACTATTTTCTTAGTCTACCAATCAATAGTTCTGAATCTTGACCTATAAAAGGAGACATTTGCCATGTATTTAATCATCTTGGTTTTCAGATCAAGATCATGTTCTTGCTTTCTTTCTTTATATCTTTGTAATGTTCAAGTTTTCTTTCATGTTATATTAATCTCTTGTTTATGCTTTTTCATTTCCTTTCATATACTTAGTTAACTTATATCATAATCATGTTCTTATCTTGTTTATTTATGTTTTTCTTCTTCATTATGTTTAGCTAAGTTAATTATGTCAAGGTAAAAAGGTTTTACTAATGGTGTTAGAATAGGTATAATATAAACTCAATATGGACTTTAATGTTTATATCCAAGATAAATTGTTATTAGCATGTCTTATCTTTTTATCTTACTAATTCTTAATACATTGCTTGTTAGATGGTTAATCTAGATTTATGTTGTATAACACTTGGTACATTGAATGCTTGATCCTTCATAGTTTTTGGCCGACATCGTTGTTATGATAGGAACTTGATTTGTTGTTAACATAAGCTAGCAACATGAATGCCTGATGATATTTATAAGTATGGTGTTACTTAGACAAGATAATTAATATGATCATGTTAATACTTTATAATGAGTCATTAATGATAAATCATCCGATTAAAACCTCTTTTGTGTGTGGTTTCTAGTTGAGTAATAAAAAGAGTTTATATTATATTTATTTGAAATACCATTAGTGAATCCTCTAACCTTGACATTTGTTTTTATCATTATTTAATCCTTACATTAGGTATCGTTTGGGAGCCATCTGCAAAGTTCCCAAAAAATTGAAATTTCTTTTTTGCTAAAATTTAATATGGTATTGGCTTTTGGATCCCTTTGATGTGCTGATGTCAAAAATAATTTTAAAAATGAAAAACATCATTGGCATGCATTTTGACAAAAGTTATTTGAACACGACAGAGCCAAACAGCTCTCTTTCATCTCAAAGTTCTCATTAATTTCTTCCTCTTCTTCTTTTTTATTATTATTTTTACTACTATTTACTACTACTACTACTACTACTATTATTATTATTATTATATTATTATTATTATTATTATTTACATTCTTGTTATATGTTAATGCGTTAAGTATGCTCTGTGTTTGATCAAAGATCCCGACATTGTTGGTCTTGCCTTGTTCATTCCGCATCGGAAATCTGTTTATATTATATAATGTATCTCTTTGATCTTTTCATAAAATCGCATTATATAGGCCGGAAAAACTTACTATTATTAGATCATTATTATAACACCGTTATTATTATTATTATTATTATTGTTGTTGTTGTTGTTGTTGTTGTTGCATTGTTATTTATAATTTATACAATTAACCTCTATGTGGTTCGACCCCGGTCTTGCCGGGTTATTGATTACTTCAACACTCCTGCACTTGGGAGAAGACATCAATCTTTTGGTCGTGTCAAGTTTTTGGCGTCGTTGCCGGGGAGGTAAGTATTGTATAAATTTTATATTTCTTTTATTTTCTTTTGTTTTTTAACTTTTATTTATTTTTCTAATTTTGTTCCTTTTCTTTTTCTTTTTCTTTTTCTTTTTCTTTTTCTTTTTCTTTTTTTTTGCACTTGCATGAGAGTTTGGACACGTACATTAAGTGGTAGACTTTCTAGGAAATCCTCATTTTCTTTAGAAAACATGGCCGAAGAAGATAACCAGTCAATTCATAATGAGAATAATGAGAATAATCATATGAGAACACTTAGAGATCACATGAATCCAACAAGAACAAATGCACCATCATGTATAGTTTTTCCTCCTAATGCTTCTCATTTTAATTTTAAGCCAGGTATTATTCAACTTTTACCCACTTTTCATGGCTTAGAATTAGAAAATCCATATTTGCATTTAAGAGAATTTGAAGAAGTTTGTAACACCTATAATGACTTAAATTGTAGCATGAACACCATCAGATTAAAGCTTTTTCCTTTTTCATTAAAAGATAAAGCTAAAACATGGCTATAAAATATTAGGTCAGGATCCATTCGTGCTTGGGATGAAATGCAACAATAATTTTTAAAGAAGTTTTTTCCGTCTCACAGAACAAACTCTTTCAAAAGACAAATCACCACTTTCCCTCAAAAACCAGGAGAAACATTTTACAAGTGTTGGGATAGATATAAAAACTTGCTTAATACCTGTCCTCATCATAGTTTTGAAACATGGAGATTGGTCTCATAATTTTATGAAGGGTTAACACCTAAAGATAGGCAAATGGTGGAATTAATGTGCAATGGAGCTTTTGAAGATAAAGACCCTGATGAAGAAATGGAGTACCTAGACTTGCTAGCTGAAAATGATCAAAATTGGGACACCACAGGTACGTGTGAGGCACCAAGTAAAACTCAACCTCATACATCTAATGGAGGCATGTACAACCTTAGGGAAGATCATGACCTCCAAGCCAAATTTGCATCTTTAGCTAGAAAAGTCGAGGCATTAGAATTAAAAAAGAATGGTCAATTAAAATCTGTTCAAAAAAATATGTGTCAAATTTATGAAACTAATGAACTCTCATCCAATGAGTGTCCAACTTTGCCTTCTTTTAAGGAATGTTTCCATGAAATTCCAATGCTTTAAACAGTTTTCAATGGCAAAATCATGATCCATACTCACAAACGTACAACCCAGGTTAGAGAGAACACCCAAATTTCAATTGGAAGAGTGGTAACAATAATGCACAAACTTCACAACCACCATTTCAAGCACATCATAATTTTCAAAGTTCTCATGGGTATGCATCTCCTTGTGTTCCCCCTCCTAGAAGAAATCTTGAGGACACTTTATATGCTTTCATTGAAAAGCAAGAGACAATCAACACTCAACTTGCTTAAAGCATGACAGATTTTAAAAATACTCTTGCAAAATTCACAACTGCTCTCAATTTTCATGAGAAAGGTAAGTTCTCATCTCAACCATAGCAAAATCCCAAAGGGCAATACAATTCAAATGCAAGTAGTTCTGGAAGCCAACACATGGATCAAGTCAAATCAGTCATTACTCTCCACGGTGGTAAGGTTATTGAAAAACCAATTCTTGAACCTTGTGAGAAAGATGATGAGTCAATCTCTGACGGTAAGGAAGGGGTTAAACCTGAATATTGCAAAGAAAAGACTGATTCCCCACCAGTACTTCCATTTCCTCATGCTATGACCAAGCAAAGAGAAGTCAATCACGATTCTGAAATTTTTGAAACTTTCAAACAAGAAGAAATCGAGGATAAAAAAGGCACCAAAAATGTTGTCGCGGATCATTTGTCAAAATTGACAATAGATTCGACATCTGACATCACACCAATTGAGAAATACTTTCCTGGTCAATCCTTACTTTCTCGTAGTCCAATGCCTTGGTTTGCTAATCATATCAATTTTCTTGCAATAGGAGATTTGCCAGCTCACTGGAGTACCGAACACAAAGGAAAGTTTTTGAGCAACGTGTAGAAATTTTATTGGGATAACCCTTACTTATTCAAATATTGTCCCGATAAAATATTTCAAAGATGCATTCCCGACAATGAGGTAAGTAGTGTCATTAAATTTTGTCATTCTGAAACATGTAGGGGTCATTTCTCATCAAAGAAGACAACTGCAAAAATCTTACAAAGTGGATTTTATTGGCCCACCATGTTCAAAGACTCACATGCATTCTGCAAAACCTGTGAAAAATGTCAAAAGGTGGGATTTATTTCAAAGCATCGAGAATCTTTAGTTAATCTTCTATTGACTCTTAAGTCTCATCATAGTAGAGATATGCATCGTACAATTCATGATTTATAGCCTCATTTTCATAAAGAACATGGTCGACTTAGTCTTGGAAATCTGACTAAAAAAGACCCTGTTTGTCAGTTTTTAAGAAAACTGGATGGGAAGCCTATCCCCAACCCATAAAGGGCGTTTAAGCCGTTCTTGGACGTAAAACCAAGGGAAGATGTGAGCCACAATCACAACTGTTTGTACATACACATGTTTTACAAAAAAAAATTAATAAAAATAAATAAAATAAAAAAATAAAAGAGAGAGAGAGAGAGAGAGAGAAAGTGAGACTCCAGCTAGCCTACATATAGGTGGTATGATTGCATTTTTAATTTCTCATCTATAAAATCTTCTTTTCCTTCCCATCATTTCTACTCTACCCATTCATTTAACAGGTATAGAAGTGTGTAGAAATGGCTAGTTCCTCTGTTCCTAAAATAAAAAATATTTGTGTTTTTTGTGGATCCAGTCCTGGGAAAGAAAAAGAGTTTTTAGAATCAGCAAATCATCTTGGTCGGGTACTAGCTGAGAGAAAGATTCATTTAGTGTATGGGGAAGGCAGCCTTGGGTTAATGGGGAGTGTTTTAATAGCTACATTTTTAGGAGACAGTCAAGTTTTGGGGGTCATCCCCAAAGCTTTAGTCGAAGGGGACATCATTGGAAAAACAGTCGGAGATGAACTACAGGTCTTCACAATGTCTGAACGACTATCTGTAATGTTTAACCATGCTGACGCCTTTATTGCTTTACCAGGTGGTTTGGGAACTTTAGAAGAGATATTTCATATTTCATCTTGGACTTAGCTGAACATTCATCAGAAACCTATAGGTTTGCTAAATGTTAATGGTTTTTATAATACTTTACTGTCTTTTTTTGATCATGCTGTGGAACAACAATTTCTAACATTTTCAGCGCGACAAATCCTCATCTCTTGCATTCTTGCTGAACAATTGATTGATGAACTTCAATCTTTCATCCCTGTAGTTGATTCCTCTATGAGTCGACTTAATTGGTCAATCATGGAACGCCGTAAAAAGCTTAGATTGGATTTAAGCCTTAGTCTGTGACAACTTGTGTCTTTTGGTTTTATTAATGGTATAATATTTGTGTTTTGTTGTTTCTTATATTTGTTTAGGTGTGTTTCAGGTTTGTCAGTACTCGCTGTTTCAGGTGATGTCTTCTATACTCTATCTTTCTACCTTAAAACATTGAGGACAATGTCTCGTTTTGGTTGGTGGGAGAGGGTAGTAGTTGATATTACAAAAAAAAAATTAACTAATTGTGTTTTCTATTGTTACAACCATTTGTAAACCTGTTGTTATTAGGATGGTAGAGTAAAGGAGGAACTTTAGTGACTCTTGAGACGCATCTTAGTAAACATTCTTAACAAGGTCTATTATAATACTTCTTGAAATATTCAGATTTACAAACTCTCGCATTGTTATCACTTAATTCTGCTCATATACTTATTTAACAAGTATTCTTAAACATTCATTTTCACACACACACTTTAACATATGATTGTGGGTTGCATATTGGATTATTACATTATTTATGTTCTTTTGTTAAAGGTAACAACTAAGGAAAAGGGATAGCGTATATATATATAAACAAAAAAAAACAAACAAATAAATAAAAAAGTAGATAAGTTTGATTTCGTAGCCTCCTTGACTTAAGCAATTAAGCCCGAAGGGGTGTTTTAACACCTAGTACCTTAAAGTCAACTGACTTGGGAGCTATTGGCCAAGTGCTTGTTACATGGGTTAAGGAGAAAAGCTTAAGGGAATCAAACATTGCACTATCTATGTATCAGTATCTGCAACCCGAGTTACTAAGCTCGTAGGGGTGTCTCAACACCTGATGCCTAAGACCAACTGGTCTGAGAGTCATTAGCTAAAAGCTCGTTACATGGGTTCAAGATACATTGTATTATAAATTCTTGCTTTTAAAAAAAAGAGATAATAATCCCAACCCAAGGAAGTTAACCTTAAACATTGGAACAAAATTTTGTTTTCTTCCATGAAAAGCTTCATAGCTATGTTTTGATTTACTAAACACAAAAAGAAGGTTTATTAATATCTTGTTTAAGAAGTATGAAGCAGATATATAAATTTAATGAGAGTTTGTTTATTTGGATAGATTAATGGAAGTTAAATGATGAATATCTTGCTTTGTGGAACTTACAAATTGTTTTTGTATTTTAACGCTTTGATTACTAGGGACTAGTAATAAGCTGGTTGGGGGGTATGATTAGTACTTAAAAGTGCATTCTTATTAAGGCTTTATATCATCGTATTGCACTAAAGTATCGTTAAATTCCCTAACTAAAGCATGTTTTATAATAACAAGTATGATAATATAATATATCTTTAATTTATGGTAAATGCTTATTTTGAATGTAGGTATATCTCACAATTCAAATGATTGATTGATGTGATTAACAATTAAAAGTGAAGAGACAAAAAGAGGACTAGGCTAAGAGAAGATATGCTGGTTCAATTCCAAACTTGAACACCATTCGGTTATTTGATCATAACTAGAGTTGTAGAACTTGGATTTAGGTCAACTTTATATGGATGGAAAGATACGACATAGACCTAAAACTTTCATGAAGGGTCCAAGACTCAATTCTGCCATTTTCAAGTTCCAATCTTAGAAACAACGGAGAAGTCGGAACCTGTCCTGCAGCTCAAATACTGTTCGGTTTTTAGCTCATATCTTGAGTTCTAGAAGTCTAAATGAGCTCTGTTTTTTTTGTTGGGAAGCTGAGATAATTGCCCACAGCTTTCATGAAACAAATGGCTCAAATTCTGATGTTAGCATTGACATTTTGGCCAGCCAACAATATCAAAAATCTGCCAACAATTTCAAGAACCAGCAGCCAACAATGTCAAAAACCAGCCACCAAATCAATGGTTGGCCACCAACTATTTTCTTAGTCCACCAATCAATAGTTCTGAATCTTGACCTATAAAAGGAGACATTTGCCATGTATTTAATCATCTTGGTTTTCAGATCAAGATCATGTTCTTGCTTTCTTTCTTTATATCTTTGTAATGTTCAAGTTTTCTTTTATGTTATATTAATCTCTTGTTTATGCTTTTTCATTTCCTTTCATATACTTAGTTAACTTATATCATAATCATGTTCTTATCTTGTTATTTATGTTTTTCTTTTTCATTATGTTTAGCTAAGTTAATTATGTCAAGGTGAAAAGGTTTTACTAATGGTGTTAGAATAGGTATAATATAAACTCAACATGGACTTTAATATTTATATCCAAGATAAATTGTTATTAGCATGTCTTATCTTTTTATCTTACTAATTCTTAATACCTTGCTTGTTAAATGGTTAATCTAGATTTATGTTGTATAACAAATGGTACATCGAATGCTTGATTCTTCATAGTTTTTCTACCGACATCGTTGTTATGATAGGAACTTGATTTGTTGTTAACATAAGCTAGCAACATGAATGCCTGATGATATTTATAAGTATGATTTTCCTTAGACAAGATAATTAATATGATCATGTTAATACTTTATAATGAGCCATTAATGATAAATCATCTGATTAGAACCTCCTTTGTGTGTGGTTTTTAGTTGAGTAATAAAAAGAGTTTATATTATATTTATTTGAAATACCATTAGTGAATCCTCTAACCTTGACATTTGTTTTTATCATTGTTTAATCCTTACATTAATCTTCCATCTCAAAGTTCTCATTAATTTCTTCCTCTTCTTCTTTTTTTTACTACTACTATTATTATTATTATTATTTACATTCTTGTTATATGTTATGTACGTTAAGTATGCTCTATGTTTGATCAAGGATCCTGACATTGTTGGTCTTGCCTTGTTCATTCGCATCAGAAATCTGTTTATATTATATAATGTATCTCTTTGATCTTTTCATAAAATCAGTATATAGGCTGGAAACCTGTGACCCGATCTTTTAGATCATTCTCAGGTATAACAACGCCACGTACTGAGTATTATTGTTGTTGTTGTTGTTGTTGTTGTTGTTGTTGTTGTTGTTGTTGTTGTTGTTATTTATAATTTATACAATTAACCTCTCTGTGGTTCGACCCCGGTCTTGCCGAGTTATTTATTACTTCGACACTCCTGCACTTGGGAGAAGACATCAATCTTTTGGTCGTGTCACATACCATACACAATGGAGACTAGCTTCTCTGTAATAGAAGCAATCAAGCAACTCAAGAAACAATTGTCTTTTCTTGACCAAGTTGTATAGGTTGAATGAGGTGACCCTTCAGAAAGATTTTATAGTAGGGGAGGGACAATTCTATCCATAAGATTAGCAAGACCATGACTCCTAAAAAAATCATAATTTGAATGCTCTAAGGTATATAGTTAGGACCATTTAATTTTTTAGAAATAGTTTGAGAATTAACTTAAATAGTGGGTTGTGGAAGAGAGATTTGACATTGAAGGTAATGGAATTTGAGGCCATTACTTAAGAGAAATGGTGTGGGAAGCGAAGAGGTGTTAGCAAGGATCAAGTGTTTGCCTTTTAATACTCTGATACCAAATAAACAAACTAAATATAAAAATAAATAGGGTTTAAACTTAATGGCTTAAATGATTTTAACATTGTATTCAATCACAATATATAAAGAGATACAACAAACTAGATAAATTTAAGGAGTAAAATGAGATTAAACAACTATTTGGTATGGGAAGCAAGAGAGTATTAGAATTTGTGGCCATTACTTAAAACAAATAGTGTTAGAAGCGAAAAAGTACTACCAAGGGTTAGGTGTTCGCCTTCTAATATTCTGATACAAAGTAAACAAACTAAATATAAGAATAAAGGGGAATTTTAAACTGAATGGCTTAAATCATTTTCACTTTGTATTGTATCACAATATATAGATAGGGTTATAACAAACTAAAGAAACTTAAGGAGTGCAATGCGATTAAACAACTATCTACTTAACTCAATTGATTTGTACACCTTATGCTCTTGATTCTTTGATACATGAGTATCCTCTACTAGTCTAAATGGAGTTGGGTTACTTGAATTTGGGTTAGCATTACAAATGGAGGAATTTTTTATGTTGTTTGTTTTCATCATGTGGTCACCTTTGAGCCTAAATTTTAGTCTTTTATTACATGGGAAAATAAGCCTACCCTATATGGTTTTTAAGTTTTGAATGTCATATTTCTAGATTATCTAGCCATGCATACATTGGAGTTCTCTACAAAGAGTTATGTCAGTTTTAATTTAAGTGCTTCTTAGGTGTTTGTTTGCACTTCCTAGAGTTAAAAATGAGTTGTTGCTAATTATTGTTTAAAGTTTTGCTAAATTTAATTATTAGGTCTAATTTATGTTGTTTTAGTGTTTTCTAAACTTGGAGGGATGTTTCTAGTGTATAATTATGATTTAGACCAGATATTGGGATCTTTATGAAAATTTTGAATAAAAGTTTTTTGACGTAGTCAATTGACATCTATCAAGTTTTGTATCTCATTTGTTAGTGGTGTACTTATTTCCTTGACTTTATATCTCTAAAGTGATGATTTGTATCTTTACAGTGGTGAGTTATTTTCATTTGTATCTCTTTGGTTTGAAACCTTAAAGTGGTGAGCGAAAAACACTTTCTTTTGTGAGAGTGACCTTTGTTGTCGATTTTTCATACGATACCAGTATCTAGTATCAGAGCTTTTTACAATCATGATTGTTCATAAATGATGCATGCAAGATTTTAAGAAGGATATTTATGCACTTGAAATGGATGAAATGTAATGTCAAATCCAGCAACTCTAGGATCATCTTAAATGATATAAGAATCGAGACGATGATGATAAGATCGATACTGAAATTGGATCTTCTAGTAATAATAAGGATGATGTTAATCATTTTCATCACATACCTCACCATGAGTCAGATGGCAATGGTTCTTCATCTCAACATTGAAGAAAAAGAAAAAAAACCTTATTAAGAATCTGGTGTGAGGGTTGATATTCTTGAATTTAAAGGAAAAATACAACTTGATGAGTTTATTGATTGGCTCCAAATCGTAGAGAGGATTTTCGATTTCAAAAAGTTTTCTGAAGATGGAAAATTAAAGTTGGTGGCTCTAAAACTCAAAAAGTGTGCTTCCTTGTAGTTAGAGAATCTTAAAAAGCAAAAAGCTCATAAGGGCAGAAGGAAGATCAAGTCTTTGAAGAGAAAAGGGAGCTTAAAATGAGATTCTTACCTAAACATTACAAACAAGAGACTTTTCTCAAGTTTCATAACCTAAGGCAATCTGGAATGACCGTTGTTGTTACTCAATTTTGGACCCCATGTTCTGGAGATGGTGTATGCCCATTTTGAACCGAGTGTAGGAGTATAGCTTATGTTTGCTGGAAAATTGACAAAAACAGAGAAAGAAATATTTTTTCGAAACCCTATTTGAGTTGTTTTATGCTCTCTTTATCCTTCCCCTTTGCTGCCAAAATCATCAGGTTTTCTTAGATTGATCAGGAGTCTTCATAATGCTAAATTCGTTCCTTCTTTATCTGGTCTTTAAGGTTGGATAAATCCCTCAGAATTTGCACCAAAAAAAATTTGATTCTGCTGCTATTGTAATTTTTTGTTCCAAATTAGGCTCTGATTCTGACTGGGTTTCGTACGATATCTAACCATCCTAGCTATGTTCTGTCACTCATGACATGTTGAAAAATTGACCTACACCTTTATTGGGTCCTAGGGATCACTGATCTTATGGCAAACTCTCAGTCAGATTTGGATGCTCGGCATTGTCAGATTAAGAACCTTTTTTACCAACTACATTACTGCCAGATTATGTTCTTTAAAATGATTTTATCTTAATTCGACTCCTTCATCAAAGTTGTAGTCCTAGATGAGTAGATAAATTTGGGCTTTTGAATCGCTCGATTTCAGTATCAGAAGCTCAAGATATTCCCGTTTGAATATCTAGTGTGAAAGTAGGGATTCCTGCCGCGCGAAGGATCCTGACCCGAGTTTTGCACTAAAAACTCCTTTTCCATCATAAATTTTGATGATTTGATCTTAGGTCATACTCTCAGTCATATCCAGATTCTCGGCATTGTCAGTTTTTGAATTAGATTAGGAGACCCTTTTTGATCAACCAGATTACTGCCAGATTCTGTTCTTTAAAACGATTTTATCTCAATTTAAATCCTTCATCAAAGTTGTAGTCCGGGACACGTAGATGAATTTGGGCTTTTGAATCGCTTGATTTCATATCAGAAGCTCAAGATATTCTCGTTTGAATATCTTGTGTGAAAGCAGGGATTCCTGCCACGAGAAGGATTTTTGCCCAAGTTCACGGGCCTAATTCGAGGGATTTTATTTGGACCAAGGATTGAGTTGAAAAGTGTTAAAATGAGGGATTTAATTAAAGAAGGATATTGGAAGTTGGAGAAAGGGGCTGGATCATCATAAATGACGGGATTTCTACCACACCGAGTAAGGAAAATCTAGTTTTTTTGCAGCTATAATTCATAAGAAACAAAAACAAATTTGGGAATTGAAAAGGTGTCAAGAGTGTTTTGCCATGTGATATTGAGTAAGGGTTAAACATGACAACACCATAATGGTTCTAATGGTATTTCAAATAAATATAATATAAACCTTTTTTACTCAACTAGAAACCCACATAGGAGGTTGGAATGACGATGTTTAATGTTGGAAAGAAATCACTAGAATCAACATATTAATTATCTTGTCTAAGTAACACCATACTTGTAAATTTCTCGTTCATTTGCTAATTATGTTAACACAAATCAAGTTCCAATATAACACGATGTGGATTTGACATCCTCAGATTAATGCAACATTAAATCTAGATTAACCATTTAACAAGCAAGGTATTAAGAATTAGTAAGATAAAAAGATAAGATATGCTAATACAATTTTTCTTGGATATAAACTAAAGTCCTGTTGAGTTTATATTATACCTATTCTAAAACCATTAGTAAAACCTTTTACCTAAAAATTAGACTGAGGTAATAACAAGGAGAAAACAAAAAAAGGCATTTTCTTTGATACTATGATAAAAGTTAACTAATTATGGAACGGAAAGAAAAAGAAGAGACAATAAAAAGCAAGAAAGAAAACTAGAACATTACAAAGAAAAAAGCAAAAAGGGATTTTGATCTGAACAAAAAATAAATCTAAATACATGGAAAATGTCTCCTTTTATAGGCTAAGATGTGGAACTATTGATTGGTGGACTAAGAACACAGTTGGTGGCCAACCATTGATTTGGTGGCTGGTTTTTGACATTATTGTCGTCTGGTTCTTGAAATTGTTGGGTTTTTGTATTGTTGGCTGGCCAAAACATCATTGCTAACATCAGAATTTGAGCCCTTTGTTTCTTGAAGTCTTTTGTTTCAGCTTTCCTAGCAAAAGAAACCAGAGCTTATTTGGACTTCAGAACTCAAGTATGGCTGAAAACCGAAGTGTTTGAGAACTTTAGGTGACTTCCCGTTGTTTCTGATTTGAACTTGGAAGCGGGGGGGTTGGGTCTTGGGCCCTTCATGAAAGTTTTAGGTCTATGTCTTATCTTTCCATCCATATAAAGTGGACCTCCGAGTTCTACAACTCCAGTTATGGTCAAATACGAATGGTGTTCAGTTTGGAATTGAACCAAAGCATCTCTTCTCTTAGCCTTTCTCTTTTTGTCTTCCTTTCAATAGTTAATCACACAACAACCTTTGAATTGTGAGATATACCTGCATTCAAAACAAGCATTTACCATAAATTAAAGATATATTATTTTATTAAACTTGTTATTATAAAACATGCTTTAGTTAGGGAATTTAGCGATACTTTGTGCAATACATGATATAAAGCCTTAATGAGAATGCACTTTAAGTACTAATTGTTTTTTTAAGAGTAAGGAAAATCTAGTTTTTGGGGCTTAATTCATAAGACACGGACATAGGGGTTTGATTTCAAAATGCCTAAAGGAAGAACTCCCATCATTTTTTGGCGGATTTATCCCTAACATGTGGCCGGTGATGTGTTAATGTTGGAAGGAAATCACGTCAACTAATCTGACATGTTTCTTCATTTATACATAAATCGAAAGCATTGCTTCCTAGTTATTTGATTTTCCTTGTTGTCTACTAAAAAAAAAAAAAAAAAAAAAAGGGGATGAGTAAAACAAGGAGAAACAAAGAAGGCTTCTTTTAAAGTTTTATCAAAGAAAGGGTAGGGAGCAAAAACAGGAACCGGCCACTAGGCACATCAAATGGGTTAATGTTTTTTGTCGGTGGAGGCACGTTGGTTTCTTGGTCTTTTGTTTCATTTCCTACAAAATAGGATCTGCAGGTGTTTCTTCCCTAGTGCTCGCGCCGGAACTTTAGGGACCCTATGTTTTTTGAATGTTCTTTATATATATGACTTTGTTTATATATATATATAAAGAACATTCAAAACTTGTAAAATGAATGAGGCGTTTTTTTTAAGGTGAGGAAATAGTGGGGTTTATGAGGCACCCATGAGGGGGTTTGATTTCAAAATTCTAGTTTCATATTTTGGCTCCCCGGGTTTTAATGTTTACTTCATGTTTCTTATTTATACAAAAATAGAGCATACTTTGTTGTTGTGCATGTGGGGAGCCAAGATTTATCAAAGAATGGTTTTTAATGAACATTGTGCATTAGACCCCATTAACCCATTTCCTAGATATCATAATATTGTATATATATATATATATATATATATATATATATATATAATTGAAGTTTTCGAAAATGTGTTTTCACATGGATTTCTTAAACACAATAAAAATTATTTTCTTGCATTTCTGGATTTTACAACATGTTTGTAAAACTCCAAAGGGTATTGGCCAATATTCCAAAAACAAAATTCTTATTTTAGGGGGAATTCATCTATTATTCACTATTAATGTTTGGATAAAGAATTCCCAAATGGATGAATATCCAAAATATTTAATGGAATAACTTGTTATTATTCACTGTTAATATTTGGATAAAGTAACCCTAAGTGGTAAATATCCAAAATAATTTTCTATGAATAATAAGTCATCACACATCCTTGAAAGAAACCTTAATTATAATCGAGGACATTTTAATTTTTTTTTACTCCACGGTTTACGAGCCATGAGAGTATAAAACACTAAGGCAAAAATAGGCTTTTAAAGCGCTCTAGATTTCTAAATTTTTGTCCCTCCTCCTTGCGATTTACAAGTCGCAAACTCTTGAAATACTAAGGGGAAAATGAGCTTTTAAAGCACATAAAACCTCCTTAGATTTCTATCTTAATAAATTTAGTTTGAATCAAACCTAGGAAAACTGATGGGATTAGAAAACACCAACACCATAGCAATTATAAAGCAAACCAAACACCAAGCAGCTTACCTTAGGTAGGGCGTACTAGGGGTGCTAATACCTTCCCTTTACGCAACCAGTCCCTTGCCTTAGAATCTCTGAAAGACCAGTTAGGTTTCCTAGTGACCATAATACTAGGTGGCGACTCCTTTATTCATAAAAATAAAAAACAACCCTAAAATCAATCGAGAATCTCCGCTCCGCAGCGCTCCGCCGCGAGGGTGCAACAATCGTGGAGGAGTATATGATGGAGTTTGAATTACTCATGATAAAGTGTGAATTATTGAACCTGAAGAGAAAACAATAACTCGATATTTGGGTGGGTTAAAGGAATGAATTTCTAATATGGTTTAGTTATAGCCTTGTTGCACATTTAATAACATGAGAAAACTTGCTTTGAATATGGAAAAGCAGCAGAAGAAGGTCAGAAAGACTAAATGAAAATTAGCATCTAAGGAGGGTTCTTCCAATCAGGGTAGTACTTCATTCTCCAAGGGAGTTCTAGCAGCAAAACCTCCTGTCATTAAGGCTATTTAAAAGGGTAGTGTACGAGTTGGTTTTTAAAATAGTGAGTTCTTCAAACTTTAATTCAAAAAAATGTTTCAAGTATCAAAGGTATAGATATATTGCTTCTAATTATCCAAACCATAAAATTATTGTTATTATAGAGGAAGAGACAGTTGGTAAATAGGAATTGTCAAATAAGTCAAATCAAGAAGGTAAAGTAACTTATGTTAATTAAGTTGAATTACTTATCATTTAAAGAAGTTTAAGCGTTGTTTATGATGAGAGTAAAGATTGGGTTTGTTACAACATCTTTTTCACTTGTTATAATGCAAATGGAAAAGCTGATGATGTAAACATTGATGGTGGTGTTTGTGTCAATGTTATATCTACTATTATAGTGAATAAGTTATAGCTCAAGACCGAAACACACGTTCAACCTTACAGATTGAGATGGTTGGAGAAGAAGCATGAAAGGAAGGTGACAAATAGATGTCTTGTTTTACTTTCCACTAGAAAAAGGTATTCAAATCAAATTTGGTATGATGCAATACCTATGGATGCATGTTATTTGTTGCTTGGTCGTTCATGGCAATATGATAGTAAAGTTTAGCATGATGGTTTTAAGAATACTTATTTCTTTATAAAAGATGGAGTAAAGGTTATTTTAGATCTTTCTAAACTAGGACTTATTTTCAAACCATTTAAAAAAACAAAAACACTTTTGATTACTTATACCAAAATGAAAAGGTTTGTTAATGATGTGAATTTGGTTTATACTCTTGTTGTTTTTTAGGAAAACGCTGAAATAAATGAGTTGCCTCCATAAGTGCAACATTTGCATGATCAATTTTCTAAAATAGTTAGAAATACCATATAGCCTTCCTCTAATAAGGGATATTCAACATTTTATTAACTTAATTCCAGATACTATACTTTCAACAAGTAAACCTAGCAAATGAGCATGCAGAGTTATAAATGCAGGTTAATGAGTTACTTTTGAAGGGCTTAATAAGGGAAAAAAGTACATGTGTTGTATCCGCTCTTCTTGTTCCAAAAAAGGATGGATCATAGGGAATGTGCATTAGTAGTTTGGTGGTGACCAAAATCACTATTGGCTACCGTTTTTCTATTCCTTGACTAGATGACTTGCTAGATCAATTTCATGGTGCTACTATTTTTCAAATATTGATCTTAAAAATGGCCACCATCAAATCCTAATAAAAGTTGGTGATGAATGGAAAACAACTTTCAAAACTAGGGATGACTTTTATAAATGGATGGTTATGTCATTTGCTCAAATACGCCTAGTACTTTCATGTGAATGATGAATGATGTGTTTAAAACTTTTATTGGTAAATTCATTGTTCTTTACTTTGATGATATTTTTGTTTACAACAAGAATAAAAAAAAAGCATTTTAATCACATACAAGAAGTATTTCAAACCTTGAGGAGTTAGAAGTTCTATATTAACTTGAAAAGGTATGAATTCTTTATTAGCAGCCTTGTTTTCTTGGGTCTTGTTGTGTTTAGAGAAGGAGTGAAGATTAATCCTGAGAAGATTGAAGCGATTCTTAGTTGGCCAGGTCCTCAAACTCTTCATGATATTTGAAATTTTCATGGCTTAGAATCCTTTTATCGATATTTCATCAAAAACTTTATTACCATTATTGCTCCAATCACTGAATGCTTAAAATGAGGTAGTTTCGAGTGGACTAATGATGTTAATAAGACTTTTAAAGTTATGAAGAAAAAGATGATCAATGCACTTATTCTTTCTTTACTGGATTTTCAAAAAGTTTTTGAAGTGAATATGATGCTTCTAATGTTGGTATTTGTGTTATTCTTGGTCAAAATAGCAAACATGTTACTTTCTATAGTGAGAAACTCATTGATTCAAGAAGGAAATATTTAGTTTATGACAAAGATTTTTATGTTATTGTTTGTGCTTTAGACCATTGGTATCAATATTTGCATCCATAAGCATTTATAATATATCCTAATTATAAGGCTATGAAGTTTCTTAATAGCCAATAAAAGCTTAGTTGAAGACATGCTCTTTGGGTTGAATTTCTATAAATTTTTAGTTTCTCTATGAAACACAAATTTGGAACTTATAATGTTGTTGCTAATGCTTTGAGTCAAAGACACTTATTGTTTACTAATTTGTAAGTGGAAATGACGGGTTTTAAAGTGTTGAAAGATCTCTATAAGTATAATAGTGATTTTGGCAAGATATGGGTTGATTGTGAAAATGGTTTTTCCAAGCATTTTGTTGTGCTCCTTAAAGGAAACTGAGTGTGTATTCCTTAAGGTTTATTGAGGGAAACCATTATCTTTGAAGCTGATAACAATGGGCTTGATGGACATTTTAGGAGAGATAAAAAAAATTTGTTATTCAGGATTTTTTTTAATTTTTGTCGTAAATAGGGAGAGATGTCACAAGGTTTATACAACATTGTAAGATATGCAATATTACCAAATCACATGGTCAGAATTCAAGTTTATACATTCCACTTCCAGTAGCAAAATCCTCTTGGGATGAAGTCAGCATAGATTTTGTGTTTGGTTTGCCGAGAAGTTCAAGGAACAAAGATTCAACTATGGTGATGGTTGATCGTTTCTCTAAAATGGTGCATTTTTGTCCTTATAGCAAGACATTTGATGCTACTAATATTGTTCATCTATACTTTAAATAGATTGTTAAACTTCATAGCATCCCAAAGATAATCACTTCTAATCGGGATTCCAAGTTCATGAGTCATTTTTAGCATACAATTTGGAGAAAGCTTGGAACTCATCTTTAATTTGGTACAACTTATCACCACAAACCAATGGTCAAACTAAAATTGTCAATCATAATTTGGGAAGTCTTTTGAGAATTTTGGTGAAGAAGAATATTCAAGATTAGGATTTGGTGTTGCTATAAGCCGGATTTGCGTAAAACCATTCTATTTACCAATGTACGAGTTGTAGTCCTTTTCAAGTTGTGTACGGTCAGAATTCATTGAGTCCATTGGACTTTATTCCTCTTCTAATAAGTCTGAATTTCAATAATGATGCTGGAAAAAATGGTCAAACTACTTAAAAACTTTCATAAACAAGTTCATGACAAGATTGAAAGGCAAAACAAGAATTATCAAATTTAAGCATATAAGTATTGTAAGTATCTAAAGTTTAAAGAAGGTGATCTGGTTTGAGTACATCTTAGTAGGGGAAGGTTCCCACAAGGTAGATTTTCTAAGCTCAAACCAAAGGTTGATGATCCATTTAAGGTTCTAAAATGAATTGGTGAAAATGCTTACCAAATTGAGTTACCCGCTTACTTAGACATTTCAGACACTTTTAACATGGCTAAGTTATCTTTTTAGGGTGACGATTCAACATTTAACTAGAGGTCAAGTCTTTTTCAACTAGGGGAACATGCTATAGAAGTGTCTTCTACTGGTCCAAATGGAGTTGAGTTACTTGAATTTGGTTAGCATTACAAATGGAGGATTTTTTTAGGTTGTTTGTTATCAGCATATGATCAACTTCAAGCCTAAATTTTCATCTCTTTATTGCATGGGAAATGAGCTTATCCTATATGGTTTTCAAATTCAGAATAACATTTTTCCAGGTTATCTAATTATGCATGCATTGAAGTTTTCTCCAAAGAGTTATATCAATTTTAATTTTAATGCTTCCTACTTAGAGTCAATAATAAGTTATTATTATTTATTCTCTAGAATTCTATTAAATTCAATTTTTAGGTCTGATTTATGTTATTTTGGTATTTTTTAGACTTAGAGGGGTGTTCCAAGTATATAATTTTGATTCAAACCATGATTGAGATTTTTTGAAAAAATTTGAATTGAAATCTTTTGACTTGGCCAATTGGTATCTATTAAGTTTTGTATCTCATTTGTTAGTGGTAGATTTATTTCCTTGACAATGTATCTGTAAAGTGGTGATTTGATTTGTACTTTTAGAGTAATGAGTTGTTTGCATCTGTATCTTTTTTGTTCAAAATCTTAGAGTGGTAAGCGGAAAACACTTTCTTTTATGTGAGTGACATTTGTTGTTGGATTTTCATACCATCCCAGTATCATTCTTGCAATTAATTATTAACTAAGTCAGTACATACTTAACACTATCAAGGAATCAATGTTTAACAAAAGTTAGGTGATAATTAGAATAAAACATAGATAGTTTAGTTTATCATTACAAGAGCATATATACTAAATAAAAGTTGTCCAAGAAAGAGTGGAATTCATACATGTTTACAACTACAAGTGTGTCATTTTTATATAACATGGTAAACTTGGAATCAAAACTAAAAACTAGCAAGCATACTAAACATGTATTTAAAGTTGCATAAGATATTGAAAAATAATTCTAGCATATATAATAGAAATATAATATATCTATGTTTAGATTAAAATAAAAAATTGTACTTACTTGTTGAAGTACTTTAAAAATAATAAAGTTTTTGTTATTGTTAATGATGAATTCGTTATCTTTAAGGCTTTATTGCTCCTCACTTAATGCAATTAGTATATTTGCAATAAACCTCATGAGATTCAAACAACATCACCTTATTTAGATGTATTTCTAAATAAGGTTTACAAACCAAAGTTAAAATCAAACATAAGCCTTAGACTAGAAGCAAAAACAAAACTCAAAATTGACAAGAAAAACTAAAGTGAGGAAGAGTGTAAAAACTCTTCATTCACCCCTTATTTAATTCAAGTTTTAAGCCTGTGTTGAGCACTTGTGGATTAAACTCATACTATTTTACTTAATTTTATTTATGACCCTTCAACTTTCCATTAAATAAAACTAAAGACGTCCTTACATTTTTTTTTTCTATATGGGATAGATAGTTTTGGGTTTCACAACAAACTAGTTAACCTATGTCTTTTATATCAATTTTTCATTCACATATAATTTATTTTAATCTTGTTAATGTTTCATGTTGAAGAACTTATACAAAAGAATAAATTTTTAACCTTAAAAATGAGTGGAACTCACCTTAAATTTAGCCTCAAATAAGCTTGGTAACTATGTTTTATAAATAAATTCCAACAATCAAATTCTTTGTGAGTTGTATCATTAGGTTATCTTAAAATGGTACTAGCAACTGCTACAAAGATCCCATTGTTAGGTTCCCGACTATCATATACGTAGCGAAAACAATAAAAGAAAATTATTCAAGAGTCCCTAGGATCCTATTAGACATATCTAGAGTTGTTTAGGGATTTATTATCTAAAGATCTGATCTTCTCTGGCTTTGAATAATTCTTTAAATACCAGGTTGTCATAAACCACAATTTGTCCATTGTCCAGCCTCCAATGGTAATCCATACGAACCACTAGTGAAAAGTCTCTTAAATCCCTATTTAAGAGAGAGGGATTGCTATACCTAAAGTGTTAGCTTTATATTCTGTGACTTACATACTTTTTTTTGTCTAGGAAATTCTAAAAACCCTATAAATAGAAAAATATTTATTTGCCACTTAAATAATATCCATATATTATTTAAAATTAATTTTAGAATTTTAATTAATCAAGTCTATATTTGATTATTCTAAGACTATAATTATAATCCCTGAATTAAATATATTCTACTACTTAATTTCTAAAATTATTTTCAGTCGAGTCACACTTGATTAATTATACGAATTTAATTTCTGACTAATAGTTCTTAATATGTGTGACCCATTAGGTTCTTAATATGTTGGCCCAAATATAAATTATAATTCTAAATAAATAGAATTAAATAAATCAAACAATTTAATTTATTATCAATTCAATAACTGATTAATTTATATTTGAAGAACAAGTGCATCGTCTATCAACATGCTATGATCCCTCAAATATTAGGAAAGTCATAAGTAGTTTGACTTAACCTTTCAGTAACATTTTAACATGGAGTGTGTCTACCATGTCAAATCATATTTATTCGTAACATTGTAGTCATTGATCATTTGAATAAGATTTGAAACTCTTTCTCAATCTCATTTCA
Source organism: Populus deltoides (assembly GCA_015852605.2). Classification (NCBI taxonomy): domain Eukaryota; kingdom Viridiplantae; phylum Streptophyta; class Magnoliopsida; order Malpighiales; family Salicaceae; genus Populus; species Populus deltoides. Next base: position 14,656,094 of record CM027573.2, read on the forward strand.
CCTTGCGCAAGAATTTAACAATCAATACTATTTAAGAACATGTGGAATATTTTTCCTAATTCATCTAGAGCAATGAATTATCTATTAATCACTCAAAGACCTTTATATAGTTTATGTTATATCTAATATCTGCCTATTTGTTATCTTTACCAAGATAATGTGTGATAGGATTAAAATATAACACTCTTTATATAAGATAACTTAGTAATCTTAAATCTAAGTATCACTTACACAACTATCATATAAGCTTTTCCATAGACATTTGATATATCTTCATATGGAATTCTTATGCTAGTCAGTTCAGTGTACATGTCTTATAACAAACACCTACATATTAGTTTTATATATCTTTTATACCTCAACTTATGAGAATAATTACTTCCTTTCATAAAGGAAATAACATAATATGTACTAATTTCTACAGCTCTAATAAATATTCAGTATTTAAGAGAGCATCAACCAGGAACATTTTAGAATCAATGCTTTGATGCAATAAGAATCTCATATTAATAACAACTTCATAATTTTCCTTGCACATCGTTTTTGCCCCATAAATTTTATCTTTACTTTAGATTCATAAATTAAATATTAGATTCATTAATATAATATTATATGAATATTAAAGATAAATTAAGTCTTTATTAATAATAAATATGTATTTATATGAATATAATAATACTATGTATAACCAACTGATTGACTACGGGGCATATTAAACTAACAGTATTCTCTTGTGTAATTCACTATAGATGGAAATGAAGGCCATTATAAGTCTACAATCTTCAAGATTATAAGCTTCAGGATTATAAAACTCTTCAATCAATCCATCTAGTGTGAGTGTCATAGGCACAAACCTTTATGTTAATATCTTCAATAAACCTAACCAACTGATTAACTACATAACATATTGAACTAACAATCTTCCACTTATACTAAAGCTAATCAATCATGTATCTAATATCATATTGCTTCATGTAGCATTAATGTTTCTGCATGGATAATGACTTGGTAAGAGGATCTTTTAAATTCTCTTCGGTGGATACTCATTCTATCTTTACATCTTTTATTTCATTGATTTATCAAAATAAATAGAATTTTTTAAATGCTTGTTTGGATCATTAGTGAGACTTTGGTTCTTTTTCTTATGCAATGGCTCCATTGTTATCATAGTACAGAACAACTGGATCAACAATGTTAGGAACTAACATAGTTCATAGATGAACTTCTTGATCCAAATAACCTCCTTGTTTCCTCAAACATGGAGGTGCATTCTTATTCAGTTGTAGAATCAATTTTGTTCTCTTGTTTAGAACTCTTCCAACTCATAACACTACCATTTATAGTAAAACATATATTGACCGATATTTACTACTTTCCCAACATTTCATTGAAACAATATTAGTTCAAACAATTTTAAACTTCTAGTTTATCTTATCTATTGATGGATACTATAGCCAAGTATAGGATACCATTTCCATCATATGTCTCTCAATCTGTCTTAAACCACATGTCTTTAAAGGGAGGTGTTCCATGCAAAATAGATAAGAATCTCATCTTAGATTCTTCCATGCTAAGCTATTTTAACATCTGGTCTATATGCATGGATTTGGACAATCTTAATAGCCTTCTAAGTCTATCTCTTTATATCTCTATATCCAATATATAGGTTGTTTCTCCTAATTAATTTATGAAGAAATTCTTAGGCAACCAAAACTTTATTGAGTAAAGTAAAGATATGTCATTTCTTAACAATAATATATCATCAACATATAATATTAGAAAAATAACACTACTCTTACTAACCTTTTGTAAACACAAAGTTTATCCATATTTTTTTATGAAATCAAATATGTTGATTATACCATCAAAATTGGATATTCCTACTCTTTAAAGCTTGTATTGCATATTTGTATATTGTCTTTCATATTAGTCTTTCTCTTAAAGACTCACTTAGATCCATTGGGTTTTATCCCTTCAGGTGGATCAACCAAGTTCCAAACTTGGTTAGCATATGAAGTCCATATCTTCAAGTTATTTCTTGGAATAAATATCATATATTTCTTTCAAGTAATTGGTAGGGCCATTAATTATAAGCAACATGTCATTCACAGTTTCCATTAGAGATTCTTATCTCATTGATGGATGACATGCCCTACCAAATTTATAGAGATTTCGTGTTTCTTAAGGTTCAGGCTAAACATCCAATGATTTAACCTTGAGAATATATTTCATCTAGAAATAGTGTTTTAAAAGGTGTAGAGAATATCATTCTCTTTTAAATAATCATTGAAATATTTGGTTAAATATTAACCATCTCGATCCAATCGAAGTTTTTTAATACTTATTACAATTTGTATTTATATTTTATTACAGTAGCATTTTAAATTTGGGTATATACAAACCATTTGTATAATTACCAGATCCATAAAAAAAAAAACAACATTATTATAAAGGAATAACATTTATTGTCAATAATAAATTCAAATCCATTTAATACTAAATAAAATGAAAACAATCTCTTAATATATCAAAACAAAATAACAACTAATCTTGTACTTTTCTTTAGTTCTTTCGTGCAATTGCAAATATGAAAACCATATTTGGTATCTAATGCCCAAGAACTATAATGCAAAGTTATAAAATGGCTTTCAATTATAAACATGTCTAAAGTAGAAGCTTCATTAAGCTTCTTTGTCTTCACAGTTGCAAGGTATTCCTTGTCATTTATCCTCTAATGTTCTTTATTGTCACAATGATGATAAGTGCCAATGTCTTTCTTGATGCCTCCAATAGGTTTGTTTTCTTTAAAGACAACACTCTTATTCTTCTTATCTTTTTTCTTAGACATTCTAAAAGACTAAATTAGAAAAACTGAACCTTTTTCCTGCTTAAAGGCCCTTTCATTAGTTTTAAGTATATTAAGTAACTTTGACAATATACTATCCAACTTGTTTATATTGAATTGTGAAAAGTTTTAGGGTAATGACTACAAGACCAAGTTAACATTTAACTCATAGTCCATGACAAAACCCCATTGTCTCAATTTCTCAATATAGCCAATCATTTTCAAAACATGGGTGTTCACTAAAGAACCCTCTATCATCTTGCAGTGGAACAATTCCTTAGAGGTCTCGTACTTCTCAGTCCTACTAACCTTATCAAACAATTCTCGTGTTACCTTTGAAGTTCGGGTGATATATTGGCTAATATAAAAAAATACAGTTTGTTCATTGTCATCATGATGTTCATTCCTAACTTCTTCTTTAACATCATAGCAGAGGCATTTAAAATTGGATTTTTCAAGAACATGTAATATTTTTTTTTTCTTGCTTAAGAACAATTCTCATATTTTAGTGTCAGTCTAAGAAATTTAGTCCAATTAATTTGTTAGCATCAAGTATGCTCATAAGATATGCTGCTACTTATTTTATTTATCAACCTATTAATGTAAAAAGAGCAAGTATTAGTTTCATGCATACATATTTAATTTCAAATTTAAATAAGGACTTTAATCCTAAATGAGTCTCTCACTATTTTTCTTGCAAATTAATAACTCTCTCTATTAGTAAAAGAAATCTCTTTTAGATTTTTCTAGTGGGTTAGGATCTTATTTAATTTATCTGATCTTGAGTGACTCAACAAATCAAAATAAATTAAATTAGATAGATAATATAGTGTATTAATCACACCTTTATGTCACTCCTAGATCACTTAGGTAAAAATTCTTTATCTAAACATTTCATATATATTTCGCCTAACTCATGCCTCTAACTTCATATGATCATAAGTGATACATCCAAATCAAACAAGTTAGTTAAGTAAGATCCAATTTTATAGCTTTATAGCATTAAACATATTCGATTAATGATAATCTTGAGTGACTCAACAAATTATCCATGAATGTAACTTTTTTTTTATGCATATAAAATTGGAAGGCAACTATTCATATTCTCAACATGTACTTAATATATTAATGAGAGATTTATTATCAATTAATTAGGTCTCATACATAAGATGATATAATATATATACATTTCATACGTAACAATTTATATATAAACACACACCTCTAGTATGCCATTCTAATTAAATGATTATGAACATATCTAAACTAATTTTATCGAGCAATTGAAGGGAAGTAGATGGTCAAATTTTAGGTAGTTGTAGTAAGTTTTTATAAGTTCATTACAAGCATTTTGATTATATAATAATTTCCTATCTAGATTTCTACATTTCTAAATTACATAACATTTATATAATTAATTAAGAAATCATAAGTTATATTATAGGGATATTAGATGAGAAAACAATTACAATCTAGAAGAAAAAATAGAGATAAAACAAGACATACATGCCATATTTAATAAAAATTACAACCATTCAACCATAAAATAAAAACACTTAATTTTTAACACTTAAAAATATCCAATCAAATTCAATTTGATAATTTCCAAAAAGAAAATATTTTTGGCTTAAAAACTCTCATTAAATTAGAAAAACTATTTTTCTAAAATTTAATTAAAATATTTAATTAAATATATCATAATCCCATTAGGATATTATAAAACTAAAAAAATAAATTAAACAATTTAATTCATTCATAATCCTATTAGAAAAAGTAATTCTACAATTAATTTTAATTTAGGGTATAAAATCTAAATTTTATTTATAGAGAGCAAATTCATAATTTATCTTAAAGACCTTAAATTGTAATAAGGCTTAAAGTTTTAGGAACATGTTCACAATATACAAACTTAAAAGCTTAATATTTAAAATTAAAAAGAGAAGGAAGGGGGTAATTTTTCCTAACTCTAAAGAGATATTAGAGTTTCTGCTCCTCTTTATCTTCTTCTTCTTTATTACTAGTAGTGAGTTCTTTGCCCACTACCAGCGGCATCCACCGCTGTCGTTGTCAGTTAGCAATGCAAGGAATAACCCTTTGCGCCACACAGCCTCACACTAAATGACTAGTGATGCTGCTGTTGGAGAGACGCTGTGTTTGATGAGGCAACAATCTTGCTGTCTTGCCAGTCAGTGGTGTGCTAACTTGTGTGTCAGACTAGAATCGTTATAGTTTTTTTTAATCTTTTTTAAAATTAATTTTTTAATTCATCGTGTTGTCTTATTAGTAATTAAGTTTTAAATCTTGTTTATTATTTTTTTTAAATTGTCCCGTTCTTATTTAATTTTATATTTTTATCAAATAAAATTAATTTTAGAAATATTTAGAGAGTGCTTTTTATAATATTTATAATTAGTTATTAATATTTTTTATTATCATTAACTTTTTATTTTATAATTATATTATTAATCTAACCAAATTTATTATTTATCGTTTTATTTTACAATTAATGAACTAGGTCCAAATATGTTTTACCATTTTAGAAACGCCATCGCAGAACCTTTTTTTTTTTTACACGTCTACTTTCAATTCATTTCAAGTCTGAGCAACAAACACAAATCCCTTCGAATCAAATCCAGCTCGCTCTCTCTCGTCTCTACCCAACTGAGCCTGTAAAATTCTTTCTTAGAGAAATTTAAACAACAACAACAACAACAATGCGTTTAGTTCTTCAACTACAATCCCTCTCTCTTCAATCCCTTTAATACAAGATCTTTAAAAAGAAAGAAAGAAAGAAACAAAAAATGTCAAAGAACTTCGTGAGAGAGAACGTGCCTCTCTCTCGATTCGGTGTTTTAGTCGCACAATTAGAATCCATAGGCGCCTCCGCTTCCCAACAATCCCTTGACCCTCTCCTCTCTTTCGATCTCCTCTCCGATCTCCTCTCCGCCATCGATGAAGAGCCACAGGTCCTTCCCTTCCCTTTCTCTCTTCTTTTATTAAAACGCCTTGTTTTTTAATTCTTCGAAAATCTGCAGGTCTTATAGTTTTTTTTTTGTTTTACGGTGCGTTTTGGATTTTCTTTGATTTATCGTTTTTTTTTGGTTTAATAATGTCAGGAATCTATTTTGTTATGGCAAAGAAAATGCGAGGATGCATTGTATTCATTGCTCAAGCTTGGCGCGCGGCGGCCAGTGCGGCATTTGGCATCAGTGGCAATGGCTAAGATCATATCTAGAGGGGATAGTATTTCGATATACTCCAGAGCGAGTACTCTCCAAGGGTTTCTTTCTGATGCTAAGAGAAGCGAACCTCAAAGAGTTGCCGGTTGGTTCAAAATATCACTTTTTTTTTCTTAGATATGGCAAATTATGATATAAATTTACTTCTAGCATTTTTATGCAAGTTGATCGTAAATTGAATTCCCCCCCCTATCAATGGATACATTTTTCAGTGTTGAAACTCCTTGCTAGCTGTTTGGATTTATTGCAGTAATTGTATGCGTGCTGCTTACTTTTCGGGCAACTAAGTCTTTCCTGAGTGAAATGTCAATCTTGTTACTGGGACAGGACGACATTGGCTTAGATTTACATTTGAAGTCTGAACGGGTAAGATTAGGTCTTATTGCCGCATCTAGAATTTTCGGGAGTTTTGGGGAGTTATGGGCAATGTTATCAAGAGATGCTCCAGGCGAGGCGAGGCCCCAGTGCCTTTATTAGCCTCAGGCGTTGGGTTCCAATGAAGCATCGCCTAGGCGAGCGCCTTGGAAGTGGGTGCAAGGCATCAAGGCTAGTGCCTGCTTGAAGTTCCTTTTCTGTTGGATTTTTTAACTTATTTATGTTTTGACGTATTTGTCATTTTTTTTTAATTTACCACAAGAAACAAATTAGGGGTATTTTGTAAAAAAAACAAAGATTAGGGTAAGAAAATTAAAAAAAAATCATTAAAGCGGGAGACAAACAGACAATGAAGGGCACTTAGAAGAGAAACACCAGCCACACTTTCTTTTTTCAATAGTACTTTCTTTTTTCAATAGTGGGAGTCGGAGAACAACACATCTGTACAAGTGTAGTATGGTTTGAGAGATGAGGACTTGGATTATAATCATGAAATAGAGGATATGAAGGATTCAAGTGAAGGAGAAGAAAGCATGGAAGAAGATGTTTTTGAAGATTAATGAATAAAGATGATGATATTTAATTTTGCATTTTAATCTATTTGGCTACTCACTACTTTAAATTATCTTACTTTGTTTTAAAGGTGAAAAACATAACTTTATATGACTGTTATGGTATTTTATATTTTCTTTTGATTTTCTATTGATCTAATCTTAACTGGGAAGATATATATTTTAGATTTATATAATATAATATTACATATATATATTTTTTTATTTATAGCATATCGCCTTGGTTCATTTGGGCGAGCGCCTAGTGCCTTGAGCATTTTACAGGCTTAGTGCCTTTTGCCTTTGACAACACTGGTTATGGGATAAGATATTGGTGTAGTGCTAACATTGGTTGTGGGATAAGATATTGGTGTAGTGCTTAAAGTGTTTTCAAATAGTTTTTTAGTAGATAGCAGAAAGATTTGAAAATCCTTTTGAATGGATTATTTTTTTTTTCTTGGATGCCAAAAAATGATTTGTATGCATTCGTGCAATGACTTTCATGGTGCTAGTTATGGTGCTTTTTACAGAAGTTGTAGATGGCACTTGGAGTGATTCAGGGGATGTAGTTGTGGTCTTTGAAATCCAGGGATTACATATGGGTTAATGCACAATCCCCCCAGGATTCAACATTTGGGTGAATCTCTAAGAGTCCCCAATACCAGTCTCATGTAACCACCCTCCACCCAAAACCAACGTTTCCTTAATGCAAATAAAAGCTGATACTTATTTCATTTTTCTACACTTTAAATTGTACAAAGCACCCATTTATGTTTTTATAAAATGGAAAAAGGTGCCTTGGATTTGGACTTCTCCAAAGTCCTAAACGAGAGGAGTGTCCATGTCTCTTTTAATTTATTTTTTTAAATCTTTTAGATTCTTCTTGACATCCAATAGTAGGTTGTGGACTTTTGGAAGCATCTTTTTATTTATTTATTTATTCCTGCAAGGCTTTCCATTCTCTTCTCTGAACTTGATTCCTTGTAGTTAATTTTAGTCAAGATGCATCGTTGGTATGTCAGTGCTTTCACGTGGGCAATGGTGAATTGTAAATTAGTATGAAGGATTTATTGTAATATAGAAGGCGGTATAAGGCTGTCTTCCTTGTGCTCTGAGTTTCATAACAGTGGGGAGATTTGGAGTAGGTCATTTGCTATTTGCAATGAGCAATGCGTTTGCACCATTAGGGTGGAAGGCTTATTGCTGCTGCACTTGGTGGGTTTTGGGAGGAGAAAGGATTGTCAAATTTTTTGTAGTTGTGCAATGTTTGCAGTTCCTTAGTGTTTGTTAGAGAGGAATTCTAGAATTCTTAAGGATTTTTCCATCTTCAAATCTTTATAGTGTAATGCTTTAAGGGCTTTCTAGGAGAACTCTTCTAGCTAAACTTTAGCAAGGCACGAAAGCCTGTCTTTTTGTCAGCATTATTCCTTATATTGTACCCTTTTTTTTTGCACAATGCCATAATCTTCTAGTGTTTTTCAGATTTCATTTCTTCTAGTGTTCACAAATAAAAGAAGCTAAATAATTCATGTTGGGTAACTATTTTATATGAATGTTACTATATCATACATAAATTTAGATGTTAAGCAGCACCCAACTCTCTGTCTAACCTATAGTAAAACTATTTGCTTTTCCCTGGCATTCTATCATAAACCTTTTATTTGTATAGGATTAGAATTTAGCTATAAAAAGTGTGTTACATTATTGCAGTCAGTTAGTGAAGCATTTTACCCTTTCACCTTTTCTTACTTGTTAAACATTTATCGTTTAATCTTCATCATGTTTTTGAATATTTGTAGGTGCTGTGCGATGCTTGGGAGAATTATATCAGCATTTCGGAAGAAAAATTACCTCAGGATTGCCTGAAACAACTATTATTGCCTCAAAACTTATGAAGTTTCATGAGGTAGTCCAGCTCAATGTGTTATATGTACATATTGACCCTTACGTTTTCTTTTGCTAACCTTATTGCACATTGATATAGGTGTTTATCCTCTCTTACATGCCTTGGTATGGAAGTCTTTTCTCCTTGTGTAAGATTTAGGCCTTGAAATTTTTAAATTGAAAGCTGCTGCAAAAAGGTAGGTATTCACCTAGGAGTCAGAGATAGAGGTTGTCTGTCTAAAGTGGACCAATGGAATAGAATAGTTAGGACTATGCAAGAGGATATAACTTTACGTGTTGTTCTGGTTGCTATGCCACTTGATTGACACTTTCCTTCTTCAGATTGAGATTCTCAATGTGAGGAGTAGTGTTAGTTCCTTTGGTCAATAGATAAAACATCACAAGTCTGGGTTTTGTAGGAGGAATCTTCTAGTCTAATGGAGGCTTGTTCTCTTCCACTTTGGATTAAAATCACTTGGATGCTTTGAAACCTTTTTCTTGAATGCTCAAGGAAGTAAGGTTGGCTAGGATTGCTCTGCCTTTTTAAGTGGTTGACACTTAATATTAATGAGATGCTCCAAGCTGGACCACCTCAAAATTGATAGATGGATAGATCTGATTTGGTAGATCAACTATATGAAAAAAAGAAAAAGAAAACTTAAAATGCATGATTTATCCAGCTTTTTAATGTACCAAAGTTATCATATATTTGATTTTTTAGTGAGATAAGATCTAATGCCTCACAATTTAAATTTTGGGTTGTTGATTCAATAGTTTTTGTCATGAGAACCTTAATGAAAGCAACATGTTAAATATTAACTACCATTGATTATATTATATAATCTTATCTAACTTTCTTGCAAAAGTGAAGCAAATAGCGTATCCAATGTTACGTTCTTAAATCCCAAGAGAATTGAGGATTATTCGTTTCATTAATTTATTATTTAGGATCACACCAAAGTTAGTGATTTGTTGGGTAGTTTGCTTGAGAGGGATATTTGTGAGGATTGGAAGTGGTATGAATTAATGGAATGGCAAATAGCCCTTTTAAGTCTTGCAGTATTTGGAGAGAGAAATTGCAAAGGCATTTGAAAGCATTGAGTATCCCTTTAGTGAGTGAGTTGAGGCATGAAATTATTAAGCTACTGGTTTGCCGTGTGCTAATTTTGACTTGAATTTTTATTTCTTTGGGCTTCTTGGAATTTCTTAACTTTTATGGTTGTCTGAAATCCTTAAATCATATTTGATCTCCATTTACTTGGCTGAAAAAACTGTTTTAATTATCACAGGGGTAGTTTTCTTTATTCTTTTTGCTTCTTGACTGTTCATTTATCTGTAACTATGCTTTTGGATATGTTAAACTCTAGGATTTTGTGAGACAAGAGGCTCTACTTATGCTTGAAAAAGCTTTGGAAGGGTCTGGTGGTAGTGCTGCATCTACAGCATATACGGAGGCATTCCGTCTCATCACACGTTTTGCTATAGGAGATAAATCATTTGTTGTTAGAATAGCTGGAGCTCGTTGTCTGAAAGTATTTGCTAGCATTGGTGGACCATGCCTTGGAGTTGGTGAAATTGAAAATTCAGCTTCTTATTGTGTCAAGGCAGGTTTTCCTTAGTGATGTTTTCCTTGTTATTTTACCTTCCAGACATTTAATATTTAAGAATCTGATGTTATGAACATATGAAAATTTCTGTCGCTCTTAGTAGGCCCTTGAGGATCCTGTATCACTTGTCAGGGATGCATTTTCTGAAGCACTAGGCTCATTGCTAGCTCTTGGAATGAATCCAGAGGCTCAGGTATTCATAAAACATGTGATTCTTGTCATGTCTTTTTTTTGGCCTCCATTTTCCCTCTTTCTTTTCCTTTCTGCTATCTCATAGTTTGTTGTCTTTTACTAGGTTCAACCCAGGGGAAAAGGTCCTTTTCCTCCAGCAAAAAAACTAGAAGGTGGTTTGCAGAGGCATTTGGCTTTGCCCTTCACAAAAGGTATTCACTTGACCACCCAGTATACATTTGACAGGTGTTGGCACCTTCTTATTTTCTTCTGAAATCATGTTTATTAAATCACAGTCTTGGTGTAATATGTATAGATGGTGTTTTATTTAGTACGGGGTATTTCAAGTTTTAGGATTGAATAAGGAGCAACTGATTTCCAGCGGAGAAAGAGTTCTATATTTTCAAGGCTCTGAATTTGGTTAATTTGAAAAATCAAGTGATGGTGCTTATAATTTTGAATTGAAACTTGTTTTTGCTGTTCTGTTTTGTCTTTGGTTATTTATCACTTCTATGTTTTGGTTTTCTTTATGATGGCTTGGATAGCCTGTGAGTAGCTCATCTAAAAGTTGGTGCGTGTCTACATGCTTATTGGCTTTCTACAACTACTCACAAACAGTACAAATTGCAGTGAGTGGCACTCGGTTGAAGGATGTGCGAATTGGCATAACCTTATCTTGGGTTTACTTTTTACAGGTATTTTTTAACAAAACTTACCTTGAAAAATCCTAGCCCCTCTTTCTCCTGTTTTCTCTCTCTCTCTCTCTCTCTCTCATGCTTCTACTGTGCTATCTGTTTTCTTGGTTGCCCACCCTTTGGTTTCCTTTAAAAGATTTCTTTCTTGATTAAAGTCTAATGTTAGAAAATTTAGTGAATGAAATATTTACTAGAATTTTTATTCATAGTCTATTGTTGAACATCATCAATTTATCAATATAATTATTGCCCAAATATATTGCCCAATTATCTTATTGGAGTGTTGCCTAATAGTTGAGCTTGGTTTGAAGTGTGAGCTTTAGTTAATCTCAACCTTGTATGGTTTCTAACTTTGTTTTTTCCTCCTTAAATTATATATTGCAGGCAATTCGTCTAAAGTATCTGCATCCAGATAGCGAGCTTCAACAGTATGCTTTGCAGGTTATGGAGATGCTTCGCTCAGATACTTCTGTTGATGCTCATGCACTGGTATTTGTTTCACAGAATTTTCATATTTGTTCACAGAAATTGCATATTTGTTTCTTAATCTTTTTGGTAAGTAGGATGTTTGATGAAGAGATAATGCTGTGCTGTTTTTTTATTGTATTCTTTTGACAAAGTGGAATATAGATTAAACATAGGGAAAGCTGAAGTGGGACATGGCTTAGTTCTTCCTATTCTTTTGATTTTTTTGTATGCTGTTCTGCTATCTGACGTTTCAATTCCATATTGCAATTTGTTTTTGTTGTCAAAGAATTTGTTAGTGTTTTTGCAATTTAGTTGTGTTTATCTTCTAGCAAATACCTGTTTTAAAATAACTTTGGAATACCATGCTTCTGTTATGGGGACGAGAGGAACTCAAGGATAGTGTTTGCTGTGCTTCATGTCAATGTTTTATGGAAGAGAAAGTAGTTTCAAACTAATTGAATAAATATTAACTTAAAGTAGTGTAAAAGTAGTTTGTTAAATAAATGCTGAATTAGGATTCTCAAATTCTGTGAGTTGCTGGCTTTTGGATTTGTAATTGTAGGCTTTTGGTACAACTATGATCTGACATAGTCTTATCAGAGTGGTCGGATATACTGGCATCTGACAATAAGGCTATCATAATAGATTTTTTTTTTCATTTCTAATTTGTAGACAGGAATAAAATCAAAACAAGTTGAAAGAATGCAAGTTACTGACTCTGCATCTAGAGCTTGCTTTGTAGCATTCCATGCTATCAAAATACTTACTAACTAATCTCATTTGGTGTTTTGAAGGCTTGCATTCTTTACGTCCTCAGAGTTGGTGTAACTGATCAGATGACTGAACCTACTCAAAGGGGCTTTTTAGTTTTCCTAGGAAAGCAGGTATGCTGAAGCAAATTTGAACAAGGTAGATTTATCATGAGCTGGTTCTTGTCTTGATTCTGTTCTCTTGGAAACTTGCAGCTTGAGTCTTCTGATGCCACTCCTTCCATGAAAATTGCTGCTTTACGTACATTGTCATACACTTTGAAAACGTTGGGCGAGGTCAGACATTACTATACTGTTCATATAAAATGGTTCCTTCTGCTTTCTAATGCACTGTCCAAATATGGTCAACATAATTTGAATAATGATGGTCCCTTGAGTTGATTGGGAAGGTGAAACTTTTTAACAGTACTATTTTAGCTTGACGACATATACATGCTCTACCTTTTCTTGAAAAACAGATCTGCTCCAGCCCTGGCGGCTGTTGCATCTCTTTTTTTTACCCTCCTTTACCCTGTATCTTTTCTCTTGTTTAGATCCCCAATTTCCCTTCCATTATATTTGCTTCTCCTTGTTCTTTCCCTCTAATGTCACTTCTGTCTTCTGTCTATCCTCTGCTTGCCTCCCCTTTTACCTGTCTTGGCTAGTTGGAACATCAAAGCTGTTTCAATAGTTACTTGCAAGTCTCTTCTGTTCACCAAACAGCTGTTGTGTTATGATGATCTCTGTCTTGAACATCCATTGTTATTGTAGCAACCCCGTTTTCTACCAACACATTAATCTATACAATGATGGATGAGCATAAAATCTGGAATTTTTTTTATACATATGTTGTAAGCTACATATAATCTTATCCAAATTTCTACCAAAATTTCAATAGAGTCTCCTCTAAACTCAGAGATCCTAAGTTATCGACATGGACCTGTTTCACTTCTATTTTCAATCTTCATTATCGATCTAATCATCCTGGATCAATTCCGCAATTTAACACCATCAAGAATATACCACATCTATTCTTTTGATCCATCATTTCATACTACAATCAATAAACAAAACATATTCATCACACAATAACTAATCAATAATTATAAGGTAAAAGAATCATAATTTAAATCTCATGCATTTATAATTGTAAAGAAAAAGAAGGATTGATTTAAGAATCTCTAAAGTCATAGTTTAATAAATTTATCTGATACATGCATCCTAATATGAAAATTTACATACATACCAAATGAACATACTCAAAATTAGAAAAGGATTTTATGTTTTCCTTAATTACAACTTTAATAACTATTTAAGAAAACTACAAAAGTGATCTACTGCATATCATGAGTGAAGATCCTGTAAACAATTTAGTTTATAACAATTAGCAATAACTAAAATATGTTATAGCAAGATAAAGAAATCTTCTACTTAATTTATACATAGACAATCAATTATTAAACCATTCTTTTTTTTTCTTTGTGGAATCAATTCGTATCTTGGTCGTCAACTAAATTGACATCTCAAGTACTACGCTGAGTGCTAGTCAATTTCATATTTCTAGTCATCAAATTGAATTGATGCCTTTAGTTCTACTCCAAGTACTAGTCAATTTCATATTCCTGGTCATCAAATCAAATTGATGCCTCTTGTACGACACTGAGTACCAGTCAATTTCATATTCCCTTCTAGTATTCATCTCTCATCCCATACAACCAAATACATCTAATATTTATGGAAAAATAAAGAATTATCATTAATAGCTCTAGCATGTTTATAATAGAGGAGTCAGTCTCCTACCTGCTGCTCGTAAAGGTCCTGCCTCGTTGCCTTGGAATCCTGCTCCAGCAACCTCTCTTGTATCAACAAGTATACACATCACTCCCCATTTAGTAATTCAATGTAAGTTCACCCACAACTTAATCATTAATAACAATTTAGCTTATAATAAAAATTCCACTCTCAAAACCTCTATCATTTAAGTCTTTTATCAAAGGAAAGATTTTTTAGAGTCGGCTACTCTAGTCGTTTTTACTTATCCCCTAGAACACTGGTTACTGTTTTGATTATATCTGAAGCTATAAAATTCGGTTTTGGGTATGGTTTGTTTCTTCTGAAAGCTAAGATACTCCAGTACAACTTTGCTGAAGGAAATAAAACCCAGTTCTGCCATTAACACACCAAAAACTATATGTTATCACAACATGTAAGACTGTCCAGTAAGGTTTCAGTCCGACCTCCCCTTAGATTTTTTTTCCATATCTGGAGTTTTGTAACTCCAAATTATGCAAGGTCAGTTTCATTTGAAAGCTAATATCCCTAACTACAACTTTTGTGAAGAAACTTATTCCAAATTTTATCATTTTCAAGTCCTAAACTCGCCTGGAACTTGAGTGACAAATCTGTCCAGTTTCAAATCTAAGGTTTCTAACATGCAGCCAAATATTTTCCTTCATTTTCCTTCCTATTCAAGACAAGTATCTCTCTTCCACATGTCTTATAACATCATTAAACACAACCTCCCCATCAATCAATTAGTCCATTTCACATCCTACTTGAAATAATTAAAATTCTCTCAAAGAAACATATTCATTTTCTTTAACATTTCTTCATCAAACCATAATTCAACACAACACAAAAATTCTGTAATTCTTACGAAGTCTCAATGTTCGTAATTTAAGGCATAAACAACCTTTTCATTACAATTTAAATACAAGATTTCCATTTCTTTTCAATTTATTCTCCACATCTCAATACATGCTATAATAAGTAAACAAATAACATATATACATTGTTCTAATTTTCCTAATTCTTTCCCCTTATGGTCGGCACCACCCCCTTCAATAGCACTAGGATTTCTCTTTATTTGTGTATATTCTAAGTTATTTTCATTCATCTCTATCCCAATTACGGCCCCTGGAAAGTAGTTTCCTTTTGGAAAGTAAATTCCGGGAAAGTGAATTCCGGGAAAGTGAATTATTTTCTGATGTTTGGTAGTGTAATGGAAAATAAGTTGGAAAACACTTTCCAGTGTTTGGTTATGTCATGGAAAATGAGCTGGAAAATAACTTATTATTGTTTTATTTTTCTCAAGTTTATTAAAATAATGAGGAACAAATCTTATAAATTAAAAAGTTGAATGAGAATGAAATTGAAAAAAAATTATAATTTCATAAATTATCTCAAATAAAATAAATAATAATCAAAATAATAGAGATCAAATCTAAAAAATAAAAAAAATAAAAGATGAAGAAATTAAAATAATAATAATTAACATTTCATAAATTATTTCAAATAAAATAAGTAACAATCAAAAGAATGAGGACTAAATTTGATAGATAAAAAATTTCAATAAAAAAATGATAAGGGAAAAGCAAATAATAATTATAAAAATGAGGACCAAAGTTAATATAAAAATTAAATTTTAAGAGATGAAATTGAAAAATAAATATTCAAAACAAAATATATATAGCAATCAAAAGTTTGAGGACTAAATTTGATATAATTAGCAAATAATATGACATTTTTAAATTTTTCACAACTTCCGGAAAGTGTTTTCCACCCAAATTTTCCATGAAAACACTTTTCTGGAAACCAAGCCAAATTTTCCTTTGACTGGAGAGTGTTTTCCGTTGACCAACTTTCCTAATGACAAACAAACACAGGAAAGTTTGGAAAGTGGTTTCCTGGAAAGTGAATTCCGGGAAACAAGCATAGCCTACACCAAACAAAATAAATTTCTCATTTCCCTCACATTTCAATATAAACCCTAACTTAAAACTTACAATTTAGGTATAAATTCCTAATTGAATTCATTTAGGCATGCATATTTAAGTCTAATGCCATGATAAAATGGTTTTTGAATCGTAATTAATTGAATTTTTCCTACACTTCTCCCTTTTTCCTCTCCTAGGCCGAAATTGGCTTTATATGGAGGATGGATTTTTTCTTCTTCAATTCTCTCAATTGAATTGATACCTAGTCATTATTCATGTCATTAAACATTATTCCATCACAAATTTAACATTTTAACCAACGAATCTATGAAATTCAACATCTATGCAACACTGACACATTCATCCATTCACATAGTGCATAATCATTTAAAACCCAACATTTTAAATGAGTTTCTCACCTTAAATGAATGCTAATCCAAGTGGGAGATTGCAAGAACAAGCTAAGTTCCTTTCCCTCCTCCTTTTTTGCTCCTAAGCTCCCTAACCCTAACTTTTAACTCTTTAGAAACCCACTAAACCACCTAATTTCTTCTTTTGATCACTCAACAACTCTTTTAATCACTCTTTGCTAACCTTTTCCAAGTGATTTCATTAAGAGATGGAGAAGAAAAAATAAAAAATCCATGCCCTTCTTCCTTTGGTGAGCTGCCGGCCTTAAGAGTGAGAAAGAGAGATGTATTTAAAGGTTGATCTTTTGGAATTTACACTTTTACCCACTATATTTCATATTTTGATTTTAACCCCACCAATTTCTAACTAGTCCTTCCCCTAAAATTTAATGCTATTACATCTTCTCATTTCATTACATTTCATCCCTTTTCTTTAAATTAAATTTCTTTGATTTTTTATTTAACCCATTTCATTACCGGGTCAAGATTTTTTTTTTGGTTTCAATTATTTTAACCGGGGGTTTACAATTATAACCTTCTTTTAATCAATCAGATCAGAAGTGAGCCCTTTGGTAGAGCAGTCTTGGTCTCTTTTTTATGTGTTAACTCTTGACATCTTTTTAGTCTCTTTTCATAATACCTTTTAATTTGTACCGGCAGATTTTCTTTGATGGTATAATTGAATTACATACTGCTATTATTAACCATATCTTGGTTTTACCATGCTTATCGTTGCTGGTCCCTAGTTTTATCTTTCTAATAACTCCATTTCAATCAAGAAGTGCATCACTTTAGCATGTTGATTTGAATTTGATGGGAGAAGCTTTATGCTTGTTTTTCCTACTAATAAAGTACGCTTTTTGTAAATTACTTGTTGGTGATTAATACTAAATGAAATCCCAGGATTGGAGACTGTTATGCTGTTTTATGTACATTTTTGTTTATATGCATAATAATAGTATTTTTTAACGTGGAACTTGACCTGTTTATTTTTCAGGTTCCATTAGAATTCAAGGAACTCTTTGATAGCACAATTGTTGCTGCAGTATCTCATTCTTCTCAACTTGTAAGGATTTCATTATGTCTTACTCTTTAAATCTTATTATAATTCTTCAAATAGTTTTTCTATAAATTTTTTTAAAGTTATT
Source organism: Populus deltoides (assembly GCA_015852605.2). Classification (NCBI taxonomy): domain Eukaryota; kingdom Viridiplantae; phylum Streptophyta; class Magnoliopsida; order Malpighiales; family Salicaceae; genus Populus; species Populus deltoides. The sequence continues at coordinate 14,673,952 of CM027573.2, forward strand.
TCGAACATCCTCTTGTTTTATCTAGTTGTCAAACAGATGGTAAAGTCCCCACTTAAATGTTGTGACTGTTGTTTGACTAGAATTATTACCCTTCCCTTTCTTATGGCCTTTCCGTGATCTGAATTATGGTTAATTTAAATTGAAGATACTGAATGTTAGGATTGTGTCATCATAGTGCAGGACAAAGCTGTTTCGCAAAGGAAAAGTGGTGGAAATTATGGTGGTTATTAATGAGACCAGTTATAAATTTTTATTAAAAGAACATTGACTTCAATGAGACAAGGAAAAGAGCAAAATAAAGAATAAAAGCAAGAAGAAGAGATGAACTAGATGCATGTGGCATCTAAACAACTATCAAAATATGAGCTTGATATAAGCTTATCTATAAACTCAGTGTCTCCCCTTTTTTTTTTTTGCTCTGGTGTAAATATAAAACCAGTAAAAATGCTAGTATTTTACTTTTGGGGGGACCTGGGTAGGAAAAATTCATTTTTCTATTATGTTTCCCTATCTTCACCTGCTGCCATTTTTTTTCTACACTTAATGATGATAGTGTTTTTTTATTTCAGTGTTCTAACTCTTCTGGTTTTTGCATTTATATGGTTTTCATGGTAGTTGAATATTAATTACAAACTTGTGGCTAGGTACGCATTGAGGCTGCCTTGGCATTGCGTGTTTTGGCTGAGGTCGATCCTACATGTGTTGGTGGTTTGATGTCGTATGTTGTGACCACACTAAGTGCTTTGAGAGACAATATTTCATTTGAAAAGGTATAGTTAATATTTTGACATGACACTTGGTTCTTGTTCTATCTGTGTTAGTGTTTGCTCCCTTGTATTTAAATGTCTTGTTTGCTTCCCATAACTAATCTGGAATCAGTTTAATGCTGGAAGTGAATAAGGTGAAAAAATTTAGGATCCTTTTTGTACATTTCTTTTTCTTCTCTCTTCCTCCCTCTCTCCCTTCCTTAATTGTTTGATCTAACTATCATAATTTCTTGAGTTATAAAGATACACCTTGTATTCTTATAACTCTCCATCTCATAAAAAGTTTCTGTTGGTTGCTCTTGATGGTTTCCATGTTGTGTCCCCTTTCAATTTCAAGGCTGAGGTTTTCTGTACATGTCTGCTATAAAAGTAGTTTCATTCAAGTGCGCACTGTTTTGAATTTTTCTTTGTATAGATATTCTTTTGAATTTGAATTCTCGAATAGAAGCTATGCTTCTGATCTCGCATGCATTTCATTTATAATTGCTCCCTAACCAATTCTCTTCCTACAGGGAAGCAATCTGAAAACTGAGCTTGATTCTTTGAATGGGCAAGCTACTGTTTTGGCTGCTTTGGTTTCTATTTCACCCAAACTGCCTCTTGGCTATCCAGCCAGGTAATTATTCTAGTTTAGTTCCTACTTCCAATAAACTCGTTAATGTTACATGGTTGTTGAACATGATTTAATTTTGCAAACTGTTGAGTTTCAAAGTGAATTGCTTCACATTTCCATAAACTCCTAATAACCTAGTCAGCAAGAGTGGCTTGGTATTCAAACTGGGAGTTTGTATTTCTTTGATCATTGTAATTTATTCTTCAAATGCTCACGTGAATAGTCAGAGTCCATTATAAAAAAAAAAATAACCAAGGGGAACAATGAATAAATGAAATTTCACTTTAAGGAATGCCTATGTGATTTTAGATTCAAAATGTCCTACTATATCCTACCAAACTTTGAGATAATTGGCATATTTATATAAAAGCAACTCGGTTATAGATTTCGAATCCCATGCCTTTCGAGCAAAGTGATAAGTTTTGCAGCTGCTAATGGTCATTTTTCTTTTATAAAAATTGTCTGAATGTCTCTTAATGGAGGATCTCTTCTCCTTAAATAATGAAGTATCAACATAATTACATTCTACAATCACTCCTGGAACATAATTACAATCTCTCTTAAAATGTAACTATGTGCAACTAATTTCCTATCAATCAATCTTCCTATATCAAGCTTCTAAATCAAGTAATTGCATATCAATCTTTCTAAATCAAGATATTACAGTTAACACCCCTCAAAAATTGATGTGTGTGGATCACAAAGCATTAATTTGTCAACCATGAATTGATGTCGATGATGAGATAGAGCCTTGGTAAGGAGGAGTAATCAGATGTTGGTCAAGTGCTTAACAAATAGAATGAAAATCTACTGCAATGCTTGGTGCAGTCATTGAAAATCAGATTGGTAGCAATTTGAACAACACTAGTGTTATCAGCATGGAGAGGAGTAGGAGTAAGTTGAGGAATGCCAAGTTTGCCCAACAAACCCCAAAGCCAAACAATCTAAGAGCATATGAATGACATAGCATGATATTTAGACTCGGTTGGGGATTTAGAAACTCTGTCCCTTACTCTTCTAAGAAATAAGGGCATAACCAAAAAACATGGACCAACCAGTAACTGAATGAGTGTCAGGACAACCAGCTCAATCACATCACTATAACTCAACTGTAAAAAAGGCCTAGAAGGAAAGAATAACCCGTGACCAGAAGTACCATGCGATAATGAAGGATACGTCATACAACAATCAAGTGAGGATGGCGAGGAGCCTGTATAAACCGACTAAATTGCCAAATATCAAGCCAAGTAATTGTCAAATACTTCAAACTCCTTACTAGTTTTTGATATGACGAGGGATTAAATCATAGCTTTCCATTATCTTGTTGTAGCTTGAAGTCGACCTCCATTTGTACAAGGACCAAGTTACTAGACTAAACTAGCTAGGGTGAGAAGCTCTTGAGTATACTTGTGTCGTTGCAATAGTGTACCAGTCGGACAACTTTACCAAGAAAATACTTCAAGGTATCAAGATTTTTCTTATGAAATGCAGTGTAAAGATGAGCTTTTAGTTGTTCAATCAATTGAGAATTAGACCTTGTAATAACAATAGCATTCATATATACAAGAAGTGCAACAATTCTAATAGCAATCTTTCGAAGTAAGAGAGAGGAGTCAAACTGACTTTGAATAAAATTAAATCAAGAAGAGTAGAATGAAACTTCTCCAACCAGACACGTGGTGCTAGTTTCATTCCATAAATATATCACTTTAAACGACAAACCAGAGGAGGAGTGAGTGAACATGTAGGTGGAGGAGTCATATATTTCTTATTTGAGGTCTCCTTGTTGAAATGCATTCCTCACATCTATATGTTGGAATAACCACCCTTCTAAGGCAGCGATAGCTATAACTATGTGACAGTAGTCATTTTAGCCACAAGTGCAAACATCTCATCATTATCAAGCCATACTCTCGTTGATTTTCAAGAGCCACCAAACAAGCTTTGTAACTTGCAATTGAACCATTAGGATGTAGCTTTGTATTATAAACCCATTTGCAGTCAAGAAGTTTGATGCCATCAGGACAATGAACAATATTCCTTAGTAAGACTTAGCTTTAGTAGTAGTATTAAGAGTAGGTTGAAGAGTTGCAGGAGAGAATTCGGACGTGAAATCCGAGATGATTGACGAGGTTCATCTAGAACATGATCTGGTGTCGAAGGTTAGATCAGACAATGTGACTAGCGAACTACAAGATCGTTTAGTATTGTGGTAACTTCTGGTTTTTGCCAAACCACAATGAGAGAAACTATTTATTTAGCCAAATAGCTTCAACTTTTTGCACCGGACCTGACATATAATTGCATTTCAAATATTGGTTTTGTAGAAGCAAAAATGACTTGTTTTTCATTTATTTTGCATGCAAAAATACATCTCATAATAGTTTTAACAAAACATATATTTTTTTAAACATATTTTTTTAAAAATTATAACTAAAAGTGTTTTTCTCAAACCTATTTTTTAAAATCGTAATTGTAAAATCTACCACAATGCCAAATACACACTACATATCTAATATACAATTCCAGACTTAAATTGTTTAGACTCAACACATCATCAAAATTAGAGAGCAAAACTAAAAAGGAATCATGAGAAGGAGATTGAATGAAATATTGATTTTCAAAGAAGACCACATTTCATGAAATCCAAAGTATATTAGCATCCTAATCATATCACACAAACCCTTTATGGACATTACTATATCCTAGAAAAGCACATCCAATAGATTGAGTAGCAAACTTGTGTCGTTCAATGGATTGTAAGTGAATAAAACAAACACAACCAAAGATACGAAGGGTGTTGTACTCAGGAGCAACACCAAATATAGAGAATCAAAATTGAGAACCTGGGATGGTAGACGATTAATTAAATATACAGTTGTAGATAATGTTTCTACCCAAATTCTAGGTAGTACAAAAGAGTTAGTTAACAAAGTATGAGTATCTAAAAGATGATGATTCTTACGTTATGGAACCCTATTATGTTGATGTTGATGTTGAGATGTGATGGACAAGATTAGGAGATAATACCCTTTATTTAGATAAAATTGAAAGTCCATGGATATATACCCCCACAATCTATGTTTGTTTTTGAGGTAGTTTTTGTGGTTGTGGTTTAAAAAAAGTAAGTTTTAAAAAAGTGTGGTTAGGTGTGGTTAGTTGGATTTAGATACGTGTTTGGTAAAAATTATGGTTGAGGTTTATGTGTAGCAAAAAACATGTATAAAAATAATCTTTATATATTAGTGCATAAAAGTGTGGTAGTTGTGTTTGGAAGTGTGGCTGCGGTTACTTTTTTAAGTGTTTTTTACTTGGAAATGCATCAAAATAATTTTTTTATTTTTTAAAAATTATTTTTGATATTAGTGCATCAAATTGATCTGAAAACACAAAAAAATATTAATTTGAAGTAAATAAAAAAATTCCAAAGTTTTTCAAAAGCGCTTTTGAAACGGAAAAACAAACATTTCATGAAACTCAGTTAAAAAACATGTAAAAACTACGTTTCAAACTTAATTTTTTAATGGATCCAATAGTATAAAACGTAGTTTGGTGTGTTACCGAACACCTTACTATGTTTTTTGTATTGCAAACTCAAAAGTTAAAGGTAAACAAACGCACCCTTTAGATTCTTAATACAAGTAGAAAATTGATTGGCAACAAAAGTTTGAAAGACAAAAAGTACATCAGCTTTAGAATGAGGAAAATATACCCGTAAAAAATTACTATTATCATAAATAAAAGTCACAAAATACTTGTACTAAGCATGTGAAATAACAGAATTGACACCCCTATAGATTAGTATGAATGATCTCAAAACAAGTAGATGCTTGACTGCCATGTGAATATAACGGTTAAGGACTTACTTTTACCAAGTTTACAAGAACCATACTTAGAAGACTCAAGGTAAAAACAAATCTTTATTGCCCAAATAAACATGTTTTACAAGACAAGTAAAAACAACAAAACTGGGGTGTCCTAATTTCTTATGCCATGACTATTAATAACAATCGCAGAACAACCGAAAGAAACGGATCTAGGAATGGAAAATTGGAGAGGAAAGAGACGACCCATTTTAGGCTCCTTTGCTATCACTTTCCCCAACACTTGATTTGCGCACGACAATCATCATGATCAAAGTGAATTTTACAATTATTATCAACCAATTGGCCACATAAATTAAATTGGTAGATAAATCTGTAGACGCAAATACATTATTAAAGGAAGACCTTAAAGTTCCAATTTCAGTGATAGGAATAGCACTGTCATTGGTTATTTGAATATGTTGTTCACCCTTATACTAACAAATATTATGCATAGCATATGTTCTATCATATGATTGGAAACTACAAAATCAACCAGGAACTAAGTAGATTCCCCTTACCTTTTATGCTGAAGGAAAAAAAAATTCAATTGTTGGACCATCTCGCGAGTGAGAGGAGATAAAAATTTGCTTACAAATTGTTGTTATAGAGAAGGAACCAAAGAGGTAGCCACAAAATTACACAAAATTAGACTGGACAACATTATGAGGGGCTAAAGCATGTCGATTTTGAGGTCAAACTCAATAATTTTTAATGATGTGCCCCTACTTTTTGCAATAATTGCAAAATTTTTTGTTAAAGCACTTTGCAATATGTCCAAACTCCTTGCAATTGTAGCGTTAAGTCAATGACTTGGATCTTCCTTTGCCCTAAGCAGCATATGCCACATTAACTGTGCCCTTCCTTTTTGCAATAATTGCAAATTTTTTTGTTAAAGCGCTTTGCAATATGTCCAAACTCCTTGCAATTGTAGCGTTATGTCTATGACTTGGATCTTCCTTTGCCCTAAGCAGCATATGCCACATTAACCATCGTAGATGTTATAGTTTCTGAATTAAGACCAGGTTGAGTGACTAGGCGTTGTTCTTCACTGACTAGAACTCGATAATTTTTAATGATGTGCCCCTCCTTTTTGCAATAATTGCAATTTTTTTTGTTAAAGCGCTTTGCAATATGTCCAAACTCCTTGCAATTGTAGCGTTAAGTCTATGACTTGGATCTTCCTTTGCCCTAAGCAGCATATGCCACATTAACCATCGTAGATGTTATAGTTTCTGAATTAAGACCAGGTTGAGTGACTAGGCGTTGTTCTTCACTGACTAGAACTCGATAATTTTTAATGATGTGCCCCTCCTTTTTGCAATAATTGCAATTTTTTTTGTTAAAGCGCTTTGCAATATGTCCAAACTCCTTGCAATTATAGCGTTAAGTCTATGACTTGGATCTTCCTTTGCCCTAAGCAGCATATGCCACATTAACCATCGTAGATGTTATAGTTTCTGAATTAAGACCAGGTTGAGTGACTAGGCGTTGTTCTTCATTGACTAGACCTCATTGGGAATAGTAAAATGAACATATCAGCATATTCACTCCATAAATTAAGAGATCCAGAATAAATGCTAATTTATTCCAATTACCTTGGCGGTGGTTGCCAATTTCTAAGTCCAATTAAACTTTCGGGCTATTATGAGAATAAATGCTCCTAAGATAAGTCCACATCTTCATAGCCAAAGTGAATGATCAAAGATTATTCACCATATGTAGTTCAATAGAACCTAGTAACCAAGAGATAATATGAACATCCTTGCTCTCCCAGGAATCAATCTACTTGGGATTAGTGGGAGCCTTGATGACCTACCCAAGTGACCCCATAATTCTTTGCCCTTAACAAACATTTTGAATTGAAACTCAAGTGGAGTAATTCTTTCCATTAAAACAAACAATATAATTTTCTTTTTTCATGATAAATCAGAAGAAAAGAATTGAACTAGTGAAAAAATAGAGCTTGATGTAAAAAAGAACTTTAAACTGTTGGGAATGGGAACTTCAAAAGTACCTAACTATGCTGCTGTAATGTCCAACCACAACAGAATCTCTCTACACCCAGAAATTGTCCATAGCCCTAAGCCAAGTAAAGTCTCAAGAAAGAAACCCAAGAAAAATATCCCACAACACGATCCACAAAAAATACTAACTAAAAGAGTTAAGCACAAAATTTAGAATTTTAGCTCTAATACCTTGTCAAAATGATCTGAATGCCTTTTCAATTGAGGATTTTTTCTCTGTAAAAAGTGAAGTATCAACATAATTACATCCTACAATCACTACTGGATCATAATTACAATCTCTAAGAAGGTAACTATATACAACTAATTGCCTATTAATCAATCTTTCTAGATCAAGCTCCCTAAATCAGCTAACAATTATTAAGTTCCTAGGTCTGGAGAACCCTTTTGTCTGGTTGGGAAATTCCTTTATTCTAGAAAGCCCTCTTGTTCTGATTTACTAGTTTCTTTTTATTTCTTTTAGAGTCGCTTGGTTTCTTTTAATCATGCATGCATTAACTAAAAGTTGGGTATTTGAAGGGTGCTCAAACTTTACATACCTAATAGGCACGGGTACATTGAAAATATTGAAGGATAACTTTTCAATCTATTGCTGGATTGGAAGTATGATTTTATACTAGGATTCTTCAGACCTCTTATTTGAGTTGAAATTTCCAATTCCCATAAACATAAAACATGGTTACTTCAGATATTTTACAGCACATGATAGATGTATTTGCATGTGGACCACATATTGGTGTGTCCATCATTTCATTTGGATTTATGTTCTTGGTGCTATACTCATGCTTATCTTTGCGTCTAACTGTTAAAACTGCTTTATAATTGTCTTCTTGTGCTCAGATTACCAAGATCAGTGCTGGAACTTTCAAAGAAAATGCTAACAGAATCTTCAAGAAATCCTATAGCTGCAATAGTTGAGAAAGAAGCTGGATGGTTACTTTTGTCCTCGCTATTATCTTCAATGCCAAAGCAGGTTTGCAGCCATTCTATATTCATTATGTACTGTAACCACAGCATGAATGTTATGGTTATATTTATTCATTAGTCTCTGTAAGTTATGGTGTTGTTCTTGATGCATGTAGGAGCTTGAAGACCAGGTTTTTGATATTCTTTTGCTATGGGCTGCCCTCTTTAGTGGAAATCCAGAACGAGAAATTCAAAAAATTGAAGATTTGGCTTCTACGATATGGTAAGCTCATACATCAAAGCATTGTTTGTCTATACTCTGTCTGCAACTGACAAGTGATCCCATCTTTCAATATCTCTTTATACTTCAGTTCTTTTTAAGAAACAAACGTATCCTTTCTTTTTGTTTAGCTTAGAATGTGGTTATATTAAAAAACTTCCCTTTTGGGATGAAAAGAAAATTTTGGTTGATTGAAGGTGAGAGCACAATTGCACAAAGGATAGTAAGGCATCCAATCAGTAGCCTTCCCATCTCATTCAATGTCAGCTAATAAAACGTAAAAAAGTGATTTGGAATTAGTGTGCCTTAAGCAGGTTTTGTATCATTTTATCCTCCCTCAATCACTTAAAAGAGCACGATGCTTGAAAATTCTAGAAGTTTTCTCTACTAAAAGATGATAGCATTTGCCAGTAGCACATTTTCACAAAATCTTGCATTCATTGCCTTTTCCAAAGCAATGCGTGAAGAGTATCGATTCACTTATTTTGGATGCTTGTAACTTGGAGTAATAAGCTTATTCCACATATCCCAAGTCATCGTACAATAATTAGAAAGACGCTCTGTCTCCTCCCTGTCAAATCATATCTTAAAAAATCACTCTGTCTCCTCCCTGGCAAAGCATATCTTAAAAAATCACTCGAAATGTTTTATGAGGTCTCTTTTCAGCCTCAACTAAAAATTCTGTGTACATTTTTTAGATGAAATTTTCAAATATTGATGAAAAGTTCATGAAACAAACAACATCAGTTTCGAATATCAGTGAATGGTTCAATTTTGACCTAGGAAGAATCAGATCTTGACACTCTTGTCATATACGAGTATAAAAGAGTGTAGAAATATTGTCAGCCTTTTTTTTGGTATTCTAATGAACCCTAGCACAAAGAGTGTAGAAATACGCAGACTTGCTGTTTTTCTGTTTCCGTGTTTTCTTGTGGATTTTTATGATGAAAAGGATGAGTTCTAGAGAATAATTTGGAGTTCTTGTAGGAACCATGCTTCATTGAATGTGAGATAGATCTCTGCTAAATATCCAATCCAGAATACCTTTTGTTTTGTTTCCTATTTATCACCATTTCTAGTTGAAAAGATGCCTTTGATACAGCATGTTGCTACTGATGTTATTGTGTTTGCTCTTACTTTTTGCTTTTTGTAGTGTGTGGTCTGCTGCTGTTGATGCACTGACAGCATTTGTAAGATGCTTTATTTCTCATAATGCAGCAAACAATGGGATTCTACTTCAACCAGTTATGGTATACTTGAGTAGGTACAGTTATTACCAGAGTTTCTTCAACCTGCACCCAGCCTCTTCATTTCTTTTGGATTTTGATTTGTTTAGTTTCATCAAGTGTTTTGATTCATACTAAAAATTTGATTGTCTTATAAAACAGTGCCCTGTCCTATATACTACTGCTACAACGTAAAGAACTGCCTAATATTAAGCCTGCAATAGACATATTCATCATCAGAACGTTGATGGCCTATCGGGCCCTCCCTGATTCAATGGCATATAAAAGTGACCATCCTCAGATTATCCAATTATGTACCATTCCATTTAGGTAATCATGTCTTATACTTGTATGGTGGCAATTTATTTCGTTTTTCATTTGTTTCTTTGTTGTGAAGATTGACACTCTTTTTAATGTACAAAATTTATATATTTTTTCAGTTTTGTGTGTGTGAAAGAATTGTATGACTGATTTTGTTTGTGTTCCTTCATGTTGAATAAAAGGGATGCTGCTAGATGTGAGGAAAGTTCATGCTTGAGGTTACTGCTGGACAAAAGAGATGCATGGTTGGGTCCTTGGATTCCTGGAAGGTGCTTGGATCTTCATTATTTTCTTGTACCATTCTTTTACAATTTCTATTAGTTGGGTTTTCTGTTAATTGTTTTGTTACAATCATCATGTCATGTTTCAATAATTCATATAGAATCTTGAACTCTCTCTCTAAAAACTTTTTTTCTCATGTCTTTAATTAGGGATTGGTTTGAAGATGAAGTTCGTGCTTTTCAAGGTGGAAAAGATGGCCTTATGCCTTGTGTTTGGGACAATGAACCCTCAAGTTTTCCTCTGGTAATGACTGTTTCATTGTTTCTAGTTGACGTTAGATGTTTTATTATTTTTTTATGGTATTTCTTTTTTGTAGTTATTATTCTTCTTGTTATGTTACTTTACTCCTTATCCTGGACTTTATTTTGTTCTTGAAGCCGGAAACAATAAACAAGATGTTGGTGAACCAGATGCTCCTTTGCTTCGGAATCATGTTTGCTTCTCAAGTAAGGGGATCTAGTGTTTGGCTTGACATTCGTTTATCAATGTTTTAGTTGCAAGGGTGAGATGTCTAAATGTTTTAGTTGCAAGGGTGAGATGTCTAACATTTATTTTTTCTGCTGATAATATATCCCAGGATAGTGGTGGGATGTTGTTGCTTCTTGGAATGGTTGAGCAATGTCTAAAAGCTGGAAAAAAGCAATCATGGCATGAAGCCAGTGTTACCAATATATGTGTTGGGTTACTCGCAGGATTGAAGGTTCTTGGAATCCCTTTTTGATTTGCTTAAAGCTCACTGTATGGTTCAACATTTTTCATTCAGGATTTTATGCTATTTTCAGGCTTTGATTGCTTTACGTCCCCAACCTTTGGGACCTGAGATATTGAATGGAGCTCAGGCAATTTTTCAGGTACTTAATTTTTAGGGGGTGTTTGGGGGGGGGTGACCACTTTTGTTTGGTTAGGTGAGTGGAGGAAGGAGGCTAATATTTACTAGCCTTGGTAACCCACCTTTGTTTGGCGCTGACTATGCCCCCCCTCCAACTAAGTTTTCAAATGACTTTTTTTTTTTTTTTAATCTCTGTCTATCTCAAAAGTAATAATATAATTTAATCATTCTCTCTTTCCTCCAACTATTCACCCTTCAATTTATTAATAAAGCAAACATCCTTAAAAACCAACTTTTACACTCTTGACAATTACTCTCTCAATAACTATTCTTGTAACATCGCACCTCTGTATTTAGTATTTACCTTGAAGCAAAGGCACCCCTAGCAGAATGCCTTGCATTGAATCTATGACTAATCATGGATATGGTTGTCACTATGCCCTTTTCTTCATTTGCTTACTTTAATTTGTCAGAGTATTCTGGCAGAGGGAGACATCTGTGCATCCCAACGCAGAGCATCGTCAGAAGGTCTTGGTCTATTAGCTCGCCTGGGAAATGATATCTTTACAGCCAAAATGGTTAGTTCCTCACTAATGTCTATTGTAATTTTTCTCATGAACTTGATTGTAATTGTGATGTGGAGATGTTATACATCTTTCATGGAGGTTAAAGTTTTATATTTTTCTTCTCATCTAGAATTCCTGATAGCTCTCTCTATTTCCTGTGTTTACCTGATGCGCTCTCGCCTTTATGATGATAAAAGACTAGGTTGCTTCTTGGTGACCTTCCCGGTGCAACAGATTTCAACTATGCTGGCTCAATTGCCTTTGCACTTGGCTGCATTCATCGCAGGTGAATAGTAGTTTCCTGTTTATTTTTTGCATTCCTGTTGGTTGTATTTGACACTGATTCTCTTTACATGTCTTATTATTTTACTAAGAAAGTAACTGGGTAGGTTGTCTAACCACTATATATCTAACCAGTTCCTTTGAGATTTGTTGGTTGTTGTGGCATCACTTTGGTGCCTGCTTTGAGGGAGTGTCATTACCTATTTTCTTGGGGATTGAAGCTCTTCTGAATTTTCTTTTTGATGGTAATTTGTACCAAGTCTCGATTTTTTTTTCTTTTTACCTAAATATAAGTTATTTGGTAGAGAGTTAGTAGTTAGAGGGGGTGGTTAAAAGGTTTTCAGGGTCAAGATTGAAAAAGGGTTTATACTTAAAGTTGGGTATGAAAAAAGGTCTTCAGGGAAAGATTCTTTTTTTCTTCTTTTACCCAAATCTATTGTCTATTGCATATATTTTAATTGACAACTTAGGAAACCTAAGAATTAGCTAAAATTGTGCATTTCCATGGTTTGTCACGTCGTTGAATATAAGGTTGGAGTGCTTGTAAGTATTGTGATATAAAATTTTGGTGGGTGGATATCCTGGTCTGTCAATGCTATCAAGTGATTATATTTTCCATTTAAAGGTTTTTGATACATTTGAGGCATCAAGTAATTAGAAAATTCTAAATATTGTGTCATTTCATATGTAGAAGTGGCTTGTGAATACAATTATAATTTATTTGTAGAAGATACGGACAATGATTAGCATTCGAGTAAAAATGATTGCTATTTTAAAATCACTGTTTGACTGTATGATGCATGAGCTTTTTAGAAAAATAAATATTTTTCTTAGTTATTTTTATTTCTTCTTATTCATCCTAGGATTATTTTTTCTTATTTAGTATTGGACTTTTCTAGTTTTCCTACTTTTATTTTCTTATTCAATATTGTTAGGTTTTTCTAATTTCTTATTTAAAGGGAATAATTTTTCTATTTTATTTTCTATTCAATATTGCAAGGTTTTTCTAGGTTTTTTGTTATATAAAGGGTTGAAATAGCTTTTTGATAGGTAGACTTTGATGAATAAAAATTAAATATTTTAAGTGTCTCCTGTAGTTATGGTAACTATGGTTCATAGTCTTTGAGGGTTTTGAGTAAACTTGCTTATCCTTTGGCCCTTACTGTGTCAGTGTCATAATTTCTACATCAAGATAATGATTAGCAAATGAGTTTAAATAGTTATCTTGTTGTCATAATGCTGATATAGGAATTGAGTTTTTTCCCCGTTGCACCTATATTCAAAAGGAAACTTGGACTCTGATTTATCCTTTGTTCTTTTTTTCAACAACATTCTGGGTTTAGAACCAGGTGCTCTTAGAATTCAATGGGAGCAGTTTCTTAGTTCAGAGATTGTTATGCTATCCCAAGGATATTAGCAAAAACAAAGCTGGGTCACATTCATGTTTCTTACATGTGTGAAATTTTGAAATTTGGATGGAATTTCAAATACTTTGTTGGCCAACCAGACAGGCTTGTTAAAATCATACTGTTTCAGAATGAAGCTCATTGATAGTTTTTTGTATGTATTAATCACAGAATATCAACACATTTTTATGCAGTGCTGGAGGAATGGCATTGTCAAGTTTAGTGCCTCAAACTGTGAGCTCAATATCTTTGCTAGCTAAAAGTACGATTACTGGGTTACAGATCTGGTCATTGTATGGTCTTCTTTTGACTATTGAAGCTTCTGGTTTCTCATATGTATCTCATGTTCAGGTACTTGAATTTGTTTTCACTTTATACTGTTCAAAAGGTGGGATAATTGTATCCATCATAGTCAGTCTATATACTTCCAAAGATGGCTTTTCATTAACTTTGTTATATTCATTTCAGTCGTGTTTATTACTTCCCTTTTCTCTCTGTCTTAAACAATGATCAATCTTGGTAACTGAAACATGCGCTGATGCATGAGAATCTGCTCCTCTTTTGATATATTGTTGGTGATTCGATAACTTTGATCACATAAAAGAAGGTTTAGGTGTGGATTGTGCCTTGCATTGATAGTCTCAAGTATCTTGCTCGGTACTCCTTTTTGAAGTCAAACTTGTCTAAAAATGGAGTTCTTGGCCAATCTTCAATCTGTTGCATTTGTATGAAATGTAATGCTCAGTTGAGTTTGCTATGTTTCTTAAAGAGAATACAAATCTAACTTTTTGGCTAGTTATCTTTCTTGATTTATTTGGTCATCAAATAAGTCAATGGTGGCTATGCATATGTAATCATTTATGTTGATTTGTTGATGTTTTGTCCTTGCTCTTCTTTCCTTTATCCTTCTGTATGCAGGCAACACTTGGGCTTGCTTTGGACATTCTTCTGTCTGAGGAGAATGGATTGGTTGACTTTCAGCAAGGAGTGGGCCGCCTTATAAATGCTATTGTTGCTGTTCTTGGTCCTGAACTTGCCCCTGGAAGCATTTTCTTTTCACGCTGCAAGGTATTGCCTTCACAAGTGCTGTACTTCTGAATTATTTTTTAGGAGTGGTTTTCATTCTTTACCATCTGTCACTTGTTTGGCATTGCATGCCAACAAAACTATATATCTACATTGGCTGAATGAATTTTATTTTTTTGTCAATTTTTTATACTTTGTAGTTCATAGAGGGGTTTTTTTTCTCCATAAAGTTGATCATATTCATCTGATGATTTCTTTATACAGTCTGTCATTGCAGAGATAAGCTCCTGGCAAGAAACGGCCACATTGCTAGAGTATGCTGACAAATGCTTATTTCCTTTCTTTTTTTTTTTTTTCCCATTCTGATATTTGCAATGGAAGCTCTTTTCTGCAAATATGGTTGTTGTGATCTTATTGAAAACAATAAGCTTCAAACTTTTCTTATTTATTTATTTATTTATTTGGGTTTCTATCTGTTGAAGATTTTAGCTAATAGCTGCATCAATCTGGCAGGAGTGTTCGTTTTACACAGCAACTTGTCCTTTTTGCTCCACAAGCTGTTTCTGTGCACACTCATGTGCAAACGCTTCTCTCAACTCTGTCATCAGGACAGGTTTTGCTCCTTTTTAGTTTGAAAAAGAAAAGTTGTTTGTTATCATTCCTTTAAATAATACAAATTGGTTTCATTGGAAGCAGCCAACTTTAAGGCATCTTGCTGTCTCCACCCTACGGCATCTCATTGAAAAGGATCCAGTGAGTAGCCATGGAATTTATGTTTCATATTTGCCAAGCATCAAACCTCATCCCAATATGTCCAATCCTTGTGCTTAAAATTTCCTTGGCAGGTTTCTATCAGTGATGAGCAAATAGAAGATAACTTGTTTCACATGCTGAACGAGGAAACTGATTCTGTGTAAGTCAACAATATCCTTTTTAACCATGATGTTTGATCAGTACCTAGGTTGCAGTATCATGAATGGTGGTGGCTGCAGTGTTAAATATATGTCCTCATGTCATTTGATCTGTAAGCTAGAATTGCAAAGTTGCTATTTGTTTCCAATGAACTTTTATGTCTTTTTTTTGCTTGTAAGGTGAATTCTTTCTTGTGCCTATGCTAAAGTGCCATATTTGGGTGAGCAAGTATGTTCACTCTTCCATCCTCAATCAATCAGTAGTATTTTAGTCACGTTGTTCATCAAGAAAGAAGTGATATTTAAGACTCTTCTTGCTAGAAGAGGCTGAATGCTACTAAAGTTGTCTTGTTGAAGGATTGCTCATCGCAAAGAAGTGCATGAGTTCTGAACTTATTATCATTTTATAAGTATCTTGTACAACTTGTCGACTTACAAAGTTCTATAAACTGCAGACTTAAATTAGGATCAGTTTTCTTGGTTGTTATAGTCACTGTCATTCGTACCCAGTATGCTGGGGGTAATATAAAGGTGGTTTACTTTCTATTGAGTCCTTTCAAGCAACATAAGGATGATAAATTATGTCTGTTGCACTTGCTTATATTAAATACGATAGAGATCTCAGGTTTTGCTCGACTGTTGTATCAGTGACTAGAATATCATTAGAAATCCCTTGTTGCAAATAATGTTTCACAATCTTTATCTTGTGTAAGCAAGAATGCTTCAAAGCAGACCTTTTCTGTAACAATGTGTGCTTTTGTGTGTGGGAGATACAAACTCATTTGTATTGTAGTTCTTTCCTTCTACTTTTAGTCTTTAAATTGCTCTCATTCTTGAAGGATTGGGAGTCTGGTACAGGCCACAATTATGCGATTGCTCCTTGCTTCATGCCCTTCATGTCCATCTCACTGGATATTGATTTGTCGTAATATGGTAAGTTCCTGGAAAGCTACCTCTGAGAAGATTAGAATTATTTTTGTTTTCTTGGGATCAAGCATATGATTCTATGCAGAGAATAACATAAACCTTTGTCTAATAATATTTGGAGAATCTTTACTATTATATCAAGCCAAACCCTGGTTTTCTTCATTGAGCTGCCTTTTGAACTTGGGTCACCATAGTATGATTTTGTTAGTGGTAGACATATTTCATCTGGATTAGAAAATGAAGCAAGTTACGGTTTTACATAATATCAATGCTTTCAGGTGACTGCTCTTATCCATGATAATTCTTCACTTTTCTTGGCAACAAACAAGCCCTTCAGGCTCTTGTTGGTTGTCTGGCCAAGGCTCCCAAAGTGTCAGCTAATGCTCTTTAAAAAGCATCTGAATCAGAATACCATTAAGAGGCAGATGGGACCATTATATCCTAGATATTTATATGGAATCTGATCTTGAAGTATTATAGCACTCCTCTCTATCAAAAAACTAAATTACTGTAAAAAACCTGTCTCCAAAGAGTTTTACAATCCCACGTGCTTAAAACGACAGAATAATATAAGAGATATCTGTCTTTCACTGGTTGTGGGAGCATATGATGCTTGTTTTAAGAGATTTGACATCATGGCATCCTCATCTGCAATTGGTCATTAGTGTCTATCCTATTTAGAAACCCTGTCCAAGCTGAAAAGCTTGATTTCCAAATGAGATGGAACTATACAGAAGGGATGTATA
The DNA here is from genome assembly GCA_015852605.2 of Populus deltoides. Lineage (NCBI taxonomy): Eukaryota > Viridiplantae > Streptophyta > Magnoliopsida > Malpighiales > Salicaceae > Populus > Populus deltoides. The sequence continues at coordinate 14,690,930 of CM027573.2, forward strand.
TATGGAACAGAGGAGATATTCTACAAACCTAAAACTAGAATTTCCAAACCACTCCAGAGTTCACCCCCCTTTACCAGTCTACATACAGAGGCAAAACGAATTCATAACAAGAAATAACTTCCAACAAATTCTCCAAAAAGAAAACATGAGAACCATTACCAATCTTATGTTTTATGGACAGAGATAACACCACCTATGAAATAGCTTGCGGGGACTTGCTTGAGCAACAATAAATCCAGCCTTAATTTGGTCTCTAATTATAGATAAAGTTGTGGAGTTTTTGAACCTTTGAACTCTGGAAAAATTGGGTTGCTGATTAGAAAATTTATTTTGCCTCGACCGTGATAAATGAGAATCTTTAATGTTTTCCAGGTACTCGCTACATTGGGAAGGCAAGATACTGATACCAATAGGAGTGCTGGAAATGATTCTCTAAATGGTCCAGACAACGACTCAGGACTGGACCTTGGGGAAGATGATGAAAACATGGTTAGTAGCTCTAAAGGCATGCCGGTGCAAGGTTATGCTTTTGGAGCTCACAGGATCAATCATAATAGAGATAAACACCTCAGATACCGAACTAGAGTTTTTGCTGCCGAGTATGACCTTACATATCTTTCCTCTCTACCATTCATGTTTCCTTGTCCTATAATATATATTTTTATTTTTGTTAAGTTGTTTTTGCTGACCACAAGGAAAAAAAAAAAAAAGTTGTCCATCATGTTTTACTTCTTTCCAATAATACCTGAATCTAATTTAGAGGTTCTCGTTATCATCGCACCTTCCATCATTTACTTCATTTATATGATCACCATCCATATATTATCTGAATTGTACATAAGTTTCTGGCTCCAAATTGAGACCTGAGTCAGTAAATAATGTGGAAGTCTTGCTGTATTCTCTTACTCGCTTTGATGAGAATATTGTCAACTGATTGTGTGCATATATGCATACTAAACAAAATTTTATTGTAAATGGTTATTATATGTGCCAAAAAGGCTGCAACTTTAAGTTATTGGATTTAAAAGATGCTTTAACAAAAACCAGTTTGTACTTGGTCAAGCTAATAATGCAACTTTCAACTCAAAGGAGTTCACTGTACGAGCAGCTTAATGCCTGTTGTCCTGTGTGCAAGCCTTGTGTCACTTGAACATGAACCTAATATCCTCTCTTGCCATAGAAAGCACTTGTCACAATTTGGTTGAAATGAGTTTTCTGATTTGACTTTATTTCCAACATCATAGTAATTTAATTAATTAATTTGGTGGAAATTAGGTGTTTGAGTCATCTGCCTATAGCTGTTGGTAAGAATCCTGTTCATTTTGATCTCTCTTTGGCGAGGAAACAATCTACTAATGGGGAACACTCGCGAGACTGGCTAGTTCTCCATGTTCAAGAGTTAATTTCACTGGCTTATCAGGTGTGGATATTGTCATTGTTGAACAGCTGTATTAGTTTGATACACACACATTCACACACGCATATTAAAATTGACAGTGTTTTGATCTTTCATCTGTCATAGATTAGCACAATACAGTTTGAAAACATGCGGCCAATTGGTGTGAGACTCCTAACTGCAATTCTTGACAAGGTAAATATGGGTGCTGGACACTGCTTTAGAAAAGTTTTAGGTATTTTGTTTCCACTCAGTTTGCTAATTAAGTTCCAGTTAGATACTTTGTCCTCATCATGTTTGGAGAACAGTGGTGGCATATAATGCATATATTGAGTTGTAGTTACATTCCTTTTCCTGCCCATGTGAGATTTGCATGCATCGTGTGCTTCTAAACTTGGTTTTTAATTGCACTTTGTTTCTTCATGTCAGAAAATGTTTTGTATTTGCTTTGAGTTTTGTGGTAGTTCTGCTGCTTTATATAAGAACCAAGGATGCTAGGAATTCTGCTATGAACCTAGGTAGCTTACTGCTGATTTTGGAACTAGTGGCACAAATCTTTGAGGCATGATGCTTAATAGGTGATGGATGTGAGAAGTTGTTCTGGTGATATACGGGTGTGGGATAGGGCCACCAGCTGATGTGTTACAGGTTCTACCAATAAGTATGCAAAGTCAAACACTATATATGTGGACTTCGAGGAATTTGAATCAAAATCCAGCTGTATTTCATCAAAATCAAATTGTCTTTAGGTGGCTCAACTCAGTGGTCAGGAAGCAATGTCTTATGTTGGAGGCTTAATGAGGATAAAAAGGAAAAATTGGAGTTTAGCTTGCTGTTCATTGTGGAGGCATGTGTGATATCTGGGGGTTCCTCCAAAGTCTTCTTTGCCCTATGAACTTTGATCCTTTCTTGTACTTGAAATCTCTCAATTGGCAATGTTAATTTAAGTCAATGTCACATGTGGAGGAGATGAGGAAATAATGGATCTTGTTTTGTTGTGCAACTGTCAGATAACTATGATGGGTTATGCTTGTTAGCTGTTACATGTTATAACTTAGTTGTGGCATTTTGTGCAGTTAATGTCTCCGCCTTACATTGTTGGGGCAGCTTTTTTCTTTCCACATTCTCTGTTTGTCAAATAAAAAAATTTCCCTCTTAATTTGTTCTATTTTTATCTTCTTGGATTACAGTTTGAAAAATCCCCAGACCCAGATCTTCCTGGACATCTTCTACTGGAACAATACCAGGTATGTTATTTGCTTAGTTATTAAATTCTGTTAGGACATTGATCTGGCTAATGGTCTGGCTCACCTGTACTAGCTCAACCACTGTGCTTAGTTGATAAAATATGCATAGTGGAATATTATAACAGTTTTCACTGTTAATTCACTTCTAATATTTCTTTATACTAACAAAGTAGAGTTTGAAGAGGGGCTCTTAAATAGTCTGACGTGAACAAATACAAACTGTTGATTGATTTGTTTTTCTCTGAATGCACTAATGCATTCATACATGCACATATGAATTATTTACGCTTCTCTGTTTTTTAATTTGGGTTATTTGATATGTAGGCCCAACTAGTATCTGCTGTTCGCACAGCATTGGATGCATCTTCTGGTCCTATTCTTCTCGAAGCAGGGCTTCAGCTGGCCACTAAGGTTCTGACTTAACATATGTGATTAATTTTTTTCTTAAAGTAATTGAAATTCTGTACATATAAGAAAATGAATTGACATTTTGTGTTTTAGATAATGACCAGTGGAGTACTGGGTGGTGATCAAGTTGCAGTTAAACGCATGTTTTCATTAATTTCTAGGCCACTGAATGACTTCAAGGATGTTTATTATCCTTCATTCGCAGAGTGGGTCTCATGCAAGGTATACCAAGTGATTGTTGCTTCAGTACTAGAACAAAGTAGCCATTTATGTCCTGCATATTTTTGTATACATTAGCATGCAGTGGACTTCACTAACTAATTTGAAGATTTAATAGATCAAGATAAGACTTCTGGCTGCTCATGCCTCTCTCAAATGTTACACTTTCTCATTTTTGAGGAGACACCATAGTGGAGTTCCAGACGAGTATCTAGCTTTGTTACCATTGTTTTCTAAGAGTTCAAATATTCTGGGGAAGTACTGGATTGGGGTTCTGAAGGATTACAGTTATATTTGCTTATGCCTGGATGCCAAGAAAAATGTAAGCATAGCAGTCTGCTAGCTTTATGCTATTGATTGCTGTCTTGTTTGATTTCATTTCTGTTTATCAAGGAAATGTTTAAGTTAGTTGCTCTTTCCATACAGTGGAATCCATTCCTTGATGGAATTCAATCACCTATCGTTTCATCAAAAGTGCAGCTCAGTTTAGAGGAATCCTGGCCAGTGATTCTGCAAGCACTTGCATTAGATGCAATTCCTGCAAATACCCATGGGAATTCAAAGGAAACAGATGAAAATACATCAAATAATAGTTTAATATCTGGATATAGCATGGTTGAACTCAAGTTGGAAGATTATCGATTTCTATGGGGGTTTTCCCTGCTTGTTCTATTTCAGCGACAACATCCAACACTTACTAGACGAATAATATTACTAAGTTCTGCTGAAGTAAGATATGGTGGAGATTCGCCAACTGAAGAGACAAATACCGCAGCTTTGAAGCAATATGAGATTGTTTTGCCAGTTTTCCAGTTTCTCTTGACAGAAAGATTTTTCACTGAAGAATTTATTACTCTGGATATTTGCCGAGAATTGCTGCAGGTTGTGTCCTATTTCTTTGCCCTTTGCTCTAAAAACATGTAAAAGTTTACTTTGCTTCATTGATTCATTGTGTTTCATCTTTCTAGACTTGTTAGAAAGAACTTGTGATGTCACTCACTTGGCCCTAATGATATAAACTCTAGTGCTGCATGTGTTTCTAAAAGCCATATTGGATAGGAAGCGAGAATGAAGACAGTGTCTTCTGTGCTTGTAGTGATGTATGTTCTTGATGCTTGCATCTCAGGATGTCAATCCAACTTTTTTCAACATTAAATTCCGGGTGACAAATTTTCAATCATGTCCATGTCATGGCAAGGAAGACAGGCATGATAGATCATTTGTAAGGAAGACTCAATTTTTCATGTCGATATAAGATACAAAACTATTGTACTTGAACTTTCAAAAGACTAGTTTCACATGTTTCATTGCAAGAATACGTAGTATAATAAACACATCTTTTAGCTTCCCATGCACTATCATGTGAATCTGCTGGTGAAGGACTTTTACCTTTTTGTGATTCTGAGATGACTGCCTTCTTATGCTCAATATCCATGGCCATGCCCTACTTGTTTATGCCTTCTTATGATCCTGAATCAATGCAGGTTTTCTTCTACTCTATTTACATGGATAATTCTTGGAATACTCTTTCAATATCAGTTCTATCACAGGTAAGTTTCACAAGTTTCATTTTTTCCAAATAATTGATGTTTGTTTTGTGAAAGCTCCTCTTTAAGTCTAAAGAAAATCATGCTTGTTTTCTGAACATCCACAACTAATTAGAATTATTGCACCATTTAAGCAGTGAGAGATGATTGCATGCCATGGCACAGCAACTACTACAACTTTAACTGGAGCATTAAAGAGATTTCACATTGTTAATGTACTGCTACTAATTATTTAAGTCTTGATGGCTGTGCGCAGCATTGCACCATGTCCTTCTAGTGATGTGTTTATAAATACCTTTTGCTGATAAAGGAATTAGTTCTTTCAGCATGTAGATTGGAAGATTAATGATGGATTCTGCCTAAATTTAATTCCTTTTCCAGGATTGATCAGACTTTTAGCAGTAAAAATGATGAGTTTTAGCTTGATGTCTGCATTGGATGTTTGCATTCTATTGGGCTGAGTTGATTCTAATTTATTTCTGGAACAGATTGTGCAGAATTGTCCCGCAGATTTTCTTGAAGCAGAAGCTTTAGGTTATCTGGTCGTGGAACTTCTCTTGGCTTATATCTTCAATGTTTTTCAGAGGTCATGCCTTTTAAAAATAGTATTAGAAATTAATTTTTTTTAGGCATTTAATTAAGTGTGTTCCTTAAGAAACACCTTTAGCTGATACTTTCCAACTTACTGGTGCTTAGAACCTATGAGGTCCTATCAGATCACTCAAACTGTGAGGAGTTGATATCTCCATTGTTTATTACAGCAAAGACACTTGTGAAGCGTTGCGAACCAAAGGTGGGTTAGGTATTTCAGTTTAGATTTTTCTTATACTTAATGTGATTTACTCTGTGGTATATTATATCTTTCCTTGAGGATTTACCCATAAAAATGTTCATCTATCATTGCTAGTATTATCTTATTATTTACCATTTTAAGCTGCTGAGTGAATTTTCCTTGAAGTTGTGCCATAATATGCAGAAGCAATTAAAGTCTGTGGTCGTGGCCTTAGTGTTGGTTGGTTACAAGTGTATCAGAGAAGCTTTGACAGAGTTAAGCTTTTCAACAGTTAATGACTTTGTAAAGTGCGTGATTCCCTTGATGAAGAAACTTGTTGATGGTGAGCATTCGGTACTTGACATTGCTGCAATGTAGCTGCTAGTGAATTCATTCTCTTGTGATTAATCATAAACTGAACCACTCCTGTGGTATTGCCAGTTTTTCACTTCACTTCCTTGTGTTCTTGGAGACAACATTTTACTCCCCTATGGCTTGCTTCTTACTTTTTCCCTAAAAAGAAATTACTTGAACTGTTTAAAAAATATAGGTAAATCATTTTAGGAAATCCCTTGGCAGAAAATAATGTAGGGAAGGTACCATGCAGAATAGCGAAGGGCTTTGTGCACTTGTTCTTTCCACGTTTTATAAGTAGATAAAAGCAGTCTCTTTCTCAGCTAACTAAACTCAGAAGTTCATTTGACGGGCCAAACAGGTATTCTGAATGACTCCATTATAGGGAGAAATTTACCTTTCATCATAAAAAACTGACAAATAAAGAAATTCAGTTTGTACTGCATGTTGTGGTGGTGTGTGCCTTCTTTCTATCTATCTCTTTCAGGAAAAAAACCGTGCTGTGATGCCTCAATCCTGATAAGTAAATGTGTTTTCAAATAATAAATGCTTCATAGGAAGTTAATTGAATTTTGTGTTGCAGACTCTGCTGAACATGGTAATAATAGCAGTCATCTGAGGGCAATCCTGGGAACTTGTCTGAATGTGATTGCTGATTTGATTAAGGATTGCATCAAGGGCATTCACCTTCTGGAGAACAAAAGATCTGACTTACTCAAGTTACTGCAATTGAAGCTTTCTTTCTCTATTGAGCAAATGATGTTATTTGCCAAGCTAGTTTATGAAAGTGAATATGGCAGACAAGCTGAAGACAGCAATACTATTTGTCTTGCTGTGCTCAAGTATTGCAGCAAATACATCCAGACTGTGCTGAAAGATTCAAATGTACAGGTAAGCTGATATTCATGCAAGCATTTTTAGGAATGGCCACATTCTTTTCCCAACATTGAAAGACACCTAGTAAACCTTGTGTACAGGTTCAAGCAATTGGATTGCAAGTGCTCAAAACCATGACTCAGAGAAGCACCAACATAGAAGACAGTTCTTTCTTCATATTTTTTAGTGGAGAGCTTGTTACAGAAATTTTCCACATAATTCACACCTCGTTGAAGGTTTTGCTTTTAGTTGCTAATTAAAATTATGGTACCTGCACTTCTAAACTTGAATGCTGCCATTCTAAACAAATTATAATATTCCATTGTTACAGAAACCAGTAAGTAAAGAATCTGTGTCTATTGCTGGTGAGTGCTTGAGATTTCTAGTGCTTCTACAAACACTTTCAAAAGCAAATGAATGTCAGAGAGGCTTCATGAATCTGCTTCTCAAAGCCATTGTCATGATATTCTCGGCATCAGAAGATGATTCCTCTCAGGTTGACAAATCTTGACAGCTTTTTAAGTTTTAATTAAGAACAGGATTGTCTAAATATTTATAAACATTGCCGCACAATTAATGACAGGAAGTCAGTGATATAAGAACCAATGCTGTAAGGCTTGTTTCTTCTCTTGCTCAAATTCCTTCATCGGCAGTCCACTTTAAGGATGTCTTGTTATCAATGCCCGTGTCACATAAACAGCAACTTCAGGTTACTACTTTTATATAGTTTCCTTTATGTAGCTTTTTTTTGCTATGTTTCTAATATACAAAGTTATTTCATTTGAAAAAGAAAAAAGATGCTAGTTGTGCTTTCTTATAGTTTGTTAGACAGGCACCACTAACCCAATTAAGACCCATTATTCTTATTATTTGTCATCATTGTCAACTGGATTCTGTGTTTCTCATTGTTCGCCGCAGTCCGTTTTAAACATGGTTTTAATATTTTCTAATTTCATTCCTTCAATCTGCAACTTTTACTTTCACCTCAAGTGTATGGCAACTTGAAAGGCTTCCTGAGCCAGATGTGACTTGGACAACAAACTGTTGCATCTCTTCTCAGAGTCCGGCTTATAACAAAAGACTGAATTAGAGTGCCATTTACATGTGAAGGGAGTGGCTTGAGTGCGTGCGTGCTTTCACATAGACATGCACATGTAGGGGAGTGGTGAGGCATGAGAGGATTTGGAAAGATTTGTCTATTTTCAACAATTCTTGTTCCTGGTCTTTATTCTTAACAATGGTGGAAGTCGATTATAGTAGTTTGTGGGTTTTCCTTTTCAGTGCTTTTGCTGTGGGAATATTATATTTGACTTTGGGCTTATAATGGAACTTCCTTTTTGACCTCTCATTTTCTACTTTCAGGGGGTAATCCGTGCTTCTGTGGCACAGCATCAAAATGCATCACCAATGAAAACTGTGGCATCATTAGAAATAAAATTACCAGTGCCAAAAGATTCCCAAACATCATCCACATCAACACTGCCGATAGAAGGAAGTAGACAGAAAAGTTCTACCCCATCATCCCCTGTTCACTTTGACCAGGTCAGCATGGAAGATGACCCAGAGGACGAAGATGACTGGGATGCTTTCCAGTCTTTCCCTGCTTCAACTGATGCAGCTGGTACTGTTTCAAAAGCAGAAAGTGCTGCACAAGAACCAGACCTGGTTGAGAAATCTATTTCAGAAAGTGAGTTTCAAGACTTTTCTACATCCAAACCCGTCAACAATGAAGGTGATATGAGCAGTGCTGAGCATCAAGAAGTGATTTCTAATGACCTAGGACATAATATCAAACCCGAACCCTATAATGATCAATATCATAATAGAGAAGAGGAGGGAGTGGCATTGAACCAAGAAAATGTAAAAATCTCAACTGATCTTCAACTTATCGACGAAGCACCGAGCCACAAGGATGAAGAGGGAGCAGTGTCTAGCCAAGAGAATATAGAAACCTCACCTGATCTTAAAGTTATTGAGGATACAGAAGGGTCGATTCAAGTGAATATAGTGGAAGATTATGAGCAGACAACGCATAGCCCACGTAACAGTATTGATCATCAGAGTCAAGTATCACCAGATGATCTTCAACCTGTTGAAGTTAAAGAACAGGTCGAAGCAAATATAGTGCAGGACCATGACCAGCTCAAGGTTCCTCCAGATCAGCAAAATGTTGTTCCATGATCATCGGATGCTCTGCCCACAGAATTGCTTTCTGAACATGAAACTGAGGAAGCAGAGGATGGAGCAAGTAGCGAAAGACATGTTGAAGCTGAAAATGCTTTGGGCAAGATCATGGATGAATCTAAGAGCAGTGAGCAGCAGCAGGATAACAGTGAGAAATTGAAATTACCAAGATAACAAGATCGGGGGGAAGCAGTGTTGGAATCTGATGGTAAACAGCGTGCAGAACCTGAAGATACTGTGAACAAAACGATGGCCGCAAATAAGAGCAATGGCAGTGGTAAACAAGAATCAGTGAGATTGACAGAACATAAAGTACTTATCGTTTATAATGCAGATTTTTTTTTCTCTTAATCTAAGCCTTCCTGTAACTTGAGGCCTAGGCAGGCCATTGACTTTTGTCGTATTAATTTTTATATAATGGGTTGGTATTTTTTTTCTTCTTCTTAAACTGTGTGGGGAATGAGATAAATGTTGTGTGGTATATCTCAATAATTGCGATACCAACTTAGTCTAGTATCTCTTTCATTGCAGGGAATGGAATGAATTGTGCAGTAATCATGTTTTTTTTTTTATCATTGTTTTGTTAAAAAAATAAAAAAGAATTCACAAAACTAACAATAAATTGAAAAAATAAACAAGGCAACCTTTGAATGATTCGTGAAAATAAACAATCAGTCAAACATTATTTTCACCTTATAGATGCGTGATTCTATTTGAAATCGAAAATCACATGAGCGACTTCCAATTTATCTACCCAGAGGGCTCCTAGCATTTGATCAAGTAAAAGTAGAGTGATTGTGTACCATGACATGGCCAAATATATGGTTGCCTGGTGTACGCCTTGTAGGACTGAAACTAGATAATTTTCTTGACATGATCATTAATGATAATGTCAACAATATTTTGAAAAACATCAAGTTCCAGGGAATTATTTTTTATATTATTATTTAATACATTTCAATGTATTAACCTAACTATTTACCTAGCTCAAGTTTGAAAATAAATTATGTGGAGGTTGCTCTGATGTGATTCAGTCAATTTGACAAGTTCAAATAATCTAGATGACCGGTAAAAACATAGCTTGATTTTAAAAGAAACTCAAGATGATATTTTAAAAAAAATATTAAAAAATTGTTTTTTTAAAAAATAATAATATTGAGACAGATATATTAGATCGATTTAGGCTTCATGACTTAACCCACAACCTAGGTCATGGACTCCATTATGTTCAATAACTTTTTTTTAGTTGTTTTTTACTTAGTTATATCATAACAAAAATACAAAATTCACAAAATCAATCATCAATCCAATATTGGCATATTTGTTTGAAACTAAGATACTCCCCTGAAATAAATTATATAACTCAATTTGTAATCAATTAAAGTTATGTTGTCAAATTCGTGATTCTAGTCATGGACTCCACTGGATTTTATAATTTTTTTCTAAAACTATTTTTATTTAATTATATGATAATAAAAATATAGGCTCAAAAAATTAAACATCAATTCAATGTTAGAACGTTTATTTGAGGCCACCATAACCTCATAGAAAATAAACCAAAATAAATTAAGAAGTCCAATTCAAAATAAATCAAATTTTGAAGGATGAAATTGAAAAAAAAACAATGTTAAAGGATAAAATTGAAAAACAAATCCATGGAAAAAAAGCAAATTCTTTTTATTTTCATGACTTTATTAACCGAACCATAAGAAATTGGATAGAAAATCTATTAATATAATCATATTTCTATGCATAATTATTTTGAAATTTTCCTCCCCTATTTTTGTTTTAAGAAAATTAAGGCAGATAACGCATCGTCTACATGCTCAAAATCTAAATACCATAATGATGGACAAATAATCATAGGGCTATTTTTTGGGCCTAAGAATTCATTTTTCAACCCGTTTTCATCCAAAAAATCTAATAAAACCATTGGAACCTTAAAAAAATAATTTATCAATCTAAAACCAACCTCAAAAAGGGTTTAAAAACACAAAATCAAACAGGAGAAAAATTCTCTCTTAACCCCCATATATTTTTTAGGTAAGATAAAGATCTAAAAACACCTTAATGAAACTCTTATCATCGAATGGAACTCATTGATACTAAGAATGATGTATTTTATGGTCGAAATGTGGCCAATCAACAACTCTCTCTTCTTTGCCGTTTTCTAGCAATTTTCTATCCCATCTAACAAATTCAGAGATTGAAAATGACAAAAAATAAAGTTTTGGACCAAAACTGAAATTGCAAAAAATAGAAGGATTGTAAAAGAAGAAAAATGAAAATAGAAGGATGAAAAAGAACTTTGTCCTCCAAAACTTAGATAGGTCATGTGGTTTCTCTTTATTTTACGCTTTGATCCTTTTTTGTCGAATCTTTTCTTTTCTTTACAAATTTTAAGAAATTGGTTATAAAAAACTACAATTGAAAAAAAAATGGTATTGTAGACTCCTATAATGATTTACCTAGCCTTTTCAATATATTTTGTATTTGTAATATTAGAATCCTTCAAAACAATGTTGTCGTAGTGCATAAAACAAGTGAATTACGTGGAATTCATTAGGTGACATAGATATAGAAAATCAATTGGGAATTTTTGGAACTTTCACAATTCAATGTAGACAAAAATTCATTACAGATATGTTGTAGTATGGAAATTAAAACCTTTTTTTTCTTCACAAAAGAGATGTTCAAATTCAAAATCTCGTAAAGAGATGAAGACAAAATTGTCAATGAAGCTACAACTCTGCCTACGCAAATAAAAGGCAAAGAGCTTATTCTCAGTAGATGAGAATTGAAACTTCCTAGCCTATGATAGCATTCCCCCATCATCTTTTTGGGCCATCTATCATTCGAACTGGTAAGTCAAAACCTTATATATTGAGTGCCTTTGATTTCTAAAAAACTTGTATATATCTTCACTCCAAATCAATTCCTAGATGTTCTAATATGACGGTTAGGCCTTGGATAATTCCTACTTTATAAAAAAAAAAACTAGCATATGTAATAGGAAAAGCAATACTGACCTCAGTAGAGCTAGAATGCTTGGAATTAGAAGTGGGATGAAGATCTTGTTCACTCTTGACTTTTGATGGTCATAGTTTTCTTGACTTCGATGTATGTGCTTTCTCGGATGCTTTTGCTTGTCTAAAATTTGATCAGTATAGTGGTGATTGAAAAATTATGGGGTCATTTTTTAGGTTTAAGAATCTATTTTCAACCAATTTTCATTTAAAAACATCTAATAAATACTCTTATAACCTAAAAAAAAACCAATTTATTAACCCATAATGATCCAAAAATACAAAATGAAATCAAAATTTTTTCTTTCTTTCTTGATCCTAATATACTTTTTAGGCGAGATGAATGTTTAAAAACATTTCAATGGAACTCTATTCAACTAATAGAACATGTTCACACCAAGAACACCTCTTTTCATGGTCAAAATATGGTCAACCAATAACTTTCTTGCTCCTTTATTGTTTTCCAGTTACTTTCTCTCTAACAAACCTATAGATTGAAAACAAAAAGGTTTGAGAATGAAATTGAGAAGAAAAACTTTATGATATATGAACTGCTATAATGATTTACCTAAATTTTCTAATATATTTTGTATTTGTAATATTAGAATCCCATCAAAACAATGTTGTGGTATGCATAAATTAAATGGAATCCATGGTCTAACTCAAACTAAAGACTTAGGATTCTTCTTAGGGGTTTATTTAGATCTTCTCATCCTATCAATACTCCTTCCGCCAATTAGAACATTGTCCTCAAGGTCCAAATAAGGAAACTGATTATGTAACAATGTTGTGTCTTTCCATGTAGCGTCTTCAATAGGCAACTACTTCCACTTCACCAAGCTCTCTTCAATAAATTTATCAACATGTTTAATCTAGCATGTATCAAGGATATTTTTTGGTTATCTAGAAATTACACCTTTGTCAATAATAGGTGGGAACTCTAAGGTAACTTGTGGAGGACCCCTAACATATTTCTTTAAGAGAGAGATATGAAAAACAAGGTAGATCCTTGTGCATGCTGGTAATTGTGTTGGTAAGCAACATTGTCAATCTTCTTCTTGATTTGATAAAGGTCTTAGAACTTGTTTGAAGGTGGTTTGTTAACGATAAGGATGTAGCTTTAGGTGAACCATATCACCTACTTGAAACTCTACAACTTGCCTCTTTTTGTCTGGTGTTTGTTTCATTTTATTAGTTGTCATGTCTAAATTTTTCTTCAAGTGCTGGAGCAATTCATCACAATCTAAGAGGCTTTAATCTACATCGTTAATCCAAGATAACCCAGCAAAATAAAAAGGAATGGAAGGAGGAAATCGACCATAAAAGGCTTGGAAATGTGTCATCCTCATTGAACTGTGGCAGGTGGTGTTATACTAAAATTATGCCCAAGGTAAGTAACTATACTATTTTCGTGGCCATTAATGGATTAAACAACTAAAGTACTGTTTAACACAGCAGTTCAATCCCAAGTACAATATATACATATTGGAGTAGTACAAATAATGGTAAAAGCACTATATAGAGAAGGAATAGATACACTTATTACAATAGGACTCTTAGATAATAGGATTAAAAAATACATAATGGTAAGAGCACTAATTTTAGTGTTGCTGGTACTACAGAGACGTACACGAGTTGTTTTATATCAAGGGTGTGTAAAATGATAAAATGGTCAAATGGTAGGCGAAGCTCAATTTCAACTTGGTTCTTAACATAGTAAAGAATTCTTACTAAAATTTGATGATAAAGATGGGGTTACAGTTATTAATGATTGATTTTGGCATGCCATGGAGTTTGATGATGTGCTTTACAAATTGTTCAGCTACAATCTTTGCATAAAATAGATGAGATAATGCAACAAAATGAGCATACTTACTAAATATATCTACGACCACTAGAAAAACCATCTTTTTCATGGGAGGGTGAAAGGCCTTCAATAAATTCTAAACTGATATCATCCAAAACTTGATAAGGAATGAGTAGTGGCTGAAGTAATCCCACTTGGGCAAGAGTTTCAGTTTTAGTTCTTTGGCAAACTTCACATTGCGCGATATAGTCTTGGACAGATCAATACATGGATGGCTAATAAAATTATTGATCTAACCTTTTGAATGTTCTCAATACGTCAGAATGTCGTGCCATTTTGTTGTAGTGAAATTCATGTAGCAGCTGGATGCAGATAGCTTATGGAACAATTACTCTTTTTTGTAGAAATAGAGACCATTTTGCAGTGAGTATGGACCTGTGGGATCTATAGTTTATTGGTGGCTCACTTACTGTATATATGGATCATCTTTTGCTTCCATTGTCATAGCATACCAAAGTGTAACCTGTGGAACAAATAAAGGATTAAGAAGGGGGTTGTCAGGGCGGTAGAAAAGGGCATTAACTGCTAAATTTTCATGTCTTGACCTGTAAAGAATTTCATAGTTATAGCCTAAAAGCTTTGCTACCCCCTTTTGTTGTTCGGGAGTGGCCACATATTGCTCCCTGAAATATTTGAGACTCTTGTGACCAGTTTGAATAAAGAATTTTCTACTTAAAAGATAGGGTCGCCATGTTTGATTTGCTTTTACAACCACAAACATTTCCTTGGTGTAGATAGATTATGCTCATTTACTAATTCCCAAAGCGTGACTCATGAATGTAATTGATCGGCCCTGCTGAGTAAGGACAATGTTGATTCCGTCACTTAAGGCATTGGTTTCAACAATGAACATATTTCCGGTAATAACCTATCAAGCTTAAAAATCCACACAATTCATTAATATTATCAGGTTGTGGCCAAGCTACCATGGCCTCAATCTTTTTATTATCTACCTTTACCCCTTAATGTGTCACAATATAGCTCAAATACTCCAGTTCCTGTTTTCTAAAATCACATTTGCTTGCTTTAATGAAAAACTAATGTTGTCTTAAGATATGTAATGTGGTTCTAACATGTTCTATATGTGATTTTCAGGTAGGACTATAAAAAAATATCATAAAAAAGGACCAGTATAAACTTGTGAAAATAATGATGGAATATGGAATTCATAATGGCTTAGAAGATGGAAGAGGCATTACACAAGCCAAAAGGCATAACTAGATACTCAAAATGGCCATTATGGGTTCTAAAAGGCAGTTTTTGGAATATCAAGAGCATGTACTCATACCTGATGATATCTAGCTCGCAAGTTTAGTTTGGTGATATAGGTTGCCCCATACAACTCATCTAACATATTGTCTACGATAAGGATGAGAAATCAATCTTTGATGGTGGATGAATTTAGTGCCTGATAGTCTGTGCAAAATCACCAAGTGCCATATTTCTTCTTCACCAACAAAAAGAGAGATGAGAATAGGGTGGTACTGGGTCAAATGACTCTCAAATTGAGCATTTCTTAGACTTGTTTTTCAATCTTTGCTTTTTAAAAATATGCTTATCTATAGGGTCGCATATTGATGGGTTAAGTATCTTTTTTTTTTAAGGGAATGTAATGGTCAATATCTCTTAAAAGTGGTGGTGTGGTTGGTTCCTTAAACACATCTGCATAGTCCTTCAATGTCTGTTGCATTTTAGGACTAGTGTTTGCCCATGTGGACTTCTTGGCAACTTGTAGATAGATGGCAAACAACATTTGACCTTAGCGCATTTCTTTCATAACCAACGCCAATGATGTTACTTGAATAGGTTGGTTAATTCCTTGTAATCTTTATGCTTGATTATCCTAGTAGAAGTCCATGGTTAATTGTTTGCAATTACAGACCACAAAACCTAGCATCTTCAACTATTGAATGTCTAACACCATATCAAATCCTGCTAAGGGTAGAGAATAGAGGGTAAGTGAAAAAGTAATGTCTTGTAAATTCACTTATACCTTATCAAAGCGACCCAAATAGAATAGTCGTTCCTCATTTGGTATGCGGACAACAAATAATTTTATTAGTACTATTGAAAGTCGAAGTAATCTAGCTATTTTCTCACTCAAAATTTTTTGAGTGGATCCACTATCAATCAACACCATCATGTTTTAAGACCCAATGGTAGTTACTACTCATATGGTTCGTGGGGATGTCCAGTCGATTAGTGCATGTATTAAGATTTCTAGTTCAGTTTGATCTTTTAAAGTATCTGCCATCTGCAACTCTTCGCCCTCCATCTCATATTCTTTGATTTGGCATTTTAAAAAAAAATAGTTGAGGTCCTTGGCACTTATGTCTTAGGGTGAATCTGTTGTTGCAGTTGAAACAAAGCCTTTGTACTCTCTGTTTTTACATTTCATCCCAGCTCAATCTCTTGGGTGTTGCTGTTGGGGTAGAACGATTTACTAGAGTGATGGTGGTAGGCACACAGTTCAACAATAGAGGTCGTGTGAACCTCTTTGTTTATCTGTTCATCCCTCATTTGTTCTAGGCTGATGGTTTCCTTTAATTTTTTAGGCTTGAACATTCAAATTTCATCGGCGATCTCAACTTTCAATCCTCCCATGAAAGTGCCAAGGAAAGCCTTCTATGTCCAATCGTGAACTCGATTGCCTAGCCTTTCAAACTTTTTTTTGGTAATCACGAAGGGATCCAACCTGATGAACTCTAGATAGAGCTTCATCAAAATCTTCATAATCTGTCGATCCAAAACGAGCTAACAATTCCTTTTCAAAGAACACCCAGGTCACCAAACAGCCTTCCACTTAGTAGGTTCGACGCATCCATTGCCATTAATGATTAACTTCTCTTTTAAGGTGGAAAGATGCTAAAGATACCTTCTGATTATTGATTGTGCCTTAAAATTCAAAGAATTGAGTTACCCTGTTAAGCCATTCAGTCGGATCTTCTCTAAAGTATTTTAGAAATGCCAACTTCACCATATTGGAAGAGAAAATCTGTTTATTGCCATCATTCTCCTCCAGATGCGAATGGAAAGATCCGTCTCATCCATGGTTGTTGTTGCTAGAGACTTCTCTAGTTGAAAGAAAAGTTTTTAATAGCTTGTTTATGGTTTTCTCCAAGTAGTGCAGCTTATTAGTTAAACCTAACTTCAATCATTGCATTCCATCCTGAACTCCAGTGAGTTCAGCCTTCAAAGCCTCGGTCTTTTTTTCGTTGGATGCCATTGTAACCGTGCTTTGATACTAATAATAGGTCCTAATCAAGCAATATAAACAATTTTGATGAATACTTACTGTATTTGGGTGAAAACTAAACCACAAGTATTTGTAAGAAAATTATTATTCTTTATTCATTGCTAACGTTCCAATAAATAGAGTTAATCTTAACAGATTAACTTTAACTCAGGAAACTAATTAGCTTTATTTCAAGGAAATAAGTTGTAACAACTTTGAATGAGCAGAAGTGCAAAACAACGACATAGAATAAAATAAAAGAGAAGGTTTAAACTTGGTCTAACTCAAACTAAAAACTTGGGATTCTTCTTAGGGGTTCGCTCAAACGTTTTTTGCCTATCAAACTTCGACAATTCAATTAAGACAAAATTTCACTAGGCATATGTTATAGTTTGGAAATAATTTTTTTTTACAAATGAGATGTTTGAATTTAAAATATCTTAAGCCTGTTAAGAACTAAATTACCTATGAAATTAAATTCAATTCCACATGTGATTCAAATTTAATCCATCAACTATTATAACTTTTATGTCTAGAATAAAATATTAAATTACATAATTAAATTTAATTATACTTTTTGGAATACATGTGAAAATTAAATAAATTATTAATCTAAACTTTTTTGCCTTTAAATCATTATGAGCCCAGTGACATTTAATTATTTGTTGTTTAAAGTTGTATAAGTTCATAATTGAAAGAAAGATATGTGCAATTCTAAAAACTTGAAAAACAATGTGTTTTATTATAAATGTTGACCGATAATATATATGAAGTAATGTTGGTAAATGTAGCCCTTTCCTGGACCAAACCAAGATTTTTTATTATAGCATTCCTTAAAACTATCCAAAATTCTAATTCAGCAATACAACACTTCCTCAGCTCTATTATCAAACTACAAAAACCTTTAAAAAATTGAAATGTGCACCTCTAGAGTTCACATTCTTGCGTTTATTTCATTCTATTTTGATAAGTATTCAAGAGAAACTTCTCTTCACTCCTACGATGCATTTCCACTAGTTGATTGAGAACAAATATACGATACTAACCTAGCCATAAAACTAATGCTAGAACATCTTATCATTTGAATTTAATTGATAAATAAGTTAATTCACATATTTGAAATAGATAGAATTCTATTTATTTTATTTTTTATATTACTCTTATCACATTCATCTTATTTCTTAAAATGTTTTTCTAAAAAAAAATTAAAACTATGAATATTTTAAAAAATCTAGTTTTAATATAAAATTTCTATGTAAATTAGAAGAGTTAATATCCAAATTATTTTTATAGTATTTTTAAAAATTAAATTTTATTCAATTTTTGATACTTAAAATAATTACAAACATATATTTAAATTGAATTTAATTTAGAGATTAGAAGGTTTTAGAAACCTAAGAAATCTCACCCATAAATCCATCATTTTGGCCAGGGCATAAGATCCATACACAAATTGAAAACTGGGTCCAACGCGGCCCACAATGATACCCTCCTCCTTTCCTTTCTCCTCACCTCTTCAAATTCCACAAGCATAAATTAATTTGGTTTTTCCTTCACAGTAATTGATTATTGAGTTTTATAGTGATGGAAAAGGAACCAGCAAACCTACTGATACTATACGCTACTCAAACCGGAAACGCTTTGGATGCGGCGGAGCGTATTGGCCGCGAAGCCGAGCGACGAGTCTGCGCCGCCTCTGTTCGCTCTATCGACGATTTTGATGCTGTAAGTTTCTATCTATTTTTTTTAAAAAGGAATTTTTCTTGATCGCAGAGAAAATACGAGAAAGTATGAGAAAATTTGAATTTTTTGTTTCCTAGAAAGTTTGAAACTATGCTTGAAAAATAATGGAAAGTTTCCTGTCAATCTCTGATTTTGTGTCTGTTTGTAGGAAAGTGAAAGGAAATTTTCTTATGCGTTTTTGAAAAGGTAGCACGATTTTACTCTGAATTTCAGATTTTTTATATAGAGAAAATGAAGGAAAGTGAAAGAAAGTATAATTGGATTTTTTTTAGTAATTTAGTATTTGGATTTTTTTTGTCTTAAAGGAGTTCTTCTAGTTTGCCTAATTTTCACTGATGGCTTGGGAGAAATGCTTACCAGATTTTAATTTTTACTGTTTCAGAGTTCTTTACCTCATGAGGACACTGTAATTTTTGTTGTTTCCACCACTGGTCAAGGAGATACACCAGATTCCATGAAGGTTGATTGAAATTTTCTTTAGAATTTTATTTATCTGTTTGGTAAAGAGGCTTGAAGGTCTCTGTTCCTAATTCTTGTTTCAATATGTGCCTGTAGTCGTTTTGGAAGTATCTTCTGCAGAGAAATATTGCTAAGAATTGGCTGGAAGGAGTTCATTATGCTGTTTTCGGATTGGGTGATTCTGGCTACCAGAAATATAATGTAATTACTTGTAACTTTTGTTTAATATTTGATAAGTAATGTTATTTTCTCTACAAAAGAATGATGTGCATCTTCTGTTTAGATATATTAATGTCTTTTGTGCAGTATGATTTCATTAATTCTGTTAGGCACTTGAGTCTCTATCATATCATGCAGGCTAGAAGATTTGATTTTTGAATGATTGAAAGATTACTGATAACTGTTCTAGTTCTACAATTATTTACATCTTTTTCAAGGTTCCTCTACTATGTTTCTATGTGGGGGAATGTGTAACGGTTCACAGCATTTGGAAATCAGGGGCTGTATGCATGTGGTTAGGATGAATGTTGAAAATATACATTCCAACAAAAGTAGTTCTTATATTTAATATAGGCTGCATAATGCTTGTAGTAACAGTGGACCAAGGTAATCTTCCAGAATGTTGAATGCACATTCTGTGTGGTCGTTAACTTTTCTTTCAATTCACACCTTTTTGATCCCCCACCTTAACTAGGGATCTAAAATAGTGTATGTTGAGAAAAATAGTTCAAATGGCATTGCTTTATGAATTATATTTAAAGACCCTTCTTTTATAGATGAATCTGGCGGTTCATTTCTTTGACATTTTTTGATTTATGAAAAAGTGACTGCAATTTCTGAGAGTTACATTCATTATTTCACTCTTTTCCCTGTTTACTCAAAGTCAACTTGGATATTGAGTTTATCTGTCATTGTTTTTTCACTATATCTTGACTTTTTTGAATTATGTTGAAGTCCTTTAGGACTTGTATCATGCAGTAATGATTTATCTGTTAAATTCTGAAGGGTCAATTACTAAGAAAAATGTCTCTGTGTCTGTGTATTCCTTCGCAACTTAAATTGTGAAAGATAAGAACTTTGATTTCTAATGAATGGCTCACTTTGAGGTTCCTATATTTTTATACCTTCCAGCCCTTGTTATTGTTAGGAGGTGTCTCTAATCAGATAACCCATCATTTGCTCAAATTACTAGGATTGTGCTCTATAGAATATAAGGCAGTATCATTCTTGTAATCCTCCATTCAATAACCCATGAGGAAACAAGTTTCTTTTTTCCTGTAATTTTTTATCACAGATCTGTATTGCATGCTATGGCTGCAGTTTGTGGCAAAGAAGCTTGACAGAAGAATTTCAGATCTTGGGGCAACAGCTGTTGTTGAAAGAGGTTTAGGAGACGATCAGCATCCTTCAGGGTATGATTACATCACAATAGAAAAGGATTTAGGCTTTGTTAGCACAATGAACAGTTTATTCTTCCTGATTATTTAGATGTTACAAGATTAATGGATAGAAACTAGCATCACCTACAACTACAATTTCTCCTGTTTTCATCCTTTGTTGTGAACAAAGCATTTGTTTTTCTCCTAAATAAAGCATGATGTTGAATTGAGATGAAATTAAGATATCTAATATGCGGGGTTTCGTTTTTAGGTATGAAGGTGCTTTGGATCCTTGGATGTCATCCTTGTGGAACATGCTGTATCAGATTAACCCTAAATTCTTCCCAAATGGTCCAGATTTTGTGATATCAGATACAAAACTCATCAATCAACCTAAATTTCAAATAACATATCATGAAATTGACAAGGTGGACTTACAATCATCTTCTGCTCAAGGTAATTCAGTTGTTTGGCTATGCATTTTCTTTTTAGCTATTACAATTACCAATTGTCTTTGTTTAATGCTTCTACATTTTGGATATGGTTTCTTGTTATATATTCTTGTGATTGAATGCCATTCCATTGCAAGGGCCAAGGTATGCTCTGAATGCATTATTCTCTTTAGTGGGGGTTTATGCACATTTCTGTGTGATGAGTTGGAAAATATCTGGTGGAGATTCTGTGAATGTAGAAAAGGAAAAAAAAACATGTTTTGGTTAATATATGTGTGTGAGTTTGCTGGTTTTTCAGCCTAGTGATTGCAGGGTACAACCATTTTTTATTCAAGAATAAAACCATTTTTTCTGTGTCAATAAATATGGCTGTTGTAGGGTTTGAGGTTGGGATACTTCTTTTGTGCGATGCGTGTCTACCACCTTGCTAGTGCAATGGCTATTGGCATTACTGCCTTAACCATTTGTTTTATTTATAGTTGACCATCTCATTCATGTCATGTAGGAGTTGGAAATCGAGTTTGTACATGTTAGAAACCGTGGCTAGAGTATGTGATGATCAATGTAATATAACTGAACCCCAGATAGTCAATGCTCTGTCCATACAAACATCAAAGATAAATATTACTAAACATGCATTTTATTCCCTTTATCAATGAAAATGAAATGATTGTATTTGCTAATTAAATTGTGCAGTTTCACTTTGTTCTGCCTACCCAGTTTAACTTGGAAATTGGAAAATGTAGCCTTGTTGCTTACAATTTTTTTAATAAAATTTTTTTAATAAATTAATTTGCAGAATTAGGTTTTTTTCACTTATGTTTTTATGCCTTATGGTCATACCAGGTCTTGATCATGTGCAGATGCAAACTGGTAGAGCTCGCTCCATGTCTCCTGGAAAAGTTTCTCATATCAAGAATATTCCTGACTGCTTTCTTAAAATGGTAAGCTTAAATGCTTGTCATCATAACCTGAAACACCAAATCATCTGGCTCTTAATGCAAACCAATTTGTAATACAATTCCTTGTGATACTCCTATCTGATACTTGAAACTCCAATTTCTATACAGAAAGTCATGTAGCTATCATGCATGAGAACTTGTGTAATTGTTGGGAGCTTCTTGCTATTAGCAGGGGCTGCTGGTCAACATTTTATTTAGCCTCTGTTGATGGCAGAATCCGTGTACATTTTGTAGTTCAAAAGCTGAAGGCTTTAGTATTCTCATCCTCTACTTCGTCTGTTTCTGGACACTTGTATCTGTAGTGTTCTTTCTCTAATTGATTTAATTAGCCATATGGAAATTTCACCTATTACCTTCTCATCCTATTGAGAAGGTTATTTTGAAACGATAAGCAGTATTGAAAAGAACTAATCTCCTCCCTTTCTCTTGAGCAATTGCCTGGTCAATCTTTGCATCATCTTTGCATCATCTTTGCATCTTCTGTATTTCTCTGTTCATTTATCCTTACTTGTGTAGATCAAGAATCAACCATTGTGTAGAGCTGGCTTTGGAAAAGATGTGCGCCATTTTGAATTTGAGTTTGTTTCATCTGTAAGTTCTCTGTTTTGTTCTGATTGAGCACACATGATTTTGTATTCCAAAGCACCTCAATTATAATTTGATATCAAATGAGTTCAATTTGGTGTCTTTTATGTGTGCTCTACCCTCTGCACAGATAATTGAATATGGAGTTGGTGATGTCCTGGAAGTTCTTCCTGGTCAAGATCCTGCTGCAGTGGATGCTTTCCTTCAGTGTTGTAATTTGAATCCTGAATCTCTCATCACTGTAAGTCATTCCCTTGTTGGCAGAGACTTCCTTTATTTGTTGCTCTTGCATCAAGGACTTCACTGAGGATCTTTGCTCAGTTGTTGAAATAGATGCAGTCCTTGTGAAAGTGATTTTATTAAATTATGTTTATTCCATGAACATAAAAAAAATTTAGTTTGTAGGCTTAGTAGCCTGCATTCTTAATGCATCTTGGTATTAGAATATCATATAACAGGAAGCAAGCCACTAGTGAACAGTTTGAAATCGAGTCATATCCCTGGCTCGCTGGATTGGAGAGGTACTTCATCAATGGCTTACCTTCAGCACATTGCTTTATCCAGCAATGTAGACATATTCTCAGCTCTCACAGTCACATACTCAACTGGAAATGTGTTAGGTGTTTATCATGTATTGAAACTTAAACAATGTGAGAAATAACTATCATCCGTTGTAACATCATAAACAGTACCTACTTTTCATTTAATGTTCATTACATCTTCATTTTCCAGCCTATATTGAATTTTTAATATATTATTCTTGGTGCACCTTTAGATTGATAAATCAGTAGTTCAAAATAGAATAGTCCTTAACCTTTATGGCACGTTTGAGCTGAACACTTGCAAGCTGAAATCTTTTTTTTCATTCTGTTTGTTACCAACCACTTCATTACTTATCATATTTCCCCTGACTTGCTTATGGGGGAAGCACAAGTCATACTTTGCACCTTCGATATAGCTGTCACACTCTTTATCCTAAATAATGGGCAATGCATTTTGTTTCAGGTGAATCCTATAGGGATGGAGAGTTGTCATCGTGATGCTGAAGGCAATGACTACAAAGTCCCTATAAAATTGAAAACTTTCGTGGAATTGACCATGGATATTGCATCAGCTTCCCCTAGGCGCTATTTCTTCGAGGCAAGGATGCTGTATGTTTTTTGTTCTTCTATCTTCAAGCAAACAAAAGATGCCATCTTATGTAACATGCTGTTTTTACTTGCTTCTCCAATCCTTCTCTATATTCCATTTCCTCTTTTTCTCCTGCTCATCACATTTGAGCCAGAGAAAAAATTATCTCGGAAAATGAATTAAACAGGAAGAGGCTATTTAGGATTGCACTTTTGGTTCTTTCTTTAGAAAATGGAAGAAAAGATGTATTTTGGAAAATGATATTGGTAAATTCAAAATTGGTGCCCAACTATTATTGTACTTTTCTTGCACATGTAAATTTGAATTACTCTATTTTTCTTACATGAATAATTAAAACTGTCTTAAATTGACATTTCATAACAGTAATGATAAGGAGAAATAGATTTGGTGGCAGCACCTTTTTCATATGTTTCAACACAAAGTAGTTCATCCCCATTCAATAGCTACATTATTTTCAAAACTTTCTCATGTAATAACCTATGTCTAGCTGTGGTATGGAAATGTTTGATCTATTAAAATATTTCTTTGTTTTTTTTTTTAATCCTATTCTATTGAATTAGAAGCCATTTACCATAGATGTTGATAAGATTGGGAGTTTTAGTTGCTCAGCTTCACTATGCTCTGGTCTTTGCCAACTTGTATAATAAAGTGAGGCAACTTACAATTTCTGATTTTCCAACTAGCATTGCCGGTTTCCCCTAGTCAATGGTTCTAATGGAAATTAAGGTTGAAGCTTTGTAATTGGAATTTTTTCCTTTCAATTGAAGGAAAGAAATTAAGAAAGTCATGTATTTTTCCTAATCGAATCTTATATCCATGCTCCTTGCTAGCTCAGTTTTGATTGTTGTGGTGTTGCCACAAGCCTGTGCTATTCTGTTGTCTTATATACTGACAATCCTTTTCTCATTCAGGTTATGAGTTATTTTGCAACAGCCGAACATGAAAAGGAGAGACTTCAATATTTTGCCTCTCCTGAAGGAAGAGATGATCTTTACGAGTACAACCAGAAGGAACGAAGAACTGTTCTAGAGGTGAGTTATTGCACATAATTGATGGTGCATTGTGCATTATTTGTTGAGCATCTTTTGTTGACATTCATTTCTTCACAATGTTGGTATATGTTATCAGTTTATTTTGCTGAAATAAAACCTCACACACTTAAATTAAGTTTCTCTTTTAGATCATACTGTGATGTGCTTCTATTGAATGTAATACTACTCTAGGAATATACTTGAAGTCAACAAAACCGAATAATTATCTACACTCTGTGTGTGGGCTTTTGTGCGAAGATAACAACTGTAGTATGTAAATTAAGCTATGCAAATAGGACATACTGCTTTTTCTTAATTGGTCAATTACTAGGTTAACGGTAATAGGAACTTTGACCTTTTACAATGCTAGGTTTGTCCTCTCTCAAAGGATGTAGGAGAAGCTCCAGCATTTTAAATAGTTTATCAGAGTTGAGCTGCTCCACTTTTACATTTTAGGATAGTTTAGTGGCTCCTTGCAAGGACTTGATTGTATCTTTTCAATATAGGTACTGGAAGATTTCCCTTCTGTGCAAATGCCATTTGAGTGGCTGGTGCAGTTGGTTCCTCCATTGAAAACAAGGGCCTTCTCCATTTCTTCTTCCCCTTCAGCTCACCCCAATCAAGTCCACTTGACTGTGAATGTAGTTTCATGGACAACTCCTTTTAAGAGGAAGCGAACTGGTCTCTGCTCTACGTGGCTAGCTGGACTTGATCCACAAGATGGTATGGGTATGCTAAAATGCAACTGAAACTTTCCAATTGAGCGATCCATGTCACCTGTTATACGATAACTTTTATTTGAATGAACAGGTGTATATATTCCAGCATGGTTTTGCAAAGGCTCCCTTCCTCCTCCACCACCATCAATTCCCCTTGTACTCGTTGGGCCTGGTACAGGCTGCGCTCCTTTTCGTGGATTTGTAGAGGAAAGAGCCATACAAGACATGTCCGGCTCAGCTGCTCCTATTATGTTGTTCTTTGGTTGTCGAAATCAGGAGAATGACTTCTTGTACAAGGATTTTTGGTTGTCTCATGCACAAAACAGTGGACCGCTATCCATAGCAAGGGGTGGAGGGTTTTATGTAGCCTTCTCAAGAGATCAGCCACAAAAAGTTTATGTGCAGCATAAGATGCGGGAACAGAGCCAGAGGGTTTGGAATTTGTTAGTGGAGGGGGCTTCAATATACGTCTCTGGTTCATCAACCAAAATGCCTTCAGATGTAATGTCAGCCTTGGAGGAAATTATATCCGAAGAGGCTGGAGTTTCGAGGGAAACTGCTGTTTTGCAGCTTAGGAGATTGGAAAAGGATGGTAGATACCATGTGGAAGCATGGTCTTGACCCCTGCTGGGTTCTTGCATCATGGGACAATTCCCCACTGCAAGGAACTAAACTAGCTTCTAGTTTGTAGTGAGAGTACTGGGACTTCAAATTGATGGTAAGAGGATATTTGTCCAAGACACAGCATTTGTAAGAGTAATTTATATCCATGGGGACTCAAACCTGCCCCAACTACTATATCCATCAAACAATGGGATTTGAAATTGTTTTTATCTGGATTTTTAATTTCTACTTAGTTTTGAATATTGCATAATACAGTTGAGTCGTCAGCTCCAACTTTGGAAGTCAAAACTTGCAGAATTCAGGGCCAAATAGATTACAGGTTAGTTTACAACCAAATAGCAGCAAGTTAATGCACTATATTCTCCCCCTGTATTCCATTTCCATTTCTATGACAGGCAACGAAGGAGCTTCCTTTTGAATCTGAACTTGGATTATAAGAGCATCCAGGGTGAGTTCTTTGTTTTTGAATGCTTTAAAGTATTGTTTCAATTTAAATTGAGGTTGGCCAACATGGTGTGACAATGTTCCAAACATCTTACCTCCACCAATGTCTTTTCTGAAAGAAGGTTGGGCATAAATCGTAGTCACACCCAATGAACTAAAGATTTAATTCTTTTTTTTTTTTGGCTATTTACAAATTTCTGTCCTTGTTAAAGTTTGGTACGAAGGATTGTGATGATGAGATTGATCATGGAGTTGTGAATTATCTGAATTTAAATTGATTCAAGATGTTTTGGAAAGAGTTTACAGCATGAACAACAAAATTAAGAGAATCAAGAGGAAGTTACCAAAGAGAAACAAAACCTGAGAATCTTGGTGAATTATGGGTACTAAGCTTAGAATTATATTAAATTGTGAGTATTCCTTACAATCATAAGATAGCTTAAGATATTAAAATTGGTATGGTGAGAATATTGGAGCACACGCTATTTTAGAGAAATCCATATAACATTTTTAATGGCTTTCCAAGTAGTTTTTTGTTTTTGTTTTTTTTATTCATAGTGTTAAATAACTAGTAATACATTAACCTCCCAATGTACTCAAGAAGTTACACTAAAATTATTATTTTTTTAAAAAAATTATTTGTTCAAGAGATTTTGTCTTGATGAATCTTTTAATATATGAGTTTTCTCTTGTAAACTATTTTATTAATATAACATTCTTAGATTGCATTTTGCTCTAAATTTTGAGTAGATTTGGTGAAGTTATGTTAACAAAAACTGAAAATAATATCCTTCGTATCTAACTATTATTTTTCAAGAGAAATGCTAATAAAAATAGAATAGACAATTTCTTACATTATTTTTAAAATCTATGAAAGAATGATGAAGTATAATACAATTTATAGAGAAAATAGCAATAGCATAATACCAAAAATCCATATGATTTGAAATTGAATAATTTGAAATGGAGTTTTCATGTAGCAATCAACAAATCAATTAATAAATTGATGAATGATTTTTGTTTTTATGAAAAAATGATTGTAAATATTAGAATCATTTAGGTTCCCTCTTCAAATTTTTTTTTTTTTTTTTGAAGTTAGCTCAACATGACGGTTATTCTTCAATCTATCCCTATTATTTCAATTATTTCTAATCTAAATATTCTAGTTCATTATCCACAATATCCTTCTAGTATATATTTTCATATTAACCGATAAAAATATCCCTACTTTAGAAATTTAAACCCCCATCAAATTTATTAAAAAGAAAGTATGATACAATTTTAGTTGTTTGATTATTCATATTTAATTAGTTATTTGATAATTTAACTATATTATCATATATATATATATATATTTATTTATTTTTATTATCATAGTCGTTATAATTATATATATTTAAACAAAATTATTAACAGATCTTGTGTAGTATTTTTTTTTTTCAATTTGGTATCAATTTTTAAAATTCCTTTATTGATTGAAATTGAATTTAGAAAGTTTATATCTTGAAACCAAAATTAAAAGGTAATGATTTTAAAAAATAATTTATATGTTATATTTTATATTTTATTTTAAATTTAAATTTTTAATTATTCTTTATATTTTAAGAAAATACTATTGTATCATTTAGTTTTGAAATTTTATTAAGAAAAAACTTGATTGAAAAATAACAAGGAATCAAATAATACATAAATAAACTACTATACTATTATAAACTTTTAAACAACTTGAAGAACATTCACTTTAAAATTAGAAAGTAATGATGTTTAAGTTATTATAATAAAGCATGCTAAACATAAAAAAGTTTTTAAGAAAAGTCTAAAGTTCATACTTGTTTAAATCAATAAACATGCAAAATAATAACTCAAGACAAACATGTTATCAACACAAACATAATATTAGCATGCATACTAACTATATATCCAAACTTACAATTAATACTAATTCAAAGTCCTAGCATGCGTATTAATAATAAAAATCTATATATGTTTAAATTAAAACAAAAAAAGGTATTTACTTGTTAAAATACTTTAAAATAATGAGATTTTTGTTGTAATCAATGATGAATATTTTGTTCTTAAAGCTTTATTACTTTTCACTTGTGTAACTATGATGTTTGCAATATCCCTTCTAAGATTTCAGCAATACCACCTTGGTTTAAATACACTTGTAAACAAGGTGTGTGAACTAAAGAAAATAAAACTCAAATATCTTTAAACAAGATGAATCTAAGCTCTAGATTTTGGAGGAAAACCAAAGCATTAAAAAAAATAAAAACACTAAAAATGAGGTGAGAAAGATTGTGAAAAAATATTAAAAATTCAAGTTAGAAAATCTTTCTTCATCCCCTTTTTAAAATGAATCTTGGAAGCTAAAAAGTTGAGGAATTAATAAAAATTAATTCCCACCATTATCAACCATAATAAATCAAGAATTAAATCTAGAAAAACCAAGAGTTCTTTAAGTGAAAAAACCAAGGGTTCTTTGAGATTAATTTTCCATTCCCCTGTAATTTGTTTATTTTAAACAAATTTCCAACAATCCCCCATATGAAGAGAAACTATCTCAACAGTTTAAAAATGACTCAAAGATTTATTGAGAGATACTGATTTGGTAGATTACTACATTATGATAGTTTGATTTTGAACTTTTTTTAGTGAAATACTATCAGAATTACTTGACTAAATAGTGAACATGATATCTTGAACAATTCAACCTTTTATATAAACCAAGACAATAGTACTCATATAGTTCTCTACCTAGAGATTTCTTTCGTTCTCACCGTTGTGTTCATTTTGACCCTAAACAACTCTTGAATTCATGAATGTTTTAGAGGATTCAACCTTTATTGAAATTCTCAAAGAAACGACCATATATTCTCACTCATGTAAGTGATCTTTCATTAAGAGTATTTTGCTATCCTCCACTTGTTGTACCATGATATGAAAATCATTAAGAGCTTAGCTCACCCTTTATCACGTTGTGGCCAACACTTATTTCATCATAGGAATAAACAAGAAATAATAATTTTCTAGTGCTACCGAGAATGTTATATGACTTAGTTTTTCATTTGAACCTTGGTTTTGGGATCTCCGATCAACTAGGTATGTATACCATCATTACATTCTTTCATCTTTTAAAAGCTTTAAACCCATTCTTCTCGATGAATTATACACAAACTCTCTCATCAAACCTTCGATTAACGGATTCGTAATATTTTCCTTTGACTTTATATAGTGAATGAAAATAATTCTATTTGAGAGCAAGTGTTTAATGATATTATGTCTATGACATATATGTTTAGACTTCCCATTATACAAACTACTTTGTGCCCTTTCAATTGCTGACTGACTATCGCAATAAACACAAATAATTAGCAATGATTTCAGCCAACATGGAATATCTTTTAAGAAATTCTAAATCCATTTGACTTTCTCTTCAGCTTTATTAAAAGCAATAAACTCTAATTTCATTATGGATCTAGTGATACATGTTTGTTTAAAGGATTTCCATGACACATCTGCTCCACCAAGTGTGAAGATATATCCATTTGTAGATTTCAAATCCTTAGTCTTAGATATCCAATTAGAGTTACTCTACCCTTCTAGTACTGCAAGGTAACCAGAATAGTGTAGCTCATAGTTCAAGGTGTATCTCAAATACTTAGAATATCCTTTTTATTGCCTTCCAATTACCCATACTTGGATTACTTATAAATCTACTCAGTTTACTAACTGAATAAACAATATCAAGCTTTATACAGTTCATAACGTACATTAGACCTCTAATTATTCAAGAATATTTAAATTGGTTAATTCTCTTACCTCTATTCTTGGATAGTTATACACTTATATCAATTGGTATTTTGACAGTGATATTGTCATCTTTAGAAAATTTCTTGAAAACTTTCTTAATATAATGACCTTGGGACAATATCAATTCATTAGATGTCTTAAAAAATTTTATTCCTAGTATGATATTTGTAACACCTAAATTTTTTATGTTAAACTTGTTAGTTACTATTTTCTTAGTATACTGATTATATGATCATTGTTGCCTAAAACTAGCATATCATCCACATAGATACATACAATGACATAGCTTTTATCTGTGTTTTTTTACATAAACACATTTATCAACTTCGTTGATTTTGAATTCAGTTGATAACATAACCTTGTCAAACTTTTCATGTCATTGTTTAGGTGCTTGTTTCAAACCATATAATGATTTGATAAGTTTACAAACTTTATTCTCTTGCCCATTGACAACAAACTCATCGAGTTGTTCCATATAAATCTTCTTTTCAAGTTCACCATTTAAGAAAGTTGTCTTTACATTTATTTGATGTATTTCAAGCTTATAGTTGCAATGACTATTAATATTCATGTGAAAGTTATTCTTGACATAGATGAATATGTGTCAAAATAGTCCATACCTTTTTATTGACTAAAACCTTTAACAACAAGTCTATCTTTATATTTATCAATAGTGCCATTAGCTTTTATTTTTCTTTTAAAGATCCATTTATGGCCTAAATGTTTACTTTCAGGAAAAAGATCAATTCAAATATTTATAATGGATTCAATTTCACTATTGACTGTCTCCTTCCAATAAGAAGCTTCTTGATAGGACATTGCTTCAGAGTAGGTTTAAGGTTTATTTTCTAACATGTTAAAAAAAATAGGACTAAGTATTTTGGTCATTTTTTCCATTTTACTCTTTCTAAGCTCAACTTCATCATTTTCTGATTGATGATAATTACTTCAGCTAGGCTCAATCATTCTCTTAATGAATGATTTTCTCATGCTTCCTTCCATGTAAATACATCCTCAAAGAATATAACATTCCTTGATTCCATATAGTATTAAGATGAATATCTTCAATACTTGACTCGTGTATAAGAAATTAATATGCACTACTATTGCATGTATATCCGATAAATACACAATATATAGTTTTATGTCATATCTTGACCTTTTTAGGATCAGATATTGCTACCTTTACAAGACACCTTACACTTTGAGGTATTTGTAGGAAGATCTTTCACCTTTCAATAATTCATATGGTGTCTTAACTAACTTTTTATGGGGTATTTTTTAAATATATAATTGACAGTTAAAATTGACTCCCCTATAAATTCTGAGGTGCTCTCAAACTTATCAACATGACATTAATAATTTCTTATAATGTTTCATTTTTATGTTTTGTAATGTTATTTTGTTGTGCACATAAAGAATAATAGTTTGATAGATAATAACATTTTGAAAACAAAATTCACCAATTGGTGCTTTATATTCTTACTATCTTTTATCTTTTTGTTAAGTTGATTTTCGACTTTATTTTTATAATGTTTAAACATTTCAAGAACTTCATCTTTGCTCCTAAGAAAATAGGTTTAACAATACCTTGTGCAATCATTTATAAAAGTAATATAATAATTTTTTCCGCCTCTCGTTTGCACAAACTTTAAATCACTAATATTTGAGTGGATTAAGTCTAGATGTTCACTTCTTCTTTCAATTGTTTGAAAAGAAAGTCTTGTGAATTTTGATTTTACACAAATTCCATAGATTTTTCTCAAAAATCATACTTAGTAATAATTCATGGTTTATTAACCTTTACATAAATTATAATTCATATGACCTAACCTATCACGCCACACATCACAAGACTCAAGCAAATAAGAAGAAGAGACATTCTTATTTGTGTTCTCATTATTAGTTACAATGATCATTATATTTATTTCAAAAAGGTTATCACACAGATATTTATTTTCTACAAGCATACCACTCTTAAAGAGTATAAATTTATCACTCTGAAAAAACCATTTTACAACCATTTTTTCTCAACAATGAGCTAGACATTAAGATCTTCCTAATATCAATAACATGTAATACATTATTGAGGGTAAAAAACTTTCTAGAAATCATCTTCAGTATGA
Source organism: Populus deltoides (assembly GCA_015852605.2). Lineage (NCBI taxonomy): Eukaryota > Viridiplantae > Streptophyta > Magnoliopsida > Malpighiales > Salicaceae > Populus > Populus deltoides. The sequence continues at coordinate 14,723,550 of CM027573.2, forward strand.
CCTTTCCAACACCTAGTACTTTGAAGGTTGATGAGTTTTTCATATATAGGTTTTCTCCATCCACTTATTTGTAAGTGAAAAACATCATCTTCTTAGTGCATACCTGTCTTGTAGCACCAATTTCAACTTAGCACTACTCAGGATTTTTGATAAGGTTGACTTCAAAAACAACATAAGACAAGTTCATTTCTGAAACTTTATTAGTAAAGTGATTAACCTCGGTGACATTGGCTTGAGTAATCCTTTTCATAGGGTTTCCTTGCTTACTCATGTTTCTGCAATCTTTGGTCAGATGCCTAATTTTGTTATAGATAAAACACTTGTCATTGAACTTTTTGGCAATTCCTTTACCTTTCACAACAAACTTTTTTTATTTTTGTTATGAGACCTTACCATTTGTTCCATAACATTTACTTTTAGGGCACTAGAAGAGTTAGTTCTCTTTTTAGTTAACTTATCATCATTTTCTATCCTCAACCTTAAAATGAGGTCTTCAAATCTTATCCCATTGCCCTTATGTTTGAGATAGTTCTTGGAGTTTTTCCAAGATGATGAAATTTTTTGAATGATTGCAACCACTTGGAAAGACTCACTTAATGACACGCACTCATGGGTGTGTGTGTGTGTCTATATATATATATATATATAAGTAAGTAAGAGAGACTAATATAAATCATATCTCAGGGTTTAACCTAACAATTTGAATTTTTTGGTTAAGATGGTTCTTTGATATGATATCAAAGATTTGACGGTCAAATGGTCATAAGTTCTAATCTCACCAACCTTATTTTAATTAATAAAATTAAGCACATATAATGTAAATCTGTGCAAGTTTCAAGCATAAAAGGCTTTCACTTGAAAGAGTGCATTAGCGAATAATATGTATCATATATTGGAACTTCTCCTAATAACTTCAGATTTTGGGTTAAGAAAACGATGTCCATAGCGAAGTGAGGATTAGTCTCCAATATTATTTTCTTTTTTCTCCTCCCAATTATTATATTGGTAGCTCATTCTTTTATATATAGTTAATTATTGCTATTTTTTGTTTTGTTTATTATTGATGTCTTTTTTAGTTGTATCATTAAGCCGAGCTTGTTGAACCTAATCAAATCAATGACCTGGGTCTCATATTTGTCTTGTTTCTTTAAATACGTTGGTGTCGCCAAAACATTCTTTTTATATTGATAATTTTTTTCCAGTTTATTTATTGTCATTGTATTTTTTATTCGCGTTATTTAAATTAACTGAACTAATTAAATCTAATTATGATAACGATTCGAGTCTTAGATTTTTTTTTATTTCTTAGTAACACTTGTGTTGTTTTAACATCTTTTTTATTTACATTGAAGAAAAAGTTAAGTCGGTCCGCGGTGTATCACAACCACCATCTAGTAACTTCTTCAAAATATAGCTTGTATTTTTCTTTGTTAGGGTTAAGGAACTTGGCAAATGGCAATGTAGGTACTTTATATGTGTGGGTGTGCGCACGCGCGCCCATAAAGAAACTCATTAGACATACTATGTCTAATGAGTTGTATGTCTAATGAGTTTCTTTATGGGCTCGTGAAAATGTGCAATATATAAAAAAAATACGCCAAAAGCCATAGGATTATTGCAAAACCTCTCATTGATTATGGTCATCTTATCAAAATTCCCCTTATCTGTATGTTCATTATCGATGCAAATCTAACTAAACTATGGTTGCAACAAATTTGGAGAAAATTGGTAGATAGCAACAACCCTTAATAAACTAAGATATTTTCCTCTATTTCATCCAAACCAACTTGATTTAAAACAACAATAAGCTTAGCTTATGCAAGAATATCATGTTTTTTTTAATATTAATTCACACATTTAGGGATAGGTGATATTTGAATACTCTAGAATTATGTTTGAGTAATGTTTCACATATAAAAGACAAATACAAAAAAGCCAAAAACAATTTTTTGTTGAAGAGATATGTATAAAATAAGTCTTTTTTTAAACAATTCTGGAATAAAATTGTTAAATTGGAAGACAACATTGTCTAGAATAAAACTAGCTATTTGATTTGTGTTCCGTCGTGGATCAATTTTTTTCTAAAAAAAATGAATATGCAAGCTTTTTCGACGTATTTTTTATATAAAAAATACCAAGTGAAAATGAAAAGCTTATGTATATATCAAATTAAATAAATTAAGAACTATATGTGTTAATAAATAAATAGAAAGTTATTAATGATAAATAAAAATAAAAATAAAAATAAAAAAAATTAAAAAGGCGGATATAGATCAAGATATTTGGCATCCAACTCAAGCCTTTAACATAGTTGTGTTCAAGGACTTTATTCATAAATATTGATTTTTTTTATTTAATCAAATGATAATAAAAATAGACACACATTAAATTGATTGAATTAAATAAAAAATAAAAATATTATGCAAGGTTATACATATTAAAAATATTATCAGAAAATAAATATTTTTTTAAAAAATAAATTTCATTTATATAAAACATAAAAGAATTATAAATCAATTAGAACAATCTCTTAAAAACTTAAATGCTTCCAAAATAACTAAAAAATAACCTATATTTAAAAGAGGCTAAATAAACAAAATAAAAAAGAGAAAGGGTATTAATTTAAATATATATTTAAAATTTATTTTGAAAAATACATATAAAAATGCATTAATTAATTTTTTTAAAAAAATATCAGGCGCTGCTAGGCTTGATCTATCTAGTAAGGGTCCAGGTGTAGGCCCTTAATTGTTTTTTATTTTAGATGGATTCGACGAGATGTCATCCACCTTAATTTGTTTTTTTAATAAGTTAGATGACATGTTGTCTGATATTGTCAAGTTTTTTTTGTCGCAGTGGTGCCTGGAAAATCAGGGCAAAAGTTTTTTCAACCCAAAAACTCATTCTTCAAACCATTCTTTTTATTCAAAACACCTAGACAACTTGATAAACCCATTTATGTCCTCAACAAACCTAAAAAATCATCCTAAAACTCAAAATCAACCCAAAATCAAAAATCTTACGGAGCTCAAATATGTTTTTCTAGGAAATTTTAAAGTAAAAACACATTGTGAACTCCCCTCATCAAATAGAACAATTTGACATCTATATCGACATTTTTTAGCCAAAATTGGTGCCAACAAAATTCTCTCTTTAATATCGGATTTCATCGACTTTCTCTCACCTCTCTCAAATAAGGAACCAAAAAAAAAATGAAGTTTGTGACCAAAATTGATTTTGCCCTTAAATTTTAGAAATCGAATGGACTCAGTATTTATAATTTGAAAAGTCTAGGGACTACAATAAACATTTCACCTAAACTTTGTTAAAGCAACCTATTACCTCTGTGTTTTTTACTTTGATTCTTCATCTTTCAATTTTACCCATCCCTAATATATTATCCTACAATTTGGTCTCTAAGGGCCAAATAAAAAAAAAAAAAAAAAGCATTGTGAACAGTTCATCCAAAATGTCATGTGAGAGGATCCACAATGCATTTTGCATAGTGGATTCACCACACCTTTTAGATTTTCTTATAATTAGATCATTGGCCTGAACTATGCCACGAGTTGGAACAAAAAAAATCTAATGCAAAAAAAAAAATTCTAGGTATTGCTAACGTGTTGTTAAAAACAATTTTAAACATGAATTCAAATTTTGCTACATATTAGTAGATATTTTTTTAAAAAAAATGTTGAGATGACGACATGCTAAATGATATTTTTATTTAATATTGAGACAATAACATATTAGATTTATCTTGTTTAACTTAGGTTGACCTGCAAAACTTGTAGGGATAATCTTGTAGAAAATAAATTGGAAAGCTCAATCTCCAATTAACTCAATGCTGAAGGATGAAATTGGTAAAAAAAACAACACTTGATTTAAAAAAAAAAAAAACCCTAAGTGAACTTAAGTAAACTAGTCAAACTCGCGACTTAGATTATGCACATCACTAGATTCAATATTTTTTTTTATCCCGAAGCATTTCTATCATTTAATTATACAATAATAAAGCGCATGAGAATATTTATGTATGAAATAAATTTTTTCAAGCAAAAACTAACCAAGACATGTGGGTGGGATCAAGATAGCAAAAACAAGCCTAATTGTTTTAAGCTAAATAACCAAAAAGAGGTTCTTTTTTTTTATTTTAAGCTAAAAAAACATATCATAAAAGATGAAATTGGTTTTTTTTTTAATTGAGAAACCAAAAATGATTTTTTTAACAAAATAATAGGCCAAAAGTTGTGGCTTAACCCGTCAAATCTACGATTTGGGTAATGGACTCAATTGACTTTAATAAAAAAAATTTCTTAAATTTTTTTCACCTAAATATAAAATAAAATTCTTTCATAAAAAGCTAAAAAAAGCCTAGACATGTAGGCTTGGTGCTCCAATACACTTGGGCATTTAAAAAAAGAGCCCAAACATGTAGACATTCAAAATCTATCATTAAAAAAAAAGTCCAAACTCGTGCGCCTAGACCTTTATTTTTTAAAATCTTTTTAGGAAGCTAATGACTTGTCGTCTATCATTATTTTCTTTGGAAAAAAAAAATTTAATAGACAACACATTGTCTGTATACCCAAATTTCAGCCACCATTATGGTGACTGAAAAATAAAAGTAAATTTTTTGTCTTAAAAACTCATTTAATCCAAAAACACCTTAAAAATACTATTAGAAATTCTAGAAACTGATTTACTAACGTAATAGACCTAAAAACTGGTCTAAATTACAAAATCAAATCAGGTAAAGTTTTTCTTTCTCGACTTCAATGTGTTTTTAGGTAAAATTAAGGTTCTAAACAACCATTATAAAACTCCTTTCATTGAATGAAACTCATTGTCATATATTTTAACCATTTTGATAGTTGATATTGGTGTAAATAACGACTCTCTCTCTCTACATTGAAATCCGACAACTGTCTCTCACCTCATACAAATCAAGGACCGAAAATTGAGGATAATGAAGTTTATGAATATTTGAAAACTAAAAGGATGAATTGCCTATTAACTAAAAAGAAGAGAATTTTCTCTGTCTTTTTTATTTTGATATCCTGTCTTTTAATTCCACTTTATTTTTATTTTTTTTAAAAGAACCATTAATTTGGGCTAAAAAAGTACAGTTGATTAACGCATTAAAATTATCTCATGGCTTAGTTTCCTTTCTTTATAATATAATTGTTTTATCAACCTCCGAGTCGGAGAAAATTGGAAGGGAGCAACCCACGACATTCTGAAATATTTTCCTCCAAAAACTTGAACCAACAACAGCAGACGTGACAAGCAAAGTTATAGCAATAAAACTCATCTTGTAAACTAATTAACTTAGGAACATTAAAGGAATCAAAGCAAATGGGTTCGGGAATTGGGATTAAGAAACTTCTGCCATCAATTTCCTTAGTTTTCAACTAATTAATTAAATCAAGCTGATTAGCTGGCTATGTATGTGATTAATTGGTCTGATTTTCTGCTAATTTGTATCAGGATTTTATGTTCGTTTCTCAACTGTAGTCAAGAGCCTTCGGCCCTTTCATTTGTAAAGAGATAGCTTGCTAACAATTATGTTTTAAAATATTTTTTAAAAAAATATATAATAAAATTTATTTTTAATATTATTATATTAAATAATAATAAAATTTATTTTGCATAAAAAAAATAAACTTCTAGATAGCACGGTTTCACAACATTAAAACTTAGTTGGACTTGGCCATACACTAAAGAACATGCGTAAGTATAATTCATAATTTAACATTTGACAAACTATTTTATTTATTCTATTTTTCAAGTAAATATTTTTTATTTAATTTTTTTGTAAATAAAATATGTGGAAAAAAAATCCCAAAATTCAAAAGAGTGAAAGGTATTTTTGGATTTAAGGGAGTGGGTGTCCATTAGCCAATAGTTTTGACTCAACCAAGATTCGAATTCGAATTAACCGGACCCGAACCTTTATCCATTAGTCTCCTCTGGTCACAATTCCTGAAACAGAGAAACAGGCGAAGATACTTCTTCAAAGTGGCTTCTTGGTTCCCAGAATCTCTCTCTTGTCTCAAAGAACACAAGGACAGGTAGAAAGATGTTGGCATCCATGGCCACACAACCCAAAATCCAAACCCACTTACAACCCTCAACATTTCCTTCACAGAGCCTCCTGCGTAAACCCCTTAAAACCCCTATATTCTCTATCAAACCAAAACCTTCTTGTTTTCACTTAAAATCCCTTTCTACTCTCAAAACCCCAGCAAGACTCAAACTTTCTGCTCCAAAAGCTCAACAAACACTCCCTGAAGAAGAAAAAGAAAACGAAACATCCACTGAGAAAGAGGTTATTTTGCACACACATACCTTACCTTTGAATGCCCTTTTCTTTATGTATGATTTAGCAACAAGGAACTTGTTTTATCTTACTTATTTGTTTATGCCATTGTTTTCTTGTTCTTGATTGAATAGCGAACCCAATTGGGTCTTATGGAATTGATTTGATGCAATGTGTTAAAAGGGTTTTTGTTTACTTTCCCTTTAATCTTTTTTGATAGTGAGAAGATAGGGCAAAACATTAGTGAAAGAATTGATTTGTTAAAGGAAACTTTTCTTTTTTTCTTTTTAATATTGTAGAAGCTTGGAGTGGTGGTGAAGCCAATAGAGAAACCAAGAGTAGTATTGAAGTTCATTTGGATGCAGAAGGTAATTGGAATTGCACTAAACCAAGTGATACCAGGCCATGGCACAATCCCTTTGAGTCCCTACTACTTTTGGACCAAGGAAGATGCTTGGGAGGAGCTTAGACTATTGTTAGAAGGCAAGCCGTGGATATCGCGGAAGCAATTGCATGCTCTTCTCAATCAGGCTACTGATATCATTGAATTGTGGCAGGATACAGGTTCCAATCAATAGTAATTTAGTTACAAATACAGAGAAGTTTTAAAATTTAGGCTTAATGTGGTATAGTTTGGTTCACAGTAAAATATTACATTAGATTTATTTGGATTGTTTGGACTGTCTTTGTTAAAATTATGAAACACGGGGTTGCTTAATCTCTGTAATTTGTATATCGTGCCCTAGAAGACAATTTACTGGAGTGTGATGTGATATGATTTCTTTGTTTGCCATTCTTAATCAACAAGTTCAAGTTGCATATTGCTGGGGTTTTTTTCATTAACTTTGTTTCTGTAATTTTAATCATATTCGGGAAATCGTATCTTGAAGACCGAAAACAGAGTAATTGGGAATGTCAATGATTGGAATCCTCTCGATGCTGTTTAAATCACTGTTCAATACAGTAAAACGCATGGATTCGAAAACCTGAAAACTTGTTAATTGTTAGATGGTACAGGTGCCTGATGCGGCATCCAAAATGTTAATAATGCTGGAACACTAGTGTCTATCGTAGCCAATTGACTGCATCCTGTTAGTCACCATGTTAGAAAGTTAACACGCATATTGCCTGAATTTCAGTTACAGGCAACAAAAATCCTTTGAATCTGAACTTAGAATATGTTATGAACTTCCAGTTAAGCCTGCATTTTCCTGGTCTTCTGCATCTGATAGATAGTTGATGAGTTATGTCTGTCTTTTAGATTATGCAAACACACAAAATAAAGCCGTCCTTTCAGAGACGAAGCCCATAATTAGAATGGCGTGATTTAAACCGAGTTTGAAAATCAAGGCCTACCAATTGAGTTTGGCACGATGTGCTTGCATTCTATTCACAAACTACTAAATCCCACCTGCCCTCTAATTTGAATATATGCCTGAAGCGTTTCTACTAAAATATGCCTTGAGAAAATCTTTGTTTAGTGAAAAATATAACTAACTTTTGTCCATCTATTTATTGCAGTACAAAATTCTGAAATTCTGCTATAAAAGGCATGAGAAGTTTAAAGTTCATTTGAGAGTCTGAATCTCTGAATATTAAACCTTAAGTTAACAAAAAGGCCATTTTGACTTGCCATGTTTTCTCATCTTCAATATTGGGAGTTAGAGAGACCTGTGCGTGGACATGAAAGTCCTGTGAAGCAGAGAAAAGAATATTTTTCTTATCTATTATTTCATATTGAATGTGCAAACCGCCAATTATTTATGAAACAAAATATGAAGAAATAAAATTATGAAATCCTATACATATGGCTTAGCAAAAACTGAACGGAACCAAGGAAACAAAATTTTGGTGCTTTTCACTTATTCTTTTCAGGCCCCCCTTGCTCTTCTAGTCCTCACTGATAAACGCTTCCTGTCTATGTTTGAACGTGTACTTAAATTCTCAGCAGAAGTTGTGGAGTGTGCGGTTTTGTACTCATAGTTTCCTTTTTTTGGGATTTATCATGGCATCGGCATGAGATTTGAGTGGAATCCACTTTGGAGATTGGTATGGAAGATTATTTTCATCCTCAAAAGAGACATCTTCGTCATGAACTGCATTATACTCTCTGATGTGTTGGTTTTCATCTGCAAGTAAATTAGTCTTTCTGTACAAGTCCAAGTCATGGTGCTTTGGTGATGGAATGCTCACTTGTTCCCTCTCAGCCTTCTTGTCAACCAAATATGAAACCATCTCGTTACCTACTGGCTTATTGTGGGGGAGTGAATCTGAAAGTTGATATCTCTCATTCCACATGTTCCCGTCGGAATCTGAACTTGAATTAGATGGCGTCCTATCAAATCCAGGTTTTGTTTTGCTCTCTTCGAACTCAAGATGCACTCTTCCGTTTCCTTTCGTGTTTTCATCTTCTGATTCAGAACTGATATTGTCAATCGTGTATATTTCGTTAAATACCAAACTATCATTTGATAGCTTGTTCTCCTCTGAAGCTTCATATCTGCCTTGAAGTTCAGGTGTCAATGACCCATCAGAATCATACAGGGTCCCTTGTCCATGACTAGAATCACCATGATCATCCCATTCAATGTCCTGAGAATCATATCTCGAGAGTTCAACAGCAGCTCTTGCAGCTTGCTTGTTCTCCTCTGAAGCTTCATATCTGCCTTGAAGTTCAGGTGTCAATGACCCATCGGAATCATACAGAGTCCCTTGTCCATGACTAGAATCACCATGATCATCCCATTCAATGTCCTGAGAATCATATCTCGAGAGTTCAACAGCAGCTCTTGCAGCTTGCTTGTTCTCCTCTGAAGCTTCATATCTGCCTTGAAGTTCAGGTGTCAATGACCCATCGGAATCATACAGAGTCCCTTGTCCATGACTAGAATCGCCATGATCATCCCGTTCAATGTCCTGAGAATCATATCTTGAGAGTTCAACAGCAGCTCTTGCAGCTTGTGCTGCATAAGCTGCTGATTCAAAAGCCTCTAGAGCTGCAGCAGCTACATCTTTGTACTTCTTCCTTCCTTTCAGTGATTCAGACAGCTCCTCCTCAGGCAAAACGTGTGTCCTGGCTTGGGACTCAGTAACATCTAACTTGGCTGATTTAAAATCTTCTACATGCTGCTCCTGCTGCTTCGGCTGGCTGACATCCATTTTTTCCTGAAACCATAAGTGATTTTTAAGCCTCAAACTCTACATTGCATACGGAATTGTTCTCATTTTGTAATGTACAAGTTTCGTACCTGTGCAACCACTGGAGCATCTTCCTCCAAATGCAGAACGATACCATTATCAGATGCGATGTCCTTTAGCAGTTTCTTTCTGCTTTCCAAGCTTGCTTGTCTTGCAGAAAACTTTAGTATAATCTAAAAAAAAAAGAATTAAAAAAAAAGTGAGAAGAAATTTGCAACAATTTAATCTACAAGTATTCAGCTCTTTACCTTGGGATTCACTCCACAGTTGCTGCGCAATTCGACAGCACAAGCAGCGATTTCTTTTCCAAATCTTGATACGAAAACCCCACGAATCTCTTGCAACTCTGGAAATTCACCACATCTTGAAGATGCAAAGATCAAGCTCGATACTGCCTCCTTGAGCTCATCAGGACACTCTCTGTGTAAACAAAGCAAATATGATTTAATAACAGAACAAAGGAAACAACTTTTCCAAACACTATATCACCACCACAGACACAATTAAAAGTAAATGATCAACTTAATTAATCAAAATTCAAGAAACTAACCTGTTTGTTTCAAGTAGAACAACTCTATCATTCAGGAAATGTAAGTAATCCTCCATCATAACAAAAGCATCCACCATATTCTGATCCTTGATGACATGCTCAACCTGTCGAGCGCAAACCCCATCATACATCAAATATAGAAAGATATAAAGATCAAAGAATCAAAAAGGAAAAGGGAATATCATGAATTACTCTAAGGAGAGCTCGTTCTTGGTGTCCAAGGTTAAGGAGCTGAATTACATCAGACCTTGCATGGGAAAACCTGACCTGTGCCTTGTTCTTGAGGATAGCAATCCTAGAAACTGCTAGTTTAGCTAGAGAACTGAATTTAGAGGTACTGAATTTCCTTCGAAAAAGAGCATCCAGTTTCTTCCCCATGTTTATATAATATTTATTTGCTGCTGGTCTCAAACACCACAAAAGGCCTGAAGAAGCAAAACCCTAGCTATTCAGGGAAGTTCAAGTACCTCAAGCAAACCATTATAACCATGAAGGCTACTTATATAGATTGTGAGTGCTTCGACCTTCGTTCTGTCTGTCTGTGATGATTCTTTTATCACAGTCAACTTCTAAGTTTACCATGTATCCTCTAATAATATACTACGTGTCTCCTTTATGATTGGATGTAATTACTTAGACCAATAACTGTAAGGTGATTGTAGCCTTTCTCTAATTAGGTTCGGTGCAGCAGCTTTGAACTGGACAAACAATTTTTAGCTGGTGGCTGCGGCTTCTTTTTGTCTAGAAGAAGAAGAAATAAACCACAAGTCTTGACGCTATAATTTAAACAAAGACATTTTATTTTATTTTATTTTATTTTTCAAGAGGTAACCTATTTCTTCTTCGTTGGCCATGCATGACCTATGAGAGTGTAAAGGTGAAAAAAGGGCAAAGAAAAGTACAAATACGAAACTCCCATTTGAAATACTTTTGGATTTTTGTTGAATTTTAGGTCTTCAGAGATATTGGCACACTTTAAGCTATAGTATTTTAAATAAATTGATTGTGATAGCTGTGCAATGATCATAATAAAGTTTCAGTGAAGTATGGGTGCATACTTGTTAATTATATATTTTATAAAAAAAATAAAATAAAATAAAATAAATTGCCATTAATACTAAAGGCTTGTGCTAGAATCTTCCTAGGTTTTTTAGCATAAATAAATAATAGTAAATAAAGTCTTGCCAGCCCTTCTCAATTGTCATGCAAAGCGAGCGTAATCCAGAACCATATGGTGTAATTAAACAAGCATTTATGGTGTTGAATTTTGGACGCAGTCATAAGATTCTGCGCGATATAGTTTATAAAGGTAAAATCACTTTTTTGCCTCTTGTGTTTGTGTTAATTTGTCATCTTACACTCAATGTTTTAATTTTTGTTGATTGACATCGAGATTGTCAAAATATTGGTCAATTTGCATCGATTAATTGTGAAGGGACTAAATGTAAAGATTGAATTAAATTTATTTTCGTTGACAATTTCTACCTTCATGTGTTGTATCATTCACCAGTGACTTGTTGAATGTTTTCCTATAAAGTGTAATTTGATGTTTTTTGGAAGGAAATTTTTTTTTTCATCTAAATCTTAGTATTTAGAAGCTCACTAAACTCCGACTAATCCAATCAAGCCGGGTCGGTCTACTAAAAAGTAAAATTCTTCCAGTAATAGTGTGTTCTATATACAGGGCTTGAACTCAAGATCTTATTAAGAAGAAATAAATGTCAAATCACTTGAAATAACGGTAACGGTAGGTTGGTAAGAAAGGAGAATTGTTGATTGAGGAAAAATGACCAGCTTTTTTCAATTTTGGTGTCAATCTACCAAGTATAAAACACAGGGAGCAAGATGGACAATGGCCACAAATATAGGGGGGGAAACTGATTTTGAAAACGTGCATGTACTCGAGGATTGAAAGGGTCATATCTCTTGTTAATTGTTATCGTGTAGCTCAAGGATTGAAAAAGCGAGACATGCCAGGAGTACTGTTTCGCTGGGAAGGACCGCGCGATACAGAATTTCATACATCAGAACCTAAAAAAATCATAGTCTTGTACTGGTCCCCTGTCCGCCATTTTAGACTAGCCAACCAAGAAAGTTGACAATTTAATTATACATGAACGTGTCCACATATATATATATATATATATATATATATATATATATATAATATATATATCATGGATTTAACTTATTGAAATGCAACAGAAATAAGCTTAGAGTATCCCTCTCTCAAGAATTTAACATATTAGGGATGTTTGGTGTGGTTGTGGTTGTTTTATAAAATATTTTTCATTCAGAAATACATTAAAATAATATTTTTTTATTTTTTTAAAAATTATTTTTGATATCAGCATATCAAAATAATCTAAAAACACTGGAAAAAAATAATTTGAAGTAAGGAAAAAAAAAAAAAAATTTTAAAGACACTTTTGAAGCGTAAAAACAAACGGGGATGTTTGGAACAAACCTCCGAACATGGAAAACCCAAATAGAATATATAAAAAATAATAATAATGTAATAGACGCTTAGACAAACTTGAATATAACTTTACACTAAATTAGATTTAACCAATTTAACCACAAGATGCAACCGGTTCCATATATCTATAACTTGAGCTGAAAACTCTGTGCAAGAAACTCTTGCATGAACCAAATTTATCAATGGCGGGATCTACTTAATTCGTGGTGCATGGTAAAATTCGGATTTGAGTTCTTAAGAGGTAAATAGAGTAAATTAAATTAATGCATTATTTCACGAAGGAGGATTGAGAGTACGTAGGGCACTGTAGCTACATGAATTTCTTGAAGTCCTCAGCATGCTATATGACAGTCTGATGTATAAGGTCAAAGCCAAGCTAAGAACGATTTTAACCCTGAAAAGAGAAGAAAATGGAACTCTTTGACAAAAATACGTGTTCGAAAAAGCAAGCTCAACCCACCGAAAAGGAATTTGGAAGGCCAACTTGGCAACATGAAGACGCCTGAAACTTGATTTAGCTAGCTTGGGATAAAATTGATAAATAAACATAAAAGATATAAAAATTATTTTATTGGAGAGATGATAGTGAAGACAAAATAAATATATTATTTATAGGTTAATTTAGAATAATTTTTTATCACTTCAAAATAGAAAATATATATAGGAAGATTGTATTTATTTTTTAATGTTTCAGAACTTTAACTAAATCTTATTTCAACATTGAAACGATGCATGCACTCAGACTCTTATTATGAGAATCAAGGGAAATCAAGAGCAAATAATGAAGTGATTTTTTATTTTATTTTTTTGACAAGTTTGGCTCAAACTTATTGTGGTCTTTTTAGTCTTTGCGAAGCAATTATTTATGGGCACGGCATGCTAAGGTTTTCATATAGCGTGTGCTCAATACCGCAATACATTTTATTCTCATGGCTGAAGGTTCAAGGAAACTCGATTCCAGCTTCTTGGAAATTACGTCAACTTCAGGAGCTGTAAGCTGTTGTTAATGGAACCAAAATACGTTCCGACTACGTACGAAAGATGCATCATAACCTCGAACTCAAATATTTTCTTTGTGTATAGGGAAAGAAAGAATTAAGGGAGCTAGATTTTTCTTAATCAGCAAAATGAGCCTGTAAATCCCAGTTCTCCATGAGTTACATTAATGTTTTAAATATGACCATAGTTGGATGAAAAGCTAGGTCGAACCAGCATGGCATCATGCAAATATTCCTTCCAATTGTAAAGAGAGAGATGCCACTTTTACTGTCTCCGTACAGGACCTCTTTATTTATCGAAAGAGAGACATGCACGGAAGGATGTTTGATCTAAACACTAGATATGAATTAGATGTAGTTTTGCACTATATTATTTGGCATGAAATGTACTGCGAACCAGATTATTTTTTTAACATAAAAAAATATTCAATATTATTAATAATGTTTTTTTATAATATTGAGATGGTAATATATTGAATTTACTTGAATTAACTTTATAAATACATGATCTAGATCATTAGACCATGATAACTCTCATATAAATAAAATCAAAATAAATTATAAATCTTAATTCTTAATCAATCCAATATTAAAGGATAAAATTAAAAAAAATAAAAAATAACCCATAAAAATAAACCTAAATCAACTTACTAAATCCATAACTCGATTCATGAGACTAGAATAACCTTACAAAAAAATAAATCAAAATAAATTATAAAATCTAATTCTCAATTAATTCAATATTGAATGATGAAATTGAGAAAAAAAAATATGTAAAAAAACGACACAAGTTAACTCGGGTTAACCCACCAAACCCATAACTCAGGTTATGAGACCACGATAATCTCATAGAAAATAAATTTAAAAAATAACTCAAGTCAACCTGGCATAACCTACAAAGCCTGCAACATGGGTCATGAGATTGAGATAACTCCTTACAAAGCAAATCGAATAAATTATGAATCTCAATTTCTAATAAACCGTAAACTCATTATTGAATGATAAAATTGAAAAAAAAATCAATCTAAAAAAAAGACACAATAAAATGACTTAAGTCTACCCAAGTTAGCTCACAAAACCCGTGACTCAGGTCATGAAACCAGGATATCCTCATAAAAATTAAACTGAAACAAATGACAAGGTCTAATTAATAATCGACCCAACATATTGTAGATGTTAAAGGATGAAAATGAAACAAAAAATGTCAATTAAAATAAGAGACTAAAAAGCTTGAGTCAATTGAGTTAATATATCAAACCTGTAACAAATCATGAAACCTAATCTCCAATAAACTAAATATTGAAAGATAAAATTAAAAAATATATATAAATTTTAAAAAAATACACTATTGTAATTAATAATATTTTATAAGGTAGTGCATAGTAAAAGGACCACCTCATTTAGTTTTTGTTAGTAATAAGGTCATGGAATACTTTTCAAAATCTATTCTTATTTAATTATAAGACAATTAAAATAAATATTTATAAGAAATGAAGTAATTGAAATTCTAGAAAAAACAATTTTTTAGTAAAAAATTTCTTTTGTTATTCATGTATTTTTCTTACAATAAAATGACTTTTTTTAGCAATAAAAGAATCCTTTTCATTATTCATGTATTTCTTTTTTGTATTGACAAAATGATGTTTTTTATCAGAAGATTTATTTTTTAAAGAAAAACTTATTATGATCATAAATGTAAAAAGAAATTCATAAATCAATCATTTTTATCAACTTGTACAAAATATATAAGAATAATAAATCTAAAAATAATATATAAAAATTCTCAAACAAAAGATTATATATTTTACTCTCATTTAATATTAATAACCAAAATTTTTTTAAAAAAAATCAGTTTATTAGATTAATATATAGTTATTCATAAATAATCGTTAATTTATCATAAAAAATCTCTGATCTTTTTCAAAATTATAGCGTAATCAGGTAATTCTTTAAATATTATTTCAAGAAATTTATTTCAAGAAATTTTATTCTAAATTTTCTTAAAAAAGAAAAAAAAAACTTTTAGTGCTATTTAACAAAAAGATCATGCATGCTAGGAGCTAGAAGGATGGGCCCGCAGACTTAACCTAGATAAAAAAGCCCATGCACGGCTGCCTAACTTTATCTTTTTGAATGGGTGAATGGCTCCTTTTGGTTTTAAATAGAACGGATTACATGTTGTTTGCCTTCCATCCTATTTGTAACAATCCTTAATTTGTATTCTCATTTAAGACAAAGAATTGATTCATAATCATGTCAATAACATGTAAAGATAACTTTATTATTTCACTATGCATGCGAACTTCTCAGCATGGAAAAGATTGTACAACTACAAAAATTTATTCCTTTATTAAAAATAAATTTGGCAACATTTCTTCTATAAGGAACATTACCCCAGATTTTTCATCAGGCATGGTACAATCGTTTAAATGATTATCTTTTTTTTATTAGCTTTCATGCTTCTAAGATGGGCACCTCTTTCTTTTTATTTTATCCACGGAAGATTAAAAAAAATTACTTATCTATGTTGATAGTATGTTGATGATATGTTGCTTACTGAGAGTAATTCGATTGTGCTTAAACATTTGATCAATTTACTGAGCTCAGAGTTTAAACTTCAGGTTTAGGTTATGTGCATTACTTCTTGGGAAATGAAGTTAAACCTACCTCTATGAGACTCATGCTCACACAACACAAATATGCTCTTAATAACCTTCACATAGCATATATGTCTTCATGTAAACTCGTTAAAACTCTTTCCTCTGCTTCTTCTATGCTGACCATGATATCTGGTGCTTTATACTTTGATCTTACACGTTATAGATAGATTGTTAGTGCTCTTCAATAACTCACTTTTACGAGGTTTGATATCTATTATGTTGTTGATAAAGTATGTTAGTTTATACATGTTATTTCTGATGCTCACTAGGCTGGGGTAAAACACATTTATACATGTTATTTCTGATGCTCACTGGGATGGGGTAAAATACATCTTGCATTATTTAAAGGCTACAACCTCCTATGGTTTACACATCACTTGTAACTTTTCATTTTCTCTTTATGGTTTCACTAATGCTAATTTGGCCAACAATGTTGATAATCGAAAGTTCATTGGGGGCTATCTTATGTATCTTGGCTATATGCAAATATCATGGAAGTCTGGGAAATAAAAAACAATTCATCACTCTTCGACTGAAGACAAATACAAGGTTTTGCTGATGATACTACTTAAATTTTATGGATTCCTTCTCTGCTTTCAGAACTTCAGCTTCCCTTGGCTCTTATGACTATATTATGGTGAGATAATTTTGGTGCCACATATTTTTTTATGAATCTTATTTTTCATGCTCATGCTAAACATGTTAAAGTTGACTATCATTTTGTTCGTGATGGAACTGCTAAAAAGAAAATTTAGGTTCAATTTATCTCTTTTTATGATCAATTAGCTGATGTTCTTACAAAAACTCTTTCAAATGCTTCTTTTTCCTACCTTTGAACCAAGCTTCATATGGCATCCTCACTTTTAGCTAGAGGGAGCTATACACTTCACCTGGTATATATATACATGTTTTCCTAGTATAGGAGTATGATTATGTGTAATGCATTGTATGTTTGTTATTGTATACAATCCTACATATATAATTATTGATTGTTATCTCTTTACTGAACTTTATATTATACTTAGAAACTTCATCTCAAATATTTTCTCAACTTGTCCACATCGCATTAAATTTGATTGAATCTTCAGCGATGAAATTATTAAGTTGGAGGATGAACATCACAAACTACAATAATTTGTGAAAGCAACATTTAATTGAAATGGTCAACAACCTTCCAAATAGAACAGATCGTATTGAATATTTCACCAAGAGACCTTGACATCTCCAAGAGATGATAGATATATCAAAACCCTAATTGGTAATCTAGGAGCCCCACTGGGCTTCACCAATTAAGGAGTTCAGTCTGTTCATTTCTCGTATTAAATCCCAACTTGTATTTGGTACTTTGCCTTCTTTTTCTTTCCTTATCCCTTGTTTTATTAGTTCCTGGGAATAGGCCCCAGCAATGAAAGCAAAATCTGAGCAACATTTTACGTGTAGCTTATACTGTTTGAGTTGAATATAATAGAGATAGTTTCCCGAAATGGGATTGAACATGATTTTTTTGAACAAGACCTTAGCATATATGCTATCTGACAGTCTGATGTAGAAGATCAAAGCCAAGTTAAGAAAGAAATTAACTCTGAAAAGAGAAGAAAGTGGGACTCTTTGACAAAAAGAAATATTTGCTCGAAAAAGCAAACCCGAGCCCACCCACATTGAATTTGGAAGGGCTGACTAATCGTACCTTCCAACTTGGCAACATGAAGACCCCTGCTCTAGGGTTAGCTAGGTGCTTGCCTCGGAACGTCACCATAATGGCCATGACTGATTCACACCGTACAGATACATGGAAATATAAGCAGACTTGATCTCGCAAGTCTCTAACATTGAAATCCTACGTTCAGACTCCTCCTATGGGAACCAAGGGAAATCAAGAGCAAATAATGAAGCCAATTTTTTTGACAATTTTGGTTCGAACTTATTGTGGCCTTTTTAGGCTTTTCGAAACAATTATTAATTATGGGTATGGATGCTAAATTTTTCACATAAAGTGTGCTCAATAATATTAATACTCAACTTATTTAGGTTCCGTATGAATTAATTAAATATAGTGTCCGCACATGGTCATGGAACACTTTTCAAAATCTATTCTTAAGAAACAATTAAAATAAATATTAATAAAAAAGAAGTAATTAAGATTCTAGAGGGGAAAAACATTATTTTTTTTCTTAATTATGTATTTTTTTTACAAATTTTTTTTTATTAACAACATAATTAATTAATAAGAAATAATGACAATTAAGCAAATATTAGTAAAAAATCTAATGATTTGAATTAAAGAGAGAACATTTATCTTTATAATCAAAATTCCCTTTCATTATTCATGTATTTCTTTTTTGTTTTGGCAAAAAAGTGTTTTTTTATTAAAATCTTTTCTTTTTAAATAAAAAATTATTATAATTTTAAAAAAAATCAGGAATCAATCCTTTTTACGCAGTTATACAAAAATATAAGAATAATACGTCTAGAAAAGTATATAAAAATTTTAAAATAAAAAATAGATATTTTATTATCATTTAATATTAATATACAATTTTAAATATATATATATATATATTCATAAAATAATTATTAATGTTATCATGAAAAATCTCAAACCACAACTGGTTAATTCTTTAAATATCATTATAATAAATTTATTTAAATATATATTATTCTATTTAAAAAAATTATTAAGGACTATTTTACAAAAATAAAGCCTAGCAGGCCAGGAACTATCTTAGAAACAAAGGCCATTATGCCCGCCCACCTAGCTTTTTTATATATATAATGAGTGGATAACATTTTTTTTTTTTTTAATAGAAATGGTTCCTCCTCACCCATCTTGTTAGATAACACATCACCTTTTACTTCACAAAAACCTAAAATTTAATTTATTTTACCCTAAAAATACCTTAAAAACATTATAAAATAATTTCCAACCCTAAAACACATTTTAATCAATTTGAAAACCATAAATCAAATCAAATCAAACAAAGTTCACAAGCCTCAATCTATTTTTAGCATGTTTAAAAAGCAAAACCAACTTCATTAAACTCCTCTCTTTAAAAAAAAAAAAAAAAAAAGACTTAATGAAACACAGATCGACCATTTATTAGCCTAAATTATAGCCTATGAAATATTCTCTCCTCTATCTTTTTCAAAAACTCTATATTCTCTAAATATACAAGAACTGAAACACAACAAAAACCATAACTACCTGAAAAAACATAAAAGCCTTCGTTTCTAAGCTTCGAATAAAAGCCTTTTCTATTCCATAAAAGCCTTTTTTTATTTTTAGATTGATCATTTTTCTTTTAATTGTGTCTATAAGCTTCGAATTCAAACTCCATCTCATTTAATCAACCTTTAATCGTGTTTGAAAATCTGTTAGAAAGCTTTAATTACCAAGAATATGCAAATATAAGCTACCACCAACCCCGAAAACACCACAAATAATATATGCGCGGATAATAAAAAGCCACAGTCATCCTACGAGCCTTGTTGCCCGATAGCCGGATGCTTCTGTGGTCTTGGAATAAGAGATACAGGATAAAACCACAATTCCCATAAACACAGTTACACAATTATGCATTTACGATATTATGATGGCTGAATATTCAAAACAACGAAAGCAGAAGATGCTATGTTTGTCCATGGATAAAATGGGGACATCAACATTTTGACTGTCTCTGCTCACGAGGTTCCACAAGGTAAAACAGTTTGAGATATGACACAACTAGACACGGGGAACACTTGTTTCATTCGTCGAATTCATGCATGTGGTCTAATAGATAGTTGGCCGCCAGTTCTTCATTCTTGTTGCATGCAAAATACACCTCCAATACTATGGCTCGGTCAAAGCCCATTGCTTCAAGCTGCCAAATCGACATTTTCAATTTAGTAGACCAACGAAAAGATTGTTTTAAAAATAGGAAATTAGAGACTTATCAAGCTCTTCGGTTTTTCAGCTCGTGTGCTCTTGAGCATCAAAAGCAGGAGAAAGGAGATTATGATCTGATTAAATGCACAATTCTAAATGCATGAAGACATCAAGTAACCATGGAAGTGAGTTTTCACAGATGCATGCAATAGATAATTCAAGATTTCAATGCATGTGGCATCAAACACCTTGCCCCTAAGGCGCAAATATCAATGAAATTCACAGATGCAATTCCTGCAATACATGAAAATCTATGCGACAGAGAACTTCAAAACTGTGACTTGGCTGCAAATGTTAAGTGATGAATGAAATTCAGCACCAATAATTAAGAAATATATTGTGTCGAGCGATGAACTTACACGTTCAATTGCCTCGCGCTCCTCAGGGGTGACAGTCACTGCTTGTGGCGTTGCAGAGGCCAACTGGCCCAGCACATTCCTGATTAAGTAAAGGCAATTTAGAATCACATGCAGGGAATTCTGTGTATATATCATTCTAAATACAGATTCATCTCACCCCTCTCCTTCAACAGGTTCGTTTATCAAGCGCAAGAAATCAGCCTGATGCTCTTGAATGAGACGCATCAGGTATGGATTTTGCTTCCCTAGCTCCTGAAGCATCGGCTGCAATACATGAAAAGTCATTGATCATCTTTAGGTTAGCACCTAAAAGTATGGCAACAAGGAGAAACAACCACATGAATTAAAATCCTACTAGGTACCTGTAGGATTTGAGGGTTTGCTTGCACCATAGCTCGCAAGGCTTGGAACTGAAATTGAGGAGGGTTGCATAAGAAACTTCAAGCCAATTAATGAATTTACATAGATCCACAATAAATATCTTCAATACCTGTTGGCTATTGCGTAAAAAATCCAAGTTGCCTGTACCAGCATTAGAACCCGTACTGTGATGGCCCTAGTTCCATAAGAATCATGTTCATCAATTGACCCACCCTAATGAGGCTTTGAAAGTACATATAAGAGAAATACACACCTGTGGAAAGAGATCTAGTGGATTTGCATTCGGACCGCTATTAGGAGCCACAGCTGGTTGTGGAGCCAGAGCCGGAGGATTCGCAGCGTTGCCACTTGCTGGACCTTGGACAACTTGGGCAACTGGTGGAACTTCAGCTTGCTCTGGAATACCCTGGTATTGTAAACCAAATGCTAAAATGACCACTACTATAATAATATATAAACAACCACAACACATAAAGAGTAAAATACTCTTGTAACAAACTAAAATCTCACCAAAAAGGGAGGAAAAAAAAACTCTGAATCAAAATATGAAAATGTTGATCTCATTATCATTAATTCACATACAAAATGTTGATGCATAACAAATAGAGGTAACAGAGACTTCTGAGGGAAAAAAATGTTTTTTTTTTTTTGCGAAGTGGGGATTGTTGCCGAAGTACAGGTCTTAGGTTGGATGAACCTAAATATTAAACAGCATACTGCTATTAAGGTTTAACAGTATTATACAAGAAAGACAATGAGAAGATGGACAGGGGAAATAGAAGAGCTCAAGATGATCCGATAATATTGAAGATAGGACAATATATACCAACACTCTTTAGTTTACAAGTTTTGTGAAGAAAAAGATGAATAGAACTGAGCATAACCTAGAACCAGTCACCAAGTTACAAAATTATAGACCCACAGTTTTTAAATGACTTACAGAGTATAAATAATCAACAGCTCGTTCAGGGTTGTTGAATGCAGCACGTAGAGCACGAACAACTGTTTCTCGGTTCCAGTCTCCTCCACCCATATCAAGAATCTCTTGAATGGTTGCTTCTAAATTACTTCCTGCAACGAGATTTGATGCTGCTTGCCCATACATGTTTGTATCTAAACTGCTTCAATGACAGGGAAAAAAAAAGAAAAAATATATATATTATTAGTTAAATTTTAACTGCTATTTGATACCTTGTTAATTTCACTTTAAAAACACATTTTATTATTAAAATAAAACTTTAAAACGTGTCATTTTGCTTCATTTGATTGATTACAACACATCGAATTGCACATGTTAACCAAACACTTTATTATTTAACTACATACAAAACCTCACGTTGCTTTGGTTTATTGTGATTTTATTTCTTTTATTGTCTATTTTTAGTTTATAGAGCATCAATTGTTTTTAAATTTTTGACGTAAATCATAGCAAAATTTATTAGATCAAGATATAATCTCAAATCCTTTAGACCACTAGCAATTTTTTTTCTACTTATTGCATTTTCTCCAAACTTTTCTAGAAAACATACATATTATTTTAATCAATAATAAAAATACATAAGCATATAAAATATTATATAAATTGATTCAACATGTGAATGTAATAAAAACAAGTTTAATTAAATACATGTACCATATTTAATGGTTGAAGATTGACAATCCAAATAATAAAATTATTGACATGATAAATAAAAACTCAATTGAATATAAAATTAGCCATTAAAAAATTTCAATTAACTGAACCCATGAAAAAGATATTTTTATTTTCTTAATTATTATAGAGAGAACTCTAAAAGACGTGGGGGAAACTGTAGACTAAAACTCATGGTCACTATGGATTCACTGTGCCCATGAGCTTCTTCTTCTTTTTTGTTCTTTTTTTAGTTTTTCCCTTTAAGGGCGTAATTGGAGGCTAATTTGGTTAAATTTGTTAAAGAATTGTGAAATTGAAAGAAAAGGAACTAAAATGAAACGTGCAAAGAACATGGGTGGTCTTTTCTAAATTTTTATGAAATGTTCAACTTAGTCCTCATTATTTACTAATTATAAGAATTGGGTCCCTTCAATTTTTGAAGTTCCAACAAAAATCAATTTTGATCCAAAACTTTATTTTTTTTATTCTTGGTTTGAGAGATGAGAGAGAAAGTTGTTGGATTCCAAGGGTAAAGAGAAAAATATCGTTGACACCGTTTTCAGCCACCAAAACAGTCGATATCTTTATGTCAAATAGTTTCATTTGATAAGGGGAGTTCAACTTAAGTGTTTTTTTATCTTGAAAATGCCTAAAATAATATATATGAGCTCGAAAATATTTTTGGTTTTGCATTGCTTTCGGGTTTTGGAATAGTTTTTTGAGTTTTTTAGGCCATGGATGGGTTTAGAAAAGTTCCAATTGTATTTTCTATGTGTTTTGAATCAAAAATAAATTGAAAAATAGGTTTTAAAGTCAAAAAAGCTACGCCTTCGATTTACCAACCACCGAAGAGAACGGAATCTAGCCGTCATCTTATGTAATGGGTAGACGCCCCATCTGTAATCAAAAAAAATTATGGGCCCAAGCTCATGAGCCCTTCCTTTTTTTTCTAAATTTTTTTTTTTACTTGATGCTTGTTTATATGTATTTTTTAAAAAAAAATTTATTTATATTTAAATTAATAATTCTTTTCTCTTTTATTTTGTTTATATAGTCTGTTTTAAATAGCAATTATTTTTTAGTTATTTTGTATGTATTTAATTTTTGAAAAGATTATTCTAATTCAGCTGTAATTTTTTTATGTTTAGTATAAATGAAAAAATATTTATTTTTAGATAATATGTATAACCTTATACATAGTATTTTTTTTCCTTTTATTTTATTCAATCAATTTTATGTGTATCTATTTCTATTATCATTTAATTAAATAAAAATTTGATTTTAGTAAACAAATTCAATACATTTCATGTGTATCTATTTCTATTATCGTTTGATTAAATAAAAAATTAAGTTTGGTAAACAAAGTCATTCAACACAATTGGGTCAAAGTCCCGTGTTGTAAAATCAAATATCTTGATCTATAAATATATCTATCGATTTTTTTATTTTTATCTTCATTTATCGTTAATGATTTTTTTTTATTTTTTTACATACAGTTCTCGATTTATTTGATTACATGCATGCATGAATTTTTTTTATTTACACTTATAATTTTTCAATGAACAAATATGCGTCGAAAAAGCCTACATATAATTTTTTTGTAGGAAAAAATATATCCGACCGATTAGTATACGGGCCAAATGGCTAGTTATATTCCATTTGAATTCAACTTTCATTTATATGGTTATTGTTGAATATAATACATGCCAATGGTAATTTCATGATTATGAAAATAATAAATAAATCAGATAATAAAAACATAATTGTTGTCTAAATAATATTTGGAAAGAGTAAAAAATGAGATAAAAAAAAATAAGATCAAAATCTTGAAATTCAAATTATAGATCAGGATATGAATGCATCTTCTCCATGAACACGAAATAAAATGATTTTTTTGCAAGAAATCTCAAGACTGGGTTCAAACTTGATATTATATATGTACATTTTATCATATAATAAAAACTATATTCATATGTGTATAATTTATCACATATAGGGAGTAGAAAAAATAATTCAATGCATAGGACAAAAAACTGTCAACGCATATTCTTCCCTCCTTTTCCATATATACTTCACAAACTCTACTACCCAAAGCACTAGTATAAACTTGGCCAAATATCTAGCATTCCACCCACCAATCTCAAACCTCCTTTGGCCAGATGTCAACTTTTTAATCCAACTTAATCATATTCATTAAATGTTATAGATGATTTATTGTAGTTGGCTAGCACGGCCCCACTAATAATTTAGATTTGTAGTTCTCATTAAAAGCATAAAGAATCCGATCAGAAAAAGTATTGTCAGTTTGAGAGCCCTAGTTTTGATTGCAATACAGCTCAAGAATTTAAAAATTAAATAAATAAACAGTTGTTTCCTTTGCGATTATAATTGAAATAGGTTATGTCATCTTCAAGATTTTAATAACTTGAAATTGTGTAAACGAACTCAACAACTCAAGGAACTTACAATAAATTTCAATTCATTGCCTAATTTAAAAATCACTTATAGTAGTTAAAGATTTAATTGACAGATTTCTTGATCAAATGAAGATTTATTACCAAATAATATCAAAAGTTGATAGGCTACGTATTTTCCGCGATCAACATTAGGGCTACAAATAATTTTCTTATTCATAGGAGTGTCAATTGCATCCGTATTATGTTTGTTGACCATTAAAATTAAATATTTTAAATCAGTAAGGATGTAAAATAGATTGTTACCCTAGTAGCAAAGGAAGTGAAAACAATATTGATTTCTAAAATTCAGCTAACATATGAATTTTACATCTCTTTTACAAGCCATGATGATCAATGCATCTGTTTCTTGTTGCTGATCTTTCTTTTTATCACTAACCTTTTCTCTTAGAAAAAACTCACATATTAAAAAAAAAAAAAAATCCATGTGCAAAAATGACATGACATAAAAGATAGGAAATTGAAAAGGGAAACCATCAAATTCAAGCTCAAGATGCGTACAAAATCCAGTGACTTGAATTATGAAAGCTGTAGATAATGAAACTTATGTTTTTGATGATCATGGTATCATGCCCCTTAACAGTGATAGTAAAGAAGATTGGTTAAAAACCAGTACAAGAAAATACTCACAGAGCTGAAGTAACTACAGCAGGACTGGATTCAGCAGCAGATTGTGGCCTGCAAGATTCACAACTTTAAAATAAATAAAAAAAGACCAGAAAAATACAAACCCAAGTAATGGCAGAAAATGAAAAGATATTCTGATATAAACAAAACAGAGAAAGAGAAAGAAAAAGCTTTAAATTCAAAACCCACAAAGCAGCAGCTGGTACAGGAGCTTGAGATGTTATTGATGGTTGTGTCACATTAGAAGGCAAGGAACTCGCAGGTGGGGCCTGTGCAGCAAGCAGTTGCATTAATTGATCTCAGACGGAGCTTAACAACACACTTTGAATCATATTGCTAACAGAGCATCTTTAATTGCTGCTTGTTACGAAAATAAACAAAAGATGAAAGAAGGTTGAAAAAAAGTTTAAGATCTGTAAAATTAGATACTACAGTTATCCTCTTCCAAAATCAAAAGATATCTAATAAATGGGTATTTGTTAAGCCAATAAAATTAAAATGCATGTATGATGAGAACATCTTGGCAGAGTTTTGTTTCTTGGAGAGCCATATGGAAAATCAAAGTCACATTTAGAGTTTCCTTTGCTTAACAAGGGGTGCTGGGGGTATGACTTCAACCATGGATAAATACAATATAAGGGAATGGTGTGGATAAATCAGTGCTATCATTGCAAGGAAGCAGCTGAATCCTTTACTTGTTGGTATCATTCGTGGAGTAGAGCTTTATGGAATTAGCATATGAGATCGTGGCTGTCGCTTGGATCATGTCAGGCATATTGGAACAGGAGCTGAATGTTTACACCGGGAAAACTGGAGAATTTTGCAGAGGCAATAGGGACCTCTGGGGTTTGTACTCCATCAGCCAAAGTAAATGCAATAAATGAGCATTTGACAGGCGAGAATTAGATTGGGACACTAAACTTTTGGCACAAGGAAAATACTTTTCAAACTGTAGATTCTTATTCTGCATGTATTTTCTGTTCCCGGTAAATGTGTGGCACCATCTTAGTTCCTTTTAATAGAAGGCAAAGCCTTTAAAAAACTCTTGATAGCAAAACTATTAAGATCCTCACAAATCCAAAAATAACTAGGAGATTGAGTAAAGGGAAGCTAATACAGCAAAACCCAAGATCCATTATTTAAGCATGTGTAAAGTGTAGCTATTTCATTAAAAATTTATCATCCTATAATCTTTAATGCATGTTTTGCCCAAATTTTGATATTGTACTAGAACTCCATAGATTTTACAACTAGGCTGAAAAATATCTCCTAGAGTATCCATATGTCATGGGGATTGATTAAAGCCATCTTGACCTCCAGAAAAACAGAAAAGCCTATTTACTTCTAAATAAATCTAAGCTATCCCTTAAAAAGTATGTTAACAAAGTAAAAAATCAGAACACCATGAGTGTTTGCATATAGCATAATTAATCATGCACACCAAAGTATCCCATCCTAAAATTTAATAAAGGAAAGCATCTTTGCATTCTGCAACCAAAGGAATAAATGTAGAAACCATTTTATACTTTTTTTTTTTTAGATTAACGTGGGTATCCGGGTCAGCTTGTGCGCACCTCGACTAATCCCACGAACCTTGAAGTTAACGACCATGTAAGCCTCCAGTAGCCCTGAGGTTTGTGGGACTCGAACTGGTGATCTCTGAGGAGCAAACCCAGGACCTAACCAGTTGAGCTACACCCCTCAAGGTTAGAGACCATTTTATACTTACTTGGCTTGGTGGTGCAGTTGGTGCAGTTGAGGGTCCACCAGATGAAACCTTACTCTACACATGTTTGAGCATATGCATAAATCAGTGATCATAATTCATATAATTTCTTGCATCACACTTGAAAAAAGTAAACTAATGTTATTCAATTTACCAATCAGACAGCATGGTTAAAAATAAATTACATCAGACTTAAAATGGAAAATCTACCATCATTTTTCATCGTTATTCAAATCAAAATTAACCATGTACAAATATTCATATATAGAATTCCATTCTTATGAGCATGGTTGCTAGAATCTTACGATTCACTATTTGAATCTTACGATCCATCTCAATTCACATACAAAAAGATGTGAATTATTGGGTAGACTGCAGATGCATATGAATATTGTGATTCAGCCACGATTCAATTCGATTAAGTGAGTTTTACAAGACAACTCTAATAGAAAATGAATGTAAAATTCATAATTGTAAAAGAGATGGTAAGAATAGGAATGTTAAGACTAGAGATCATATATGGCAACAACTTATAAGCAATTTTCTTTGATAAATATTTCTACTTGAAACTAAAATGAATTATAAATTAAATTTTTGCAAAGAACGAGAAGGGTGAGGGTGATTATTACTTTTTATTGAAGCAGAGTCGGTAGTTTAACTAGCTAGAAGATAGCTTTTAAATATATCATAAGTTAAAAGAGCCTTATTTAAAATCTATCTTCTATATAGTTAAACTACTAGACCACCTGCTTTAATAAAGTTAACGAGCCTTTAGAATGATCAAGTATCATTGAACAATATGTTGAACTTTAAGACTTTGGGATCATTAGTTGACTAAGAACTAATAAATTAAATGAATTGATGCACATTTTGTTTAGTAAATGGTCAGTTTTCCTTAATTTTAAAAACATTTAGCATGTTATTTATCTTCCATAATGCCATTTTCCATTTGTTACTGAATCTTACAATTCACAGTTCTATAAGATTCAGAATCTCAAAAACCGACTCACAAGTTGATCTCAATTTGACTAACATGCTTATGAGCTATTAAAATTTCAAAAATCAATACAGGATTCTTATACACCATTAAATAAGTTCAGAAAATACATCTGCAACCAGAAGCAGCGAAGCCATATCATATTTTATAAGACAGGTAAAGCTGGGTAAATGAATATCAGCATTACTATGTTGGTATGAAAGGACCGAGGAACCCAACCCTTGAGGTACAATAATATATCCTTAACACGTGAGCTACAAGAACATACCAAAAAGCAATATTAAGCTTCGTGTATTTCTTCATAAGAAATAAACTAAAATATATATATATACATCACAAAGCAACTCCTGCAAGCACCTCTCTCACTACCTTTATTTCCATAGAAAATGAAAGATAACAAGATTCCACTCCCCGACAAATCTAACCACATCTAGAGTCGGTTCGGGAAACTTTTCCCAATCTTCACATGGCAAATACAGAGAATTAATTAAACAAGCAATAGGAATTATCTTGTATAAACATCAAATCTTTCCAAGTGCAGTTAATGAACATAACCGAACTTCCAAAACAAGGACTGAATATTGGATTTCTGCAGTTGTGTTTATTCAAAATTCGCAGCATTTCCTTTCACTTAAAAGACTTTCCCTTCATCATTAAAATGAGCAACAAAACCAAAAACACTCACCTTGCTTAACATAACAACAAAAAAACTACTTTCAGAAACTTTATTTTCATCCAATGTTGTATCATCCTTAAGTACTTTCCCTTGATAAACTAGCATCTGCTGTCCCGCTGGATAAACATCCGCTCCCTGTACACTCTCTATGTTTTTCTTAACATCAGCCACCTAAATTAAATAAAATGAAATAAAAAACGAACACAAATAAATAAATCACCAGCAGCATCATTATTTTCAATTATACTAAATTACGAAGCTAAAAAAAATTGATAAAAAAAACAAACAAACAAACACGTAAAAGCCTAAATAACCTAGAAAAAAAAACAACTCAAAAAATACACTAAATTGCAGTTAATTACAAAAATTAAACACTAAAAACGCGAATTATAGTTTTAATGGGTGTAATTAGCGTGAAAATCGAGGAATTTAAGCGAAATAAGAGAGTTAAATTACCGTATCTTCAGGTTTAACTTCGATCTCGAAGTTGGTACCCTTCAAAGTCTTTACAAAAACCTTCATTATCTTGAATCCGAATAATAGTAGATTCCTCTCCGGCGGGCGAACACTGATATCCGGTTGCCGCCGGCGAGAGAGAAAGGGAGAGAAAACGAGGAGGGAATAGACAAAGTACACGTCAGTGAGAAATTAAAAACATGGGCTTGGTTTTGTTGGATATTAGCTGGAGGAAGAAGGGTAGGAATTGAATAACGGCTATGTTTCTTGAAGTGGTGTGATGCCCAGTTATTTGATGAAACGTGTAGGAAGGAGGGAGTCTGTGCAACGTGGTGTGTTTTTATTGCGTAGTTAGGAGTTTTGGAAATAAAATAAAATAAAAGATAAGGTTTTGTCTACGTAAGGAGGTAGAGAGAGAGATAGTACAGAGATATAGATAAATGGAGTTGGTAGATTTTTGATTTTGTGTGTCTATGACAATGGAGGAACTTTCTTCTATCCCCTCTGCTGTGACTTTAAAAAGTCAAAGGCAAGAAGGTGGAGAATAAATTGGGTATCTATCACCCCAAATAAAATTGAATGTTAAAATAGCAAAAAAATAACACAATTTAAAGATATTATGGTTTAAATATACGATATTTTAATAATATTATGATTCACAAATGTGATATTTGATTCAAATTTAGTTTTAGAATTACTACAACTGATATTACGATTAATAATTATGACATTATTGAAATGTCATGGTGGGCAACTATTTTAAGAAATGATTGGACATTTGATAAAATGGTTGACTATCAAGTTTTGAATTATTTTCGTATTTTAAGCCTAAAAATTTTTATAAAATTATAGTTTCGTTGATCTTAAATTTTATTTACTTTATAATTTTAGAGAGTTAAAACAATTATAATTTTATCAAAATTTGGACAGAGTTTTCTCTATATAGAAACAATTTTATTCAGCTTCTGCTCTTGCCTGAGTGGCCTCATCCTCTGTCATGGATCTTCAAGAGTTAGTTTTATCTCCAAAAGTTTTCAAGTCCAGTGTGACAAACATTTAACCACCTGGAAACTACGATATGAACTTCGCTTTCTTCGTTAGTATTGTGAAGATATAATGCAACCTCTTGACCATCTCGTAACAAGAAGTCAACCTAATATTAATAAAACATTAATTTTAAATTAAAAGATAAATACATAAAACTTAACGATTAACATGTATTAATCATGTGTGTGTGGCTCTTTTAACTTTATTATCTTAAATAAATCCATTTTTTTATGATATCCCCTATACAAATACCACTTACATTCTGGTGCTAACACACATTGTAATTGAACAAATGTTGAATTCGACCGTTAGACTTGGTACTCAACCGAGTGTGCAATATGCCACCGTTTAACAACATAAACCAAATCATTTTTACTACTAAATGTTTGACCAACCTCCAAATCAGACCCTCTTTGCATACGTTTATAATCAAGTGTCCAATCACGTGAAACAACAAAACTAGACCTAGAAGCATCTCCAAATTCAGGAACAAGAGGAATAATTTCATCATCAACATCATTATCATTATCAACAGCATCTTCATTATTGCTAGGCTCAGAATAGTTAAATATATATTGATCAGCAAAAGGATTATCAAAATCGTATCATCTATCATTCGTAGCAAATCATTCGATAATAAACTATTTCTACACTACCAACAGAATTTGAAGGACCAGCAAAAGTTGGGACACACATGGATTTTGGTTGACAAATCACATACAATATCATCATATTCAAACCATTTTGAATGAAAGAATCAATCATTGTCTTAAAACTACAATCTCACACAATTGATATAGGATAATATTGTTGTTCATCAATTTGACAGCTTCAAGTTATTTCAACTTCAATATCATTATAATTCCACCAAAGTTCATGATAAATGATTTATTTTATTTCTACATATGACATGCTTAAATTACCAGTTAACAACAAACTGCTCCTGCCATTGTATATGATACCACTGTTCACTTTAGGAACAATATTGCCATTGTAATGACATAACATAAATATGTTATTAGATATTTTGTAATAAAAATCAAATTCTAGTCAATTTAATGTAATTTTAACTAAATTACATCTCCTCAACCCTAATTGGTGAAATTCATTACAAATTCAATCAAATTTCTAAAATTTAACATTAAAGCAAACTTAACAAAAAAAATTAAACATAGTTCATGATACATTATCAATTGATATTTTTTATGCTCAGTTGCATTAATTCAGACGCAAATTCATAGAAAATTAATTTAACTCTAAGAAAATATTAAATTCATCAACTTATCAATAATTCAATGAAACATGCAATTCGTTATAATTCAACCATATTTATGCTTTATTGCATGAACGTATGTGCATATTTAACTATATTATTAGTTGATTCCAACAATATACACAAAATCTTTAATTTGACAACTTAACCTAAATTAAACGCAACACATAATTAATTCAACATTAATTCAATTTATTTATATGTTCAACTATATCAAATAAACTCTAATTGGATGTATTTTTAACTAATTTATCATTGATTCAACAAACCTTAAATTCACCATGAACCTTAAATTCATCCTAAACAATTATTTGATTTCAACCAAGCCAAATACAAACTAATAGCGATGTAGTATGCTTACCTTGCTTATATGACTACAAGAATGATTGCGACAACAACAACAGTGATGGTGGCAACAAAAGGAACGGTGGATTCTTAATACAAAAACATCAAAGGATGCTTAGAGACTAAGATGAAGTCGATTTTTTTTGTTGATTTAAGGGAAAAATCTAAGTGTTTAACAAGTTTTTTAGGAGAGAAATGAGGACGGCGGTGGTTTTTTCTATGAAAGAGACAACGCTGTGTGTTTGATCTATTTAAATTTTTATTAATGTCATGCTTATGAAACGCAACATCTTAAGTTATCGTGCTTCAAAAAAGCAACATATAGTTATCGCGTTTCGGAAACGCAATATTTAATGAATATCACGTTTTAAAAGTGTGATATTAGTGAATGTCGCGCTTCAGAATCACGACAAGGTCAAAAGTATACCATTTTACTAAATCTTTTTTAAACGGTGTCATTCCCTCAAATTTTAAAATTTGCTGTGCTAATTTGACAAAAAAATCAAAGGTGGATTAGGATTTCTGAGACCTCTTGAAAGATTAGCTTTCTAGTTGTAAATTGTGTCGTTAGCTGGTTGGTATGCTTTCTTTCTTTTTCTTGTCGAGGGGTATTTAAGAGTGTAATAACGATTGCTTTTCACTCAGAAATATATTAAAATAATATATTTTTTATTTTTTAAAATTTATTTTTTACATCAGTACATCAAAATAATCTGAAAACATAAAAAGAAAGTAATTTTAAGCTAAAAAAAACTAAATTTTGGCTAATCTCTGTTTGGTTTTATGTCAACATTACTTTGTTTTGTTTTATGTAAAATAATTTGTTTAGAGAAATATCAAATGTGTTAAGAAAAATTAATTGAGAATAATTGTTTGGAGTTTAGTGTGTGTAAAAAGTAAGTGTTAAAAAGAAAGAGATAAATTTTAATAAATAATGAAGTTAACGATCTAAAAACAAAGATAGAATTTTAAAATCTTAAGTTGTTTTTTTCATTGTTTTAAGCTGTTTTTCTTATAATTTTAAAATATTTTTGAAAGACCAAGTTTTTTTTAAGTGAGTGAGAGATAAAGAGATGAAAAAAATATAATACGAAAACATATCTCATGGAAAAGCAAACATAACTTGCATATTAGTAAGTGAGATTTAATTAATGGATCCAGTAATTTTGCTAAAATTAAAGAAAAAATAAGCTTGAAATTAAATAAATAAATAAAAAAACAATTAGTAATGCATATGTTTCTAGAAAAGGCTCCGGTTGTTAAAAATTGAAATTTTCATTTTAAAAAAATTAGAATATATGAGGTACGGGTTTAAAAATGTAAATCACACGTTAATGAACTCCTATACTGGAGTTTATTCAGGTTCGATTTCAGCGTTTATGCAGGGTTAGAGGCAAACAGAAGCTGCCGCAGCGGCACTGCTCGGTAGTGTTTGGAAATATGGTTGAAATCGTGTTTTTTTAAAATATAATTTTTTTATTAAAATTTTTTTTTATATTTTTAAATTGTTTTGATGCGTTGATTTTAAAATTAATTTTTTTAAAAAAATATTATTTTATTGTATTTCTAAATGAAAAACACTTTGAACCGCAACCGCTATGACAACCCTATACAAGAAAAATAAAAATAAGAAGGATTGTGGGCTAATTTAGAACTAAATGATGTAGAAGTTCTCGGCAACAACAGTTCTCAGTCTAACGGCTTTCAACCCTTTTTCTAGTCTTCCTGGAATGGACTGATAACCGTCGAAGCAAATTATGAACAAGCTCATATTGTTAATAAATTTAGTAAAACACAACTAACAATAATTAATAATACTCTAAAAGGTGTGAGGAAAGTACTTTCCTCATTATTAATATAATATATTATATTATATTATATTATTGTAATTATTATTATTATATTATAATTATAACATAATTTTTTTTGTTCCCCCCTTTTTTTTTGCTTTTTTCTTTTAATGAATGTTTTTTGTTTAATTTAGCTTCTTAATGTTAATTTTTTTTATTTAGTTATCAGACTTTCATGACATAGATCCCGGGTTTCACGGGTTAACCTGCTTTGACGAGTTAACCCAGAATTTTTTTTCTTTTTAATTAATTTTTTTCGTTTAGTTTAGTTTAGTTTATTAATGTTAAATTTTTTTTTCTATTTTCATGACACGTATCCCGAGCTCTACGAGTTAACCTGATTTGAAGGGTTAACCCAGTTAATTCAGATTTTTTTTTCTTCATTAGTTTTTTTTCTTCCTATTGGTTTTTTTTCTTTGTTTTTTTCTTTTTAATTAATCTATTTAATTATCACACTTTTATGATACAACCTCATAACTAGACCCACATCCAATGCTCTTAGATCTGATGTTGCAGTCAGGCTCACTTAAACTTAAGTCGTGTAAGTTTAATACTATTATTAATATTATAAATATTACTCTTGGGTCAAGCGTTGCAGCTAGACCCAAGGCTTTTGGGTATATCTTTGCAGAAATACCTAACACTATTAGATTTTAGCCTTTTTTGATATTTTTTATTCAAGAAAAAAAATTAACCCGTGACGTATGCCTTTGTTTTTTATATATATATTTTTAAGCCTTCAATTGTGGATTGCACGGTGCAATTCATAGTAAAAAAGCTTATGCTTTTAGTTTATTTTTTGTCTATAGTTTCTTAATATTCATTTTTTTCTGTTTAATTATCAAGTTTTCATGAGACGGATCCCAGGTTTAATGGGTTAACCCAGTTGATTCAGATTTTTTTCTTTTTTTTATTAGTTTTTTTCTTCATGTAGGTTTTTTTCTCTTTGCTCTTTCCTTTTTAATTAATCTTTTTTTTTAATTTAGTTCATTAACATTAAATCTTTTTTCTATTTAGTTATCACACTTTCATGACACGAATCCCAGATTTGACGGGTTAACCAAGTTGATTGAGATTTTTTTTCTTTTTCCTTATTAGTTTTTTTCTTCTAATTTCATCTTTTAATATTATATGCAGTTCACAGTGAAAATGCTAATGCCTTTAGTTTTTATTTTTTTTTCTCTTTTATTTTCTTTTTATGCCTTTCACTGTGGACTGCACAGTGCAGTCCATGGTGAAAAGAATAATGCTTTATTTTTTTCTTTTTAATTAATTTTTTTATTTTTTTTGTTGATATTAATTTTTTTTCTATTTAGTTATCAGACTTTCATGACACGGATCTTAGATTTGACGAGTTAACCTAATTAATTTAGATTTTTTTTCTTTTTTTTCTTTATTTTTTTTCTTCTTATAAGTTTTTTCTTTTGTTATTTTTTCTTTTGAATTAATATTTTTTTTTATTTCATTTAGTTCATTAATATGAAATTTTTTTCTATTTAGTTATCTGTTGATGCTTTTTTTTTCTATTTAGTTATATCTTAGGTTTGGCTAATTAGAGAAAAAAAATTTTCTTTTTGCTTTTTTACCGTTTTTATGCCTTTGACTGTGGACTGCATAGTATAGTCCACAGTGAAAAGACTGATACCTTTTGTTTGTTTTTGATTTTTTTTAATTAATTTTTTCGTTTAATTTAGTTTGTCAATGTTCAATTTTTTTCTATTTAGTTATCAAACTTTCATATCACGGATCCTGGGTTTGACGGATTAACCTAGTTTGACGAGTTAGCCCAATTAATTATTGTTAACCCGTTCATTTTTTTTTCTATTTAGTTATCAAACTTTCACGACACGAATCCAAGGTTTGACAGGTTAACCAGGTTTGAAGGGTTAACCCAATTAATTCATTTTTTTTCTTTTTTTTTCATTAGTTTTTTCATTCTGTTGGTTTTTTTTCTTTGTTTTTTTCTTTTTAATTAGTCTATTTATTTATTACACTTTTATGACACGACCTTACAGCCAGACCCATATCCAAGGCTATTGGATCTGGTATTGTAGCCATACCCACTTAAACTTGGGGCATGCAAGTTTAATGTTATTATTAATATTATAAATATTACTCTTAGGTCAGGCGTTGCAGTCAAATTCAAAACTCTTGAGTATAATTTTACAGAAAAATATAACACTTTTAAATCTTAGTTTTTTTTATATTTTTTATGCAAATAAAAATGATCCGCGACATCACGCGAATCATGTAACTAGTCTTTTTTTTTTTTTTTTTATCTAAAGGATCTGTTAACTACTCTGTTTACATTCCTTCAAATATAATTAACTTAATATTTTAATTTCTATAACTAATGTTAATTTTAGAATTTATAATTCCTTTAAATTTCTAGGCTCCAATTCTCTCATTTTTCAAACCACAACAAATTTATTTTTGAGCCGTTGCGATGTCCATCGAGATGATATAAAATGACAACTCTATTAAAAACTAGAGTTGAGTCAATTGTTTGTATTTGCTTTTAATCTGTTTTTTTTTATTATTATTTATTTTTAAATATTTATTTTATTTGTACTATTTATTTTCATACAATTCCATTTATTATATATATTTTATACGATGGATTGTATATGTATGCATGTTATTTATCTGAGTTTTCACACACTTCACAATGAATTCAAAAAAACTTCAAACCCAAGCTTATTATTTTTCAAATTAAAAAATAAAAATTCAGATGAGGAGCGTAACTAATATCTATTAATATTCACTTGAACTTTCACTTTGATTAAAATTCATCTTATACATTATATAAACGATTTTCTCTTTCCACTCTCTCACAACCAAGCATTAAAACATGGTAAAAATTAAGTTTATAATCAAAACATGAATATCTATAACTAAAGAGAGCAAAAATAAAAGTTTAAAGGACAAGAATATAATTTTACTTTTGCATTGTGAATACAATGTAGTAATTTATATTGAAATTATTATCAGGTCTACAGTAATTGCAAGAATAAAATACCTTCTTCCTTTACTTTATTTTGTAATATAAAATTTTATATTATGTTTTTTATTTAACAAGATATATATATTTTATTTCTTAAAACCTAGAATAAAACATAAAAATCACATTTCATATGATATTTCCCTTTATTATAACTATATTTATTAATTTATATACTTTGATTCTTAATAATTAAAATATAATTTGTATGAAATCCAATAGTTTAAAAGCAAGATATAACTTCTTTCTATAAATAAAATTAATATATAGTAAGATATATTAATTAGAAAAAGAAAAGGCTGGAAAATGAAAAAAAAATATATGAGATATAGTTGTCAAACCTTATATATTCGAAAACATATTTAAGTTACCAGGTAATATTAATTATTTTTATTAAAATAACATATTTTTAAAATTTTTCATAGTATTAACTAGTCAAGACGTGACTTGAGTTTGACTGGATTACTAGAAACTCTCGATTATAGTAACTAATTTTGCTAAGTTAATACTTTTTTTGATTTAATTATAATTAAATATCAAATCATTAAATTTTCAGATCAAAATATGCCTGCCGTATAACAACTATGATGTGAAATTCACAATATTTATGGATGGAAAATAACACAATTTGTTTAATACCCAAAACTTTTATTAGAAAAAAAAAAAATAGCCCAGAAACTCAC
Source organism: Populus deltoides (assembly GCA_015852605.2). NCBI lineage: Eukaryota > Viridiplantae > Streptophyta > Magnoliopsida > Malpighiales > Salicaceae > Populus > Populus deltoides. The sequence goes on from CM027573.2 coordinate 14,761,210, forward strand.
AATCCTATCCGTTAAGCCTGGGCCTGCCCAGCCCTTCACCAAAAGAAAGAAATGTTTGCCGTTTAGACTTTCTTGTACGGTTGTACCCTGAGCACCAGCCATCCTCCGGCCTCCAATCTGCTCCGTCCTCACCCATCATGACTGCTGATCCACCCAAATCCATTGTCAAAAACTCCAGAATTTCACCCACCAGAACCCATTAACAACCCACAAAAACATCAGGTAATTTCCATTCCAAAGAGAAAAGAAACAAAAATGGAAAAGGAGAGAAAGAAGGTCCAAAAACAACCCAAGCCAGAAACTGAAAGCAACAATCTTTATGACATCTCCTGCCTGTTTTTTCAAAAAGGAATAATGGGCTCATTTCTTGTAATCAGCATCTTCAGTCTCCTCCTCAGAGTTTCAGTTTCTCTCCATTCATATTCAGGTGCAGGCAGTCCACCAAAATTTGGTGACTTTGAAGCTCAACGTCATTGGATGGAGATTACAACCAATTTACCAATTAAAGATTGGTACTTTAACACTACTAACAATGATTTAAGTTATTGGGGTCTCGATTACCCTCCATTAACTGCCTATCAGAGTTACTTTCATGGTCTTATTCTCAAGTATTTTGATCCAAATTCAGTTTCACTGTTTACTTCTCGTGGTTATGAGACACATTTCGGGTAAGGATCATAACCCATTTGTCAATTTTTTTTCTTTTTATGTTTTGTTGAGTTTTTAGTTGTATTGGGTATTGAATGTTTTGTGTTTTGTTTGCAGGAAGTTGCTAATGAGGTGGACAGTTTTATCATCTGATTTGCTGATATTTTTCCCTGCTGTGCTTTATTTTATTTTTGTTTATCATGGGGGTAACCGGTCCGGTGGAGATAAGAGTGATGTAGCATGGCACATTGCTGTTATTTTAATCAATCCATGCTTGATCTTAATTGATCATGGCCATTTTCAGGTTTTGAATACAGTTCGTGCTTGTCTTTTGTTACGAGTTTATTGAATTGTGAGGTATGTGATTATTCTTCTATTTTATATGGTTTTTTTTCAGTATAATTGCATAAGCTTGGGCCTTACTTTAGGTGCTGTCGCTGCTGTTCTCTCACGGAAAAATCTTTTAGCTTGTGTTCTGTTCTGTCTTTCTCTTAACCATAAACAGGTGCTTCTCCTTTTTATTTTTTTTTATTTTTTTTTTTGCATTGAATGAATTATTTATTAGTTTAGAAGGGGCTTCTGTTAGTGTTTAACTAGTTTGAAGACAAGTGATATATGTTCTTTGACCCCATATGCTCACATACCCAAGGTCTGTATTTGTATGTGCTCAACAAATAATTTAATCGGAAATGGTGACATTTTACTAGTTAGCTTAGCAAATTGTAAATAAATGTTTTTTCCTTCAAAATTTAAGGGCAGTTAACCCATAAAGTTAAATTAGGTTGGACAAGAGCTGTGATAATGCGTTTAGCAGGAAATTTGCTCAATGAGCTCTTTTGAGGGTTTTGTTAGAAAGTGTATGTTTGTCTTCGTTGAATAAATGCAACATACAAGTTTATTGGTGTTTAGCAGGAAATTGACTCAAGGAACTTTTTTGAGGGAGCATGAGGAAGTTTGTGACTTCATTGCATAAACTCTCTGCAATATACAAGTTACTTGCTGTACAGTATAATTTCTATGTCTGGACTCAGCATGAAGTCTTGTAATGTTTTCCATCCATAAATTTAAGGACCTTGCACTTTTTGGATAAGTAACTCCCTTATCATGTTTCATAAACAGAGTGAATATTTTGCATTGCCAATGTCTGACCACATTGATAAAAGGCTGGAAGAATAATGAGCTAGCAATGTTAACTACTTTAGCACAATTGCTTAACTGTGGCCAGGTTGGATGGGGAATCTGATTAGGAATGTGTAGTGACTATTGAGTGGGTGCTCAATGCTGTTTGTTTCCTGGTTCAGAGTTTGAATGCAGTTTATATTCTAATTGTGAAAATGGTAGTTCCTGCTGACTGAACAATGTGATTCCATGATTGAGAGGCTTACTAATTGTTAATATCTGCTGGAGAATTATAGAAGTCATAGCTGAGACTATTTGGCTGAAGGTTTTTTTTTTTAAATGAAGGCATATCTGGTTTTCTACTCATAATGCATTGGGCTCTGTAATGTTGCTTGGAGGGGTTTTAGCCATTGTCTGTTTATTGATTCCCATTAGTATGTATAAAAGACCCGACTCGAATATCCTTACCGCTGGATTTCCAAGAAGCCCAATGACATATGACAATAAATAGATATCTTTCGACTTTAGTTGTCTATCTGTACTTTCTTAATTTGTATTCCACTTTGGAATATGTAAATGCCTGAACTGCCCCGGTCGGGAATATTCATTAAATAATTACATAATATCATTAATCATAATAGACCTATCAACCATCCTGATGCGCATTTGAACATCTCATATTTGAGTCCTTGTGACTCTTGATGTTGGCTGGCTTCTTTCTTTTTACTGCATATTGTATCTTCAAGGTAGATTGCAAACAACTCTTGTTGTTTATGATGTGCAACTTGCATGAATACACAAGAAGATTTAGTAACAGCAATTGCCATATTTCTGGTGCCAACCCTGTTACTACCAGTCTTTCCTTAATTATGTGAAATGTTCTAAGGAATTCACTCATAGATTAAATCAATAAATACATAACACATGGGTGAATTCAAATATCAACGTCCATTTTCTTTTAGACACTGTCGCACCGCTATTGGCCTAGTCTTAGTTGGTACACTAAGTCCATCTGACAATTTTTCCAATTACACATACCAAACTTTTCATAGAACCCATAGTCATTTTGAATCTTTATCATTTCATATATGTTTTCTTTTCCTTTCTAATTTCTTTGCATGCTCATAAAGATTTTTAGTTTTCATGCTTCTCATTCTGGGATATGGATTGCCCATTTCTTATGGAGAAATAAGTGTATGACATTGCTTTTCCATAAATTAGATGATAATATATTTGGACACCAGTAATATTTACTAATAGTTTGTAACACTGACTGCCAAAAAGTGAGAAATGCTGAGCAGACAAATATAGAGAATGATGGGATCTTGAAAATCCTAATTTTCCATATGCATCGATATTTACTGAGTACAGACTTTTATCTATAGTAGCTTTGTCTGTTGCACTTCTTAAGCTAGTGTAAGTGCAATATTGAAGAAACTACTGTTGAAGGTGGATCTAGTCTAGTAACAATCGTTTTCTTTCACTGGATTCCACCATCTGCATGTTGTCTGCATACAAAGCATATATATATATATATATATATATATATTTTGGGGTGGGGGGTAATGTATTTATTCTGAGAGATGACAGATGATTTCTGCATAATGAGAAACAAAGAAGTAAAAATAATGAATGCTTTTTATATCCTTCCCAACTAAATTAAATCAGAATTTCCTATTATTCTTCTTTTTACTTGTCCAGACTTGTTATTAGGATGATGTTAATTATAAATTCTAAAGGTGATGTTTTTCTGTGTTTTCATCCAGATGAGTGCATATTATGCTCCTGCGTTTTTCAGCCATCTGTTTGGTAGCTGCCTAAGGCGTAAGAATCCCCCACTTGAGGTTTTAAAATTGGGCTTGGCTGTCCTAGGAACATTTGCTATTGTATGGTGGCCATATCTTCATTCAAGAGATGCCTTTTTTGGGGTATGAAGCAGTATTAATATTGTTAGAAAAAGTTTGTTGGCCCTTGTTTTATTTGTATTGGCTTACACATGTAACTCATTCCATATTTTTACCTTAGCAGTTCACACTTAACATGTTATATGAATATGTTGATCAATGAACCAAAACGTTGATGGTCATCATTCTTCTCTGAAGTTGATTGTTATACTCAAGCATAAATATTTACTTCAAGTTGGTGCTTGGTACAGGTTCTTTCACGTCTTGCTCCTTTTGAGAGAGGGATATACGAAGATTATGTGGCTAACTTTTGGTGCAGTACCTCAATTTTAATTAAGTGGAAGAGATTATTTACAACACATTCTCTGAGATTTGTCAGCTTGGTTGCTACTATATTGACTTTTCTGCCTTCAATGATTCAACAAATATTGGCTCCGAGCAGTAAAGGTTTCCTTTATGGGTTGCTGAATAGTTCTTTTCGCATTCTACTTATTTTCATTCCAAGGTGTGTAGGACTTTCTCTAATATTATATATTTTTATATGATCTCATGTGTAACTAGTATTTGAGTCACTATTATTGCAGTTCACGAGAAGTCTATTCTGCTGCCGCTTCTGCCTGCAACCTTGTTGGCAATGGAATTGCCTGGTGTGCACTCTATGTTATTAATGCTTTGTGCATTGCTCTCTATGTTTCCTCTTCTGTGTGCGTGACAAACTGGTTGTGCCCTACATGGCTCTTTATGCTTCTTCCATCCTTCTTTACCTTGCACCCAGTGGAAGAAGGCAAATTAAGAAGCATCTCTCTAGGCCTATGATCACATTCTCAATTGTGATGGTTCAATTTCTGTGCTCTCTTATTTTTCATATTATATACTTAACCATTCGCCCTCCTGAGAAGTATCCTTACCTTTTGAAGCAATGATCATGAATTTCTGCTTCTCTCATTTATTGGGCTTTACTGTTTACACCAATGTAAAGCAATGGATGCTGCCAAGACAATTTACATCTGGAGACAAAGAAAAGAAACTTAATTGATTTTTGTGTTTTTTGGTTTAGGTTCCTAGTATTAGCATTTAGAATCTTGTTGCCGTGCTGGTGGGGGCACAGATCTAGAGATGGAAGGGGCATATATGTAAAGCATATGCAGGCTGAAGAACTATTACAGTGAAACACATCTCAACTGAATCATGTAGCTCCAGTCTCCCATTTATCATTTTGCTCAATGTTGATTTGCATTTGCGGTAGGGATTGATGACTTTCGGAATTAAATTTGCTTTGAACTTCCTGTGATGGTTGCTGGGTCTTCATTAGATTTGGCAGTGCCATTTCTTTCCAAAGTTGTAGAATGATGCGGCATGGCGACTACCGCATATACCCTTTCAAAGCAGGCAATAAATGAACACGACAATGAGGTCATTTCAAGGCGACTACCATCACTTATCATGGGTGTAAATTACATCTGCTGATGTCTGTATTATATGTGATTAGATGAATCAGCTAGACATGTAGAGCCGCGTCCTCTACCTTATTAAGGTACGCAGGTTGTAGTTCTGAACTTGGCACCTACCTGGTACCCCAGTTTGGAACCTACATGACTTGGGGGAAAGTAATTAGGGGAGTCCTTGGAACTTAGAAGAGATTTCAAGAGGAAAATACACCTTTTGGACCCTGGAATCTTTTTGCCCCCATCCAAGAAAGGAGAACGCCTCATGTTGGAGTCTTCCCTGTCTAACCATGGGACCATATCTCTTCATTGATGAGCTACCTGATAAAAAGACTCCCTTAAAGGAAAAGCAATTACCAAAATAACTTCTTCGGGAGTTGAAGCTCAAAATGCAGAACTTGCATGTTGATGATTTCTCAGGTATAAAGCGTGAAAGTGAAATGTTTGGTTAATTGTGGAGACTTGTCATCATCAAAATAACAATAATTTATCAGAAGAGATGGAATAAAAAGAGAAGGAATGTTATCATGCACTACAGTAAATTATAAATTTATTTTTTAAACCAAAAATATTTTGTTTTCTATTTTTATCCCTTCTATCGTACAATACTAGCTAAAACACAATCAAGTGTCTCGTACTCATGATTGAAGAAAGAGACTTGTCATCTTTCGATGAAATTTTTCATGTTCATCACGGACAGGAGGTGAGAATGCCCTGCAGTCACCGCTACAGCATTCATTCTACTGAGATGGGCTAGGCTAGCTTGATGTAAAAAAACATGGATTCTTTCCGTACCGCATCAGTAGTGAATTGTACTAGAGTTGTTCTGTTCTTTTACAGTTTTTATCAATCAAATCACAGGTTCAATAAGTTGCCCATACAATACAAGGTTAAAGACCGAAGGAATTTTCTCTCCTTTCTACCTTTTCTGGATAGAAAGGAATATGCCCTTGACTTTGACAGGTGCTCAGGCAAATTCGGCTCAAGTATAATATACTTTTAGAGCATATTTATTTTTGCCTTCTACAAAGTGTTTTTTTTTTTTTTCTTTGAAAAAGTACATTTTTTTATTTTAAATTATTTTTTTTAATATTTTCTTGTAGTTTTAAATTGCTAATGTTTGAATAAATTTTTTAACAAAAAAAAATACTTTAAAAAATAACCGTTATCACCATTCCAACAAACTTTATAGCTGTGTAATGATTCAAGCTTCGGTTTTTGCAAAAACAACTCAGAGGTTTTCATGTTAATCCTATGCAATGACAAGTTGAATACAAAATTTATGCTGTTATCACCAACCTGGGTTCATCACATGTGAGATTAAAGTTTGCTGTGTGGGTCTCATTCATACACTACATGTTTCATTTAAAACCATAAACCAAGAAATCTTTCTTGTTAACGCCAACCACAAGAACAGACGAATCTGATATCTGATAAATTATTCAATACCATTATTACTTTTTTTTTGTTTATTTTTCGATTTTTAACATTCACAAGACTTGCTGGAGAATCCATTAATGGAAGTGAGAATAATCATGCACTACTACATCAACATTTCTCAATCATTTTTGTTCAGATTAAATCCCATATATCGAATCCAAAGGGAGATTTTTTTTTATATTCTTTATACGTGGTTTTTTCGTAGAAAAACTGGGGCGTCGAGATATCTGAAATATTAAAGAAAAAAAGGGGGAAATATATATATAATGCCTGTTTTTATCATTCCCGTGGACCAAAAACCAAGACAGTGCATGAAGAAGGAGCAAATGGAACACATGCATGGTTTTGCCTCGCCTCGATCAGTCCATTTCGTTTCTTGGGACGAAGGCATACAGAGCCCATCAATTTGCTAAAACAAGCAAAATTAATTGATATGCTTCAACATGTGGGGTCCTTTGATTCAAAATTTGTCTATACTATCTCTTATTAAACCTAATCTCAACCGTACAAAGCATCTGTTCCTTTGACATCATGTACGACTTTGATCGAATTTGTCCTCCATCTTGTGTGCCTTTGAGAGGCACACTGCCCCCCCCCCTGCAAGGGCACTCGAGGATCCTTTCTCCCTGTGAGAGCTGTTGGGTATACAATTAAAGTTCGATATTAGTTAGAAATGAAAAGAATCATGGGTATATAAGAATGAATAAATATTTTTATTGATACGAGATTTTTTGGATATAACTCAAGAGCAAATTTATAAGAACTTAGGTCCAAAGTGGACAATATCATACCAATGTAAAGATAGGTACTGTCCATAATCCTTACAAAAACATGTTCTACTCTCATTTAAAGGCTAATTCTTTAGGACCGATGCATATGTTCATGTCCTCCCCCATTCCCCTTTTTTTTGACTCATTTAGTCAACAATTCGTTTTCAAAAAAAAAAATACTTATTGAATTAAAATAAAGAAAAACTTCCACGTACGTCTTTTAGATTTGAGGTTAATTAAAAAGCAAAATATTATATAAAAAAATTAGGATCAAATCCGAAAGAAAACAAAATCAAAGGGTTATTTTAAGAATGTATAGGGTAAAGCTCTAAAACCAAAGAGAAAAGAGGGAAGAAAAAAAAAAAATAAACAGCCACTAAAACAAAACCCAATATTTTTTTTATACACGCATCGCTCGTTAATGGAGGTAATGCCGTGAGGAATAAAACACCGTTCAAAAGTTGGATTTTAGCCGCCGCTATGAAATTGCAGGAGTATTCATTTGCATCCACGTGAATGACACACGCGACCAACTTTTTAAAATTAATGAATAAATTATATATGTCTACATACTAAATTGTCCCTATAATAAAAAAAATAAAAATGGAAAGAATATAAAAGCCCCTTAATTAACTTGAGGCAAAAACAAGGCATTGCGATTATTTTTCTTTGCACTTGAAATGAAAAAAAAATAAAAAATACCCCTTCCAATCAACGCATGGTTTTTTCGTTTTAATTATATATTATTTAATTTAGCACGCACAAAATAACAAAAAAAATTTATTTTACCATGTTTCCAAAGCCATTTGTGTTGTTTTGTTACGGTAAAAAGAGTTACGGTAAATAAAGACATGCAAAGATATAAAATTAAAGATCTAGAATATAAAATTAAATAGCTGACATATTCTTTTCTAAAAATTCATTAATAACTCTGCTACTTTAATTTTCTACTTGATACTTTTTTTTTTCTTACGGTGGATAAAATTAAATATCTGGATATTAATTTATTAACACTCGACGTAAAACTTTCATAATTACTTCTAGAGACTCATAAAATGACAAAAGAACACGAGAAATTATAATTAAACAACAGCCTTAATCTTTTTTCACGTCCTCTCATTCCCATCCTGTTTTCCCCATTCAATCAACAATTAATTTCCATTGCTTAATTTTTAATTAATTCCCTATTAATTAATTATATTTGAGATGTGGAGCCAATGCGAAATTAATCATTAGCAGATCACGATTCCCTGAAACCCTTTCCGTTATCGATGACGTTTTCAATTAATCTCTGCTTCAATATCATATTTTAATTTGTACGCCTTTTAGAAAAGTTACTTTAGAGCCTATTTTACTATGATCATGGATATGTTTTACGCACCGACTCACCAATCCCTGCCATTAGATTACAAGTGAGAGTGCATTCTCTGGTCATGGAACATATCCAAAGATGATCGATACGATAAATTTTTGATTCTTGAAAGGGATTCTCTGAGCTCCCTTTTGATCATAATTTTCAGCAAGTCCTGATTATTTTTTTCTAAATTTGGGAGAATTAATTTGTATTGTTAACTTTCGGCTGGATTCTATGCATGCGTTGATTCTTGATCCACTTGGTGTACGAGCCAATCTCTCTTTACGAGCCTCGAACAGGAATGTCAATGAAATTTCGCACAGTTATTATTATTATTATTATTATTACTATTACTATCTTGTGTTCATATTAATTACCATTTATTTATAGCTTGGTGCTTTGCATGTGCCATGCAATGTAAAGAAAATGCAAGATTTTATATAGATTTGGTGGAGAATTTTCTATTTCTATTTTGCTTACAGAATTCGAGATTTTGATTTGAGTTTCTTCGTGTACGTAGTATGAATTCAGTAAAGTAAAGGTTACATATGTACTTGGATACGTACATAGAGACATGATCAGGCAAGTATTATTAATTAATTACAAAATCTTCTAAGTAAGGTGATTAATATAAACCTGATCATGAGTATACTTGATTTTCGGCCATTATGATTAATTTATCTTAATTAGACTATGTAAAATTCTTTGTTTTATCATATCAAAGAGTTAGATTATTGGGTGCATGCATGGTAATTATTTTATCATTTTTCTAATTAATTTATTATTATTATTATTATTATTGAACATGTTGGTATGCTGAATTTATATGAGGTGTGAAGATTATAGACGACAATATATTATTCTATGGGTTAATTAATTAATCGTTGTGGACATTTCGTCAGAAATATTAACATCATGTTGGGTATCCCATGCAGGCCTGCTTCTTTAACCCTTTACCAGAAGGAAAGAGAGAAGGTTAAAAAGACAGGAAATTCATGCACCTTCTCTAGTGTATAAAACAAGCTTTAATTGCATATTTGAAGAATTAATTAAGCGTGAACGATTCGTTTTAATCAAGGTTCTACCGTCGTTGACTGATAAAGTGGTCAAACACCAAATTAATACACACAAAGTCAAAGCATCTTCCCTGCCTTTTGAACCAATTGACCCCATAAAATATGAACAGGTTCCTTGCACGGAGTCGATCGAACAAAGCAACAAAGTTAAACCGTGCGTTGTTTCTCTCGATTCCAAATTCGAAGCTACAAAGTTTAATTTAGGCTACATGCATGGCTTTTTAAAGATAAACCCTAAAAGATTTTGTATTACTACAGTACTTGCAATAATGGGTTTAAGCTTATACTTCCAAAATATACAAATTCTGAGAAATTCATGTAGAAAGAGTTGTGTTGCTAGTTCTTGAACTCTACAATCGATATTGCATCCATGGCATGAGAAAGCCATGGATGCAAGCTTACACATTGATTGCAAGCATGAAATAAATCCTTCGATGAAATAAAGCCACCTGCAAATATGGCAGGAATTCAGAAGGCACAGCAAGATTCATGATCAACACCATTTTCAATAACTGGTAATCAATCAAAATTGATGTTTTTTTGAAACCCAAGGACACTTTATCAAGATCAAGATCAGACAACAAAACAGAAACTTGTGCTATACTTTATTACAATTTTATTTGTTTTTATATGCGTAGGTACGTAATTTCTAAGCACAAAAGAAAAGGAACCGATCGTTGTTTTCTTGAATAATGAATCGAGGTATATGCAGCAAGAAATGTCCATTTTTTTTTTATGAATAATAAAAATAATAAAAAATTTCCATTTGATTAACTGACAATTGAATAGGGAATACAAGACCTGGCAGATATGGTGTTTGATGAAGATACAAAAATTTCATTGGTTGAGATGGACGGTATGATCTCTCTTGATGCTAACGACCACTTGGAGATTATTTGGACAGATTGATGAAGTCACTTTTTGGAGAGACTCTAACAATTATTTTTTAAAAAATTTGATCAATGAATTCATTTGTCAGAAAAGGGGATTGAATTTTCTATTTGAAAAAATAAAATTTCCTTAGAAAATAAAATGACTTATGATATGATACATTTCATATATAATTTCATTACAAAAACAACTAAGTCACATAATCAAAATCAATTTCATCAAATTACAAATAAATATGATTTTAAAATTTCAAACAAACTCCAACATGTACAAATCATACATTTATACAACAAATTTCTATGGAAAAAAACTATAAAACAAGTAAACACACAAATAAACTACATATACTATATTAAAATTCCATAAAAATTAACATTTTTAAAATGAGTTAAAACAAAAAATGGATAGTTTTGCTTACTTGATGTGAACAATCCTAAAAAAAAAATGAACTATTAGCGAGGAGAAGAAGAAGAAGAAGAAGAAGAAGAAGAAGAAGAAGAAATGAGGGGTCGCTTTGTCAGGTCATAACTTAAATCTTACTGATGGATTTACTGACAACTATTAGCGATAAATTTATTTGATCGGTAATACTATCTGTAAAATGACATATCATTTTTTTTCTTTTCTTCTTATCCCGCTGTAATTTTCTCGGCATACAATGATAGACAATTTTTATTGGTATATATTGAGGGACATAGCAAAAGCATATTTTATCGATAAATATCATACCGACATAATTGTTTTTGTTGATATTTTCATTTGTATTTATAATTTTCTGACAATGAAAGATATCCAAAATACCTTTCTTTATAATGACCTTGAAGAAAAATTCTATATATCCTTATTTTTTTTACCTAGTAATCCCTAACCTTATTTACCATTTACGCAAGTCACGTTATAATCCCAAGGAAGCTTCTTAAAAATGGGTTGAGAAATTACTCGGTGTTAAATTTATGAAATCTCAGGTTGACACTCTTTATTTTCCTTTATCCATTAGCCATTGCATATGTAAAATCTTTTCTCTACTCATAACCTCAAGTTAAGGAACTTGGTCCTCTCAAATATATATATATATATATATATATATATATATATATATATATATATATATATATATATATTCCTGTATTGAGGTTGCATGCACATTTCAAGAGAGGAATTTACTTGAATCAATGTAAATATAATATAGACTCACTTCAAGATGCGAGTCTCATTGCAACTAGATATTAATTACACGGCATGATATAGTTTTTGACGTGAATGTTCTTAATCTTATAAAACCATGAAGTAAACAACTATCTCTCGCTCCTCCGTGGAAGCTAAATATCATGTAATCAGCTGGTTGACTTACATATTTATAGCTTGATGCAATCATTGAATGATTATTTTTATCTTGACATAATCACTTTCTATCTATTTTGAGTTTACTTTCTCTCTTCCATGTTGTTGATTGACAACTATATATATTTACCTCAAGAGTTATATTACACCTTACAAAAGACTTGAGATTTTCTTTGTAATCTATTGTTGTGAGTGAGTGTTGTTTCCATTTTTATAGTAAAAAATATTGATAGAGTGTAAGTGGCATTATAATCATTTGAATATTCAGTTGTGAACTTTCATGTGATCTCATGTAGGTTTTGATCTTCATCTCGTGAAAAATACCATTTATGTTTTAGTTCTACTATTTTTTTCCAGTCAATTTTTTTTTTTTTGTGAATTTGATCCATTTACATTAAAGTAATTAGAAATTAAACTTTGTTATTTATTTTATTTGACTTAGTGTTGACTAATTAAACTTAGTGTTGAGTATTTGCGGTGTCGAGAAAAAAAATACTAACTCCAGGTAATGTAATGCTTGATTTGGAAAAACTAAATGAAATTATATTTAATTAAAAAAAATAAAGATATAGGAATTGAATTTGAACGATAGTAAAGTATTGAGCTTCTTTTTCTTGCAAATATCAAGGATGGAATTGAATGAAAAAGGAAGAGATTCAAGCCTTTTTTTGTTATATTCGCTGGATTTGTTTCTCAATTTGATCCTTTCACTCAGGGTTATTTGTTTTTGTATTTCTAAAGTATTTTTAAAAAATTTAAATTTTTTTTATTTTTTCTTTACTTCAAATTAATAGTTTTTAGGTGTTTTTAAATCATTTTGATGTACTGATGTTAAAAATGATTTAAAAAAAATATTATTTTGATACATTTTTTAGTAAAAAATACTTTAAAAAACAACCACAACCACTTGAATCTGTAATCCAAGTCATAAATTTCTCTTACTTCTTTAAACTTCTTTAAACACACTTTAAACACTTTGATATTTTGTTATATTATAAAAATTTCTTGATACGAGTCACGTTGCAGCGCAGACCACTAATATTTCTAATCAAATAATACAAGGGATCCTTGCAAAATAGTCACATAATTAAAAGTGAGGGTTTATAATTGAAATTGAGAGTTTTTTTTTTTTTTTTTGGGCTATAAGTAGGCAGAATTGTACATATAGATTTATTAGGACATAGATTTACTTCTAGAAAAAACAAAACACAATAGATTACAAGGAAGAGAAATTATTTGCCTTTTATGTAATAAGGAATTAGATTTAGTTTTGAAAATTGTAGTAGATTTATAATTTGAATTCAATGCACTAAATCCATAAAATGTTATTATTTTTACCATGCTTTAAATCATGTTCATCCCGTTTGAATTTAAAGAAAGATTTATATTTAGCAAATATAACAGTCATGTCTTTAAAAACAATTACGAGAGGGTCTCAATCTTTTTAAACTACTATATATATATCATCAAGCAAACAATTTGATTCCCAAATTTTATAAATAGAAAAAAAACCCCTCAAATCTATCAAAAAAATAAAAAAAAATATTTACCTTATCATGTGTAAATATTTGAATCTTGAACTTATAAAAAAAATTCTATAAGAGCTAATTAATGAAAAAGATTTGATATAAAAAATAAAGGTAAAAGATATGAGAAAGATCAGATATAAAAAAATTAATTTGAAGCAAATAAAAAAATATAAAATTTTTAATATTTTTTAAAAAGTAAAAACAACAGGTAATTATTAGAAAATAGATTTACTTCTAAAAAAACAAAAGCAGCGCAATATATTACTATAAAAAGCAAAGAATTTATTGTTTACCTTATATGGAATAAGGAATTAGATTTAGTTTTGGAAATTATAGTAGATTTATAATTCGAAATATTATTGTCTATCCGGTTTGAATTTAAGGATTTATATTTAGCAAATATAACAGTCATGTCAAAAAAATAAAAATAAAACAAATCAAATGGCAAATTTTATAAATAGAAAAAAAATCCCCAAATTTACCAATCTACCCAAAAACATAATAGGAAAAAAATGTTTAATGATATTAGAGGTCCTTGTGTTATTGGTTTTTGATAAAGATACCCTTTCGATTTCAATATGGGCAATTAGATCCTTATGATGTTTGGTCCGTTAGGCAATAGAGGTCCTTCTATTTATAATCCGTTAATTTTGCCTTTTAAAAGGGAGTGGAACACATGTAAGCTTTTTATTGGTTCCTATCATAGAAAAAAAGAATTTTTTAAAAAAATTAATGTATATATTAAAATTAAAAATCAATTTTTTTTCACATTTTTATTTATTTATACTTAGAAATTGTTTTCCATTAGAAAACGTTTTTTTACTTTATATTTAAAAAGAAAAAAAATTGATTAAAAATTTTATGTTGATTTTCATATTTGTTTTATGTTTCTAGCTTATTTTTTTTATTTTATTTCTAAAATCCAAATAAAAGTATTAGTAAATAAATACATTTTATGCAAAATTATAAAATCTCAAACACATAAAATAAGCTTTCATGAAAAAATAAATTAAGAAAACAAGCCTAAGAGAAAAATATAAAAGTTGAATCAAGAAAGTTTCATCTATAAATACATAATTTTATCAAGTAAAAAAAATAAATTTAAAAAATAAAAAAATCACTTTATTTTGGTAAATATTATAGATAATAGTTGGTCCAAAAATCAATTAATATCACGGGTTAGATGATTGATTAAGATTTTTGAAATCTGGTTAACCCGACCTAACATGTATACTCTATTTTTTTTTTATTTTTATATTTGGTAATTTGTGAATTGAATATTTATTTTATTTTATTTATAAATGTTTCCTATACAAAGTTCTTGTTAATAGGTTTGCTATTACTTTTTTTAACATAACAAAAAGAGCTTGTCTCTTTGCTCTAAGGTGATTATAATTTAATTACGGTGGAATGTATAAAAATTGGACCTAATATTGGGGATATCATGGCACCTATAATTTTTATTGTAGGTCTGTCTCCAAATACGAATCCATAAAAATTAGCAATATAAACCAAATTCGTGAATATTTTTAATATTTATAAAAAATTTTTAGCTCAATTCAATATATTAAATTTACTCGGGTTCAAAAAAATAAATAAATAAAATTTATAATTTATAAAATATTAAAAATTAAATTAAATATAATTATAGACTCAAACTCAACCACGGCTACAAACATCACTACTGAAAAACTAATAAAAAGCTAACATGCGTTCCCATACTTTCAAAAGTCAAAATTAACAGATAATTAGGTTGATTATAGACGAGGGACCTCTGTTACATAATGGAGAAAATTATAAGAATTCAATCGCCTATAAATTGAAACTATAAGGATGTTTTTGTGAAAATAGATACCACTTTAACCTTTAATATCATTTTTTTTTTAAAAAAAAAACAAGTTTTAAAAATTCGTGCTTTTTTGTTGTGCCTATAAATTAATGTTCCTCAGTTGATTCACTAGACAACCCTCCAGTCTGCAACTCTTAATATTATTTTCCCTGTCTGTAGTGTATTGCTTATAAGTTGACTGATCACCACCAACCATGGCTGTGATGATGTTGGTGTTGACAAGTCTATTAGTTATATTCATCTTTTCACTTCTCAAGGTTGCATATGATACCATATCATGTTATTTTCTTACACCAAGGCGCATCAAGAAAATCATGGAGAAGCAAGGGGTGCGGGGCCCAAAACCCCGCCCTCTCACCGGAAACATCCTAGACGTTGCCGCTTATGTTTCTAAATCAACTTCCAAGGACATGGATCACATCACTCATGACACTGTCAATCGTCTCTTGCCACATTATGTTGCTTGGTCTAAACAATACGGTATGCAAGCATATCTCACTGTCGAGACGACGGGACTTGAACCGGAGACTTAATCCATTGTTTTACTGAAAGAAAAAACCTTATATTTGCTCTCCTTTTTTTGTGTTTTTTACAGGGAAAAGGTTCATATTTTGGAATGGGGTAGAGCCACGGCTGTGCATATCGGAGACAGAAATGATCAAGGAACTTTTAACAAAGTATAGCACTAAATCTGGAAAATCATGGCTGCAGAGAGAAGGAACAAAACATTTTATTGGTCGTGGTTTGTTAATGGCTAACGGCAGTGATTGGTATCATCAACGCCATATTGCGGCGCCATCATTCATGGGAGAAAGGCTCAAGGTTAATAAATAGCTCATGACATGATTCATATTGTTGGTATTTGATTCGTTTTTAATGATTGAAGTTCTGGAAAAAATGGTGGGTTAATTTAGATTTTTTATTTTCCTGGTTATGAAGAGCAAAGCAGGGCTGATGGTGGAATGCACAAAGAATATGCTCCAATCACTGCAAAATGCAGTAGAATCAGGCCAAACAGAGGTAGAAATTGGTGAATACATGTCTAGAGTTACAGCTGATATAATTTCAAGAACCCAATTCGGTAGTAGCTATGAAAAGGGGAAGCAAATATTCCATCTCTTAACAGAATTGCAAAGTCTTTGTCATCAGGCAACTAGGCACTTGTGCCTTCCCGGAAGCCGGTAGGTCTTATTCAGAGAAATAGAATTTATTTTTTTTTTTTTATAATCTGATTCTATATCTGATAAAAAGTAGTGTATGGATTTCTTTTACGTGGTCATTTTTTTTCCTTCCATACTCTTCTTTCTCTTTCAAGTCAGTTCTGGCTCTTCAGAAATTTACTAGTGATTCCTTGTCTGCAACAACTTGCATTAACAATAGATTCAGGGTCATGTGGGATTAAATTTTAATGTATTCCTCTGACAGGTTCTTTCCAAGCAACTACAACAGACAAATAAAATCTAAGAAGATGGAGGTGGATAGATTACTGCTGGAGATTATACAAAGCCGGAAAGACTGCGTAGAGATCGGCAGAAGTAGTTCTTATGGAGATGATTTACTGGGGATGCTTCTAAATGAGATGGAGAAGAAGAGAAGTGATGGTTTTAATATAAACCTGCAGTTGGTTATGGATGAATGTAAGACATTCTTCTTTGCTGGACATGAGACAACTTCTCTTTTACTCACATGGACAGTCATGCTTCTAGCTAGCAACCCTTCCTGGCAAGAAAAGGTGAGAGCAGAGGTGAAAAAAGTCTGCAATGGTGAAACTCCTTCAATCGACCATCTTCCCAAATTCAATCTGGTAAGTAACAATTTATCAAGCCTTTCAAAATCCGTCCCCTTTACCCTAAACCATGCAAAACAGTGGGGGCTTAATTGGCAGTAGAATCCATAGTGCAGGGAGGTATAATTATACTGAAATCCAACACAATGATTCTAAATGTAATTTCCTCTAGCTTCATGAAGAATTCAATTGTAAATTGACGCCTGAGCTGTTTACAGTATAGATATGAAAATTGTCCTGTCTACTGATGAGATAGTTGTCATTGCCTAACCTTTCTAAAACTTTTAACTAAAAGTTGCACCTACCAAATCCTACTTGCAGCAATATAATTAGCAATGACTATCTTCCTCAGATAAGCTAAAGAATATCAGTTTTAAATATTTTCATTTCTCTCTTTTTAAGGTGGAAAATCTTTTTGCCATTAAAGAGAATTAGACAAAATGCTCTTGTACTATTGTGCTTTTAGCTAGCTGGTGGCACTCAGTTATGTATGACAACGAAAAGTCTAGGGTCATTTCCAAAGAAAATATAGAACCACCACCACCTAATTTAACAAATCAGGCCTTATAGTTCATGGTTCGCCACTCCAGAGCTCGTTTTTCTAAGCTAGATTGCTTCAAGGTATAGTTTATGGAAGAAGCCAAAGAATCCCAATATTGATTGATCCATTTGACAGCCTAGCTGCCAACCTAGTGATGATTAAAATGGAATCATCCTAAATGAGTCAAAAGGGATTTCGTATTCTTTAGGTTCACGCAGGTTGGTATGGTCAACAAAGGTCCTATAGTGGCCATGTAAAGTTTTGTACCTTCCATTAAAGCCAAAAACCACCTACATTCCTTGCCTTTTGATCCCCGATTATCTGGTCAAGTTTTTTCTTCATGGTCAACTAACTTGTATACGAACTTCTTTCCTTTGCTGCAGTTAAACATGATTGTAAGCGAGTCTCTGAGGCTCTACCCATCGGGCACTTTGCTCCCTCGAATGGCCTTCGAAGATATTAAGCTAGGTGATCTTGATATTCCAAAGGGGCTACAGATATGGATTCCGGTTCTAGCAATTCACCACAGCGAAGAATTATGGGGAAAAGATGCAAATGAGTTCAATCCTGACAGATTTGCCTCCAAGTCATTTGCTCCCGGACGGCATTTCATCCCTTTTGCGGCCGGACCCCGGAATTGTATAGGCCAATCCTTTGCTATGATGGAAGCTAAAATCATATTAGCCATGTTGATTTCCCAGTTTAGCTTCAATATTTCAGATTGTTACCGCCATGCTCCTGTTGTTGTCCTTACAATAAAACCAAAATATGGGGTTCAAGTTTACTTGAAGCCCTTGAATTCGTGAAAAAAAGATTTTTTCATTATATTACAGTCAAGAAATTAGATGTCTAAATAGTGAAGTTTGTGCTCTCAATTTTGTAAACAAGGTGATACAGCCACTAATAAAATAAAAAAAGCACAGTGAGAGAGGTTTTGTTCAAACATGCCTTTGCCTGTCCATTTTCGCAAGTAATTAACTGTGCTAATTAACTTCTAAATTAGCAAAATATCCTAACTACTCCAAGTAATCTAAGACCAAATTAATTTAAGGCAAACTTTTGTGAAGCCAAAAAAACTCAGGAGGCCATCCAATGAAAGAAGGAGAGAGGCACTACAGGCATGCTTAAGAGGTCAAATTAAGCCAGTAGAGCATCTAAAGGCGATGAAAAACGAGTTTGAGTGCTGTGTAGATCAGCCTGAGATGCTCATGGAAAAGACTAAATAAAGAAACAAATATGTGAAGAGGGGAAAAAGGGTTTCTTCTTTAGCAATTGATGCCCATAACACTTGTAAAGATAACGATGATTCTTCCATTCTCTTCTCTCCAATTAGATCTTGATTTAGCTAAGTGCTCTAACTTTCTACACTGATAAAACAAATAGCAAGGCCAGCTTGCGTAGGGCATTTTGGCCCTTAGAAAGGATGCTTTCTGATCAGCCAGTACCCTCCCCCCCATCATATACTTCCTGCACCTGCAGCCTGTTATTCTGCTCCTTCCACTACTCATTTCCTACTATTATTTTTGCTTCAACTTACTATTTATTTATTCCTCTTTTTTTGTCACTGTCCTTGATCACTTTGCACGAGAAATTCCAACTATTTTTTTTTCTTAAGATGAGATTGTTTTTTATACATCAAAATTACTGGTATATATCAAGTAGATTATATACACCTCGACAATTATGTTATAAATGACATGAACAGAAAAAGATCACAGAAAAATCACAGTAAAGATCCGGGAAGAATATGTTAGTAAATACTGTGAAAGACGAGATCTTTAAGTAGAAGGAAATTGTTATGATAAACGTATCTGTGCTTTAAGTGATTTAATTTGGTCCGATTGTTTTTCCAAAATCAAAGCACGAGCTGTCGAGCTCGATGTTATTCAAATTTCTCAAGTTTTAATATATATTTTTCTTAATTAATTATTATAAGTATATTTAGCACATATTAGTAATCGAATATTTTTTTTTCCTTTGTAATTCGAATTGTGATCAAATCGTCATAACTTAGTGAAGGACGTAAATTTATATTTAAAAATTCGCCCTCCCGGCCATTGAACCATATTTCTAGTTTATAAAAACAAACACTTGCCCCTGAGAGAATTCTTTAATGGTTAGGATATCGAATTTCTTCTTGGAGATCAGATCTCTGGCTCAAATTTTGAGAAAGGTGAGTTGGATTTTTTTTTTTTAATGTTCGTGTTTAGACCAGCTTCTATATACATCGAATGATCTCACGAGTTCTAAAATTAACGACTATGCAAGTATTCAGCGACCCTGAGATTTGTGAGACTCGAACTAGTGATCTCTAGGAAGCAAATCTAGAGCTGACCAGTGGAGCTACACCCCTCGATTTAACATATAAAATTGGTTTGTTTTCATTGTGTAGCCTAAGCTTTTTAATTTTTTATTAACCAAAAAAAGAATTATATTAATCACACATTTACTGTTTCATTGTTGTAAAACCTTGTCGAAATTAAAAATGACATGATCAATAAGGATATGAATTATTGTTCATCACAAGTTCAAACCGATGGTTACTCTGTGAATCAAAAGCTAGTAACTATTACTTGCAGAGCATAAAATAAGAAATAGTAAAATTGGTAAGCGTAGCCATTGAAAAGGTGTAGATACCAAGTTCCAACACGCGCGGCTAACTATTTTCTTTACATGTCACTGGGGAAGGCAATGGATATTTATTATTAACAGTTAAATTTTTTAAATATCTATATAGATATTTTTTATTTAATTATTATTTATTATTTAATAGAAAATAAAATAGTTAATATATACATTAAATAATAAAATTTTAAATATTATACATTTATGTGTTTTATGTCAATATCAAGAAGTGTATATATCATATTATATTAAAAAAAATCTAAATATATCTATATAATATAAATATATTTCAGGTTAGCATCAGGTGAATTTAGGGTTAAATTTGACAATATTTATATCTTGTTCTTTACATATTAAATAAATTAATTATCCAAAAGATATTTATTCGTTCAAGTTAAATTGAATATGTTTTTATCGGGTTTGAATTAATATATTATTTTAAATATCACCAAGTTTGATTTCTCTATTTACATACATACATGATACATGATGTAAATTGAAATCGAATTAAAATTATTCGAGTTGAAGTTGAGATAATTATTTGAAACTATATACTTAGTTAACTAAACTAAGTTACAGTCCATTCCATGTTTTAGAACATTGCTACATGGGAGTCTAAATTTGCGGATTACAAGCAAAAGGTCATGTGAAATCAAAAGGCAGACAAGCAAATGGTAATCATTTTCACAAAAAGGCAGTAGTTAGTTTGAAAATGTGAAAATTTGTGATGAAAATGGAAGAAAGGCAATCCAGAACACATGATCCAACTAGCCGAAGGAATAAAGATCTTTTTTTTTTTTTTTCTTTTCTCGTAAGCAAGTTGCCTCATGCGTGGCTGATAACTTGGAGTCGTCCTTGCTAGTTTTGGCTGCCCCCAATTGATTCTATTTGTGAGGATCTTAATGAAGATGGACAGTTTAGTGGTACGATTTATTATTTACTAATTAGGGTTCTTAATGTGAAAATGTTTATCTTCAAACTTTTTGGAGAAAACAGAGATGCAGTGCAAGATAAAAAAAATCACCTTTGGTCCTTCTACTTTTAAGATTTGATCAGATCACGCCCTTTACAACATTTTGTCCCCAAATTGAACCCTTCTCCATGAACTGAAGGCGATTTCAAATCTTCCATTACAAATTTCTGTTAAGTTGAAAACTATCATTGGTTGACTAAAAAAAGGATGATAAATAGAACTATCATCTCTCGGATCAGTCAATCACTGGGCCTCGATATATATAGGTCTAACGAGCTGATAGACCCATTATCTCTAGGCTTAGTCAGGCGTTAAGCCCGTATTCTTTTTATCTCTGAAGAATCTTAGACTTTATATTTTACTCTCATGTGTCATAGATATTTTACTCTAATAATTTAGGGATATTTTGCTCACACTTTAGGCTATTCTCTTCATAAAGAGACGTTTGAACTATAAATACACCAGAATCCTTCAAATGAGGGAGGGGGTCTCGATTCTCTACTCCATATTTATTCTCATTGTCTCTTTAAGATGTTACTATATTTTCTCTATAAAAAAATATTTACTTAAGAAATGGAGAATCTTTAAATTAACCAGAGGAAATCTTTTGCAGATATGAAACACTAGTCACCAACCTCCTTAGCTAGGAAGAATGAATCAGGTTGTTAGAACCAAAAGATTAACCGATTATTCAAGACATAAACTTTGCTTCCAAGCTACTTGGATATTTTGGAACGACGTCGTATCATGTATCTATACCAGTAATTAAGATTGAAAATAAATATAAAAAAAATTTGAAAATCTATTGGAAACCAAATGTAATATTGTCTAAACTTAAAAAAAAAAGTTAACTAGAAAAGTGAAATATTTTATTTAATAATAAAATAAAATTAAAAATTAATTAATCTTTATTGTAATATTTTATTATAGCAGTAAGATTTTTAGCCCATTTATGTATACCAGTAAGATTGAAAATAAATCCCTCCATTAGAGGGATGATTGATGATTTTTAGCCTCATTTATTTTCACACACTGTATTTGATGCTCCGAATAATATTTTCCAAGTTAATGAATTGATGATATGAAATATGTGACTTCTATATCTTGGACGAAGACGAACGCAAGAGAAAAAATCGATAAATGTGCTCCACGAGAAGGAAATTCTGTCAAGAATGAAAGAAAGAAAAGAAATCTTTCACTTTGGAAAAGGAATTAAGGTGATAATTACAGCAGTATAGTTGAAATATTTGAAGATCAATTATTTTTGAAGAATAATTTAGTATTTGACTTGATATATTTACAAGAATAAAAATATTTTAAAAAAATTATTTCTTAAAAATTATTTTATTATATAGTGAATGCAAATAAATTACAAAATACATATAATATGATGCACTAAATGATTTTTTTCATTCAAGTTAAGACTGATATATAGGATTGAGATAAAGACAATTAATTCTTAAACAATTATTATATTACAACTAATGATATTTGTTTAATTTTCATGTTTGTGAACAAGCTTATCAAGAAATTAACAAAACAATTTGAATGCTAATTTGAAATTTTTGCGTGCTTGAGAGTGTGGTTGCGGTTGCTTTTCAAAGTACTTTTCATACCGAAATGCATTAAAATGATATTTTTTTATTTTTTAAAAATTATTTTTGAGATCAACATATCAAAACAATCCAAAATATACAAAAAAATTAAATTTTAATAAAAACAATTTAAACTTTTTAAGAACACTATTTACACCGCATTCTTAAACGATTGATGTTACATAAATCAGATTTGATTTTAGAGTTCAAATATAACATTCTAGCTCAGCTCGACCTCGATTTATGTTACATAAATCAAAATTTATACATTATGATATTAGATTTGATTTTAGATGCAATTAGTGGTGCCCAATCCTTGAGAGGTAAATGTACTTAATTGGTGTTTTCTAATACGTATACTATACATATTATATGTCAAGTACGTATTCCTTGATTTGAGCTCCCAACACATTTGTTGAAAGTGATACACAATCCTATGATATATAGCGATTAATTGTAAACCTTTTTATTCATTATCTTCCCTCTGCGCGAGTGGGTTTTATTAAATGGTTCAAAAGTAGTGGTTTGTACTTTAATGCTTGGTTGCGTTTGCACTAGAGTTTTAGTAAATTTTAAATTTTTTATTAAATTAATTTTTTATTATATTTCTAGATTCTTTTAATGTATTAATATAAAGAATTATTTTAATAAATTTTTAAATAAAAAATACTTTAAAAAATATCTACTAATAATCTCCCTCTCCCAAAGAAAAAAAAAAAAAAAAGAGGTGGCGGCATGTCGAAAAGTAGGGTGAACGAGCACGAGGGAATAAAGGTGATGAATAGATGTATATACAAGGCCTCTCTCCTTGATGTAAACATATATTTTATTTGTGTTAAAATATGTGATAAAAAGAAAAAAAAGAAATGCACTAGATATCAAATTATGCGCCACCATTACTCTCACCTTCACTACCGTGTCCTTCCCCACCACTCTTGCCTGCCTTGCAAAAACATAATGAACAACTAAGTGCTTCACCAATTTAAAATTATGCTGCAAGAGAATGTGTCTATTCCGAAGAACTCCAAAGTTATCATTTTAAATCTCCATGTCCATTATTAAATTGAGGTCCAAGTGGATCATTATTAATTGTCCATATACTTTTAATTAGGTGATAACTCGTGCGGCCATTTAGCATATAAAATTAGTAAATTCCCCATCTCACGCTATCTTTAAGCTAGCAGTCGATAACTTTGATTAATTTATGAGTTGTAGTTTACTTTAGCATCCAGGGATAAGTATATATCCATACATTAACCCTTTCTAGCACTAAGGTACGTGGAGTTAATTTCGTCAGTAAATCAAGATTAAAGATGAGGTTAGGCTGCTAGTAACATCAATGACTAGTGATTTAGCCGCCACCTAAAATACCTTCCACGCATCGCCCAAGAATTCATTAGGCTAATTATTATGCTGGGGGTATAAATACATCGTACAAGGGGCACTCACCAATAGGTTGGATTTTTAAGCTTGGACATAATTTCCTTAATATGTATTATAACGTGTATATAGTACATAATCTCTCACCATACCTTGTTAATGGACAATTCCTGTTATTTTTAAAAAAGGGACAAACTTTGAATTAGTTCCTAGAATGAAGATTCTAAATTTTTTTTATTTTATTGAAGGATTTATAGGATCTTGATAGTACATGAATCTTGTTATTTTATGGAGTGGAAGGGCTGCAGTGTTATCTTACCCTAATAGTATTAACAAAAAAAAAATTCTGAAATATATATTAAAGAGGGGTAAATATTCTTTATATATTATTAATAAGAAATAACTAGTAGGATCTATTGAAGACTCTTATAAACATAGAGCTGCAAAGAGACCAGTAGCCTTGACCTTAACATTTTATGTTAAGGGTCACCAAAAAAAAAAAAAACAAGCGGAGTCTTATGGTTCAATATGGAGCTTGGGCTCAGCCTTGGGCTCACATGGACAATCAACGTGTGACATGTGTTGGTTTTTAAGGCTTGGTTCAACGTATCAACCAACCGACCTTGGGCTCTGCTTTTGATAAGTTTCTTAGACTTTTCAGAATTGAGCCTATAATTAATGTCTTTATGACCTATTACCATCTGGTCGTTAGCACTAATAATGGTAATGACATGCGTTGGTTTTTTACCTTCACAAATATACCCATAAGAGTCATGAAAGGAATCTTGCACAGAAAACATGTTTAAGTCAAGAAATGAATGGGAAAGTGGCTGATAATAAGATATAATGAGCCAATCATCCCTAGATATGGGATACAACAAATTTAAATTTGTTCTTATTGTTGGAGGGCACCTCTCCCTGATGTTAATAGTAGACCTTGTTTGAGCTCAGATGAGGAGAATACACGCGCTGCATTGGCATTGGTGTTAAGCAGGTACAATGCCAATAAAATGGACAAATAGCATTACCAGGCCATATTGCAAAGTATGCAACTTATTTACCCCTTGTTTTTTGTACATCTAAGTTCATTATTGACTTTGTTTTTATGCAGGACTAATAATTGAAAGAGAATGAGAAAATTCAATAATATTTGTCGAGGAGAGTTCACAAAGAGGGTCTTCATCTCTTAACTTGAGTGGAGGCAAGACTAGAGAAGATATGGAGGATGACCTCATCATTATAGACGAACTTTATATCTCTGAGGACATAATTGCAAGAGCTAGGACTTTCACAGAAATAGAATTTAAGGGTAATTGTAATCCCCTACCTGGGGGTCAAGAAGATCTAACCCCCCTGAAGTAATTGTGGGTGTTTTTGCCTACTTTAAGAGAAATAGGGTCTCCACCCCTGTAGACAATAATGCTCCAACCTTGATTGTTGAGGCTTTTGTGGTGGCTTCCCTCTGCCTTTAGTTCTGACCTTGTCTACAGAAGCTGTAGTTGTTGGGTCTTTTACCTAAGTTGTTCTCAGGGAAGCAAAATAGAGATTTGAAGATGCTTTTGTCATTTGGGCTCTCGACTGAACTCCCTTTAGTTTCCCCACCCTAACTAGATATGAGAGACAACTCATAAAAGTTATTGTTGGTGAAAGGTTATGCCTTGATAAGACAAACCTTGAAGTAGTGAAGCAGCTATAGAGGATTCTCATCATTCCTTCAGACATCTCAATGATGTCTAATGAGAGTTATAACTGTTATTGGGCCTTAACTAGATAAATTACCTTTAATGTAAGGAACTTTCTCATTTAACCTTTTAGTTTCATTTTATGATCATTGTTCCTAACAATAGCAAACTTTCATGATATGTGCTCATTCTAAAAGGCATTGGATGAGCGAGAGAAACTAAGTAAGAGAGGTTATTGCCAAACATAAGGCAGGTCAGACTTACCTCTAATGGCCAAGGAAGGAGAAAACCGTTATGAAGGCTGAACTAAGAAGCCTTAAGATAGCCTATACATTGCTAAAAAAACAGATGCAAGGCATTGTTCTTCATTTGGTCTCCACTGAAAATTAACTTCAGGCTGCTTATAACCATATGGATACCCTAAAACAATATATTCTTAAAGTGTAGTCCATTTAAGACAACATGAGGGTTGAGCTTCTCGCTGCCAGGAAAAAGCCTAGAGTTCTTGGGTGTAATTAGAGGCTTTGAGAAACTCTCATATGGAGTTTCAAGAACTTTTTGAAAGGCCTTCCGCTTTGTCCGAAATGATTATAGACAATATCTTTTTTCTCATATTCAATTTGTATTTCTTCAATCAATCAAGGGGAATGCAGGTGGACTTCAATTTTGCTTTTCATTTAGTTTCGAAGCTTGATTTTGCATATGTGTTCTCTACTAGGGCTGCAGCTACCTAACATAGAGAATATGTAGCTGAAGAGTTTGACCTAGATGTTTATGCTTTAACCACCAACTCCCTTTATCCTTATAAACAACCTTGATCATACAGGATTTATCCTTGTGTAATGCCTTTCATTTTCATATGAAAATTTTATTTTTATATATATTTTTTTTCTATATTGACTTGTATAGTTTGCATGAGCCTAACACCTATAGTAAAAATCTCATGTAGGATCCAAAGTTCTTAGGAGATTTTGAAAATTTGTATGGGTCTAACGTCCATACTTAGAAAAATATTTTTGAAAGTTTGTATAAGTAAAATGTTCAGTTTCAAAATTTGGCAAGAACTGAACTTTGAACTTTTCCTAACATTAGTAGGATTCAGTAGGATTGAACCTTTTCCTGGAACCAAGAGGGAATTTAGGTTACAAGTATATCCTTATATTTGAATGAAATTTCAACGAGTTGGTGAGATGCCCCTAAACATTATATAGATATTGGTGTTGTTACACTAAGAAGACCAAAATAGACCTTATGAAGAGTTTTAGGCTATTGCCCTATTAAGACAATTGATTAATTCATTCTAAGGTGAGTTGTGCAATCACACTAGGGAGATCATGTCAATCCTTGTTATTGAGACCTTGTCAATCCCATCTTTGAAAAGTTGTACAATTGCACTAGTAATACCATATCAATCCCTTCCAAGGTAAATTATGCAATTGTACTAGGGAGACTGAGTTGATCTATTTTAAGCTAAATTATGCAATCGCACTTGAGAGACTAAGTCTATCTCATCCCTAAAAAAGTTATAGGGCTATTGTCCTAGAGAGATATTGTATCAATCCCATCCTTGGAGAGTTGTGCAATCGCACTATGAAGACAATGTCAATCAAGGTAAATTATACAATCATGCTAGATAGACTAGGTTAATCTATTCCAAGGTAAATTATGCAATCGCACTATAAAGACTTGGTGATAATGGTAATATCAAGGTAATATCATTGGAATTAATAATAATAATAATGATAATGCTAGAAGGAGATGTTAGACATGAAAAACTACAGTGATAGTGGTATTATGATAATGATGATAGTCGTTGCGATGATGATAATGGAGATGATATCTACGGTGTGATGTTGGTTATGGTTGTGGTAATATATATTAGTAACATGATATTCTATAAATAAAAGAAAACATGATTAAAGAAAAAAAATATTATTTTTTCTAGAAAAAAAAATAAAAAAAACAGGAAATTGCAGTGATACCAAATAAGACCTATCATTTTAAATTTGCTCGTCGAATAATTATGTGAAGTGCCAAACTCCTAATTCTTCTTGAATGCTTGTTAAAGGCTTTGAAAGTTAAGATCATATTAAATATTGTCTAATATATCGTGCTAAATACTTTCAATATCTATATATATATATATATATATATTCTTCGACATGCACAGATCAGGTATACTAAAAGCTAATTTGGTTGGTAAAATATTTATCTAATATTGTTTAATTTATCGTGAAGCGGTAGGAGGACAACCTCTGCCTGTTCAACCACGATGGAATTAATTATCATGATGATCAACAATATTAATTAAGACGGGAAAACACAGTGTTATGAAATCCCATCAAGGGCACCGACAATATTTGATTGGCCTAATGTGCCTTAGCAGCCATCACTAAAACATCCTCTAAAATGTCAATTGCCACCTTTTCGCTTCTCTAATGGTCCAATATTCCTTTACAATTAATCAATTTCTGCCTTCATAAGTGTGTTATACAAAACAAAATCCAAGCCATTCAAGATATTCGGAGATCTTCTAGTGAATCTCAAGACTTTAGAGTATGAGGCATAGATTGTTCAACTATCTATGATCGACAACTCAAATATAAAAACCTAAATCCTTAAAATCATGTTTGGCTGATGCGAGAGAAATTCCTTACCAGTCTCTGCCCCAGCCAATCTTCTAGATCTATAAGATTTTGTTTCCAAAGTCTCTATATTTTCATCAGGGTGCTAATCTTTTTTTTTTCAAAAAAATTGCTTTTTTGGATTCATGTTGGCATACCAATCCTGTACCAAAAAGACAATAAAGAAAAAGGTTGGCATTGCACTAATCAACTTATCATATCCTCTAAAAAATAATTATAGATATGATCCTCAATCCAATTAGTTTAATTAGTAGTAACTATGTTATTGTCCACACTAAGCTACGGTCAAATCAGATTTTTTTGGACATGAAGAAATATATAGATATTGTTAATGTAATTTTTAGTAAAAAATACATATATTATACAAGGATTGACATAAAATGACATGGTCAACATGGCAAGTTTAAAAACAATTCGGACGCCTAATAAAAATATAGTTTGATTAAAAAATATTAAGACGACATCTTTTAAAAAAAATATTTAAACGATAACATGTTAGATTAACTCAGGTCAGCTCATGTTAATCTGTCAAATTCACTACCCAAGTCTTGAGACCCTATTAACCCTATTGAAAGCAAATAAAAAAATTATTAAATCCAATGCTTAATATTGAATGATGAAATTGAAAATAAAATTCAAATAAGCCGAGTCAACCCTGATTAACATGTTAAATATGAGTTATGACTTCGGGATAACCCTATAGAAAACAAATTGAAATAAACTATGATACTCAATTTTCAATCAACTTATTATTGAATGATGAAATAAAAAAAATCATCCGAGTCAACTAGT
This sequence comes from Populus deltoides, assembly GCA_015852605.2. NCBI lineage: Eukaryota > Viridiplantae > Streptophyta > Magnoliopsida > Malpighiales > Salicaceae > Populus > Populus deltoides. The sequence goes on from CM027573.2 coordinate 14,790,595, forward strand.
CAAACCTATGACCTAAGTCATGAAACCAGGATAACCTCAGAGAACACACACTGGAACAAATTATGAAGCATAATTTCCATTCAACCCAATATTGAAAGATAAAATTGAGAAAGTCTCAACCAAAAATATCCAAGTCAGCTTGATTAATTCGCAACCCAGGTCATAAAATGATAATAACCTCATAGAAATTAAATTAAAAAAATTATAACGCTCAATTTCCAATTAACCTAATTTTAAAGGATTAAAATGGAGGAAAAAAGAAAAAAAAATGAACCCAAGTCAACTAGGGTAACTTGTCAAACTCGGGTTAAGAGACTTGTATAACTCCATAAAAAACAAATAAAAAAAAAAGTTATAAAGTTCTCAATCAACCCAATGTTGAAAGATGAAATTGAAAAAAAAAATATTCAATTAAAAAAAACAAAAAAAGTCATCATCAACCTAACTAGCCCGCAAGACCATGATAATCCCATAGAAATAAAACCAAGAAAATTATGAAGCTCAATTTCAAATCAACCCAATGTTGAAAGATAAAGTTGAGAAAAGAATAATTAAAAAAATGACTCGAATCAACATGACTAACTTAGGTCATGAGACGGGATAACTTCATGTAAAGAAAATTGGAAAAAATTATGAACTCCAATAACTAGTAAACCTAATGTCAGAGGATGAAATTGAATTAAAAAACTAAGTTTGAAATTTAAAAAAAAAATCTTAAAAAACTTATGGATCAAAATGTAAAAGATCTTTTTTTAGGTTCAAAGTGTAAAAGACCTTGGCATGTCACTAATCATTGCTACATTGAAATGTCAAAGACTTTTAGTATATGTTAATTATATTATTTGATATTAATTAATAAAATCTAAATGAATTCTAGTATTTAATCATCCAACTCAGTTAGTTCAATTTGATAAACTTTATGATAGCGTTTGGTTGTTGTCTCTAAACAGAAGAAATAGAGATAAAAGGAACATGTCTCCTATTTTTTATATTTTAAAATGAAATAAATTCAGTTTCAAATTATCTTAAAAAATAATTTATTTCTATATTTTCATCTTCGTTCCTCTAACTTGACAATTAATGGTTGAACATAATCGTTATTGGAAATAACTGTTGTTTCAAAAACCATGTCCCTCACAATTCAATTAACATACATAAAAAGTCAATCCAAAATTTTATGAAGATCAATGGCCAAGAAATGAGATTCAAGATCTAATGGCCAAGAAAAAATAGGTCACCAAGGACACATCGAAGCTTTGTTTTCGACACACCCGGTACCGTTAAAAAGATCTCAATGAGATGATTCTAGCCACACCTTGAAAGACCACCAAACATTGCCTTAATTCGTTAGGTGTTTTGTTCAGGGTTGATTTTGATCTCCTTTGGTGTTCTTCTAATGTGTAGTTACAATTATTTCGTCGAGATCTTTTTAACAGTGCTAGGTATGTCAAAAACAGAGTTCCGATGTGTGTTTGATGACCCATTATTTTTTTTCTTTCTTTTTTCTTCCCTCATTTCTCTATCCAGCCACATCACTTTATCTTTTTTTTTCCTTGACTATTGGATTTTTAATTTTTTCTTTTGGCCATTGAATTTTTAGATGATATGTGGTTGACTTTTATTAAGGTTAATTGATTTGTAAAAGAAAGATGTTTTAAAACATCCACTAAAGGACTACTATTTCAAATGGTATTTGTGTAGAAAAATATATTTTAAGATGCCATCACTATTCCAAATAATAACGGTATATAAAAATAATATTCTAGAACATAGTTATGCTCAAATCATTTATTTTTTAAATATTTTTTAACATGTATTATTTTTCAAAATAAAAATTCCCTGTTCTAGAACATCAATTACACGCAACTCAAGAAAAAGTTCCGGGCCTTGGAATTGAACTCGAAAACTCTTTTGAGTTAGATCACATTAATAAAGCAATAACTAGCTCTAGTGAAAATTACATGTGTTTTTTTCTCTAAGTGAAATGGATTTAATCTGATATAATATTAATTAAAAAGAATATGAAGACTTAAAACATGGAACAAGAAGAAAAAAGAAGAAGAAAAAGCGTTGACCCTCACATAGTCAATGCGTTAGGTCAATATTGAGGTTTCCAATTTCTCACAGCTAGAAACTGGTGTGTATTGTGGAAAATGGATGCAGCTTATTGGTTTTTGGTGGTCACCACTTTGCAATGGCAAAGACACGTTATTCGGAAGGTGGGGCGAGTTTTGCTTCTTACTCTTTATGAAGGCCTAGCTAGTAAATGCCACAAATTTCTTTGGCCAAATTCATGACCATTTTGTACGGAAATTTGGTATATGTTCAGCAATTAACTAGTTTGTATGTTTACTTTGTGTTGTGGGAATAAAAAAAATTAAATATAGAAAAAATAAATAGGTCACAAAGAATTTTTTTTATCTTTATTATTAAGCTTGAAAAAATAGTAGTTTCAAAGAAAACAATTTCATCAAGTATTAACGTATCTTTTGTTTATCTTAGTAAAAATATGGTTTTTAATTGAAATCATAATCTTTGTTAAAATATATATATATATATATATATATATATTTTATGATTGTTAATGCAAAAAAAAATTATATCATAAGAGTATGTTCATGTTTTGTGCGATTGAAAGCTAAAACAATTATAAATGTGATAAAATCATGTTCAAAATCTATTTAAAAATTTTAAAAATAAAAAAATATTTTGAATCAAATTTTTATGAATAATTTATTATTAGTATTATTATTTTCATATAGATACATAATAATTGAGAAAACATTATTAAATTTTAAATAAATATTTATAATAGCATTTAAGAACCACGTCAAAACCAAAAGATAAACAATGAGGCATCGTAAAAAAAAAAAAAAAAACATTGTTTTAGTGTTGTAGTATTATTATTGGTCATTAAACTTTCCTTGGTTAGATTTTTTTTAATTTGTTTTTTTCTTTTCTGTCTTCTTTCAATAAGCTACACTAGTATGTTGGCGAATATTGTATATTTTTTTCTTATAATGAAATTACTATGAGAAATAAACACAATTAAATTAAAAATCATGCATCATTAATACAAACGTAATAAAGTTACCAATCTGCTTGCATCTCTTTTATTGATAATTTTGCAAACGTACGTTTTGCATGTCTAATTGAAGGATACATAGCCCTCAAGTTCCTATAAGATGTGCATACATATTTGTAAAAGAGAGAAGAAGGAAAGGTCCATATATGCCATCAATTTCTTTCGAGAAAAAGAAAAAAAGATTACAAAATAAATAAAAAAATAATAATAATCTCTAAGCTATTATGAAAGATGAAAGACTGTGCATGTCTATTAATGTCGTGGGCAAGTGCGCACGGTGACTTCTAAGAGCACATTGTTTAGTGGTGTATGGGTACGAGAGCCTGGTTTTGTTGTTTTTTAAAAGTATTTTTTATTTGAAAATATATTAAAATAATATATTTTTTAATTTTTAATATTTATTTTTGATATTAACACATTAAAATAATTAAAAAACACATAAAAAAATTAATTTTTTAAAACAAAAAATAAACATTCCGTTTTCCATTTGATAAAGGTTAACAGAGATGAGCTTCTGTCTGTCGGCATGCTAAATTATAGTTTTAGGTTTATCACTTGTCTGTGTGTAGGGTATAATTATACGACGACGTACATTGGTGCAAGTATCAGTATTTTCTTATTTAGTGCCTACGACGTTCAAATTCCTGGATCACTTTCCATGCAACTTGCCATGACTTCTGCATTTTATCGATCCCACTCATATTAGCCTTGATACTTACTAGGCATGGCTCAGGTAAAGTATGATTATATTCTCTACATTATAATTTCGAGTTTGAATTTAAGAGGAAAGTCATGAGAAATTAACAAGTTTTTCTTTATAATAAAGGGTAAAATGCATTAAGATCTTATGCTAGGGTTTGCCTGGGGAAGATTATACCCTTGAAAAGTTCGAAGAAAAACCTTCAAGTCTCCATCCATCCATCCATCCCTTTTATATATATATATATCAATGGTTTGAAGAAATTCAATGCCACGTTCTTATAATAATATATATAAAGTAATTATTATTTTAATCTAAATTAATTAATGCAGTAATGCACCTACATGATAATGTTGACTGACAAGCTTGAAAAGCCCCACAACATATATTAGGCTACGGATTAGGCATGAATTGAAATCTTGACAAATGAAAAGTTAGTCAAGACAAGATCACAAAAGGATTGTAGTGGGTTAGCCTCTAAAAGCAGCCAATTAATTTAGCGTTAGTGCTAGCTAATTAAGTTATAAAATGAAATTTGGTTATCGAAAAAATAGGTTCCAATTCATTGACAAGGGAGTTAAATGTTCATCTCTTAATATTTTTAACCCTTCATTTTCTTATTTGATGGTAATTTTTATTTGTCATGGGAGAAATTTAACGAGTTAGGTGGTGTGTGTTTGGTGTTGTGTATGCTTCAATTGTTTTTTGCTTGAAAATAAATTAAAATAATTTTTTTAGTATTTTTAATATCAATACATCAAAACTATATATAAAAAAAATTACTTCAATGTTTTTTTTTTTAGTGAAATCACTTTTAAAATACATCAAAAAGCAGAAATTAGAACACTCTCAAACATCTTAAGAGATGTTTAAATTAAGTTTTGTAACTTGAGTTTTTTTTTCCCAACTCTTCATCTTTTTTTCTCTACGTGTAATCTTTGGTCTCATTTTATATTATTTTATATTATTATCTAATTTAAAATTTGATTTAATTATTTTTATACACTTATTAAACATCAATTACCAGATTTAATAGTTTTATAGATGAAAATTTCTGTTGGTATTTACACTAACATTCTATTTGTGATTATTTTATCGATGAAATCACAGATAGAAACCGTCCATAAAAAAAACACTCGTCAGTAATTTCTGGTCTGTCAGGAAGTTCGTTGTTAATAAAGTTACTGATGGCTTTATAAATAGACCACGCGCGCCAAAAAAATTAACCACTTCAATTTGTCAGTAATTCTCTCAGTACTATTTAGCATGTCGTCAACAGGATAACCGTGGGTAATTTTATCGGTGAGTTGCAGTGGCATTTATAGTAATTCTATTCCAACTCTCTGGAATATACTGACAGAATTATTCCGTCGGTGATTTAATAGTTGCAGTGGCATTTGCCATAATTCCTTTTCAACTCTATAGAATATACCGACCGAAACATTTCATCGATAACCCCGTCAGTAATAATTTAAAAATAGTTTTTAAAAAAAATCTATTGAACAAAAATAGAAAATAATTTTTAAAAAATTAAATTAATATAAAATTAAAATATTTAAAAATAAATGATTTTAATATAAAAATCAAATATTTATTACAAATTTATACGTTCAAATACAATGAAATTAGAATAGAGGCGGCGCTAGAGGAGGAGGAGGAGCTAGTCATCCTCGGGACCATGGGGCCAATAAAGGGGTGCATATATACCACCTATCTGTGATCTCATATCCATAACCATTCAGCAGAGTTCTTAATTATTTGTAGAGGGTCGTTCATATTTTTCATTGAGATGGTTCGTATATTATTGCACTCCTTGATCTAACAAGGTCGTGAACTCCGGCGACTGAGTGCTCGAGACCGATTGCGAGCACCCAATGGTTGAAACACTATGGGTTGTATGCAAGTTCTTAGCTATAGTGTTAAAGAGTTCGTACACCCAATTTCTATTAGTTCCACTAGACGATCATGCCTTGAACCATAAAACCGGATTGAAATCCAGGTGGGTTAAAGGATTGTCCTCATATTTCTCCTTCAACCGGATATTATATGTCTCCTGAAAATAAAAATAAATCATCAAATTCAAGTAAATAATAACTTAAAAAAAATTATTGAAAACCCCTTTTTGGCTATCATCATTTCCATAAAAAGCTTCATTGGGCTTGGCCAAGATCCGTAGCCTGCAAGATAAAAATATTGTCAGTTAAATATATTTATAAATAATAACAAATTAAAATAAATATATGTAATTAAAATAAATCTTACCATCTGTTTCACATGTGAAACAAACATCATGGAGTTGTAGGTGTGCATAGTAACGAAACCGTGAATTTTTTAGCTTTAGTTCCCAGCACCGAACTATGATCATCATGTGAAACACTCAGACATCATATGCTGAATATATTCTGCCCATATAATCTCTTGAAATCCTTCCAAACCGTCACGTCATTCCAGCTTGGTAGAGCACTTTTTTTGGCATGTTTTTTAGATTTTGTTTATGCCTCGTACCAAAAATCACACTACCTATATGATACAAACAAATTATCTATAAGTAAATGACAAATAAACTTTTAATATTTGGAATAAAACAAATTATCCTAATTTCAATGTTACCTAGTTGTAACGTGATTCTCCAAAACCCTCCTCATAACATTATCATTTGCTCTATCCCACTCAAATTTTGTCTTACAGTAAAAAATTATAAAAAAAAAAGATTTCAGTAATTTTAATAAAGTAAACGAATTAACATAATAAATAGTTAAATTTTAAGTTAATACTAACCTTAAATCTTGAAAACCATGCATTGACCTATGGTTTCTATTCAGGATGTTTGGAAACCTAGCTTCATTAAAACAATAGAATTTTCATCGATGATTTAAATGTCGATGTAATTATTCGAGCAACCTCAATGTTTGTGAACCTGAAATTGGATAAATTTAATAAAATATTATTTGTTAATAAATTGTTAAACATAAACCAAAGCAAAACAAAATTATATTAAAAGAGCATCCTTCCATTGCGCCTCGTACATGTGGGTGAATGGATCCCGCTATAAAGGGTCATGAGTTGATGCATGTGCCTCAGATGCCTCTTCTTAGTCGGCACTTAATGACTCGTGGTTGTCATTATCATTGCTAGAAGAACTAGCAATAATCTTGTGCTCACGACGTGTAGTTGATTTTTTCCTAGGCATTTACACAAATTTACAGGAAAAAAAATTGGAAGCACCTCCCCTATACAAGAACCTGCTCAAAAACTTTTAATTTTACAAATAGACAACATATATGCCATAAACCAATTCATTTTATTCTATTTCTACTAACATTTTTTATAATTCAATTCCGTAGAAAATTCTCATTTTCTATTAATCCTAAATTTATAAGAATTTATTTTAAATGGAATACATACAACATAATAATTAAAATAAATCCTATACATTTAATTAAATATTAACAAAAAAACTAAAATAGCAAACTAGAAAGGAGAGAATAAGAGAGAAAACTAAGTTTTTAAGCCAAGAGAAAAAACTAAAGATTTGTTGCCTTTATGGAGCTCTTATATTAGGTTTTACTAGGAGTGAGCAAAAAAATTGGAAAACCAATTAAACTGAGAAAACCAGAAAAAAAATAACCGAAAAAACCAAATCGTGAAAAAAAAACCGATTAAACCGATTAGAATTTTGAAAAAACTTATCGGTTCGGTTTTCAGTTTTATAAGCCTGAAATCGAAAAAATCAAATCGAATCGAACCCAAACCAAGCCAAACTAAAAAAATCGAGTCAAATCAGTTTGAACTAGTTTTTTGTTGTAAAAAAACCGAACCAAAATCGATCGGTTTGAACCGATTTCGGTTCAGTTTTGTTTTTTTAATCGGTTTGGTTACTTTTTTTTATAAAAACCAAACCGAAAATGATCACCCCTAGGTTTTACAGACAAAATTATCGATGACCAATTAAATATTATTAATTTAAAATATTCTATCAGTAATTTTGTCTGTAAAGTCTCTTTGAAATTTTTGATTTGCACTAAAAATTACACAAAAGCACTCCAGATTTTTTTATTCTGTCTATAATTCCGTCGATATTATAGAAAATAGTCAACAGTCAGAACTATGTAGCTCAGTCAAAAATGCTTTAATTACTAGCGCATTAAAATTCGCATTTCATTAGTGATTTTGTTATGAAACCTGTTAAAACATGCACCTCAGCCAGTAAAAACATTAAGTGTTAGCACGTTGAAAGTCGCATTTCATTAGTGATTCCATTGGAAATATTAAAAACTTTAATTGGCATCATCAACTTGTGAAGGGGAACAATTTTCATTGCCTCTAAAATATACTGACGGACACAGCCTATTGGTATACCCGTGTGTAATTAGTTACATAAATAGTGCAGGGAGAAGGGGAACGGTTCTCATTGCCTCAAGAATAATTCTCATCGACTTGTGAAGGGGAACAATTCTCATTGCCTCTAGAATATACTGACGGACACAGCCTATTGATTACCCATGTGTAATTAGTTACATAAATAATACAAGGAGAAGGGGAACAATTTCTCATCGCCTCTGGAATATACCGATGGAAATAGCCTATCAATATACCCGTGTGTAATTAGTTCCATGAATAATGACATGGACAAGGAGAACAGTTCTCATCGCTCATGGAATATACCAACGAAAATAGCCCATCGATATACCTGTTTGTAATGAACAAACTGTCGGTATTTTTATCGGTATGAAATAGTGTCTGATGCCAAATTATATTTGTATTCCCTATCTATCCATCCTGTAAATACTTAAATTGATAGCTACACGCACAACACAATAACATTAATTCACTTAACAATAATAAAATAAATATTTCTTTATAGAGAATTTCATCAATAAATATTACATTATAGTATATGGCATTACACTTTCGTGTTTTGCAAATTAGTCAAAGTTTTCTTCTTCTTCAATTGACTCATTGTCAACTCCATCACAATTTTTTACGTTGATTTCATCACTATCATCATCTTCATCGACTTGTGCATGTCCGTTGGAGATCAAAACAACATTCAACTCCTCAACATCGACAAAAAATATTCTTTAGGATGTGAAAAATTAAATTTGCTTCTAAGTCAATCGATGGAGCAACTCGATATGGATCAACTAACTCATTAACTTGAAAAACATTATCTCTCATATTTGATTCATTGTTCCCATCCTGAACAACCTCGACATGACCCCTGGGTTTGGTTTTCAATACGGATAATCAATCAACCCTTGAACGATCCTTTCTAAAGAAAGGGGTGAATATGTAATAAACTTACTGGCATTGCTTTACAAAAACAGAGACATCGTTGACGTTGCAGAGTCTAGCTTTTGAATTAATTTTGAATAAACCATGATGGGGGATCTACTCTAATTTCTCTTTCAATGGTGTCATACTAATAACATTTGAATAAAAATACTTTATTATGCTCGTTATGATACTACAATTCAATTACTTCTTCTAATTTTCCATAATAGTCAACTTCCAACTCATTAGAAATTGATCCCTTAACACAAACCCCGTTGTTATAAGTCTTTCTACCCTACCCATATTCTTCAGTATAAAACATGTGTCTATTGATGAAATACCATTGTAGCACTTCACATTTCTTTCAGGACCGAGACTTAGTAAAGACAAAGTAACACTAGCATTCCTTCCAAATTTATAAACCTGGTACATGAAGTACAACCATGAATAGTTAATGAGAAATGTGTAATGAAATTAAGTATCATGATATATAATAATAATTAAACCATAAATATATGGGTAAATGCACCATAAAGTCAAAAAAACAACGGAATGAATATCATGTAAAGTTTGCATATTATCTGGACGATATTCGTTTCAAGCCTCTCAATGTGTTATGTATACAACTTGTTGGAACATATATCTCTAAACAAATGAATATTCTCCATGAGTGCATCTCATATCTTATTTGGAGATAAATTCCGATAAGCAAATGGAATGAGTGTTTGCATAAACATGTGGCAATTATGGCTCTTCATTCTATATAATTTGTAATCCTCCAAATTAACCAACCTTGATAAGTTTGAGGCATATCCATCAGGAAAACAAAGACTCTTAAGTCATTGGTAGACAAGTAACTGTGTATTTTTATCTAAGGCGAAGGTTGCTTTGGGTTTTATGACTCGTGACCCAACATAAACCAACTCCATACTTTTATGGTGACAAAACAAAGCTATATCCATTCTAGCCTCGATATTGTCCTTTGTTTTCCCCTTCACATCCATAACCGTGTTGAAAATATTCTCAAAAACATTTTTTTTATATGCATGACGTCAAGGTTATGGCAGGGAAGATTAGTCTTCCAATAAGAAAGTTCCTAGAAAATACTTTGCTTTACCTAATTACAGGTCAAACAAAAACTAGGAAACTTTTTCTTATCGGATTGAAAACCAAACACAATGTCACCGCGGTACTCTAACACCACGTCATACAATTCTTCAACCAAAAGATATGGCAGTGCACTTCCATTTCAACTCTGCCAACAAATAAGTCATTTATGTTCTTTCTATACTTGTGATCTATTGGCAAGAATCGTCAGTGGCAGTAAAAAGAAAGATGTTTTACCGTTGTTTATTAGTGTGAATGCCTTGTTATTTTCCATGCAGTATGGGCATGCTAGTTTTTCATGCATGCTCCAACCAGAAACCATTCCATAAGATGAAAAATAATTGATAGTCCACATCAAAGTTGTCTTTATTTGAAAATTCTGTTTTGTCGATACATTATAAGTCAAAGCCTCGCATGACCATAACTATGTCAACTCATCAATCAACGGTCAAAGACAAACATCCATATTCTGACTCATACTTCACCATTAAAAGGGTGGATCATCACTCCAGCCACCGCATCATATGATTGGTGTCATGTCATGTGCTCAATAGTCTTTGATAACATGAATAACCTTTGCAATCTAGGTATGATTGGAAAGTATCTAAGTTTTTTTTATATGCAACAAGAGTCTTTCCCTTGTCAGTTCTGGGTTTATAATGAGAATGCCCACATGTCTTACACTCGATCAGCTCTGTATTTTCAAGGTAGTACAGCATGCAAAAGTTTGGACACATGTTAATTTTTTGGTATCCTAGACCGAGGGGTTTCATCATGGACTTAACAGCATAGAAGTTCTCTTTCAGCTTGTTCTTTCAAAGTAAAATGTTTCTCACCTATTCGATAATTATGTCATAATTAGCCTTACTCAACTCATGATCCAACTTAATGGTGAACACCTATGCAATGACCGATAATTTATTGTGATTTATGCAACCATCCCATAATGGTTCATTAGAATCTTTTAAAAGATAAAAAAAAACTTGGTTGCATCTACGTTAGGTTCTTCATCTATGATTGAACATTGACCGGCATGACTCTGATTCATTCTCATCGCATCTATAATCATATTCTTATAAAGATTACTATTGTCTTCTACAACTCCATACACGTTGTTAGCACTAGAAGTTGACCCAGCCATCCTTTCACGGACAAATTGTATTGTCGGTCTACTTCCGTCAGTAACTTTGCCTGTAAAAACTTACATGTCATCATACTGGTTGACTTTTTTTTTCTTTCTATTCCCACTGTGATTCTCTCGGTATATACCGATGACATATTTTCATTGGTGTTTACTGACAAATTTAGCGATGGAAAAATTTAGTCGGTAAATGTCACTGTAATATATATACCGACATAAAAATTTTGTCGGTGTTTCGTATTTGTTAATTTTCTAATAGTGATCCTTATATTCTACCTCTCAACTGCTTTTTTACAACCTTATATTTCATTTCTCAGTCCTAAATTTCTAATTTTTAATACCAAACCCAACATAACCTTAGATGCTTAAGATTATTTTTTGCATGGTATTAAGCAATCCATTCCTTTCAAATAAAACACGAGAGGAATTAAAAGAAAAAAATGACACTATTTTATTTATTGATAATTATAAAATTTTGATACATGTGCAGCTTGATGAGTTTGAATACATGTATTTTTTTTTTTATTGAAAGGTCTATAATAAAAGATTGTGATCAATTGAAAACCTTGGTTAATCTTCGTATAAACATCAACAATTAACATGTCTATTAAATAGACAATTGGCACCAAAAAGTAGATTACATCTTCTTCTTCTTCTTTATTGTATCTCACTTCCATTTTGAAATAGAAGAACGCAAAATTTATTCAAACTATGGAGAAAGAGATGTTGTTTAACAAATTAAGAAGAGTTAGAGAGGTGAACGGGAGCAAGAAAAGTAAATTATTATTGAACTTTATCTAACAGTTTAGGTTTTTGAGTGGGATGGTTTTTCAATATGGTATTAAAACCTTATTAACCAAGTGTTCACAAGTTCAAATATCATCACACCATTCTAATTAATAAAAATTAAACATAAATTAGTGTGAGTCTGTGTACATTTCAAGTTTAAAAAATTTCACTTAAGGAAGTGTGTTAAAAAATAATATAAAACTATTATTAAGACGCTTAATATTTTAGGTGAGATAATTCTTTGATAAGATGTGTTAATTTCAATTTCATCCTTAGAGTATACGGACAAAAATAAATAAAGGGAAATAAATATAAAAGAAATAAGGTATGAATACATCATCAAACATCATCAAATTTCAAGAGAGATTTCAGAAAGTTACTCAATTAATCACAATAATATGATATTAATACAATCTTTCTTTCAATAGAAAAGAAATAATTACACAAATAGAAAAACCCATCCAATACATCGCACCAACTTTGTAGTTATAATTAATCTCGATCTATCTACTATCGTGTATATATATAATCCAAATTTGCCTGCTAATAAATAAAAACAATAGCAATAGCACGCAGAGGACTTGTCATCAAGAGATTGAGAAAGGAAGGAGGTTATCTCTCTTGTGTAGCCTAAAAATCCAACAGAAATTCTTTCAAAAAACCAAAAATTAACTAAGCTTCGAGCAAACTGGGATCCGGTCAATGAATATATCCTTCCTTTTGTGTTTGTTTCTGATAATTCTTTTATCAAAATGAAAGTGGAATATTTGATGGAGACAATGCGGAAACATGCTTGACTAATTAGCACATGCTGGGTGAGAAGAAACAGTTGACTTTATTTTTGCCAAGAAAGTCAAAGGAACAGTGTGACATTATAGGACTTTGGTGATTTTGGAAACCACAGTTGAAAGGGATTCATCTCTACACGGCATTAGAAAATGTCGAAATGAGCAATATATATATATATATATATATATAATGGAATTCACAAGTGTCATATTTTCTTTGATTCATTGGAGATATGATCACTACTGCATTTTGGCAGTACATCTCTATTATTTTGATTCACAAGTGTACAAGTCAGTTGAAAGGGATTCATCTCTACACGGCATTAATGTTAGAAACTCTTAGTGTACATCTCTATTATTGTTTTGAAAAAAAAAAAGATACAGATTTATTATTGTTTTTCAGTCAAATATGTTTCAATTTTTTCTATATTTGAATTTCTGATCCTAAGACACTAACTAAATACAACCTGAAAACTTAGTTTAGACAAGATTATTAACTCGTGCTACATTATGGATGGAATCAATTTTTTTTTAACATAAAAAATATATTCATGCCTTGCTAATATTTTTTCTAGTAAAAAAAATAAATCATGAGAGGCTTGACTCAAGAAAAATTCAAGATAATATTTTTATTGAAATATTAAAATGACAACATATTGAATCAACTTGAGATTAACATGGGATATCCACAATCATGGTCATGAGACCATAATAACCTCCAAAAGCAAATTGAAACAAATTATAAAGTCTAGTCTCTAATCAATTCAATGTTGAAGTATGAAATTGAAAAAGAAATCAATTAAAAAAATCTAAAAAAACAACCTAAGTCAACGGATTAATCTGCTAGACCCACGAACAGTTTATAAGATTGAGATAACCTTATATAAAACAAAAAAAAAATTATGAAACTTAATTCTCAAACAACCCAATATTAAATGATGAAATTGGAAGAAAAAATATATATATCAAGGAACCAATTCAACTCAACAGCTTAAACGGTTAGGTAAAGTCTCAAGATATGATTTATATTATTCTCTAACAATATCAGTTTTATAAAAGGACTTAAAAAACTATCAATGTCAAACTGAGTTAACCTGCCAAATTTTTTAATGGTGGAATAACTATGAATGCCAACGCCGCAACAAATCAAATGTTGAATGATAAAATTAAAATAAAAAAAATCAAGTTAATATATCAAACTCTCTACCCGAATCTCGACCCGAATCTTAAGAGTGGGATAATCACATGTAAGGAAAGCCAAATTATAAAATCTAATCCCTATCAAACAAACTAAATTATTAAAGGTTGAGATTAAAATTGAAAAAATAAAAGGCACCACTAATTTTTAGTGTTTCGATAATTAATTGTAAGTGGGTTTGATTTCCATATAATTATTCAAGTTTCAGATCTTATGATAAAGGGTGATAAAACGATTTCTATGTCTTTTAACAGACTTGATCTTAATGTTGAAAGCTAATTTGAAAACAATGTAAGAAATATGACTAAATTTCATGTCAGAAACATGCTACTTTACAATCTGGGCTAATAGTTACCTTAATTCATCTGTGTTTATCGAACCCTTCATAGCACATTATTCATTGCAAATTCCTTGTTACAAAGCTTTCATGCATCACACACTATTTATCAAGGGAAGAAACATGGAGTTATTGGCAAGCTAAAACATGATCATGCTCTCGTGTTCAACCACACATGGAAGCAATTCAACATGATGCAATACTGTGTTTCTGAAAGAGCAGCCTACAGGAAATCTGAGGTGAGGATTAAGGTTTCTGTGACTTGTAGACATCTACATGACTCTCACACGATTCAAAATACACAAAAACAATGATGCCCTCGGAAAGTCTTCCTTAGTGAATCCAAAGTGAAATGCTGACAGAATTCTCGCCTCAACAGTCATGGACACTTTTGTCGGTCCTATGGTATTGAGTCAAGGGTGTCACAAAACTCGACACTACAATAACTAAGGACAGATTTCATGTGGACAAGTCTGATTGCATGACTTCATGGGTGCACTCAATTTATGGCAGTCTATCAAACATGGCTTGTGATGCCTCCTGTTGTGGTGCAAGTTCTTGTGTTCCTGCTTTGAAATGACAAGATTCTACCACTGTACAACAACTCCTTTTGTGGGCAATCAACAAGTAATTTTCATAGCACTAGATAGAATTATAATTATAATGCAAACAAGATCAAATCTTCAACATGGATCGCCACAATACCTCTGATTAAGTGGCCAAGTTGAGGGTGCACTTGTTTATTGAGGATACCATCTATCTTGAATTTCTTCTGGTTGCTGATGAGTAGTGGATACCAGACTCTTATCCATTTCTTGTATTGCATGTGCAAAATGACCCAGGCCCATACGTGATCAAACTTGTACTTTTCAGTACAAATTCAGCCCCACTTCATACCAAGTCAACCATGGATGTGCCATTGCAATGTGCTACCAGTTGTCTGTAATGGAGCCTAGAAGGTGCAAGGGTACTCGAGACTTGTTGGCGTTTGTGTCAAAACTCGGGACCTAGCACACGCACGGGTCGTCTGCCATGGATTAAGGATAAATATTGAGCTGTAAAGCTTGTTGATGCCTTTTCTGAAGAGATCATATCAATCCATTCAAGATCTACTTGAATCATTTAGAAGAAAGCTAGCTTTTTAGTATACATCCACAACAGAGCTCGAAGTACTGAAGAGACAACCAATAATCACATCACTCCTGGTCACCAAACCATCTGAATCTAAATTGGTTCTGATGCATGTCATTGAAGGATGGAACCGCAGCAGGAATTACATGGATTTCCAACAGATTTCTCTTCCTGATAAGATTTTAATGATTTCGATTGTAGAAAATATTTGATTGTCGATTTTAAAGAATAAAAATCCTGTCTTCTCTAATCAGAAGTTAACAATTTGCACTAGCCAGCCGAAATTGCACCTCCACTCACGTATCCCCTAGATAATGTCACAGCTAAAACAATCGCTGTGCATCCTGTCCTGCTGACAGGTCTATCTGCCGTTTGTAGTTAAGAAACCTTCCTCTTTTTTTCCCAAAAATGATTATTGTTTAGACACTATATGACAAATCCTGATACAAAATGAGCAAATCAAAGTCGGTGCTCGGTAATGGTAAGCGACTTGCTGAGCACTGTTGTTGGAAGAACTTTGTGGAGCATTAGTATTTGTGGACACCTTGCTGGGCAGTCATGGAGTAGGGGCTTTGCTGTGCCCTCATATTTTAATAGGGGCTCTGCCGAGCATTCATGTCCCGGTAGGTGTTCTGCTGAGCATGGACGTTTTGTTAGGTGATCTGCTGAGTATTTCATGCTTTGGTAGGGGTCCTGCTGGGCACTCATGCTTTGATAGGCATCTTGCTGGTGAGCATTCATGCTTTGGTATGAACTTTGCTGGGAAGTTACGCTGGTTTGGTAGGAACCCTGGTGGGAATTCATGTTCTGTCCACCAGAAGACATGAAAGCTCGATAAAGACATTGTGCAGCAGTCAAATGCTCGGAAGATCCGTGATTCTCAACTTCATAACTACCATAATGGGATGTAAAAGCTTCAACCTTTGTTCCAACAACCTGCATTTTGTATAAAGAAATTTAAGAATCTTTTGCAAAAATAAAATTTATGCAATAAAATATTACAAATGATTGATACAAATGTACAGAGAAAAACAAAATACTACAAAAATCCCTTCAACTGTAAAGGTTAATTTCATCAAATGTTTCAGTTTTACTGCTTTGAAAGCACCGGAATAGAGACATTAGTCACAATGCTTTATGCTAGTTACGTATAGTAATGGCATTGTAAATTCCTTCAGGGAAGGAATATTGCCAATGGCAAGGCCAGCTCCATGACCAGTGTTACAATCAACATATACCCACATGATCAAGCATGGATGATGAGTCCAAGGAAAACCATGATAGTCAAACCATGAATCAATTGAGCAACATAAATAGAAGCAGGATGTCATTGAAGAGAGACGCAGCAGGAAGCGGGTCATGTATGAGAATACTCAGATATTAGTTTTCTTTAAGCAGTGGTTACGTGTTTAGATCAAGAAGAGTTCAGGGATGAGTTTAGCTTAAAGAGACCAGGAGAAAGGCAAGACAGTGAGAGAACTCATACAACTGGGAAGTTCCAACTCAATCTGCAGTTGTAACTCTAGACTGGTGCAGAAGGCAGAAGGCAGTTTTATTTGCTAACTGTATCAAGGAATTTTAGTTGGTTTCCTAATGTGTCTCTTGAGAACTCTACAAAACTCGCTCTCCTCTAGATGATTTATTTGAATTCAGAGACATGTGGCATTTCTCAGATTTCACAACTCAATAATTTTATCAGTGCCATCAGTGCATCATAATGATGGTAAATGGAAACATTTACTGGCATCTAAACAAATATAAAGGAGATTTGGAAAATGATGCCTTTCTTTTTATCTGTGGAAATTGTGCTAAAGAACTTATGCCTGGCTATACTATTTTAATTTTTTGAAAAATATTTGGTTTTGAGACTCCAAAGCACCAGAAGGAGGAGATGGATGGTACCATGAACTGTGTGTTTGGGGAAAGAAAAGGCCATTATATGAAGGGAGAAACAACCAATAAAAGGTCGAAAGAACGAGAATTCTGATAGAAATTGTAGGAGCTCTTAGAATGGTTTTTGTCCACATAATGACCATAAGTGTTACTTTTTCATTAATCAGGAATTATAACTCAGCAAATTGAGTTGTGATTTCTGAATTCTCGAAACACATCGAGGCATGGACTAGTTGTCACTTGTTGATATGTCAAACAATATATATTTATGTTGATCTGGTATGCCATGTCACCAGCTAATGGAACCACTTATTAGCAGCATCATCAATCATCTAGCAGACTCTAGCAGACGATCATTGATGAACTTTACAAAAACCTGAAAGCTCATAAAACTCAATGGCACAATTTGAAATCATGGGTGATATTTTTGTGGTTGTCCCATGCTCATGATATGAACGCAAAAAAAACCAAGACTTGTATCAGAAAATAAGTCCAAATCCTCACAAATTTTTTATGCTTCTGCTAAACCACAAGGCCATGTCAAGAACATACCTCGTCAATACTTGAAACATCACACCCTCCAGATCTAATGACAGAATTCATTCCATTATGTGAGTTATTGGCCTCCAAAACATGGTTCATATTAGGCGAGTTATTAGCCTCCAAAACATGGTTTCATATTTGGGTATCTGAAATTTGGAGAATAACGAAGAACTCAATCACATTATTATTCAAATGCTAACTTGTACTTGCAAAAATAGAAACATCATCAATACCCCATAGCAGCTGGACTTGCACCTGTGTTTCGTCCACATTACACACACAAACACAGCATGTGCTGGACTTGCAGCAGAAGAAAGAAGAGTTTTGTTTAACAGTTCAAGCACCCTTTACTGTGGGATATAAATCAATTTATTGTCTTGGTTCAGACATTCCTAAATACATTATGGAACTGTGGCCTATGTTCAATCAAGATATTGTCTCAATTCAATTAAATCACTACAGAAAAACAGATTTAAAAGTACAAGTTACTGCCCAGAGTGTGGTAGAAATACAATAATTCCCAATAAGAACAATCTATAACCCTCGTCACTGAATTTATCACAAAAAACTTAAACAGGTAGTCACATAGTCAGCATATAAAGTACACAAAGATAAAAAAAGAAAAAAAATTACCTCGAGAGGTTCATATCCACCAGAATTGCTAGCTCCCATCATAACAGATGGTGGGGGTCCTATTCCTGGCAAGTTGTGTGCCAGCCCAAAGCCCGGGACAGGTCCAGCACGCTCAGGTTCTGCTCCAGCATTTTCATCATGCAAAGTTCTTGCTCCGAGTCAGATGCAATATCTACCAAAACATCTTTAGCAACACCATAATTTCCAGATATCTGAGAAAACCAGTATGAAGTTTACCTCAAATAATAGCCAAGCTCCAAGGAAAAGGGGAAAAAAATCAGAGCATCATCAGTTAAAACATCAAAATCAGCAAAAGATATTGATTGTGAAGTGCTGCATTCAACCTCATTACCTGTACAAGCTCCTCATCTTCAGATGCACATTTAGGCTTTTCATTCTTGGGGTATACACGAATTTCTGCCTGCAACCTCCTCATTTCATTGATATCCTGACTTCCTTGTCCAAGAATAAAGCCAACCATGCTTGACGGAACCAGAAGTCTAGTAATGATACCCTTTTCAGAAAATTCACTAGTTTTATTCTGAGGCTGAAGAATTGCTTCAATGGTTTGTGATCTTGGATTCCACAGACCCTGAAACACTTGGAGATTTGTCCTTGCACAGATTCTGATGCAATAGAGCAGGTATTTCATAAAGAGCTCTCTTTGCCACAGCTGGTTTTCCAGAGATCTGAAATATACCTTTTGAAATTACACACCGTAGGGAGTTGCAAGAAAATTCCACCTTTTCCATAGATTAATGAAGAGGGGAAAATCCACATGCAACATTTCATAAACATGAATTTGGAATGTTACAAAAAGTAATATGCAAGGCACGCACACGCACACGCACACTGCTATGATTCCATAATAAAACATCATAACATAATTATGCAGAAATCAAGTTTGTACTCATGTCCCTGCGCACACCAGTGCAAATGATGATGCTTCTGCATCCAAATGCTCAAGAGCAGTGAGCTCACACAATCATCAAATACTTGACAACATGCAATGAGGCATGATCAGTCACCTTATGGATAGAAAAAGTTTGTTTCTTGTAATGTATATGCTGAACAAACCCTCCTAGGCTTCTGTTCCAGAGTCACCTTATCCTTATGGATAGAAAAAGTTCGCTTCTTGTAATGTGCACGCTGAACAAACCCTCCTAGACTTCTGTTTCAGTGCAGTTTCTTGCATGCAATAGACACACGCCATACCACCACATTCTTTCAACTTAGCAGCAGTTTAAAGGTCCAGGAAGTACTACGGCACTTTTGTATATGATATACATCAATCCAACTCAGGATAGATGTTAACTTCTAAAGCCCTCGTAATAACAACCTGTTAGATAGTCTTGCCAACTTAAAGCTCAGCGAAAGGTACCACATATACTACCCCAACCAGATACTCGTTAAGCATTAAGAAATATTACAATGTCTCCAGGGAAAAAACATGAAAATATACAACAGTAATGGAAATTGGTCAGGTTATAAAGCCTTTCGAAAAGCAACGACCACCAATCCTATCAAAGCAATCCACCATCTTAAACTCCAGAGAGGGAAAATCTTTGTCGTCAAATTCAACCAGAATGAAACCACCAAGAGCAGGATGCAATCAAACTAACAATTTAATGAATCTAAGAACTAGATGTCATTATCATTATGGCCAAGCCTATTGAACTGTTTCTTCCTACATAAAGGACAAATTTGTAGAATAAACCAGTTAAAAAGAGAAAAAGAACCAGTTCACCATATATCCACCAAAATTCTGCCAGGATTAGATATAGTATCAAAAAATAGCTTCAAAATTATCAAACAGGGATAAAAGAAATCTCCCCAACCTGCATAATGCAATGGGGGTAAGGGTGTAACCCAATCACAGAGAAAAATCATAAGAAAATATGTAGTTATTAAGTAAATAGTCAAATCATATGATAATAGAAGGCTATATGACAGGATCATGGCATAGCTCTGTCCTACTCCATTCTTAAAAGCTCCCCGTATGTAACTCTTCCTTTTCAAGGGGGAAGAGGTACCACTCATAATCTGGCTGGAGGTTGCTCAATGGAGAAAGTGAACTTCAAATTATGAATAGCGTATCTACTAATGCCAGGGAAAACCCCATCTATCTTCTATTGAAGACGCGGTAAAGAATATGAAACAACTCAGACTACACATAAAATAATATAACAAAGAAAACAGGGAAAGAGGTCAAAATAGAAAAATAAATGTATAAATGCTATTAATTCCGTAGTTATGCTAGTCTTCCTGCACTAGATATAACAAGAAGGTGAGAAAGGTCTGTCCACCCACCTCTTCTGCATGTTTGGCCTCATCCTTTGCAACTGTCATGACTTAACCAGCGTACACTAAGATCTTGCAGGGGTATACTCATTTCTGCATATATCTCTCAAACTCAAACTTGAAACTACAACCTTCTTTCCAATACAAAGAACATTCAGTCAAGCAGATCACTTGAGCTCTATCGGGGAAATAATTATCACATCTTTGAGGACAGTTCATGGCGAGCGCCTATGTCAACTGCTCATGAGAAGCGTACAAACAGCCAAAGAAGACCCATCTTATTGAGAAGACCTGCATTCCACTATGCTGATTCACAAGGCAGAACTCAAGTAAGAAATCTAGAAGTGAAATCAGTAGAAAGCATAAAGATGTCAATGCCAAAAGTCTTTAGCCAAAAACACCTTAACATATCCACTTAGGTATTGAGTCAAGTACACTACAATCCACTGGACGATATGGTCATATCAAAATTCAATTGGTAACTTTCAGATCATTTATGTGACTTCAATCAACCCAACAATCTTCCACATGAGGCACTCGTCTACTTTATCTAGTGATACTACTTTATTCAACTATTGGCATACACATTAAAAGAATTCCAAGAATCCTTATGGCCTTCCGGTGAAGATTTTGCTAAGTCCTTGGGTTGTTGGGCATCTCAATTAACTTTGCTCATGTAGAAAAAAGCACTGAGAATCAGCCTCTCAGAAGCCAGTGAAAGACTATTTCCATATCCTGTCTCACATAATTGACTATAAACTTCAAATAAGTGTTTGATGCCACTTCTTAAATCCATTATGCTGCAGTTACCATCAAAGGTTGAAGAGGAAAAGGACATTTTGCAAACCAAGGTATTTCTTCTCAGATGTCATTTTATACTCAAAAAATTATTAGAAAGATCAGACTGCAATTGCAAGAGCTACATTAATTTTGTATCAAAAAATCACAAACTTGAGGTATAATGCAGTAAAAAAAAGTTAACGCTGCACTCTGCATTCTTACCTAAAAAGAGTAGGCTTTACATTCGTTCCTAATGATACTAAAACTGCAACTTGATATGGGTGGGCTCAGTGCATTGGAAGCCCAAAACTAATTACATGTTCTCATAATCCAGAACCAAACCACTGGCAAGTAGTCTCCAGAAGGCACAGCCAAAAACCTTAACGGGACGAAAAAAATAGGCGCTACCTAACGGGTCTTCAACTTAGCAATTATTTTTCTGTAGTGGTGATAATCAAGTGATAGAGCAGACTATACAGAATAGGACTCTAAACCTTTTTTTTCTTGTATGCAAGATTCAAATGCAAATGAGATTCCTGAATCCTCCTACTTAACAACTAGTTATCCTGGCTCACAACTACAGGAACTCATTAGGACCAAGAGCCCAAAAAACAACAGCGCTTATTGGAAAAAAGGAATAAAAGAATTAGCACACCTTCCCCTGGTGAGCAATCCACGCACAATAACAACATGCCTTCTCCAACATGCATATAACAGAGTTCTACCTTGGGAACAAACAAGAATGCAATACCATCAATCTCCAGACATGCCTTTAATGTGATCTCATGATGAAAGTCGAATCGATATTTTCTTTGAAAAGGTTCAAGAAAGATTTACAATTCTCAAGACAGGCTAATTAAAGAGAGAGTTAGCATGATTCATATTCATTCACGATCAATACTCATATGCCAAAATCTGTACTACTACATAATACCAACACACAGCTTCGGTAATTTGTCAAATGTTAACATCAATTATCATCCACTTCTAATACAAATTATAGTCGGCCAAAAAGCCTACATATTAACTATAATTCAGTTACTAGGGCAAAAGAATTGGAATAAAAGAAATAACAATGCGGTGCCAGTATCATGTCCAATAAAAACCCGATGAAGCAAAAGAGAGACAAACATCATATATTACCTGGACCAATTCATCAGTGTCCGTAGCACAGCAAGAACACGTATGTTTGCACCAGTCTCACTTCTTAACCTCTGAGTAACATCTCCCCGTTTTCCTAAAACACAACCTACCATATTATTCTGAACAAGAAGCCTTGCCGTGACAAAATTATTCTCCTTATCATCATCATCCACAATCCGGTCATGAACTTTCAAAAGCGCAGCACAATGTGGCTCCAATTCCTCCTCATCGTCATTTTTTATCGGAGGTTTAATAGAAGAACTATAAAAAATAATAACTCGCTCGTCCAAACCCTGAATTGAATCAGCAACAGTAATTTTGGACTGCCTTTCTTCCCTTAAGGCTTTCAGCCTTTCACTATATTCCCGCCCTTTCCAATAACACTCCAAATCTCTTTGGACGGACACAGTATCCTACAAACAGTTCCATCATCAAGATAATTTTCTGATAATTCTTCGTATTTTCCTTTCCTACAACTAATACTCACCCCTTTCCTTTTAAATTGAGTATTTACCGGTTTCTTGAAAAGTTTCCACCTATTCCCATCCATTCTTCAACAAAATTATATATATATAAATATTAATTAGACTCAAAATTTAGAACTATAAACTCGTGATTGATCTTTTTGTTAGAAAATAAAGTAAAGAATCAAAAACTTAGGGTTTTGTAAAATGTGATAAGGAGGAGGAGAGAGGCGCATACCTAAGAGAGAGGTGTTGAGAGAGAGAGTTGAAGCAAATTGCCGCTAGCTAGAGATGGCAGCGGTGGAACTCTCAATGGAGAACCCCCTTCTTTGAGTTTATTTGTTCTTTTGTAGTTTTTTAGTGTGGTTTGGGCTAGTCCAATGACAAATCACGAGGATTTGGAAGGAGTGATTGTTTTTAATTTTTATCTTCTAACTATTTTTTTCAATTGTTTTTGAAGTATTTATGATTATTTTAACTGAAATTTTAAAAAAAAAATTATTTTCAATCGAAAAATATTTTAAAAAAACACACTTTTATTTTTTTTAATTATATAATGGATCAACATTTTTTTAATTAAAATGATATTATTTTAATAAAAAAAATAATTTAAAATAAAATGTAACGGAAAAAAAAATACGCATAAGTATTAGAAATACTCACAACTTCATACTTTATTTATTTAAATTGAATCTTACATACTTATTAACAATTACATTTAATTAAATATATATATATATATATATATATATAAACCACATAAAATATATGTTTAGCCAGGTCATGATGCACTCTTCACAAAACAAATATCGTTTGTGACTATAGCTTAAAAGCATGTTTAGGAATATACCTGAGATTGTTTTTTAAAATATTTTTTATGAAATGTATTAAAATGATATTTTTTTTAATTTTTTAAAATTATTTTTAAGATCGGTATATCAAAACAATCCAAAACACATAAAAAAATTAATTTTTAACAAAAATAAATTTTAAATTTTTTGGGAACGCGGATTGAGATTTGTAAAAATTAAAAAATAATGCTTAAAATTATTTTTTATTTTTAAATTGCTTTAATGGGTTGGTATTAAAAATAAATTTTAAAAATTAAAAAAATATTTTTATATATTTTTAAATAAAAAAATAATTTAAAAATTATTATTATCATACCCTACAGCGCTACAACACCACTTAAAATTAACTACACAAACTTTTGTGATCGAAACATAATTAAAAATTTAAAACTAGGAAAGAACACTAAGACCCAGGCCATGTTTGTTTTCCGGAATTCACTTTCCGGGAAACCACTTTCCAAACTTTTCTATATTTGTTTGCCATTAGGAAAGTTTGTCAACGGAAAACACTTTCCGATCAATGGAGAACACTTTCCAGTCAACGGAAAACACTTTCCGGTCAACGAAAAACACTTTCTAGTTAAAGAAAAATTTGGTTTAGTTTCCAGGAAAGTGTTTTCCCTTTGGCTGTGTTTGTTTCCCGGAAAGTGGTTTCCGGGAAACCACTTTCCAAACTTTCCTGTGTTTGTTTGCCATTAGAAAAATTGGTCAACGGAAAACACTTTCCAGTCGAAGAAAAATTTGGCTTGGTTTTCAAGAAAGTGTTTTCCTGAAAAATTTGGGCGGAAAACACTTTCCGGAAGTTGTGAAAAATTTAGAAATGTCATTATTTGCTGATTATATTAAATTTGATCCTCAAACTTTTGATTGCTATATACAATTTGTTTTGTATATTTATTTTTCAATTCCATCTCTTAAAATTTAATTTTTATATTAATTTTGGCCCTTATTTTTATAATTGCTATTTGCTTTTTCCTTATTATTTTTTTATTAAAATGTTTTATCTATCAAATTTGGTCCTTATTCTTTTGATTGTTACTTAATTTATTTGAAATAATTTATGAAATGTTAATTATTATTATTTTAATTTATTCACCTTTTATTTTTTTTAATTTTTTAGATTTGATCTCTATTATTTTGATTATTATTTATTTTATTTGAGATAATTTATGAAATTATATTTTTTTCAATTTCATTCTCATTCAACTTTTTAATTTGTAAGATTTGTTCCTCATTATTTTAATAAACTTAAGAAAAATAAAACATTAATAAGTTATTTTCCAGCTCAATTTCCATGATATAACCAAGCACTGGAAAGTGTTTTCCAACTTATTTTCCATTACACTATCAAACATCATAAAATACTTTTCCGGAATTCACTTTCCAAAGAAAACTACTTTCCAGCAAACAAACGGGACCTTAGTAAAACAATCCCACACATCTAAACATGTGGGATGAGCTTTTTACCTTCTATGTAGCTTTATGACATGTGTATTTAATAATATAGTGTATGATATTTTTTAATTGTTAAATTATTAAAATGATAATTTTTAGATTTTTTTAACATTAATATATTAAAAAAATAAAAAATTAATTAATATATTTTTAAACAGAAAAAATAAATAACAAAATCAAGAGTTAAAACAAACACATCTTAAAGGTGTATTTAAGAGTTTGCTAACCGTTTATTTTTAAAATGTTTTTGTTAATATAGTAAAATAATATTTTTTTATTTTTTATTGTAACATATAAAAATAAAATATTTTTAAAAACAAAACTCTAAATCAAGTCCCAAGTGAAACGACTTACTGGGCTTCTTCTTGGCTAGCATGTGCATGGAGGAGGGGCAGTGGAGCACTAGACAGGGGGTAGAAACGACTTAAACCTTGTTTGTTTTTTAAATTTTAAAAGTGTTTTTAAAAGAATTTAAATTTTTTTATTTTTTTAATTAATAATTTTTTAGTATTTTTAAATCATTTTATTCCCTTAATATAAAAAATAATTTTTTTAAAATAAAAAACATTATTTTAATATATTTTTAAATAAAAAAATTTAAAAAACAACGAATTAATTTTTAAAATCATTGATTGTGTTGGGTGAGGAAAAGATTAACGAACGAGAGAGAGGGGCAAGGAAACGGCTTTGATTCCTGATTGGACAGGCATGATGGGAAACTGAAAATACAGAACCTAAGCAAAAGGTACCATAAAAAACAGTGCACGTCATACCCACTTTTGTACATGTGCAAGACATGCGCATGTATGTGGCAGAGCAGTTCAGACCACCTGACGCAGAATTTTTTTATAAAAAAAAATTGCAGTAAATTCAAATCATTACAGTTAAAAATAATTAGTAAAATAAATAAATTTTAAATATTAAAAAAATATTATTTTAATGTATTTTCAAAACAAAACACTATTCAAAAAACACTTTAAAAATAATTCTTATTACTAAGGGAAAAAAATTGAAAAAAAAAAAATATAATTACAATAACACTATTCAAAATAACAGCATCTAATAAAAAATATTAAATAGTCATATTTGGAGTTTAGGAAAGATTTGTCTTAAAAAAACCTTGAAAATAAACTAAAAAATATAATTACAATATTTTCACTAAAATTATTGAGCACCTTTTTTTTTTTTTTTTTTTTTTGGTTTCTTTTTTTTTTTTTTTTAAACTCCCAAGACCCATCTTTCACTATTTAGAAAAAAAGGAACGGGCGCCCCCCCCCCTGTTAAGAGTCTTCCACAACTTTTCACATGAAACTCCACATCCAGTAAAACGTGCAAAAGGAACGCTCTTGACACTGCCCACACGCACCCATTCAAACTAGCAGTACAGGCACACGAGTCCCCATGACATCTGACCACCATTGAAGACTCTCCTTTTAGCGGCGAGATTGAACAGTTGAAGCCATTTCTTTTGAATCGCTTGAGCACTCCATCCATGCCTCCACAGATGTTGAAGGAGACTCTTGGGAGCAATCGCACCCATCCCCACAAACAAATCAAATGGATTTGATTGCTCAAAGGTTAAAAAGATCCCTCTATTGATCATTTACCGTTTCTGTCCATGTAAAAACCAGGTTTGTACAGCTCTATTTTCACCATAAAGGGCCGCAAAAACAAACAAAATAAATTACACCGGGAGAAAAATCCCCGGAAAAAAAAAAAAAAACTCCTTCGCGTTTCCTTTGGGCTTTCTCATCAATTCAAGCTGCGTAGTCAAGTCCCAGCTCCATCTTACACGTGTCAATATCACCAGACCCGAGAGCTTCAATCCTTCTCTTCTTCACCGGAACAACGTGATGCGCTCGTGACACGGGCTCAAGGCCCAGAGCCAAGTCCAGCCCAAGCCCGGCAATTTCGTTGCTCGCAGCGTCATGGGTCGCCAAATCGCTCTTTGAATCCGGTTCGGATCGGAACAGCAATGAATCCTCTGCTGTTTCCACAGACATCATGCTCTCGTCCGTCTCTTTGCTTTCACCGTCCACCATTGCCAACTCGGATTGGTGACTCACCGAGGACTCGTGACTCGTGGACCGAGTCAAGCCGTCCCGTGTCGCCGACATGTCAACAACGATCGACCCCAACCCATTACCACCACAAGCCGGTTTGCTAGCTTTCGGCTTCACAACTCGCCCGACTCGACACCGAGTCCTGACACGGTTTGCATCGTTTGAGGCAGCCGAGTTCTCATCTTTCGAAACGTGCCGTATATCATAAGCTTTCAGCGGGGGTCCCTGAGCATTAGCTGCGGTTTCAGAGTTAATTTGAGTTATCGACGCACCTCTTAGCACGGCTTCAACGGCTGCTTGACAAAGCGGCCAGCTTCCCGACCACATCAACCCAACTGATCCATAAATTGGGTTCACTATCCTCCCACAAGCCTCGTAAAGCAAAGACCTAAAAATTGCTGTCACAAAAAAGAAGAGAAAAGAAACCCATCAATTTATTTAAGGCATCATAAAATTATCTTAGTTAGCTTAGGGCCAGTTCTTTTACATCAAAACTTTAAAGGGTCATCAAGAATTCTTCAATTTTCACAAGCATTCAAAAACTTTGAGTTGTTGAGATAAAAAAAAAAAAAAACAAGAACTAAACTTGGAATTTTTTTACCTAAAAAATTGAAAGGGTTACAAAAAAATTACTAAGTTTTCAGAAACATTTATTGTTGTGTAGATTTTTTGACAACCCAAATATTCTTAATATATGTACTAACCAGGACGGAGATGTTCAGGGCCAGCGTTGATGAGGTTCATAAGGCCAGCACGGCCATAAAACTTGGCAAGAAAAACAGTAGCGTTAGCTTGAGACTCCGAACTCTTGATCCATTGTAAACAAGGTCTAATACTGCAATTTTCACTACAACCTTTGCGTAAAACTCTACATCCATTACAACTCATCCGCATTTTGGCTTCCAATTTTGCAACGAAAGACGACAATAGACTGAAACTAGAGAAAAGAAGAGTCTTTGATCTTTGTTGTTGAAGGAGGGAAGAGGGAAAGAGAGAAGTGGGTACTTAAGAGGAAGTGTTGGGCGTGTGTGTCTCGAGAAGAGGAAGAGCCGCTGGGTTTATTAGAGATACAAGGGACGGAACTTATTTATTTTAACATCCGAAACACTGGTTTCCACATTCAAGGAGGTTGGAGCTTGTACTTTGTACCACCGCCACCACTCCATCTTTTAATATTGATTTTAAAATGTTAAATGTCTCATGGCTACTTTCACTTACAGAGCGTGAGGGGAACTCCCAATGGTGGATGCTGGATAGCTTGTTTGGTGCTCTGCCATAGGGGAGTGCTGTTGCATTGCGTGACATCATGGGCTAGTTGTTTGTAACTCTTATTTGGACTTTCTAATTACTAATCTGCCCTCCAATTGATCTTAAATTACACTCTTTTCTTCTAAAACACGTTACAGTTCTCGAGTTGAAACTGTTTGGCTGCACAGTGCACTATAAGTTGTTTTTAAAATATTTTTTTTAGTTTGAGGACGTATTAGAATAATAGTTTTTATTTTTAATATTAAAAAATAATAAGATAATTTAAAGCTAAAAATTAAATAAATATTTTTTACTAATTAAAATAAATAAATATATATATAATATCAATTGAAAACTAGTTCAATGTCGGTGTTGAAATGCTAATCATTTTTGTTATGAAAAATTATTTAGTTTAATTTTTTGAATAATTATATTGTTTTTAATTTTTTTTTCTTTCTAATATTTCAAAACAAATTATCGATATATTCACATCACAATCTTATAATTAAATTTGCAACAAAATATATTGATAAGTTTAAATAACAATATTATATAAAAAGTTTAGGTTAAATAATCAGTTAATAATATATATGTTTAATATATTATTTTTGTTGAAAATATATTAGTTTTTTTAAAATTATAAGAATTAGTAGAGAAATTTATAAAATTTGTTGGGGCATTCATTCAAGGGATTTATTTAGTTATTTTATAATAACATATTTGATTTATTTTTTTCCTTCATGTATCATTCATCATATTTTCATTAGATCATCAATTAAAACATAATATATATAGCTTTTATGTTTGAGGAGTAGATTATGATTGAACCACATAAATATTTTTTTATAATTTATTATTTATTTGATTGGATACTTTAACTTTAAGAAATGTTCATGTTAGATATTAAATTCTGAGATACAAATTTCTTCCTTTATTTTAAATTTGTAAAGGGTTTTTAAATTTAGTACAATTTTAATATTTGGTAGAATTTAAAAAAGTTAATCAATTAAAAAAATATATAAAACACAAGATAAAGCTAAAAGAATTGTGTTTCTCACTTTTAAGATTTGGAATCGCATTCTAAACTTAAAGACTACGACAAGTTGTACTATTTATCTGATCACGAAGAAAAATTTATTTAGTTAATTAAATAGTTATATTATTTACACTGAACTCAACACATAATTATATTTCAAATCTTGATGCTATGAAAATTAAAATAATAAAATTTTAATTTATAAAAATTTATTTTTATTTATTTTAAATGTAAAAATTCATCTCATAATAATTTTAACTAATTACATATTTTTTTAAGTAATGAGTAAAAATAAATTTTTCATATCTATTTTTTAAAATTATAATTGTAAAAATTACTATGATGTCGCACACACGACACGGTTAAAAAACTTAATGAATTTTGAAAAGAACGAAGTTTTAAAAGTATATATATGTAATTAAAAAATCATATTATACAGTAATCGTGACATATTGAATTATGTAAGTTCTATTATTTGTAAAAAAAAATATTAATAAACGGAGCCTAAGTCTGGTTAAAAGAAAATCGAGGGCAAAAGAGTCCCTTGAAAAAAATATTACAAGTATCCACAGAGAAAAGGAAAATGTTAGAGCAGGATTGCAAGTGGATCCAAATTTTAAGAAGAAAAGATGAAGCGCGTGGCATCCACGTACTGGTGTCAGAGTGCGGTCGAATCGCCACATAATCGGAAAAGAGCGCTTGGGTCCACGAGAAGCTCCCGGTATTAAAAAAAAAAAGAAAAAGAAAAAACTAAAGCTCCCGGTTTTCGGGAGGTCGTGTGCTGAAACCGCTTATAGGGAAAACAAGTAACTGGTTTCTGGTTTTGTGTGTGTGTTGTTTTGGGACTGTGGGCGCACTACATGACCAATTTAGCCATCGGTTTTGGAGTGGGTTTTTTTTGCTTTTGTTTCCTTGTGCTTATCCTCGAACACATGACTAACAACTTGAATTAATTTACACATAGGATTATCTGATTAGACTTTAGATCAGTTAAAACTCAAAGCTAACCTTCTCTCTTTATTTTATTAATTAATTTGTGGGTTTGGGTCCATTGATCGAACCCAATATTGAAAAAATATTTAAAACCGAACCAGACTCAACTTATATGATTTAAGGGCGTGTTTATTTTTATGGTTGATATTATTTTTTAAACTATTTTTTTATTTAAAAAGATATTAAATTAATTTTTTTAAGTGATTTTAATGATTTTGATATACTGATATACAAAATTAAAAAAAAATTATCAACATATTATTGTAACATATTTTTAATTGAAAACACTTTTAAAAAATATCATATATCACATTATCAAACATAATAAAAATAATTATTTTAATCAAAGTTTCAATAATGATTTTATATTAACTTTCAAATGTACTTTTAAATAAAGGTTTGAAACCTAAAACTTTGTATAAAATTACTAATTCCAAATCATTTTGGTTCATGATTCATAATCTTTTTTCAATCATACCTTTAAATCATGTTTGTTTTTATGTTCAAAAAATATTTTTAAAAATTCTTTATTATTGAAGTAAAAAATAAACAAATAAATATTATTTTGATATATTTTTAACTAAAAAACACTTTAAAAAAACAATTGCTATCACAATCTCAGAAACTATTTTAATATCTATTTTCATAGAAATAATTATGGGATGAGTCTTTTATAGAGGTGTACTTGAAACAAATTCGATTTCTAAATATACATTCGGTACGGCGATGTAAGATGTTTTTCAAATAAAAACATATAAAAATAATAATTTTTTATATTTTTTTACCTTAACCAATCAAAACCTTCCAAAAACTTATAAAGAAACATTAATTTAATACATTCTCAAGTAAAATAAATCAATTGAGATATAATTTAAATTCCAAATTGAAATTGAAATCAATCAAGAATACTATTTAATCAAAGTTATTAATTTGTAAAATATTAAAATCATACTGTAATTATTAAATATTCAATGAACAGGTGGCTGCTAAGATTTTGGAAGACAAAGACATGTGATTATGTTTTTATTTTATTTTATTTTTCTAGATTAAATCATTGGACTTGACCTTTTTTTCTGAGCTCTCTCTTTCCTTATCCAAGGGCGGGCGTCTGGCCACCGTCTCAAGGTTCAACTTGCTTCCTCTGCATAAAATAATGATCTTAATCTATTACCAGTTGCAGAATCTGATGTGAAACCGCAAGCTTCTAGCTAAGATTTTTATATGCTTAGATGTTTCTCCTCTGACCTGTCCCATGCACTGCCCCATTACACGATTTTTAAAAACAAAAACAAAATAAAATAAACTTGTAGTGAAGGGCTCTCTGGTCCCTTTTCTTTTATAGCAAAATGATCGTTTTACTCCTGAAAGCAAACAAAAATTATGCTACGGTTCATAAGTGTTTTCATCCTTTGCTTATGTATTTTTTTTTTTTTAATATTGAGATACACTTAGGGTTTGGGTTGCTTGATAATTTAACAAATAAAGAAATTATTAAAAAAAAATCAGATGAGTGTATTGCACTTGTCTGCACGTGAGCGTTTTCTGTGTCATTCTAGCCATGCATGGGTGATCACTCAATCGTCAAAGATAACGTTTTGCGGCGATGTTTGTAATTATCGCAATGAACCCTCCATTATAAGGCATCACATGTGGCCCAAAGGTATTGGATTTTGTGTCAATGATTTTTTTTTCTTCTCTGTCTCTCCTTCTCGAATTTAAAGTTTTAATATTTATATTTTAAAAAGTATTTTAGTTATTTTATCATGCTTTTAATTTATTTTATTTGATTTATATGTTATCGAATATTAAATTTACTCTTATGATAATAATGAATTTGTGACAATATCAAATTGCTCATTGCCGCCAATTGCTCATTAATGCTAATTTTAATTTTTTAATTGTATTTTAATCATTTTATTTTTTAATGCAAAAAAAATTATTTATCATATATTTATTTGGTAATAACTAATGCATCTGGTTAAAAAATCTTAATATCTCCAATTTTTGATGTAAATGGTAAAATCGTCATTATAATAATATTATAGTAAACAGTATTTTTTTAATAAAAAAGTGTTTTAGATTTTGTTAATATTTTCGTGATGGATTTATTTCTAGCGGCTGGCGATTAGCAATCTCCAACTCGGCTGGACATCGATTAATCGTACGAGTCGAAAACCTTTTCTTGGAAACTGATGCAACCAAAACCTAGAACAATGCCGTGAAACCAAACAATCATCTAACACGGCAATGGAGAGAGAGGTTGCCAATAAATTAACAAGAAAAACAAAGAGATGGTTTCCGTTACATTTGGAAGCCATCGACATGACACGTGGACAAGTCCAGGTAATAAAAGTGCTGAAAGTCGCATGCAATAGTGTCCAAGAATGCCATGCAATTTTTGAAGCCAGCGCGTGGCAATCACTTTTCAGATTGTCAGTGATGAATCCAATTGCCACATGCTCTTGGAATTAATTAAATGCAACCTTCCAAAATTGTGCTATTTTTGTTTTTTAAGCATATTTTTTAAAATATAGATGAAATAACTCTCTTGAAAAAATAAAAAGTAAAGAAAAAAGAAAAAAACATGGAAATACAGTGAAGCTCTAATTATGATATTATTGGTATCTTTTGAAAAATTTTGAAGAGGTAAATTTAATAATACTAAAGGTTACCAACAATAACTCCAATGGGTCATAGTTGTTGTGCAAAGATAAATTTAGAAAAAAAAACATAGTAAAGGTAAAATTTAATAAGAAAGGATGTGGTAAGGGTGATGCCGCTTTTCTTTCCAGCATAATTAACTCTTTTTCTAAATTTCTATAACTAATACTAGTTTTTAGAATTTTTAATTTTTTTTAATTACTATGTGATGAATCTATTTTTTCTCAATATTTTTTTTTTAATTTCTGGAGAGTTCCGGCCGATGTCATAGTGTGACGAGGGTTCCTCTATGATCTATTTTTCAGCACAATTATGTATTTTTATGCTTGTTGTCTTTCTCGTGTTGCTTCTATTTGGGTGAGATTCACATAAAAAAACAAGGAGTAGGGACATAGCCTCCAGATTTAGTGTGTGTTTGACATTGTATTAATTTTTGAGATTTTAATTTGAAAAAATAAATTTTAAAAAAGTTAACAATTATAATTTTTTTGTAGCCAAGGTTTAAAGAAAGAGTTTTCAATAAGACTAATGTAAAATTACGGTAGGTATTAATTAATTAAATACTTTTAAAACTATAATTACAACAAAATATAGTTTTGAGGTTTCTCAATTATAGTTATGTAATAAAAAGAGGATTATTTTCATTAAATAATTCAAAACCCGTTGAACCTCCATTTTAAAAATCATTTAATAAAAAAATAATTATATATTCATCGATCTAGGAAATCATTCTTGAATCCTCGATCATTGAGATGGTTTTTCTATAGTAGGTAGAGTTAGTTTATTTTGACCATGGGAATTTGATAAATATTGCTAGATGCATAGAATTGAATTATTTTAAACTTTAAATTGAAGTGACCACTTGTGTACTTTAAGCACATAATTATTAAAAATTGACCTTTTTTTTTTTGACTGAATAACTCAACTTGATAACTTCTCTCAAGGAAAAAAAAATGAAAATGAATGAAAAATCTTTGCTATATGACGAATTTGATATTATAACTAATACAAAATCTGCAATAATGGCTATAAGAAGGATCTAGGAGGGAAAATTTTAGGGTGATTGTAATGATATCTGATTAATTATTTTTTAGATTTATTTAAAAAAATACATAGAAAATAGTAGATAAACCCCGTGATCTAAAAAAATAATAAAAATATCATCACATAAAATTTCTCTTTCTAATTGTATATTTTTAAATAAATTTAAAAATAACTAATATAATATCAATAGTTAGAATTTGATGAACTTACCATAGCTAAATTATACTTTCATATTTAGCTAATTAATTAATTTGGGAGAACAAAAGAATCAAAACTCTTTTTGTTTGGTGGCCAAATCTTCAAGCTTTAACCTTTGTCAATCCTTTCGGCGAGAACGAAGCATGGTTTCATCATTCAAGAGCACTATCAAGACTCCTCTCGCAATTCCCCGAATTCGTCCATGGATGGATGGATATTCATGTAGGAAGACAATTTGCTCAAGTTATATGTATATTTGTTTACAGCCACCCACTGCAAGAATTTGAACGT
Organism: Populus deltoides; assembly: GCA_015852605.2. NCBI lineage: Eukaryota > Viridiplantae > Streptophyta > Magnoliopsida > Malpighiales > Salicaceae > Populus > Populus deltoides. The sequence goes on from CM027573.2 coordinate 14,825,742, forward strand.
GACTGGATTTTAAAAAATTCCCAAGAAAGTTTATTGCCATATTTCCGATCTTTTAATTAATTGGAGAGACAATAAGCTAAATGGGAGTAATATGATCTATATATATATATATATATATTAAATTTATATACAACACCATTTAAGAAAAAGTGAAAACCAACTGAAATATTTTGCATTATATTAAAATATCTTAACACATCATTATTGATGGTGGAAGACTTTTTTCTACATCCTTCTTTTTTTTATATATATATATATATATATATATATATATATATATATAAAAGTTATCCCAGGTTAAATAGACTAGTTTGATATTGTAATAAAAGTTATTTTTAATAAAATTTTTTTATTGAAAAATATATTTTTTTCATCATTTAAAATTTATTTTTAATATTAATACATTAAAATAATTTAAAAAATAAAAAAAATAAAAAAATTTAAATTTTTTTAAAATATCTTATAAAACACAAAACAAACTATTTCTAAAAAGCTTCAATGTATTGACAATCCAAACGCACTGACCAGTTCCGTGCGCAGATACAAATCACAATGCAAGGTCACAAGTTGCAAGAAAATTAGAAGGCGTCGCGCTCTCCTCGGTAATTACCAATACGACACCCACCTTTCATGACCATCTGCTATTTCCTGTTATCATTTCTCCTCGGAGAAGCGCCTGAGAGAGAAAATGTACTTACTATCCATTATTATATCATTTTTCCCGAGGGAAAATGATCTTTAAGGTCTTTGGAGTTCGTTTGTCTTTTGTGGTAGCTGCTGTATTTTTGTTTAAATTCAATAATATGGTTCATGAAACCCCTAAAAATAAGGTTTAACCTTAGCTTTCGGTGAAATGATTTTTTTTTATATTTTTATGTTTTTACTGTTCAATCTTGCAAAGTGAGCAGTGAAGAACATATTCACTATCAACACCAATCCCTCCCTTCAATTCACGGCAAGCAATTCTTCACCACCAACAACACAAAAAACTCCCATCTTCCAGCCAACAGCCAACAACTTCTCCTTTCTTCATCGTGGTCAACAACAACAACCACCATGTATGTAATAGCAGAACCAATTCCACCTTCAAACAAACCCGATTTGGTCAAGCTGTGATAGAATCTCCTTCAGCAGCTCCTGCGTCGACCTCCTCCTTTTCACTAGTTGCTCCTCTTGGTCACAACCCTCTAAGCTATTGATAGAACCATCTAAAAATAATAGAGGCAAGGAAGAAAAATAATATCGAATCTTTATGCTGAGTTTTTGTTTTTTGCAGGTTTCAGCTAGCTCTTACTTATGGGATAAAAAAATATCTTCCATTATAATTGATTTTGCACTTTCAAAATAGATATTTTAAGTTATTGTGTTTAAAAGATGTTTTTAAAATATAATATTTAAAATTATTGTATTTTAAAAGCGTGATGTTTAAATATATCATTTTTTTAAATAATAATATTTATTAAATTTCATGTTTATAACATAATTAAAATATGCTAATTTAAGAAAAAACCGTTTTAATTAGTGTACGAGGGAGTCAAATACTGCAAGAGAATTTGAGCCAACTCTATTTTTATTTATTTTTTATTACCTTTCCTCACCTCTCCTCTGTTTTCATTATTTTACTTTTATTATTACACAACCACTGCTGTTATCATTTTACATTTGTAATTTATACCATATATTATAGCAACAATTAGATAATTCCCATGTAACGAGGGTCATATCAAAAAAATTTAAATAGGAAAAATCTCAAGTTATGGAGAACTTGATGTTGTCATAATTTGATGTTGGTGCACACTTAGAAAATCATGGAAAATATAATTCTTGTCGGATGAATTTTATACGTGATGGAATTATAAATAGGTTAATTGAATAATAAAAAATATTTTATATAAAGTATTATTTATTTCATAATATAATAATAGTAGTTAAATATATAATATTTAAATTAAAAACCATCAATATTAATATATATATTTTTAGTTATTTTATAACCTCAATTTGAAAAATATTCTTAACCAAACCACATTAAATTATCTTTTATTCGATCTCAATTTCAACTACAGTTTTAACCAAAAATATATAAATACCAAACTAATCTCAACTAAAATACTTTTTATAAAATAATTTTTTTTCAAATCATAACCATCAAAACTACCATAAAACCAACCATACTCTAAATAAACCAAGTAAACAATACAAGATATAGAACTCCATTCATAGCCACAAAGCCACATTGCTCCTCCGCTCTTCACACATATTTCTCCTGCTCTTCACACTATTCTTGTTTATTTTTGCAGGGGAGCGTAGATGTCACTTCACCAACCAATGATCAAGCTTAGTCATTCCATCAAATTAATACAAGATGCAGCTATAAAAACGCAATTATGTCTAAAGTTTTCATCAATTATATATATAATCCTCAATAATTGAAAAGTAATGAGGACAGAAATATGCAGGAAAGTAATGAGGTTCTGAATGTTCTCAAAACCTTACGTTAGAAGAGGATGAGCTTGAGAGGAAATTAAAGGGGTGAAAATTTCATGCAAGACTGTCCAAAACATGCATGCCAGATGCGAAGATCACCCGTGGCATCTCCACTTTTTGAATAAGATCGTGTCATCTTGCAAGTGCGAAATTATTTTCAGTTTATTTGGAAACCACCACGATGGTGTACACTATGATGGTGTCTAGTAATCAGCTCCAGGTTTTTAGGAAAGCAAAAACCATCTTTCTGAAAACCTTTGGCTTTGGAATATGGGGCATGTGTTATGGGACCAAAGGCATGTATTGTGAGGATCAAAGCCTCCAAACATGGGAAAAAATGTACTCATTTTGGTATGTTTTTGCTAGATGAACGATTCGTTATGTAGAAGATAAGCAATATCCAACGATCTCAAGGGAAAGGAACCATGAAGCTAATGTTGGAGCTAAATCCAATGATGATTAATCATTTAAGAATGTTTAGAGCGGTAAAAAAAAATCAATTTAACACAATAGCTTAAGTTGTTAGCTAAGATTTCAAAATATAATCATTAATATTATTCTCTAACACACCCTTAAGAAAAAACTCTTTGAACTTGAAACTTGTACAAATTTAAATTATTTTGTATTTAATTTTTTCATCAAATAAATAGAGATGGTGAGATTCAAACCCATGATCGCTTGGTAATGAAGCCTCTGATACCATGTCAAAGAATCAATTCAACCTAATAATTTAATCTGTTAAGTAAGATTTCAAGATATAATTTATATTATTTTCTAGGAATACTAACAAAAATAAAAGGAAAGATTATTAGAAAGAATTATACAGTTTCACTAATTAGTCCCTGGCCTTCCAAAAAGATCATGCTGAAGAATATTTCTTTCACAACTTAGCTACGAATATCCAATTTCATCCGTACTTCGATTTCGTCAATCAAGAAAAGGAATTTATTTGCTGTAATCACGTAACTTTAATGGGCATATATCTTAACAAATATTGAAATGCAAGAAAAAGTAGGACTTGATCTCAGAATCCAAAGGAATAATTGCACGTTTAAACAGCAATTAAGGTGATGAAATTCGTGCAAAATGTGAAGGTAGCATATGGGAGCGTCTTCTAATATTTGATAGCTATTTAATAAAACTACTATATATATATATATAGCTGCTAGCTCCAAGTATTTATGAAAGTGATGCTGCCTTTGCTAAATTAAACCAGTGCTTTGTAATGATCGATCTCTGCAAGTGTGGCTAGGGCATGGCGAAGATCCAAAGGATAACATATTGTTTAAAATTTATGATTTTTATTTAGGAAATTCAAATTCAAACCTTCAGAGAATAATGGGATTGGATTTAATTACTCCCATGCTTATTAAGACTAATTCCCGGAAAAGCAAGGTTCATGTTTTCTTCTTCTTCATGTGCGTAACCACCATTATTCCATTGATTTTAAACCTTTTAATTAGTTGCTCGATGATTTCATTAAATATGGAATAGTCGAATCATTTAAATGGAAAATAATTTGCATGCTGATCAGACATACACAAATAACTCATCGAAAGACTGCCGCCTAGGCTGTCATGCAGCTATATTTGTTGTGATTTAGCACATGGACGGCTGCTAGCTAGTTATTTGGAAGACCACCTCACCTTCTCAATACTATTATTTTTTAAATATTGATTTCACGGTGTAATCACTGTTGTCGTAATGCGTATGCTCTGTTGCATGACCAATCTTTTATCAGAAAACATTCCCTCTTGTGATTTTCCTAGTGTTGCTTTTTGTTAGGTTCATCCCCCCTGAAAATTGTTGAGCCAATCAAGGTGCTAATTAGACCAAATTAAGAAGCCAACGTAGATTATTTTCGTATTTAATGACCTTGGTGGCTCATCATGACTTGTAGTACCTAAAACAATCTAGCATGGAACCCATTTATGCTATGCTAAGATTAAGATTTTCAACCAATTATTGCCATAAAACTTTCAATAATAATAATAATAATAATAATAATAATAATAGGACTTTAATTAACCTTATCAGGTGTACTCAACCAATTTTTTTTGGTTTGTTTTTTAGAAATTATCAGTTCAAGTTTCATAAACTTTAAAGCCACTGGAGACTTACATGATCGTTAACTTCAGGGTCCATAAAGATGACTCAATATACGCGCAAACTGATCTGTACACCCACACTAATAATAATAAAAAAATAAGACTTTAATTGCCATCCATATATATATATATATATATATATATATATATATATTCAATTTGTGGGTTTCAAATAAATTACAAGAACCAAACATTTTCGCGTAGTGATTTTCTTTTCTTTTCAAATAAATTATAAGAGAAAATTAATGCTAACAATTAGTGTAATTTAATTTAATTAAAGTCCATATGGGAAAAGGGGCAACCCGTAGTCTAGAAGCAAAGAGAAAAAGGTGAAATTATTGAGGTGGCATCCATGCAAGAAAAGGTCCAAGAAAGCATGAAGAGGCGGCAGTGCGTTCAGACATGTAAAAGGGAAAGAATATGAGACCACTCGCCACATACATCCCCTCGAAAACGCCATTTCAAGCTCCCGGTTTTCAGGAAGTCTTTTTCGATGGTTCCATCCCATTTTCTGAGCTAAAAACAGGTGACTGGTTTCTGGTTTTTTGTGTATGAACATTGGCGATTAATATCTTAATCATGATTAAGAGAACACTTATAATTATAATCAAGGGACACCATTAACTAATTTAGTTGATCTCAATTACATCACGTAATCTTAGGACACCCAACATGGATTAAATTATGTATGTAACTTGGTAGAGATTTGCACTCGAACCCTAGATGGTCGGCAGAATGTATTATTATTTTTTTTTTTTGTGTACAACCAAGAAGGTTCTCTTTTTCTGTGTTTGATAGCTTCTATTTTTAAATGTTTTTTTAAATATATATATTTTGAAAAAAAAATTATTAGTATTTTTTTACCATTTCAATGTACTATATTAAAAATAAAAAACATATATATATATATATATATATATATATATATATATATATATATATATATATTAAAGCCATGGTGAGTCTGGGATACAAATTTTAATCAAATTGCAAATTTAAGAACCTTAAATTTAGAGTCACTCTCGCTCATTCAAATATATAAGAAATTGTAGGAGGAAATCATATCAGCATCCAACCTATCCATCAATTTTAATCGGAAACCATGTTTCAAAAAAAAATTAATTTTTGTTTTTTTGTTAAAAATTAATTTTTTATGTTATTGATCGTTTTGATGCACTGATTTTAAAAATAATTTTAAAAAAATAAAAAAATATATTATTTTAATATATTTTAGTATGAAAAACATTTTGAAAAGACTAGAGGTCTGAAATAAAAAAGAAAAAGAAGAAGAAGAAATTGAGGGAGTTGCTGGGCTGTTAGTAATGTGTAACGGAGGTGAGTTTATAATGGGCTGGTAATGGTTTTAGCCCGACTTCTCTTAGAAATAGCCATGGGCCCATGACATTCTTCTTTGGGCTCATTTAAACTGCCAGACCATTTTCTTTTGTTTTTTCCTAAGAAAGTACTGGACTGGACCACTAAGAACCCTGTCCACTCCTTGTTTACGTGGCCATTTTCAATGCATACTGAGCTGGATTTGATCGTTAGAGGACCTAAAGCACTGCTTACTCGTGACCACGTAACACGCTAGTTGCTTCAAGTTCGAGGGTGTTGTTTTATAAATTGTTTTTTTTTTGTTTAGTGTTATATTAAAATAATATTTTTTTTATTTATTAAGATTTATTCTTGACATTAACATATTTAAATGATTAAAAAATATATAAAAATAATTTTAAATAAAAAAATTGAATTTTGACTGACAAATATTTGAATTGACTTCCAAACAAATGCTAAAAACCAGATTGTTTAGCTTTCATGAATGTTTTGGTTTTACTTCCCGTAATGAAATTGCTCCAACTAAAAAAAAAAAAGACAAACCTAATTGGTTAACTTTAAAAATTTTTATTTTAAATATTAAACAACATTATTTTAAAAAAATCTCATTGACCCAAATTGACATTAACTTCATATATATATATATATATATATGAAGAAAACTAAGCTCTAAAATCACTGTGTCAATGGCAAGCTGCCGGGAACCACAGAAGTGGTCATAAATATCTTAAATTAAGGGAGCTGAAAGAGAGAGTGGAATTAATCGAAAGGCTGCCTCAGCAAGAACCATAAAGCCATAAATTAACTAGCATCACACATCCATGACGTCCTCCATGGGATGAGATAAGGTCATGGAGCTTCTTCCACGTGGAAACTTCTTTGTGGTGCTGACGATGAGGCTAGCATCAAAAGAATTCCCACCTTCATGTGGACAGAATAGTGTAATGTCATCACTTATCGTATCGAACGGTCAAATTTCCCTCATTATCAACTCCACTGATTTGTGACCGTAGGATACGAGGGGGACACGTTGAAGCACTATATATAGGAAGTGACAGTAAAGCGAGTTCAGTATTGCAATCCTAGCAGAATATCACATTTATAGGGAGCACTGCATAGCTTATAAGCTTGTAAGAGATGGCTTCCTCCTCGATGATCTCATCGGCAGCCGTTGCCACCGTCCACCGCACCCCGGCACAAGCCAACATGGTGGCACCATTCAATGGTCTCAAGTCTACCGCAGCTTTCCCAGTCAGTACCAGAAAGGCCAATGACATTACTTCCATTGCAAGCAATGGTGGACGAGTTCAATGCATGCAGGTAACCTAATATAGACAGACTTCATACTTCGATATCGGTAGATTCAATACAGCTAGCACGCTTAATTTTATTTTACCAACTTGGCAATTAGTCTTCTGTGCTCACTGTTTTTGGTTGTTGTTGTTGTTTCGAACACAACAAAATGTTCATACATTTTAAACACAGGTGTGGCCACCAACTGGATTGAAGAAGTTCGAGACTCTTTCTTACCTTCCAGATCTCACAGAGGAGGAATTGGCCAAGGAAATTGATTACCTTCTTCGCTCGAAGTGGGTTCCTTGCTTGGAATTCGAGTTGGAGGTGATAAATGCAATCCCATAATCACACAATTCTCACTAATTATTGTTGTTATTATTACGAGGAGATGATTAATTAAGGACAGAGAGTAGAAATGTAGAATTGGAGCCATGCTTTGTGCTTTTTATCACTAGAGTACTAAATTAATTGCACCTATACTATCACATTGAACACATTATGATTATAAACACTAAATTGTCGTCTCATTTAACGAGATGCTTGAGTCTGACATGGTTATTGAAATTAGAAGCTCAATCAAAATTATGAATGTATGAAAAAAGGAATTAGTCTATGCATGGTCGATTCAGTAATAACTAGATGGGAATCTTTAGCTGTATATACCTTGTAAGAACACAGACTTATTTTTTCTTTTGTGAAATTAATTGTATATGTTGGATTATGCAGAAAGGTTGGGTCCACCGTGAGCACCACAGCTCACCAGGGTACTATGATGGACGCTACTGGACTATGTGGAAGCTACCCATGTTTGGATGCACTGAGGCATCTCAAGTGTTGGTTGAGCTTGGGGAGGCAAAGAAAGCTTACCCTAACGCCTTTATCCGTATAATCGGATTCGACAACACGCGTCAAGTGCAGTGCATCAGCTTTATTGCCGCCAAGCCAAAAGGTGTCTAAGTCGTCCCAGAACTTGATGTGTCCCTAGCTATATCTGTTAGGGGTGGTTTGTTTAAATTGTACTTAGACCTTGGCAAAATGCTTTACCTCTTCCTTTTTTATTGGGTTTTTGGAGATGAATATTATTCTACTTTGTTTTTGTTTTTAGCTTCTGGATTCGGATGCTGAATCGGGCGAGAATTGTTGAATAAAAAGTAGATTATGTTTAAATCCGGATGATCCATGCTTGTGAAAAATTCTTTCTTTTTACTGGCAGCTTTGGTTTTCATGCATGTAGTGTTAATTTGATTTTAAGTACCCTTGAAAGAATGGCTCTTGCTCGTGGCTGGCTATAATTAGTCTTCAAAAGAGTATGGAATGAAATTGTTCACTATAATTATCTTGGTTTTTAACCTTGGAGCAGGTTATATATCCCTTAATCCTCCAAGATACATGGATAATGTCATTAATTAGGCTTTGGACACAAGATTAATGTTCTTAATGAAGAATTCCAACGTGATTTATTCGCAGCCGAAGGGCTTTTCAGGATTAATATCGATCCTTGGTTAGACTCCCTGCCCAGTGCCTAAGAGCCATCTTGTCCAAGAAAAGACCATTTTTAGCTTACAATCACTTTGAAGCAGAAGAATGACTCTCATGACTACAAATGGAGTTCAAATATGGTAACCTAACTGCATTAAGAGCTCGACTTAAAATTGGCTATACTATACATATATATATATATACATGCTCCTTAATGTTCATCATCAGCCTGCAATTATCTTTCTATTTTAAATCCAGATAACAGCGATTGAAAGGGCACAGAACACACAACTCCCAACTCTTTAAGGCATAAAACCATAGCAGCAAATGGAGAAATATTCAGACTCAGCTTCATTGATTGGTTTTAATTACTAGAACTCTAATCTAAGCTCATTAATGGACCTGAAATTTACAAATTTGAGTGAGCATTTGAGCTACTAGCTCAGTGTATACTGCGTACCTTTCATAGGAAAATGTCATATCCATCATGGAATTAATTTAAGCATCTTGTATTGTATGTACATACAGGCATTCCATATCAGCTAGGGTCCCCAAGTGCTTAACACTGACCCAGAGGAAAATAACAGCCTGAAATTACAAAGTCTACGGACTAGTATACTCCCTTTTGTTTTTGTTTTCTGGATCTCGAACCTCAGAAAATAATTTTCTTGTTTAGAAATGGACAAAATATTCAAATGAATTAAGAGACAACGAGCGTGATAAACGTAAAAAGGTAGAAACAAATCCCATTTTCTCAGCCCCAAGTTGAGTGGACAGTGTTTTCCCAAAATCTTTCATTAGAGTATCCATATGGTTTCAGTCATTTTTCTTTTTTTTTTCTTTTAAAAAAACTTGCATGGTTTATTCAGTCATTGATAGCTACACTTGTGGACACGCCATGAATAAGATAAGATGAAGGTAGAGAGATAAGAAGTGTTCCTTTCTTTCATTTTAGTTGCTTCCATTTTGTGTTTAAAATCTCAATGTCAAGGTGCTTTTCACCATATATAATTAAGATGACACATAGATTTGAGGTTTTTATTTTTATTTTTATTTTTATTTTGGTGCCGCAAGAAATAAATATAAAAGAGATAGAAACGTGTCTAGTAGTTAAATGAATGAAAACAAAAATATAAAAATAAATTTATTTCTTTGATAATTTTAAAATAATTTTATATTATTTTAAAACATGTTTTTTTTTTTAGTAAATTGAGATATAGTATCCAAAAGCCATGTATGAGAACAACAATTTACAACAATTTTATGTCTCGTGTATTAGAAAGTAAAACATACAAACTGGGTTCTATAACTATGTATGTTTTTTCTCCTCCTAATTATAAATTAGAAGCAATCAAAGACTGAGATATGCCAATTAATTGTCAAGAATCTCTTTCGCATAAAACTTGAAAAAGAAATGCAAGATTTCAATTTGTGCGTATGGTCACAATGCTAAATCAGGTCATCGTCATGCCAACGGTTGAATGTTACAATAACTTCCAATTTTGATGTTTGTCTTTTACAATTTTAGTTGCATTAATTATTATAGAATAATCTAAACCACTGCTTCAAGATGTTCCTCATGAGGCTCCAATCATTATTTTACACGCAATCTCTTACCATCATAATCATAAGAATAAAGCTTTTATTTTTATGGAATAATGGATGCCAATTGGGCTCTTTCTTACATCTCTCATTGGTTAGACCCAGTTTAATTTATTAGAAAATTTATTTTTTGAAAACTAAGTAATAATTTCTCAACTTTGAACTATATTAAAATTATTTTTATTTGGAAAAAGAAAAACTTCATGATATTAATGTGATTGATTTGGTACACCTGCACCATGTAATATAGTTGAATTGATTCACATGAACATCTAATAATTTCTTACCTCATGCAACCAGTTTTTGTCCATTAGCATGAATTATGGTCAAAACAAGAATTTTTCTTAAAAGATTTAAAACCGTGATAGGAATTAAACTCCTAATTATTACAAAGTTAATGTAAAATTATGTTAAATAGCCATTTTAATTAAAAAAAATTAAGGTATTGATTGACATGATATATAAATATGATTTTTATATTATTTTTTTAATAAGAATTACTCATATTTCTCAATATTATGAAATATGTTGTAAAATAATAAATATTATGTTTTTCTTGTATATATTTATCTTGTATAGTAGATTACACCATAACACATATATACTGTCTTAATCTTCTAAATAGCGGAGGGAGCTACCTAATTAGTACTCTCCTCAAATTATCACAAACTGTGTTTCAACTCTCAACAATTAATTTTATTTTATAAATCTAAAGTCTTAAATAACATAAAATGCATTACTATTCTCATCTTTTGGCTGCTGGAGAAGAAAGTAAAAAAGCAAGAAACATAATTTAAGAGGAATTTAATGGATGTTAATTAATTAATTATTTAACCAAACCCTAACATCTTTTTTATTGAAATGGAAAATATTGTCTTATTGCATCTAGGTTAACAATGTTGAACTTGTCTTACATATATAATTAAGGTCACCATCTAAGTGAATTAATTTTTTTAATATAAATTTCTCATAATATTGATTTTAAGGTTTGAATCCTAGATAATTAGTGAACAACAACCACTTGAAGGATTCTAGTTTTTAATATCGAGAATAAGAATGTTTGTAAACCATCGTGATTTATTGTCTGGTGGTGCACATCTTATTTATAGAGCATGTTGAGCAATATTACAACATGTAATTAATATGCAAAGTCAACGTATCCATCTATAGCTATTGGCTTCTTCAGTCAATGAAGCAAGAAGGAGGCTTAGTACAAGTTGATCGGTCTGCTGCCATTTAGCAAATGCTAGATTGATAGTGGCAGAGTCATCAAAACTGATAGTTGCAGAAGGAGATTTAATGAAGCCATCAACATATCCAAAAAGATGTTGGCACTATAGTAATGACAGTACTTGACTATGCCACATGAGAAATTTGGAATTGAAAGAAGATAACTTGATGGTCAAGAGATGGATCATGGTGTTGAAAGACAGGGTAGGGGATGGAGTTTCAAAGGCCATTTAGATTGAGGGAGGTGAACCTTAAAATGGCTCTAATACCATAAGAAGGTTTGTAAACCATCGCAATTTATTATTTGGTGGTGCACATCTTATTTATAGAGCATCTTAATTATAGCATGTAATTAATTTACAAAGTCAACGTATCCATCTATAGCCATTGTCTTTAATAAAGAGATTGCTTAGAATCATGCTATTGTCTATAATCAAGGGATTGCCTAGAATCATGGGATTGGGTTTCGATAAAAGGTATAACATGATTTGAGAAGGATCTTGTGGATCCTTCTACAACTGTAATAGAGAGTTTAGCTTATATATATATAAGCTTATATATATATATATATATATATATATATATATATATATATATATATATATATATCTTATCAAGCACAAGAAGAGTTGAGAATAATTAGGTGGCTGAACCTTTGGTTGAGCCAATCCTTTTCTATTTATATGTGTAGGGCAATATACAATAGTTAAGGTAAAGATTACAACACTAGAGTAGTGCCTATAATATTTTCTATATAGTATACATTCTATAAAATGCCTCCTCAAACCGAGGGTGGAGGATCGACCAGAAACTTGATACAAAAAACAGTAAACGAAGCAGTAGGAAGTGGCTTAGTAAAGACATCTGCAAGTTGATCCCAGAGGAAATAAAAAAAAATCTGAATATCGTTCTTCGCAACTATATCTTGGACAAAATAATAATTAACCTCAACATGTTTTGTGCGAGCATGGAAAACAGGATTCATAGATAAATAAGTAGCACCAAGATTATCACACCAAATGATAGGAGCAGAAACAGATGAAATCTGAAGATCTGTTAATAAATACTGAAGCCAGATAACCTCAACAGTGCCGTCTATTAAGGTTTTGTACTCAGCTTTAATAGAGGAGCGAGCAACTGTACGTTGCTTACTTGATTTCCAAGAAATCAGTGTCTGATAAAAAACACAAGATAACCACCTATAGATTTTCATTCATCAATACTACCTACCCAATCTATATTTGTAAAGCCATGCAATGCAAAAGAAAAACTACGAGTAATATGTAGGTCATGTGTTGTTGTACCTTTAAGATAATGCAAAATGCGTTTAACGGCAACCCAATGAGTTTGTAGTAGCATGCATAAACTGACAGACTTTGTTAATAACAAAAAAAAAGCAAATATCTGGTCTCATAAAAGTGAGATATTAAAGGGCACCCATACTTTGACAAAAACATGTAGCATCAGAAAACAAAGGATCTGATAATATGATAACTTTAGAGGAAGAGATAAGAGTATCAACATGTTTGCAAGATATCATATCAGCCCAAGTGAGGATGTCAAATGTATATTTATGATGTTGTAGCATAAGACCCATACCAGCAGACTAAACCTTAATACCTAAAAAATAATAAACAGTACCCAAGCTGCGAAGATTAAATTCTGAGCTCAGCAACTGTATGAGGTGTTTAAGCATAAGAGAGTTGCTACCCGTAAATGGAATATCATCAATATAGATCAGGAGATAAAAAATATCAGTACCAATAGAGAAGATAAATAATGAGGTATTAACCTTGGAGGTGCGAAAACCAATTAATAGCACAAAGTCATTCAGACGAGTGTACCAAGCCCGTGGAGCCTATTTTGAACCATATAGAGACTTATGCAATCTACACACATGAGAGGGGAGAGCAGAATCAATAAAATCTAGAGGTTGTTTCATATAGACCTTTTTGTTAAGAACTCCATTGAGAAATACATTATGAATATCAAGCTGATGAATTTTCTAATAACACAAAACAACAATGGAGAAGATTAATCTGATTGTCACCTACTTGATAACAGGACTAAAGGTTACAGAGTAGTTAATACCTTCTTCCTAAGTGAAACCTCTAGCAACTAGACGCGTCTTATACCTCTCAATGCTACCATCAACTCTGTGTTTAATTATGTACATCCACCGCCTACCAACAACATTCATCAAAGGATGAAAAGGCACCAAAGGTCCAAGTTTTGTTAGTGCGTAAGGCCTTAATTTCCTCGCGCATAACACCATGCCAAGACTCATACCTATTAGCATCAGTAAAAGTAATTGGTTCACGAGTAGGAGGAGATACTACCCAACTGATGGGAGCAGCAGTGGCGGTGGTAGTTGCTGTTGACAGTGTTGTCTTTGGCTGCCTAAGACGAAGGATCATATGATGTTGACGAGCAGTTGGTCAAGGGGGAGAAGAGCATGTGCCTGTAAGTTGCTGGAGATTGTGTTCCCATAATGTGCAAAGGAACGACAGAAACATGTGATGAGGAGTCATTAACGTGTTCTGCAAGCGAAGGCTACTGCTGCTATGGAAGAACACCACTGGCAGCAGCTTATAGATGGCTGGCCAGCTAGGCTGCACCACCGGTGTTGAGGGAGAAGTCGGCAACAACAATAGTAGAATCCATTTAGGGGAGGAGGAGAAAAAAAATTGACTGCAAAGGGGAGAGAGAGATGAGTTTTGATGACAGAAGACTCTGATTCGAAGTTGAGAATACTTACGAGGTTTAACTTTTGGTTTAGTCAATCATTTTCTATTTATATCAATCCTTTTCTATTTATATTTATAGGGCAATATTCAATAGTTAAGGTAAAAATTACAACACTAGAATAGTACCTATAATATTTTCTATATAATATATATTCTATAATAAGGAGAGATTGGTGACAGACAACATTATTTATATTACTCAACGTTGTTATACAGCAGAAATTACAAGTAAAAGACACCAACTGACTCTAGGTAAAACATTAAACTTAGTACATTAACAGAAAATACATGGGATATTATACACAGCAATACATGCAGGTTTATTTATTTAATGCATACAACATTTTTCTTACTTACTAAGTGAGGTATATATACCGTATATATAACCTCGCCCTAGCTCCTTCGCAATTCCTAGATCCGTTCTCGTGCTCTCTGGGCCTTTGGGAAATGATCATCCATGTCTCTAAAGTTCCATATGTCGTCCCACCAGAGTTCCTCTTCAGTCATTCCACCAACAAAACCTTTCACCAGCACCTCCATCGCTTGATTCTCATTGGTTCTGCAGCTCACTGGCCAGTACTCCTCCCACCATGCAGGCCCTTCATTTTCCTCCATGATCACCTCTCCTCTCATAGTTTCAGCCACCACTTGGTCAACAGTTTCAGGATCAAGGATGACTGCAACGTCAAGAATAGGCTCATCATCAATGATTTCAACGGCTTCAACATTGTCAAGTGTCTTGCCTTGATCTTTCAACATGCACGCTTCTTTGTTTGGTGAAGCCTCCACCTTTCTCTTGGTGTTGGACCTAGCCTTTCTCCGCCTTTCAGTGACCACAAAGCAACGATTCTTCTTTGCTCTCAGCCCGTTCTTTCTAGCTCTTGCATGCATTCTTGCTATCCTTGAGTCGTTCTCATTCTCTTCCTTGCTTCTCTTTCCAATCCTTCCTTCATACACGGCGGTCACTCTTGCTTTCTTCATTTTGAGAGAGGGAGAGACGAGATTTTTGTGAGCTAAGGAGAAGAAACAGGGTGAGAAACAAAAGGAGAGAGCAAGATCTTTTGATGGTGACTAGCTAGTGAAGAAAGTGTGAATATAAATAGGCCATTTGGGTTTGGTAACATGCAGGTGTCCACACAAATGGAAATCTTCCGTTTCATTTTCTAGGGCTTCATTTTTTTCTGAGAAGATATCTATTGATATATAATACTTCCATAGTCAAGTTAAGCTACGAGATATCAGGGGAGGATCGGAAGATTTGTATTCTAAATATCAAAGGAAACAAGAGACAAAAATTAATGATCTGGCAGAAAAAAATAGAAAAGAATCAAGAGAAGAAATTAAAGGGACTACGAGCGTTTCTTTTGGTTCATCTATACGTGGCCATGCACATAGGGCACGTGGAGATCTGCCATGCAAAATGAGGGACTCACCACCGGCCGACAAGGAGGTTGGCTAGCTATGACATTTCCACTCCTTTTGGGTGTTTTCCCTGGTTTAGTTAATGGTTTTGTCTCTCTCTCTCTCTCTCTCTCTCTCTCTTTTTTGCGGTGAGTAGAAAGGGAAAAAGGAAAAGGAAAAGGTTGATGATTATTGTTTGTTGTTATTAAACATGGTTTTGCATGTGATGACCACGTTGACACTAATGCTTAAGTTTGTTACAACTCACTCTGTTTATGGTGTGTTTGGTTTGATTTGATTTCAAAGTATGATGTTCTTTATCATGAAGGTTATGGGAGAAAAGGAAATGAAAGGAAAAGCTTGGAGTTATAATTAAGTTGATTTGATTGCGAACTCAATTTGCTTCTCTCTTTGAACCTTCTATCACCATCAGAAAATAGAAGCATATTCTCCATGTTTTTCAAATATTACAGTGTTATATATTTTTTATAAAACAAAAAAAAATCAATTATAATTAGAAGAATTAAAAAAATTACAAGAATTACAAAAAAAACTTACAACAAATGCCTCAACAATGTTATTTACAAACTTCACCCCTTTCGCTTTATTTACCTTTCTTGTATGGATTTCCTCAAATAACTCAATTGGTGTAGGTCCACGCCTAAACTGTTATTTTTTGCAAAATAAATAAGTTTTAAAATAGTATAACAAATAAATATTGTATTGAAAGAAGAATAAAAAATAATTTAAAATTTTAGTGAGACACTTTGAATGGTTAACAATTGGAAGCAATTCACCGGTGTACTTGCTCAACGAACCATATATATGTTTCTCTGTTTTGGTTATGCGATCCAAATCACGATCACCTTTTAAGTTGTTTCGATGTCACAAACTCTTGAAACATCTCCTAGTTATCCTTTGTCATGTGACTTGGTCTATATTTCTTTCATACCTCAACGTCATCAGAGCTTACTAAGTGTTTTTTTCTTTATATTTATAGTTTTTATACCATAAATTACACAATCTAGTACAAAAACATTTGTTAAATATACATGAGATTTTAAAGATTTTAGATGTTTTTATAATCATTTATCTACTTTAAATGTTGTTGAATATCATTACTTTGTTTTAAAAAATTATGTTTATGTAATTTAACATATTTATTGAAAAAAATATGCATGCAAAGTACAACACTAAGTCCAAAAAACAAATTATATTAATTTTCAAAAAGCATTACATACACAAAAAATAATTTAATTGTAAAAGTATTCCAATATATGAAACTTAATTGGTTATTGGTGTAATAACATATATATCAATTATAAATCTTTACCCTTTTAATACCTTTTCCTTTAAAATTTTCATCCAATACAAAACTCAACTTTAAGATTAAAGATATTTTCAGACAAATTTAGACATAGGAGTCATGTATCCGATCTAGTTAAAAATGGGTTATCCATACTTAAACTACTTCAACACTAAAAAAAAATCTTCCAATGACATAATAGGACAATAATTATCAGTATTATTGAGGGTGCAATTAAACTAGAGATTGAGAGACTTACCTTTGAAGAGATAGAGAATGAAAGAGGGTGGTTGAGCAGTGAGTGAGAGTTGGCTAATGATGTGTGAGAGAGAGGAAGATGATGATGGTAGAGAGAGAGAAAAGGGTGACAACTTTTTTATATATAAAAATTAGCAGCAAATATGAAATGGGAAAGATCGAGTTCTAACTTAATCATTGATAAAGTTTTTATTGGTGATTCCATCAGCATATTAACATTTCAACAAAATCATTGATGAACATTTAATTATTTTTAAATATGTTTTTAGTTATATCGATAATTTCATTGCCATTTCTCAAACCTACTGTAATTTTATGACAAAATCGCATGTTTGTTGATCATTCCATCGCTATTTTTTATAATTTGTTTTACTTATTATAATCTCATAGTCAACCTAAATACAAAACAACAATAACATCAAGCATTTTAAAGCCAAGATATACATTTTGTGGTTCCATTGAAAACCAAAGATGCACATTATTAAATTGCTTTTTAGTTTCACCATCAAAAGGGTGCACCATTACTTTATCCATCACATCACGTGAATGAAATCATGTCATGTGCTCCACAATCTTTGGAGACATAAATAACATTTGCAACCTAGAAGTGATGGAGAAGTATCTCAGTTTTTTATATGCGATAAGTTTCCTTCCTTTACCATTATTGGGCTTGTACCGAGCATGTTAATAAGATTTGCACTCGATAAAGTATGTATATCCACTATAGTACAACCTGTAAAAGTCTGGACACGTATCAGTTCCTTGGCCAAAAATATTTCATAATGGACTTTGCAGCATAAAAGTTCTCTTTCAGCCTATTCCTTTCAGGTATCATACTTTTAACCATTCAATGATGCTATCATAACCGACTTCACTCGAAATATAATCTAACTTGATTTTTTTACTTAAAAAGATGTTACGTGAACCTTTATCTGAATAATTATGATTAATTATTATTGCAACCACCATCATACTCTTATACGGATTAATATTATCATCCACAAACCCATGTATGTTGTTAGAATTAGAAGTTAAGCCAACTACCATTTCTAATATGGTTTCGTAAGGAACATAAAGTTCTCTATGTGCATACCAACATAAGTATTTATTGACGAATCCTTTTTAAGTAGATGCATCACCACAACATCCTTATTGTGGAACTTTTTATTCTTACAATTTACATATGGATATTCAATTTCTCCTGTACTAATATTCTTTAATTTATAAAGTATAAAATTAATAAAACCTTCAACCTCTTAAAGATAATCTTTCCAATACAGCCCTTCAGGTAAATTTAGATACATACAAGAATAATCATTCATTGCTTAATTATGAAGCCTATATAGAATAATATTGATTTTGTCAATTCCATAAAAAAATAGTTTTCCATAAAGTTTCAACTTAACAATAAAATTGACAAAATATTATTGGTATCTATTAAAATAACTCATCATTTATTCAATTATAACATACTTCAGTTACAAAATCAAACTCAATTTCATCAAATGACAACAAAATTCAATTTCCCCCAAATCTCAAACAAACCCTAGCATATAAATCATACATTAATACAATAAATTTCTCCAGGAAAAATCTATAAAACACTTAAATAGAAAAGCAAACTATAAAAACCATAAAAAAATCAATAAATTAACCTAAAACATAAATGGGTTACTAAAAATAGGCGGGTTTGTTTACTTTGTGTATTGAAGCTTCACGAACAATCTAACAATTAATACTAACACTACTGGTAGATGTAGATCAATGTTAGTGTATTGGGGTGGCTAGCTTTGTAAGAAAATAGGGGGGTTGCTGGTATTTTTTGGGGAGGAGAAGGAGGATGAGGAGGAGGAGGAAGGAGAAGAAGAAGAAGAAGAAGAAGAAGAAGGGGGGAACTATAGGTTATAATTTATTTACATTTGTCAACAGAAATATTCTATCGGCAATTCCATCAAAAAATCATGATGTATAAAATTAGCAACAGAATTGCCGAAGGATTCTTTATAATTTTTTTTCTTTTTTACGTAGTTGGACATTCCATTGGTAACTACTAATAAAACACAACCTGTCATTATTTACATCAAAAATTGCCAACATAAATTCTTCGTCACAATACAAAATGTTTTCTATCGGCGTTTCCATTTCCATTTCTCAATTTTCTAGTAGAGTTTGAGTGTTAAGAATAATTAAGATTTTTTTTTTAATGAAAGTGATCATAATTTTATTAAAGATCAAGGGGAAGAAAAGTACAAAAGCCACGAAGAATAATTGAGAGATAAAGCAGCTGCTTATAGAGAGCAAGAACAATATTTTTATAGGCATTTTGGTTATTTGAATTCGTGATTATAATTTGTAATATATAGGGAATTTAGCTCCCTTTTTAATCTTTTGAATTCAAATTTGAGAATTAACAACTGAATTATCAAAACTAATCCAACAAGGATGGTTGCATCTTTAATATCACTCAAAAGCAAGATTACATAGTCTCGGCACCTTGTGGACAAGAGGCTGGGTAGAATTAAATTGCACAAGGATTATCCCTCCCGGTATGGACTTTACAAGAAAGCATCTTTGTCAAATTTGGCGAGGTAAAGGCAATTAACAAATTTTGTCACTAGTTAATAATGCAATGATAAAGGCCGTTGACTTTTTTGATTCTTTAAAAAATTAAATAGATTTCTACAAGGCATTTTAAGAGCAATGGATTGTTTTACTTGCGAAATTCCATTTAATTTTCACCTAGGTAGCTTCTCTTTATTTTGATTCTTCAAATTCCATCTCATTTTAAAAATCTTCCAGGAATGTATTTTGGAAATATTATATTTGTTTGAGAAAGATAAAAACTATTTTTGAAAAAGATAAAAAAAAGAAGGAAGAAATTGTTTGGAAAAAAGGCATTATACGACCAAGATTCTTCAAAGACTATAAAAAATCTAGCCTTATCCTTCCTATAAAAAACCAGTGGCAAGCTGCTCATCAAAACAATAGCCGAACATTGACTTTCAATTTTGATTAACTCTTACGTAATCAATCACTAGGAATCTCGAGCCTTTTTTTTCACATGAAAAACAATGTGCAGGAAACATTTTCTGTATCTGATGCAACACAAGAAAAAGTCAACTAAAATTGGCGTCATAAAAAGACATATCCACCAATATTTCCCTGGGTTACCTATCAAACTCATTGTTTCCCAAGCAAACCTCCTTATGTTATTCCACAACAACAAGTTGATGACCACTAATACAACCAAGCACCCAAGTCCCAAACTATTATATGGATGTGTCATTTTGCATGATGTTGTTAGTTGATGCTCCAAGTATAGTTTTATATTACTCTCTAATACACCATCTAAAATAAAAGTTTTTTGGGTTTAAAACTTGAATGGGAATGGTGAGATTCAAACTCCTAACTACTTGGTTATCAAAGCTTTAGTGTCATGCCAAAAAAGCATCTCAACCTAAATACTTATGCTATTTGACGTGGTTTTAAGAATAGTTTTATATCACTCTAATGGTTACTAATAATCACAATAAAGTAATTAAAGAAAGCTGCAATCCATACCACTAAATAAAAAAGAACTGCAATACCATCAAACTATTATGGTGTACTAGTTAACATGGTTAACCAAGCGAAACACCTAGCAGTAAAACACTGGAGTAATACTAAACCTTCCTCAAGCTCCAGGAATTGATTCCCGCAACTATTACAATGGACTAGCTAGCATGGTTCACCATGCGAAACACCAAGTTGTAAGACAGTTGAGTAGTATCGGACCTTCATCGAGCTTTTGGGATTGATTCCCAGAACTATTATAACGTACTATTTAACATGGTTAACCATGTGAAACACCTGGTAGTAAAATAATAGAGTAACACTAGACATTCTTTGAGCTCTCGAGATTGATTCGCACGTATGAACACTGTTGGCAATCACTAGTAGTGACCATGGAATAGGCCATAAGCTAACACCATTAAAAACACCATGGATGACAACTATCCCAACCCTTTAGTCACCGGCAATATCTGGTAACAACCATCAACCATCTTACTATAGATTTTACTTGTATGCACAACACTAGGAAATAACATTGAAACCTTTTCCTATAAACTAATTGTTTACCAAAATATTGCTTCGGTAGAAATATAAATGGAGTCTCAATCTAAAGTAATATGCCTAGTTCATTTCTCTATGGACTATCCACTTATATAGAAAATACACTAGCTTGTGTGTTTTGTGAATGTGAATCATGATTTTTTATCAAAGTACAAAAATCCTAGTATGACAAGTCAACATGAATAGACAGTCAACCAAAAAAGTTAATGTTATCCATGAATAGACATTCGTAAACCAAAGAATGTTCACGTATGTATATTTTCAGATGTTAACTTAAGATTTAAGGATAACAAGCTTGACAAAATCATTTTAGATTACTCAATTATTATAATCTTTACAAGCATACCGGTAAGACATTATGCCCACTCTATAGAAAACAACGCATGACATGAAATCTTCATGGGGAAAATTGATCAGTGAACTCCTTACCTTATTAGGTTGGTCATATCTTCCTTCTTCATGAGCAATGTATTAGTTACTCTTTTGTACTTTATTTTTATGAACTACTAAGGCAAACTACAGAAGAAGTTTCAGTATGTCAATAATCAAAATATTAATCTTTTAAGTTGAGATGAAAAGAACTCCATACTATTAGCAGCATGACAAGCCTTCCAAACTCAAAAACAACTCCTCTCCCACCTTACAAACTCTTTTTTCTACACACCCCGTGACAATGAACTGATAAGAAGTAAAGACTTTCAGCCTACAAGAAGTTTTTTATACTAGCCTAATATCTATAATCAAGACATTAAGCATACAGTAAAACAATCTGACAATGAAAACATGATACAAATACATCTAGTTTTGAAAATTATATTATCAGATAAAATGTTGAGCTAACCATGATTTAAAATATTTATAGAATGGAAACCAACAATATAGTAACCAACTGTCAAGTAACTCCCTAATGGGTTTTAAATCGAAGTAGAATGTGCCTCTATTAACAATACAATAAACACTCAATGACAAGGAGATATCAATTATTCTCACTATTATGGTTGTAAATTTTTGATAAATTACATGAGAATTTGGCAATATTTCATATCATGTAATGGATAGAAGTAAATCTCTGTTTACCCATTCTACTTTGGAATTTTCTAAAGCATATGCTAATCGATAATTTCTCTTAGATTAGTCACAAAGTGCCATAAATAATTAATTAGACGTTACAATATGGAATTCATCAGTGCTTCTTCTACATCAACAAAGTGTTGTGCACAATTAGCACATTACACGCCACATGCATCGTACATGCAATTGTGTATTGAATTGAGAAGAGGTGCAAGTGTATTAATTAACATTTTCCAAAATCTAAATTACAATACCAAAATCCTATTATTGAGATTTCTTTCTCCATAAAGCTTAATAGATCCAAAATATTGATAGTGGAGCTCAACACTCAAACCAAATCAATTAACTTCACGAAGGTAATTGAATGGATCCAACACAGTTACATTGTTTTCCCTTCACTAATAGAGGAACACACAAACATTACATAAAGCAGGAATCATTGGTACTTGAAACAAATTGTCATTGCAAAGCTGATTAGTACATGCCATATATAAAGGGAAAAGATAAAGAATAGTGATTAAGAAATAATATTAACTAGAAATTGCAGAATTTTAAGAAATGAATAACTAGTTGAACTTTAAGAACAAAATTTACTAGTTTAGACTAAGCAATAATGTTCAAGACAACTAAATCTCAAAGGAGTTCAAACACAAAGGCGTTTTGAATGGTATAGAAAACGGACTACCCAGACCAGACAAATAGAGAAACTGAAACATATAATGATGACCAACAATTGCTAGAGTCAATTATCATGAAAAACCTGCGACATGATCCAATCTAACTACTATAATGGACATTTAACATGATGATTAACCATTTATTAAAGCATAGAAAAACATTGATGTCATTTGTGAGCATATTAGCAATCGTTGTCAGTGACCCACAACACATTGATGAGAAGCTGTTATTTTTTTCTAAAAACTTTAATCAAGAGAAGAAGCAAATAGTAAAACAATTTGTTCAACAAAATATGGCGATAAATAGAGATGTAAGTAAAATTTGATCTCTAAATGGTATTTTTAATCCTCCAATATTACTCATCTAACAATCATTGATAAATTAATCACTAAAAGTCCCTAGCTTGATTCATATAGGACAAGAAATTAGATTAAAAGTAACAATTAAACCAAAATTTAAAGACATAAAACCAATACCATTTTCCATTTATGCTTCTCGATACTTCAATGGAACGCACCACCATCAATGATACAATATAGATACTTTGATGACAAGGAGATATGAGCCATTCTCGCTATAATGGCTGTATATTTTTTATACTTGTATGAGAAGTCAGATGATTAATACTTAAAAGTGCATTCTCATTAAGGCTTTATATCATCATATTGTACCAAAGTATCATTAAATTTATATATCGAAAGCATGTTTTATAATAACAAGTCTGATAATATAAGATATCTTTAATTTATGGTAAATGCTCATTTTAAATGCAGGTATATCTCACAATTCAAAGGATCGATTGATGTGATTAACTATTGAAATTAAGAAGACAAAGAAAGGGCTAAGAGAAGAGATGCTGGTTCAAACTGGAACATCATTTGGTTATTGTATCATAACTGGAGTTGTAGAGCATGGATTTAGGTTCACTTTATATGTATGGAAAGCTAAGATATAGACCTAAAACTTTCATGGGAGTCCAAGACTCAATTCTGCCGTTTTCAAGTTTAAATTTTAGCATCAACAGAGAAGTCAGAATCTGTTTTGTAGCTCAAATACTGTTCGATTTTCAGCTCATATCTCGAGTTCTAGAAGTCCAAATGAGCTTTGGTTTTTTTTGTTGGAAAGCTGAGATAATTGCCCACAACTTTCATAGTACAATGAGCTCTAATTCTGATGTTAGCAATGATGTTTTGGCCAACCAACAATATCAATAACCAGCAGCCAACAATGTCAAAAACCAACCACCAAGTCAATGGTTGGCCACCAACTAAATAGTTTGTCAACCAATCAATAGTTGCAAATTTTAGCCTATAAAAGGAGGCGTTTGCCATGTATTTAATCATTTTGGTTTTTATATCAATATCATCTTCTTGCTTTCTCTGTTTGTAATGTTCAAGTTTTCATTCATGCTATATTAATCTCTTGTTTATGTTTTTTCATTTCCTTTCCTGTAACTTATATCATGTTTATGTTCTTATATTATTTATTTATGTTTTTCTTCTTCATTATGTTTAGCTAAGTTAATTATGTCAAGGTGAAAAGGTTTCACTATTGGCGTTAGAATAGGTATAATATAAACTCAACATGGACTTCAATGTTTATATCCAAGAAAGTTTGCTATTAACATGTCTTATCTTTTTATCTTACCAATTCATAATACTTTACTTGTTAAATGGTTAATCTAGATTTGTGTTGTATAACACTTGGTACATCAAATGCTTGATCCTTCATAGTTTTCAGCCGACATCGTTGTTATGCGAGGAACTTGATTTGTTGTTAACATAAGTTAGCAACATGAATGCCTGATGATATTTACAAGTATTATGTTGCTTAAATAAGATAATTAATATGATCATGTTAATACTTTATAATGAGCCATTAACGATAAATCATTTGATTGGAACCTCCTTTGTGTGTGGTTTCCAGTTGAGTAATAAAAAGAGTTTATACTTTACTTATTTCTAATACTAATAGTAGATCCTCTAACCTTGACAACTGTTTTTATCATTGTTTAGTCTTCACATTAGTCTTTTCATCTCAATGTCCTCTTTAAATCATCATCAGCATCATCATCATCATCATTATTTATAATTTATATAGTTCACCTCCATGTGGTTCGACCTCGGTCTTGCTGAGTTATTTATTACTTTGACACTCCTGCACTTGTGATAAGACATCTTGTTTATTACTTACCTCCCCGGCAACGGCGCCAAAAACTTGACACGATCAAAGAGTTGATGTTTTATCTCAAGTGCAGAAGTGTCAAAGTAATAAATAACCCGACAAGACCGGGGTCGAACCACAGGGAGGTGAACTATATAAATTATAAATAATAATAATAATCATGATGATGGTGATGGTGATGGTGATGGTGATGGTGATGGTGATTTAAAGAGGACTATGAGATGAAAATACTAATGTGAAGACTAGATAATGATAAAAACAGTTATCAAGATTAGGGGATCCACTATTAGTATTAGAAATAAGTAAAGTATAAACTCTTTTTATTACTCAACTGGAAACCACACACAAAGGAGGTTCCAATCGGATGATTTATCGTTATTAGCTCATTATAAATTATTAAAATGATCATATTAATCATCTTATCTAAGTAACACCATACTTATAAATATCATCAGGCATTCATGTTGCTAACTTAAGTTAACAACAAATCAAGTTCCTATCATAAAAACAATGTCGGCCGAAGACTATGAAGGATCAAGCATTTGATGTACCAAGTGTTATACAACATAAATTTGATTGGTTGACAAACTATTTAGTTGGTGGCCAACCATTGACTTGGTGGCTGGTTTTTGACATTGTTGGCTGCTGGTTATTGAAATTGTTGGCTGGCTAAAATTTCATTGCTAACATCAGAATTAGAGCCCATTGTACTATGAAAGTTTTAGAACTCGATATATGAGCTGAAAACCGAACAGTGTCTGAGCTGCAGGACAGATTTTGACTTCTCCGTTGATGCTAAGATTTGAACTTGAAAACGGCAGAATTGAGTCTTTGACTCCCCATGAAAGTTTTAGGTATATGTCTTAGCTTTCCATACATATAAAGCAGACCTAAATCCAAGCTCTACAACTCCAGTTATGATAACCGAATGGTGTTCCAGTTTGAACCAGCTTCTCTTCTCTTAGCCCTTGCTTTGTCTTTTTAATTTCAATAGTTGATCACATCAATTAATACTTTGAATTGTGAGATATACCTGCATTTAAAATGAGCATTTACCATAAATTAAAGATATCTTATATTATCATACTTGTTATTATAAAACATGCTTTAGATATATAAATTTAATGATACTTTAATACAATATGATGATATAAAGCCTTAATGAGAATGCACTTTTAAGTACTAATCATACCCCCCAACCAGCTTATTACTAGTCCCTAGTAATCAAAACATTAAAATAGAAAAATAATTTGCAAGTTCTACAAAGCAAGGCATTCATCATTTAACTTCCATTAATCTATCCAAATAAACAAACTCTTATTAAATTTATATATATGTTTCATACTGTTGAAACAAGATATTAATAAACCTTCTTTTTATGTGCTCAATGTATGAAAACATAGATGATGGGGCTTTATTGAAAGAAAAAAATATTATGTTCTAATGTTTTTCTAAAGTTGACTTTCTTGGGTTGAGATTATTATCTTTTTTTTTTGTATATATACATATAATTTAAAACACAATGCATCCTTAACCCATATGGCGAGCTTTAGGCTAATGACTCCCAGACCAGTTGGTCTTAGGGCATCAGGTGTTAAGACACCCCTACAAGCTTAGTAACTCGGGTTTCAAATACTGATATGTAGATAGTGCAATGTTTGATTCCCTTAAGCTTTCTCCTCAACCTATGTAACAAGCATTGGGCCAATAGCTCCCTTCGAGCTTAATTGTTTAAATCTAGGAGGCTACGAAATCAAATTTATCTACTTTTTTATTTATTCAATTTGTTGTTGTTGTTGTTGTTGTTGTTGTTGTTGTTATTACAAATTATATACTATCCCTTTTCCTTAGTTGTTACCTTTAACAAAAGAACATAAATAATGTAATAATCCAATATGCAACCCACAATCATATGTTAAAGTGTGTGTGTGTGTGTGTGTGAAAATAAAGATTCAGGAATTCTTGTTAAATGAGTATATGAGCAGAATCAAGTGATAACAATGCGAGAGTTTGTAAACTGGAATATTTTAAGAAGTATTCTGATAGACCTTGTTAAGAATGTTTAGTAAAATGCATCTCAAGAGTCATTAAAATTCCTCCTTTACTCTGCCATCCTAGTAACAAAAGTTTTGCAAATGGTTTTAATAATAGAAAACACAGTTAGTTAAATTTTTTTTTGTCAACTACTACCCTCCCCTCTAACCAAAATGAAACATTGTCCTCAATGTTCTAAGGTAGAAAGATAGAGTATAGAAGACATCACCTGAAACGTCTACTGACAAACCTGAAACACACTTAAACAAATATAAGAAACAACAAAACATAAATATTATGCTATTAATAAAACCAAAAGCCACAAGTTTTTACAAACTAAGACTCAAATCATAGTTGTGATTGTGGCTCACATCTTCCCTTGGTTTTACATCCAAGAACGGCTTAAACGCCCTCTATGAGTCGGGGATAGGCTTCCCATCCAGTTTTCTTAAAAACTGGTAAACAGGGTCTTTTTTAGTTAGATTCCCAAGACTATATTGATCATGTTATTTATGAAAATGAGGCCATAAATCATGAATTGCACGATAGACATCTCCACTAGTATGAAACTTAAGAGTCAATAGAAGATTATCTAAAGACTCTCTATGCTTTGAAATAAATCCCACATTTTGACAATTTTCACTGGTTTTGCAGAATGCATATGTGTCTTTGAACATGGTGGGCCTATAGAATCCACATTGTAAGATTTTTGCAATCATCTTTTTTGACGAGAAATGATCTCCACATGCCTCAGAATGACAAAATTTAATTACACTACTTACCTTATTGTCGGGAATGCTTTTTTGAAATATTTGATCAGGATAATATTTAAATAGGTAAGGGTCATCCCAATAAAAGTTCTACATGTTGCTCAAAAACTTTCTTTTGTCTTGGGTATCCAAATGAGCTTGCAAAAATCCTGAAGCAAGAAAATTATCAATATTTGCAAACCAAGGTATTGAAACAATAGAAAGTGAAGATTCATTAGGAAAGTAATCATCAATTGGTGTGAAGTCAGATGTCGAATCTATTGTCAATTTTGACAAATGATCCGCGGTAACATTTTCGGTGCCTTTTTCATCCTCAATTTCTTCTTGTTTGAAAGTTTCAAAGATTTCAGAATCATGATTGACTTCCTTTTGTTTGGTCATAACATGAGGAAATGGAAGTACTGGTGGGGAATCAGTCTGTTCTTTGCAATGTTCAGGCTTAACCCCTTCCTTAACCTCAGAGATTGACTAATCATCTTTCTCACAAGGTTCAAGAATTTGTTTTTCAATAACCTTACCACTATGAAAAGTAATGACTGATTGGACTTGATCCATGTGTTGGCTTCTGGAGCTGCTTGCACTTGAATTATATTGCCTTTTGAGATTTTGCTATGGTTGAGATAAGAACTTACCTTTCTCCTAAAAACTGAGAGCTGATGTGAATTTTGCAATGGTATCTTTAAAATCTGTCATGCTTTGAGCAAGTTGAGTGTTGATTATCTCTTGCTTTTCAATGAATGCATGCAATGTCTCCTCAAGATTTCTTCTAGGAGGGGGAATATAAGGAGGTGCATATCCATGAGAATTTTAAAAATTATAATGTGCTTGAAATGGCGGCTGTGAAGTTTGTGCATTTTTGTTACCACTCTTCCAATTGAAATTTGGATGATTAAAAAAAGGCAAAGTTGGACAATCATTGGTTAAGTGTTTATTAGTTTCACAATTTTGACACATAATTTCTTGAACAAATTTTAATTGACCACTCTTTTTTAATTCTAGTGCCTCAACTTTTCTAGCTAAAGATGCAAATTTAGCTTGGAGATCATGATCTTCCCTAAGGTTGTACATGCCACCACTAGATGTATGAGGTTGAGTTTTACCTGTGGCCTCACAAGTGCCTGAAGTGTCCCAATTTTGAGCATTTTCAGCTAGCAAGTCTAGGTACTCCATTGCTTCATCAGGGTCTTTATTTTCAAAAGTTCCATTGCACATCAATTCCACTATTTGCCTATCTTTAGGTGTTAACCCTTCATAAAATTATGAAACCAATCTCCATGTTTCAAAACGATGATGAGGACAGGTATTAAGCAAGTCTTTATATCTATCCCAACATTAGTAAAATGTTTTTCCTGGTTTTTGAGTGAAAGTGATGATTTGTATTTTGAAAGAATTTGTTTTATGAGAAGGGAAAAATTTCTTTAAAAATTGTTGTTGCATTTCATCCCAAGGACGAATGGATCCTAACCTAAGATTTTGTAACCATGTTTTAGCTTTATCTTTTAATGAAAAAGGAAAAAGCTTTAATCTGATGGTGTTCATGCTACAATTTAAGTCATTATAAGTGTTACAAACTTCTTCAAATTCTCTTAAATGCAAGTATGGATTTTCTAATTCTAATCTATGAAAAGTGGGTCAAAGTTGAATACTATCTGGCTTAAAATTAAAATGAGATGCATTAGGAGGAAAAATTATACATAATCGTGCACTTGTTCTTGTTGGATTCATGTAGTTTCTAAGTGTTCTAACACGATTATTCTTATTATTCTCATTATGAATTGACTGGTTATCTTCGTTGGCCATGTTTTCTGAAAAAGATGAGGATTTCCTAGAAAGTCTACCACTTAATATATGTGTTCAAACTCTCAAGCAAGTGCAAAAGAAATGAAAAGAAAAAGAAAAAGAAACAAAAATTAGAAAAACAAATAAAAGTAAAAACAAAAGAAAATAAAAGAAATATATAATTTATACAATAACTTACCTTCTAGGCAACGGCGTCAAAAACTTGACAATTGTTTTTATCATTATTTAATCTTTTCATCATTATCACATCTTAAAGTACTCTTCAACATCAATATCATTATTATTATTTATAATTTATATAGTTCACCTCCCTGTGGTTCGATCCCGGTCTTGCCGGGTTATTTATTTCTTCGACACTCCTGCACTTGGGATAAGACATTAACTCTTTGATTGTGTCATCAGAAACATTTCATATCACATCACGAAAAAAAGAAAAACTTTACCTACTTATTCTATTTTAGAATTCCTTAAAAGTTACACTATAGACACAATTCCTCCCTTTTAATAAATAAGTTGCCAAACATACAAGTAAACAATTAATGGGATGCTATAACGCTCCCGCTCCCAAATGCTAAATTCAAGATATATAATCAAGACCACCCCAGGAGATTACAATAATATGATTTTCTTGAGTGCCTGAAACAAACTAAGCATGACATAAAAATAGTATAGAGCTGGAAAAAGGTTTTAAAACAATAAAATTAAGCCCTACCATTGTTACACCTTTAACAATCTTCGATAACTTAATTACTAATCTAGCCATCGCTTAATTCATGTACGATAAGAAATCAAATTAGAAGTGACAATTAAACTAAATTGTAAGGACATCACTAATCCGATACAAACTAACACTTTTCAATTATGCTTTTTTTTTTGTAACTCAGGGTGTCCGGATCAGCTTACGCACACTACAACTAATCCTTGGGCCCACTGAACATCCTGCAAGCCCAGTGAGTATGTAAGGCACCGCGGGGGTGACAGGCGTGCACAGTGAGGCTTGAACCGTAGTGCAGAGAAAGAGAACAAGTCTTTTACACCGTTGGGCCACAACCTCAAGTGCCAATTATGCTTTTTTTTTACTTCAATAGAACGTGCCTCCATAAATGATACCATATGAACACTTCAATGAGAACGAGATATCAACCATTCTTGCTATAATGGTTGTATATTTCCAAAAAAAAAATGCATTAAAAGTCAGCAATATTTCATATCATAACGCAGAATGAAAAAGCTCACAAATCATAATGAGCTTCTTCACAAATCAGTTGCCAAATGCATGAGCATTAACAACTAATATCATGTCATAAAGCTCACAGATCCAAAATTAATTCAAGATACATAATCAAAACCACAATAAAAGATTATTTACCTAGTGAATCCACCCCAATAATATTATTTATTTTCATTTTTAGTGTTTGAAACTAACAAAGCATAAGATAAACACAGCATTGAGCAAGAAAAAGGGTTTTGGAAAGAAAAAGAATAGGGCATTGCAAAAATTTAATTTCCAACTTATCATGCATAAATAGCAAATTATGGAAAAGAACAGCTATCAAAGCACAAACAAAATGAGATTAAAGTGAATTTAACTTATCAAGAAAAAAATAATGTTTACTTACAAATCTTTAAACAAACCAAATTGTGTAATTTGAGCTTTGAAGGCAGACTCGACTGCTCCTATACACCGAGAAAAGAAAGGCCGTGCAAAATGATTTCGATTAGCTTTTAAGATAGATGGTTATAGAGAGAGACTGAAAGAACCTAGATTTAGGCTTCATATCAGCCCAGAGAAGAGCCTGAAAATATTAATTTATTTTACTATATCCTTCAATATCTAAAAATGACGTTTTATTTTAAAATTCTATACAGATTATTTATTTGTCAATTAAAAGAAAAAAAAATAAAAATTATTAACAATTTTTTTTTCATTCCAACTTTCATGTTTTCTTTTTTCAAGCATTGTTGTAGGTAGACTTAAAAATTTCATAAACCAGTAACTTGACTTGGATTAGGTTTTAAATTGGATTGAAAAAATATTGATTTGTTTAAACATGATTAACTTGGTTAGGTTTTCAGTGATTTGGTTAACATAGATAAACTTAATCCAAACTTAATCGGGTTAACATCAAGAAAATTATTGGAAAAAAAAAACAAAATAATATTGTTTTGATAAAAAAAATTCTACTCGAATTGACTTGTTAACGCGTGAATTAACCCAATAGTTTAATTACCTAAGCAAGGCTCATTTTGGATACGTCCTCCAACTGCATCTAACAACTAACTTAAATGAATGCATGGAAGAAAAATAAAGGTTAAAATCCATTGTAAATTTGATGGATGAGTGATTGGAAGTAGAGGTTAGCAAAAAAAACCTAGAAAACCGGAAAAAAATAATTGAAAAAATCGAATCGTGAAAAAAAACCGATTAAAATTTTAAAAAAACCGACCGGTTCGGTTCGGTTTCAGTTTTATAAGCCTGAAACCAAAAAAACCAAACCGAACCCGAAACAGAAAAAAACCGAGCCAAATTGGTAAAAACCGAGTCAAACCGGTTCAAACCGGGTTTTGCTCGGTTTTACCAATTTTTCTCGGTTTGTTTGTTTTGGTTTTTTCAGTTTTTGTTCTAAAAAACAAAAACCGAACCAAAACCGGTTGGTTTGAACCGGTTTCGGTTCGGTTTCAGTTTTTTTTTTAAAAAAATTCGGTTTAGTTACTTTTTTTTATATAAAAACCAAACCGAACCGAAAATGATCACCCTAATTGAAAATGTGATAGCGGTTATAGTTTAAATTTTTTTCAGAAATATATTAAAATAATATTTTAAAAATAATAATTTTTGATATAGAACATAGTGAAAATATAAAAAAGAAAAATTAAAAGTCATGATTCCCAACACTTACAACCTTCTGATGGGGATAATAATCAGCTATTGGGCAACCCAAATTAGTGGCTATTTAGTCAGGTGGTTGAAATGAAAGTTAAATGTACAGCCCCCCAAGCAACAGCGATCAATCCAACATCGACCAACAAACCTACCATATACTTGCATTAGATAGAAGTTCTGCCCACCTGGCTCCACAAGCATTTAATTCTTTTCGAGTATATGCAAAACCTCAACTTGATGCTGAAGAGGTCGAGAGCTTGACGATGGTTATAAACTAGAACTAGATGACATGTTCAGCTTGATTAATCTTTGAAAGACAGAGACCATGGGAGTTCCAACGAAGGAAGCAAAACATCCAGCTTCGCTTTTACCCCAGAATATACTTGACATACAAAAATAAGTGGAAGCAGCTTTTGAGTTGTTAGGAGGAAGAGATTAGCGTCCAGGAGCGGACCAATTCATTGACAATTACCAATATACAATCACAGGGTAAATGATCAAAATTCAATCACCGATTGGTTCTATACAGGATTTTTTTTCATGGTGATCATCAAAAGAAATCAAACGATCCTCCCAATACTAGCCCACCTTACCTTATATTACAATGAGCTTTGCTCTCAAAACCTTGCTCAAGAACACAAGGTTTTGACCTCTCTTCTTTGTTCAATCAATCAAACTACTTACAGGATATTAGCAATGATCACCGGAGAAAACATATATCATATATACACTACTAGGGGCATTTCTCAAGACTCGGCAAAATGATTCAAAACTCCTCTTGTTAAATCTGCTGTGTTTGTGACTCTGGTAGCGATTTAGCTCCCTTCTATATACACTTGATTTTGCGAGTTCTAAGCCACAGCAGGGATGCTGGAATTTTGGCGATCCCTGTTGAGGCAATCAAATCCTTCTACTCTAACCATGGCTGGCTTAAGCCCAAACTTCATTCTTGCACACCCTCCTTTGCGTGCAGATGATGATGGAGAAGATAAACCTGAAGGAGATGGAATGGACAATGGTGACATTGGAGTGAGTTTATCATCCCCAAATCTAGCATCTTGAATTAATGGGTTGCCTACTCTGGATGGAGGAGACCCACAAAAAAATGGAGGTGGCGATGAGACCACCTGGGTAGCAGAATGATCTGGCTCATGACCCTCCTGTTAACACCAAGATCACAGTCAAGTCAAAACAAACCCGTAACAGGAAATAAAGCCTGCAGATTCCTCTCCATGTGTAAAAATATTGAATGACCAGCAAACAAGTTCAACATAATCAAATTAAACAACCACAACAGCAAAGCACCCTCACCAAAAAGAAAAGAAATTGAGTTCAGATGCCTCCCAAATAAAGGATTATGCATCAACAACATCATAAGCATAAGTCAAAATTATCAACTTCTACTACACAAATGTCTTCCTAACTTCCACGCAAAAAGGACAACACCAGTTTACCTTCATGAGAATAATGTCCAGAAGCTCCGCCCCAGCTTTCCAATCACCCACTTCGGCTTGATGGCTGTCATTAAAAACAATCCCCACACATTAAAATCATCCTGAGTCGCAAAACAACTGAATAACCTAATTAAAAAAAAAAGCAGAAATCACCAAAAACTACATACCTCACTGGCCATCTCAAAGGCCTAATGGGATTATTAGCCAGAATTCCTACTCGCCGAGGCTTTGGACAAACAACAAGACCCTTGGAATCAGAAATTGAAACCAAACCTCTTCTCTCATCACAACAAGTAATGGCGTTCTGCTGAAGACTGATTTGATTCATCATCTTCAAATTTGTAACAATATATTCACAGCAGTAGAACGCCTGTCCATTTTCAAGAAATAAATCTTAGAAATCAAGTAGTTACTATAAAATAAATCACTCTGATCTAGTTAAAACAAAGAAATACCCCATTTAATCACGAAAAAACATTTAAAATCAAATTGACTTCACAAAAAAAGCTAAAAAAAAGGTGGAAATATTCAAATCTGTTTCGAATTCTTTAATATCCTCACCTTTCTCAGCAACCAAACAGAAGGAATTACAGATCTAGACGAAAGCCTTTTAAAAACAAAATCCATCAGAATCAGGTCTTAAACAATAAAAAAAACTCATCTTATCTGCCATTAAAACACTGAAAAACCAACAAGGTTTAATTTCCAAAGAAAAACAGTGAGTACCTGAATTATTTTAAAAAAATAAAATCAATAACAGCTCAAAAATACAAACAGCGAAGTAAGCCACCTAAACTAGATCTGATCTACACTTCAATTAGCAAGCAAAGATAGATCTGCTTATTAGCAATCGTATAAAGGCAAGTATGTACATACGTACGGATACACGTAGAGAGAGAAGTACCTGAAGCAGAAGATATGTAGAGAGAGAGAGAGACAGAGAGAGAAGGCGCCTGCCACGAAGGAGAGGAGGAGTAAAAAGAGGAGCGGGGATGGCATATTTATAGAAGAATGGAAAAAAAAGGGAAGTTGTCTACTGACTGACTGGCTGACTTGGTAAGCAAATTATTAAAAAAATCTATGCTTAGGGTCAAAATGAGAAATGGGTATATTGGTGATTTGCTATTATTATTATTATTATTAATTAATTAATTAAAAAAATTAAAGGTACAAAAAATTATTATTCATTCATACTCATTACACACACAGGAGATTATAAATTATTTTGCCTCTTTTTTTCTTTTTCTTTGATATATATTTAGTATTGAATTTTTGTTATAATTTTTTTTAAATTTGTTTTTGTTGGTTTTATTTTTAAATATTAGAATAATTAAGAATTTAGTTTCGTAATTTATTTCCTTTTATTTTACCATTCTAAAGAGTTAGCATGATTTGTAGGTTTATTATGATAACATTGGTTGTCCCGACTTATAGGTTCAGTGATGTGTTTTTTTAATTAAATTTGATACTTTTATAGTCTATTTTTTTTTACATATTGCATTGTGGATAACAATAGTAATCTATGATTTTTTTTTCTTTGATTTTTTTTATTGTTGAAATTTTGTTATAAGTTTTTTTTTCAAATTTAATTTTGTCAATTTAATTTTTAAATGTTAGGGTGGTTGAGAATTTGGCTTCGTAATTTTTTTTTTTTATCTTGCCCTTTTTATAGAGTTAGCATAGTTTGCAAGTTTGCCACGATAAAACAGGTTGTCCTAATTTACGGGTTTGGAGGATGTCTTTTTTTCTCTCTTTTTTAATTTAATTTAACTTTTTTATAGTCTATTTTTTCTCATATAGTTAAAAAAAATAGTTTTTTGAAAAAAGTTATGTTATTAAATTTTGTAAAGTAACAAAAACTAAAGGGTGTTGAAACCACTATTCACCACACTCATTGCATCATAGATAACAGTGTTTTGCTTCTTCATCTTCTTCTTCCTTTTCTTTTGCTTCTTTTTTTTTGTTATATTGCTTTTAAGTTTGTTTTTATTGATTTTATTTTTTAATATTAGAGTGGTTGAGAGTTGAATTTTGTAATTTATTTCTTTTTATTTTGTCTTTATATATGATTAGTGTGAATTGTGGGTTTGTCAAGGTAACCTAGTTGTTCTAGTTTATGAGTTTGGTGGGGTGTTTTTTTATTTTTTAATTGAACTTACATTTTTTTTATCGTTTTTTAAGTCCATAAACTTATTCACGGATTTGACTGGTTGACCTGGTTCGCATGTTTGACAGGTTTAACTTTTTGTTTTTAATTATTTTTTTCGATTTCATCATTAGATATTGGGTTAATTGGGAATTCAATTTCATAATTGCTTTCGTTTCCCTTTCTATAAAGTTATCATGGTTTCAAAAATCATCTCAATATTGGGTTGATGTTTGATTTTGTGATCATCTATGTTAGTTATTATAGAGTTAAATAAAAAATAGTTTTTGAAAAACAACAAATTATAATCTTAATGGAGACCATAAATCGGTTTATAGGTTTGATGTGCTACCACGGGTTATTCGATAATAGGTTTGATGATTTTACTCACCGACCAAATATGTTTTTTTTAATTTATTTTTTTATTTAATCCTTTAATATTTGACTGTTTAGGAAATAAATTGCCTGATTTTTTTTTTTTTTGCTTTCTATAGGGTTATTAGTCTCAAATAAGTGTTTATTTTTATGTTGATGCTCAATTTTATGTGCATCTATTTTTATCATGTAACTAAATAAAAAAGTTTATTAAAAATTATTAAACCCAAAATCATGACACGAGTGATGGGAGGAACAAGGTCAATTCAACCCGTCATTGTCTCAATATGTTTTTTTAAAAAAATAAGTCATCATCTTAAAGTTTTTTTTAAAATTAAGTCACGTTTTTACCAATCATCAAGGTTGTATTTGAACCCATGAAATTGATCGATTTAAGTCAGGCTAGCTATCTTGCTGTTTAATTGAAAACTTAAGTTAGACAAGGAGCTGAGTCTGGAGGTTTTAAGATCGACTCGCTAGGCTAGGTTTAATAACATTGTCAAAAGATTCTTCGTGCTCTTAACATTTTTTTTACATTTAAAAAACATTGGTCTGACCTGTGACGAAGTGCAAGCCAATAGGCTAGTACACTACAATAAAATATGTGGGGGTTTTTACTATAACAATCCACAATGAAAACCCTACTTTGACCTTATTTACATAATTGCTTCGTTTTTTTCAATCAATGTTTTTTTTTTAAATTTTATCCTTTAATATTAGATATATTTTTTATTAGGTTATCTTACTCTCATGACACAGATCACACATTTGGTAGGTTAACCTAATTGGCTCTAGTTTTTTTTCTTCTTAACGAATTTTTTTTTCTAATTTCATCATTTGTTATTGGGTTAATTGGAATTTAAGCTTCATGATTTATTTATTTTTTTCTATTTGGTTATTGCAACCTCATTACCTGGAAATATTGCTTAACAAGTTAACCTGAGTTGACTCATGTTAGTTTTTATGTTTTTTTTAATTGAAACTTTTTTTCAATTTTATCATTCAATATTGGATCAGTTTGGAATTGAGCTTGATAATCTATTTTGATATGGTTTTTTTTATGAGGATATCTTAGTCTCATTATCAGGGGCATGTCTTTTGTCATTTTAACCCTAGTTAAATTGAGTTTTTTTTTTCTAGGAGGCTATGTTGATCTCATAACCCGGATCGTGAGTCCTTATACATTGATTTTTTTATTATGTTGTCTCTGTCTCATGATCCATGTCACGATTTTACTGATTAACCTAGTTGACTATTTTTTTCTTTTTTTAATTGATTTTTCCTTTATTTTTATCATTTAATATTTTTTTTCATTTGGAATTAGGTCTCATGATTTCTTTCGGTTTGCTTTTTATTATGTTATCCTAGCCTCGTGACCTAGGAATGGTGTTTAACGGGTTAACATAGTTTGATTTGACTCATTTTTATGTAATTTTTTAATTAGAATTTTTATAAATTTCATTGTTCAATAATGGGTTTGGCAGGGTCAACTAAGGATTGAACTTCATAATTTATTTTGATTTTTTTGTCTATGGGTTTATCTCAATCTCATGACCAAAGTCAAGGATTTGACGGGTTAAATCAGATTTTTTTAAAAAAAAAATATACAAGGTTATATATCTTCATATTTTGACCTGGTTCTCATGATCCAAGTCATGGATTTGACGGATTGACTTGAGTAATTTTTTATGTTATTTTTTTAATTGATTTATTTTTCAATCTCATCCTTCAACATTGAGTTGTTTAGGAATTGAACTTCATAATTTATTTCTATTTTCCTTCAATTGAGTTATCTTAATCTTATAACCCGGGTCATAGGTTTGATAGGTTAAATCGGCTTACTTTTTTAAGTCCTTTTTTCAATTGGTTTTTTTACAATTTTATCTTTCAACATTTGGTTGATTGAAAATTAGACTTTATAATTTGTTTAGATTTGTTTTCTATAAGATTATCATAGTTTATATATCGGGTAATGAATTTAACATGTTAACTTGGGATGATCCAAGTTAATCCAATATATTTTTATCTTAATATTTAAAAAATATCATCTTGAATTTTTTTTCTAAGCCAAACTATGTTTTTACGGGTTGTCCAGGTTGATTTTAAACTTACAAAATCAATAGAGTCATCAGTTTAGATCATTCCCCGCACAATTTAAATTTTTATCCACTAGAAAAAAATTAAAAACATTGGCAACATTTGAATATTTTTTTACATTCAAGAAATAATTTACCTGACCCGTAACATAGCACGATGCAATAATCTAGTGTTTATATGTTAAATGAAAAGCATGTTGTATTAGTTGATATTTTGATTATTTTTTCCTATTCTTTAGATGATTTCATGGTGTGAAAAGGGTTTTTATGAAAAAAAAACATATTGTATTAACACTTGTTAAGAGTTAATTAGTTTATTTTTATCTTGTGTGAAGAAAGTTAGGAGCATACTTGATAGATCTTGATTGACTGAGATAGAGTCTCAATTACTAGATTATTGGATCAACTTATGGGTTATTAAGTCAATTATTTTTACTAAAATGATGTTGTTCTTTTTTCTCCTAATTTATTTGGCGTTGACTCTGTTAGGCTGGTTAGATTAATTGGATCACTAGAAACTCAGTTAGATCAATCAAATTTCACCAAGTTATTATCTTGTTCAGCTTAACTAGAAACCTGATTCGGGTCAAGCATTGAGTCTTGGGTTTTTTTAATCAATCCATACGGGTTTAATTGAGTTTAGAAACTATGATTACAATTATATTTTCTATCTCAAATATCATAAATTATCGATCATTAACAATACTCAAAACTCGTTATTCTTCTTGAGTAATGTTTTAATAAGAGTTTGTAATATGAAAAGGGTTTGTGTAAGGCAGAGTTTGAAATTGTGATTGATGTTGCTTTTTAAAATATTTTTTATTTGAAAATGCATCAAAATAATATTATTAAAGTTACAATTTTACTTCTCATTGCTCACATATTGTTTGATTCTAGAACTAGTAACATAAACACATATTGTAAATATGATAAAATTTGAAAAGTGAAAGTTTCTTATATATATTATCAATTTAGAATGATCAACATTGTTAATCATCATCCATGTAATTTTTCTCCCACCTCGTTTGGGTAGACCATAAACTCCAATTAGGGTTTACAAGTTAACTTCAATTCATTTAATTTTGTTTATTATAGGAAAAAAACTAGAAAACTTTATTAGAGTAAATCATTTAACATATTTAACAGCTATCTCAATTCAAAATAAACAAGTTCCAGTTGTTAGATTACCCTACATTTCCAACCATCTTTTAATTTCTTTGTAACAAAGTCATTGAGAATTAAGACTGACATAAAACAAAATCTTGATATTATGTTAAAGAATTGATTTTCACTCATAGAAAGCTCCTACATCTTTTTTATATGGCATTGGACACAAGTTGTTAGCAGGAATAAAGAATCCAGCTTTTAGAATCAATTCAGAACTAGATGTATTCTAATACTAATCTAGTCTCGATTGAAGTGAATATCAACTTAAAAAAAAAATACTTTACTAACTTCAATATAAAAAAATATTAGAATAAAGGGAAAAGGGTTAAGCCCAACCTAACCCAATGTTGCCCCAACCTAACTCGAAGAAAAAAAGGAAGGGTCAAGCCTAATTTAATGTTAGTTTATATGCCTCGTAACTAATTAGTCTATTACACTAGCACTGACTCTATTCATATAAAATATATTTATTATTGATAAAGATATTATTTATCTTTAATATTCGTTAATGTTTTATTAATGAGTCTAAAGTAAAGATAAAGTCATTGAGATAAAAATATTTTGCCAAGAAAATTATAAATTTGTTATAATTATAAGGTTTATATTGTATCAAAATATTGTTTCTAAATTTAATGGTCAATGTCATGTTAAAATTAGATAGTAATTAGATTTGTTGAAACCGATATATATTATGTTCTTTTATTTATTAAAAGAAGCAATTATTTTCATAAGATGAAGTATTAGAAATACTTAGAACTAATATGTAAGTGTTTGTTAGATGACGTGTACACTGAACTGGCTCGCATAAGGATTTCATATGGAGATATCACTTGTGTCTATGAAAATGTTCATGTGATAGTTGTGTAAGTGTGGTTCTTAGACTTGAGATCATTAAATTATCTTATATAAAGAATGTTATGATTTGATATTGACTACACATTGTTTAAATCGAAACATTCTTGATGTAGGGATAATAATTATTAATTACATTGGGAGATTGGTCACTAAAATGTTAAGTCAAACCATGTATAACTTCCCTAATATTTGAGGGATCATGATACATTTTTAGATTGTGCATTTGATCTTCAAATATAAATCAATCAATTTGTTGAATTGATAATCAGTCAAATTATTTAATTTCTTTAATGCTATTTTATTTAGAATTGTGTTTTATATTTAGACCAACATATTAAAGAACCTAATGGGTCACACATATTAAGAACCATTCATCAGAAATTAAACTGGGATGATTGATCAAGTGTGACTTAATTGTAAATAAATTTTAAAATTAAGGACTATAATGTAATTAATACATGGTTACACTTTTATACCTATAAAAATCAAGTAGGAACCTAATTGAATAAATTTCTAAAATTATCTTGAAATAATATATGTGATATTATTTAGGGGCAAATTGATATTTTATTATTTATAGGGTTATTAGGTTTTCTCTATAAGTAGAATATTATTCCTTATATTTTTATG
Organism: Populus deltoides; assembly: GCA_015852605.2. NCBI lineage: Eukaryota > Viridiplantae > Streptophyta > Magnoliopsida > Malpighiales > Salicaceae > Populus > Populus deltoides. The sequence continues at coordinate 14,867,248 of CM027573.2, forward strand.
AGAGTTGTATAGATATTACAAAACATACAGTGCAAATAAATATCTGAAAACACAAAAGAGAGAGCTAACACTTAAATACACAATGGTTTTCTTTTTTAAATAAGGTTTTAGGAGATTTCTCACTAGTGATTTATATGGACTACCATTAGAGGTCTGACTCTTGGATGACTTGTGGTTTGCAATAACTCATCCTTGAAAAGGTTGATCAAGCCTAAAAAAAGAAGAAGATTTGATCTCTAAATAATCTTCATTCAAAACTTAAACGACTCTAGATTGTCTAACGGGATCCATTGGACTCTTAATTTTTTAAAAAAACTATCATTTCCATTGCGTCAATGTTTTTTGAGAAACCCAATACCTAACTCGAGAAATAATGAAGAATGAAAGGAGGAAATGAGAGAAAAAGAAGAAGTGGGCTAGCTTAATCGAACCCGAGCCAAGAAAGAGAGGAAAATTAGTGGCCCAATCGAACCTACTAGGCCCAACCAAAACTAAAAGAAATAAAGAGAAAAATAAAAAAAGAAAAAAGGAAGGGCGAGGAGCTAGGCCCAAATAAGCTCAGAAGAGTGAGCAAGAGATGAGGAAAAGAGAATAGAAAAGGGAGAAGGGAAAGGCCTAACTGAGCCAAAAGGGGTGAGAATGATAGGAGGATAAGAGAGAAAAAAGTAAAGGGAATAAACAAAGACAGAAAAACAAAAGCCCTTAAGGTGCATACTTATGAGATCCAAAACTTAACAAAAGCCACCCCCTAACCCATCTAAGTCCACCTGAATTCTCATGTTGATAGAGGTAACCCCCTCCATGTCATGGGTGTCACCCTACTCCTTGTTACAATCATTGTCTTATTCCTTGATATGAGTGCCATCATTTGTGATCGACAACATAGACACCTAATTTTATTGTACATATTACAGGATAACTACACAGTGGTTAACAATAAAATAAACAACTTGACATGATAACTTCAGGGAGAATACGCAACAATAATCTTTGTGATACATTTGCAACTCTATCCCTACTTGGACAATAATTAGCATAACAAGCTTGTCGACTTATTCTTGCTATAGGTTTGCGATCCTAATCTCTATTATCATTGATTTAAAAGTTTATAATTATTGAGGATCACTAAGTATAAAAAAGATGATTTTTTATCGATTTTATATTTACACACAATAACACACTATATTTCAATCTCTTTTCTTATTACATTACATTTCTATTGTTTCTCTTTGTGTTTACTAACTTGAGTATTCTGAGTATAATTTGTGTTTTAATAAGGAACTTATTTTACAGAAATTCATGAGTCTCAAGCCTAACCCAAAAAGAATTCTTCTCGGCCTATTGCACCAGGCAAGAAAAGACTCCAACTTAATTAGAAGTTTTTCCTGACTTTATCACAATGTTATCTATATTATTATCAATACATTTCGTTAATGCCACTAATTGGAAAAATCATACTCAAAATAGGTGTGCTTAACAACCAGTCGGATGAGGTTTTCCTAAAATTGTAAGTGACATCATGTTATTTCTTGATATATGCCAGTGTCTACCTTGGAAGCCAAATCTTTATACATTTGTTTCTTTTTTTTTTTCCCAACATTCCAACCTGAATTCAAAAATAAAGGAAGAAAAAGAGGATAAAGAAAAAAAACAAAAAAAAAGCTGGTTTTGAACATATGTAGACACCATTTGCGAGTCAGAGTTTCAACGTATTTTATATTAAAATTTATTTTTTTCTTTACTTTAAATTTATCTTTTACTATTTTTAAATCGTTTTAACATACTAATATCAAAAATAAATTTATTTTATAAAACATACTAAAGCGTGCCTTTAAAGATAACATTAAGTATTATAAGAATATATTTTTAAAATTTTATTTATTTTTAATTTATGTTATAAGAAAATAAATATTCAAACAAAAATCAATAATATTTATCAGAGATGTTAAAAAATATTATTTACACAATAACATTTTTAAATATTTATAATAAATCTAAATAAAAAAGAAATTATTATGATCAATTAAGAATATTCAGTGGTATGTAACAAGCACTTTTAAAAACACTGTTAATCTGACCACTCTTTTTATTATGGTTTGAAAGGTTGGCTAGAAATTAAACGGTGCCTTTTGTTTTTTTCTCCAAGGGGGTGAGAAAACACGTACGACGTTTGCTTTGAACTTTCAAAGAGTTTTAATGTCTTGCAAGACACCAACCCATGAACCGGTCACTAATAAATTACTATCAATGAAGGCAACCCTTTCATTTGATTTGGAAATTTTGCTTACCGAGAGAATTTGAAAATATAATAGTGATTGTAATTTAAATATATTCTGTGTAAAAATATATTAAAAAAAGATTTTAACTATATTTTCAAACTCTAATTTATATATTGATAGAAGGTAAATTAATAAAGTGTTGGTCTAACGGTTAAGGAATTGTTATGTCTCTGTAGGGGTGAGAATACAAGTTCGATCCTCAGAAAATATATTTATTGGAAGGTCAACTACGAATCTCGAATGAGACTAATCTCATTTTTTAAAAAGATATGAGAATACCGGGATAAGAACTAAAAGATAAAAAATAGAAAATGGTTGAAGAACTTATCCATCACAAATTAGATTAGAAGCTAATTCAATGTTTATTTTCAAGAGAATACAACCAAATTCCTGTATCTACTTTTACTCCAACATCTAGAAGAAAATATATTTGAAAGATTCCTAACTTCTCACCAGCATACTTGTCTCTCTTGACAAACCAAGGGAAATTAATGAGGTCTTCATCCTTGCTATCGAAGGTAAAAATACATCATGAAATCATTATCGTTTGCGAAATGATTTAGCTTAGTTTGAACTCCATTGTCATTCGTGACATTTATTTTCAATAAATTCCATTCAAAAGTTATTATTTTTCTTATAACTAAAGGGACCTTTATATTTGTTTGAATTTATATAAATTATAGTTTTTAAACTCAATACCAGGTAATAGATTAATTTAATAATTATTGATTTAAAACTTGAATTGAGTGAATTAATAAAAATACTCAATTTTATTTTTTAAAAATAGATTAATTCAAGTTAACTTAATCTGTACATAATCTTAGTCCTAAATAATATTTATCATTGATTTGAGTTTCAGAAGTATAGTATAAAAGATGATATTACCATTATGGTTGCACATTCCTTGTATAATTGAAGCGTGCGTTCTTAAGGAAAAAAAAGAAAAAAAAAAAAGGAAAAGGAAAAGGCAGAGCAGAACCATGCATGATTTGAGCTTGGACAAAATCACATGAAGGAATAATGAGTAGCCCAACTGGATCTTAGTCCGAGTCAAGCTGGCTCCCATAAACTCAATCAAGAGACTTATTCTCTCACTTTGACTTTTCAAGGAAACTTAGGTTGGGTCCACAAAATTATTATATTTTCTGGGAAAAGACAGACAGAGAGACAGAGACTAGAGAGAGGGCAGAGAGCAGAGAGTAGAGACACGGCGTGTCGTGTGCTTGTTTGCGCGGGCGTCATTTACGCACCGGAAAATGAGGAACCGTGTAAAAATGCCAGCTTGCCAGATGGGTCCCATTTGCAGCTTGTCTAGTACTTTGACTTCCCTGCTCTGATTGAGACACGTGTGCTGCTCGTGACTAAAGACTCTGCTTCGAGGGTAATAAAGTAAGCACGTGCACCACGTTCGTGGGGCTGTTTGCTAGGCGATTTTAATTTATTCTCGTGTGAACAGCTTTTCGAGCGTGATTGGTGAATCTCTATGCAAATTTGAAGGCAATGACAGGAATATCCAGGTTTAATAGTATTTTTTATTTATTAAAATAATATCTCAATCAATTAAAGATCTCGAGCCACCGCCAAGTGATCATTTCGGAATTAAATACATCCTCGTGGAGAGAAATGTAATTAAAAAAGATTGATTTTTTTCTTGACATTTTAGATTTCAGTCTTAAAAGATTCCTTGAACGGGTTAGAAAAAGATTCTTTGATCTCTTTTTAATTCTTACACTCTTTCACTTTTCTGAACAAGTTAAATTCGTGACTGTACTATATTGGTGTTGTCGAATGAAGTGAAAATCAAGATTTTAAATTTCTGAAAGAGAGGAAAAAAAAAATCATTTTTAGTGATTATCTAGCTTGCTTTTTTTTTTTAAAAAAAAAAGAAAAAATATTTAAAGCTTCCAAAACTGTTTAAGACATAAATTATTATAAGATTTTGACCTGTTTTGTACTTAACTGAAAAAAGACTTAGTTTCAACATATTTAAGTGCGATAAATTATACGCTTATCATTCCCATTCAATATCTTGTTTAATATATAAAAAAAAATCCGTAAGAAGCGATAGGGTAAGCTTGTATCTCTTGATTTAGGTTTTGTAGTTATTTAACCTAGCTAGAATTTATAATTCTATCTAGTAATCCGTGGTGTAATTCTATTTATTTTTTTTTAAAGAAAAAACAATGTATGTGCTAAAATGATAATATAACTAGGTAAGTTTAATTTTTTTAAAAAGTTGTGTCCTGATACTGGCAGGACCCAAGGCTATTTGAGTCTTGCACACGCAGGACCCAAGTCTATTTTGGGCCATGCACAACCAACGACCCGAGTTATTTTGGGTTATGCAACATGTGGGGCTCAAAGATAGTTGGGTCTTGGAGCGTCTAGTGCTGGGGAGTGTCAAGCACACATACAAGACCCAAATGCCACGTGTGCGCAGGGGTGTAGCTACCACTAAGGTAGGACCCAACACCCACGCAGCCTAAGCGCCACGTGTGCGTTGGGTTGTGCCCAGCCCCTAGGCATGGAGCTCAAGCGCCATATGTGCGCAACACTGAGACATGACTTAAGCGCCACATGTGCGATTCAGGCAGGAGCCCAAATGCCATGTGGGCACAGGGGAGTGTACCCAACCCCTAGGCAGCAGTCCCAACGCCACGTGTCCCCACGTAGTTTTTCTTTGATAATAATAATAATAATTTTTAAAATTTATTAATGATGATAATAATAATAGTAATTTTTAGTTTTACCTTTCAAATCAAATATATGGTTGTTTTTCAATATTAAGAATTATTTTTTTTCTAATTTATTAATTATTTTATTAATAATATTATTCATAACACCAAAGATAATATTTTTAATATTAATACTTTTGATTATAGTAAAAATAATAATATTCATAACACAAATGATACTATTTTTAATTCCAAGAATATTGAAAATGCAAATAATAATATTTTTTTGTATTAAAAAAATTAAATTCTTATAAAAATAATAATATTATAACACCAATAATAATATTTTTGATATGAATATGTTGAATCATAAGAATAATAATAATATGTCGATACGAATACTTTGAATAATAAGAAAAATAATAATATGTTTTATATGAATACTTTGTATTATAAGAAAAATAATAATATTTACAATGCAAATTATAATATGTTTTATATTAATACTTAGAATTGTTAAATATTTTTAATAATACTACGCCGCGGGCTCACTTTTTATTTTTAGAAAAAATACCTTAAAAATTTATAACATAAATAATAATATGTTTTCAATATTAATAATAATATTTTCTTTGAAATTTATTAATTATTTTATTAATAATAAAAATAATAATATTTTTAAAACAAATAATAATATTTAGAATCCTAAGACCCATGAACATTGGGTCTTGATGGAGGATTGGTGGGTCCTGACGCTAGACCGATTGATCGTGGGTCCTGACGCCGGACCAATTTCCCTTGGGTCCAGCGGCAATACCCAAGCGCTAGAGGTCCCCAAGTGGAGCGCGGGCATGGGTCACGCCCAGTGCAGCCCAAGCGCCACGTGTGCGCAACACTGTGCCCATCTCCCAAGCAAGAAACCCCATCGCAACGTGTGCTCAGCACTGAGGTAGGACTCAAGCGCCACGTGTGCGCTCTAGGTAAGAGCCCAAGTGCCACGTGGGTGTAGGGGATGTGTCTAACCCCCAGGTAGTTGCCCAAGCACCACGTGTCTATGCGTGGTTTTTTTCAATGGTAATAACAATTTTTTTAAAATTTATTAATGATAGTAATAATAATAATAATAGTAGTAGTAGTAGTAGTAGTAGTAGTAGTAATAGTAATTTTTAGTTTTACCTTTCAAATTAAATCTATGGTTTTTTTTTAATATTAAGAATAATATTTTTTTCTAATTTAGTAATTATTTGATTAATAATATTAATTATTATAAAAAATAATAATATTTATAACACAAACGATAATATTTTTAATATTAATACTTTTGATTATAGTAAAAATAATAATATTCATGACACAACTAGTACGATTTTTAATTCCAAGAATATTTAGAACGCAGATAATAATATTTTTTTCTATTAAAAATTTGAATTCTTATAAAAATAATAATATTATAAAAGAAATAATAATATCTTTGATATGAATATTTTGAATTATATAAAAAAAATATTTAGAACAAAAATAATAATATGTTTTATATGAATACTTTGTATTATAAGAAAAATAATAATATTTACAACTCAAATTATAATATATTTTATATTAATACTTAGAATTGTTGACTATTTTTAATAATACTGCGCTGTGACCTCACTTTTTATTTTTATAAAAAATATCATAAAAATTTATAATAGAAATATAATATGTTTTTAATATTAATAAAAATATTTTCTTTCAAATTTATTAATAATAAAAATAATAATATTTCTAAAACAACACAATAATATTTAGAATCTTAGGACTCAGAAACCTGGGTCTAGCGCCATGACCCACATGCCATGTGTCCCCAAGTGGGGCATGGGCATGGCTCACTCCTAGCGCAGCCCAAGCGTCACGTGTACGTAGAGGTTTGCCCAGCCCCCAGACAGGTATCCCAACGCCATGTGGTGCGCAGGGGTGTGTCCAGCGTTGTGGCAGCAACCAAAGTGCCATGTGTGTGTTGTGGGTGCTCAGCTCCTAAGCAAGCACCCCAAGCGCTATGTGTGCGCAGCTCCAGGGGGCGCGCCTCCAACCTCACACATGTCCCCACCAAACAGTGTCGTTCATAGTAAATTCATTCACAGTGCATAGTACCTGAGCTATAGTGCAGAACAGTGCAATCCACAACAAATTTATTCACAATAAATAGTTTTCCGCGCTACAATGAAATACTTCTCAGTTTTAGTTATAGTTAATTATAACTGAAGTATTATATTATATCAATCTTGATAACTGTATTTTAAATTGGACCATCCTCGATGATTGTAACAATCAATTGCCATTTTCTCATGAAGGTTATCTAAAAATTAAAATCTTGTAACGTTTTACATCACGGGACATCCTTCATTAGAGCCACCTCTCTATGACAATTTAGAAGGAGTCTTCCAACTTTTCATTATCGAACTAGTCTAAAACACCAACTGACGTCTTTGTTGTCTAAATATCCCTTCTTTTTCCTCTGAAATACATATAAAAAACCCAAACTAATAAATGTTTAAACAAATAAATAATTACAGCAAAAAAATAAATCAAAACTTTTATTGTAACATGTTAATATATAATAACCAACATATGTCTTTGACACTTGTAGATCTATCTAGCAAAGTTATAAAAAATGGTTCCAAACTAAGATTACATATTAAAAAGTTGATAAAGGTTAATTTAAAATAATGTTATTAAAAAAAAACAACCAAAACAACTTCATTTTGAATTTTAAAAAAACATTAAATTTTGTATGACTTCAGTTTTCATATAGTCAACTAAGTTTAATTATATTAATTACCAATTTAATTTGATATAAAACTTGACTAAACTTGAAATTTAGATTAGCAAGTTACCAGTTGACCAATTAAGTTGGTCTAGGATGAAAACTAACTAACTAAGTTGATCTAGGATGAAAAATCCTACAATGACTAGAGTTATTAATGATATTCTATTAATTACTTAATAATTTCGTATTAAAAAAAAAGACAATACAAAGAAAAGATAACCAAAAAAACCTTGTCCAACATAAAATTTCTTTCTCGTATTTATTTTATTTTAAAATTAACCTATAAATACAACTAATAAAATTTCATTAATTACTCTTCGGACACAATAAAATTCTCAGCCCATGATTAATAACAACGCTCTTTGTCATGGATGGTTGTAGGAGACTTCCATGTTCTTAGTTTTTAATGGTGTTTACTTATATAAGAAATTAATAGGTAAGGTATTAATCATGAAGTTTAGAAGAAATTTCACACCCTCCTCTTAGTGTTTAATTGGAATTCTTGAATTTAATTGACTAGGATATTTTGCTAACTTGTATTAATAAAATATGGGCATTTAAGAAAAGATATAAATAGATGTATTTTGTTGAAAAAAATTTGAAAAATATATATTTGTTGAAGAAACTTTTGTATAAAAATATTTTCATTAAAATGTTGAGAGAGAGAAATTCCTTGGTTTTTCTCAAGTCAAGCATAAATAAAATAAATATTGACTTGTATGTAACAAAATGTTCACAAAAAAAAAAAACCCTAAAACCATTTACAACTTTCAAAACTAAAGAAATAACATAGAAATGTTCTCTCGCGTCTCTGTCCAGAAACCCCAAACAAAAAAGAGACCTTCGGCAAAAGAGATTGCGGGAATCTGAGAATGTTCAGAAGGGCCCATTTGGCAATTATGTGGGCATTGGGTTGGTTAGGCATGGAGACGGCCATGAAGTTAATGTCCTGTCTTCTTCTTGTTGCTCATCAAGATATTGAAGGAAACCTAACCGGTAACGGAGAGATTATAAACATTAATTTCTTTATCAACACATATTTGACTTATAATAGAATGTGCTTGTAACGCAGTTCAAACAGTATTTTGTTAAAATTTTAATTTTTTTTATTTTAATTATATATATATATATTAGATTATTTTGATATGCTGATGTCAAAAATAATTTTTTAAAAATAAAAAAATATTATTTAATGCATTTCTAAGCGAAAAATTCTTTGAACTGTAATTGCTACTACATTTTCAAACACATCCTTAATCTAAAAAGGCTTTTTCAATGCTATTGCCTTTTTGTTAGTGGTGATCGATGCATTTCATTTTTACTTTTAAAAACAACGATATAAAAAAAATATATTTTTTTAAGATGTAGAATTGAACCAAACTAGAAACAAGTTCAAATCAAATCAAATTGAATAAAAAATCGGTCAAACCGATAATTTTGTTTTATTTTTTTTTATCAAACCCAAAAACCCTTTTTTTTTTCTATGATTGGCTTTTTTCTAGGCTTTTTTATTGATGTAAAAAAAACCAATTTCAATTGCCCAATTTTTTGGTCCATTTTTGAAATTTTTCTTGGGCTTTTAAAATTTTTTAATCATTCGAAAGTCAAGATGATTAAGAGCTTAATACAGGCTTCTTGGATTTATAACGGCCACATAATTTAGAAGAAGATTTTGAACAATGTTGAGGCCCTTATAGGATCAGAAACCTCCGAATAAACATCACCATCACCATCAACCAGAGACTCAATATTTTACAAAGACTGTCATCTGGTGCCATTGCCATACCCAATATCTATGCTTCAAGAACTGTTACATTGATCTTGAACTATTCTACCATTTTATCATTTGGCAAACACAGATCATGCTTTCTCAGAGCATTTAACAAACCAATTGACGTATCAAATAGAGAAAAGAAACACCAAACAAAAAAGTAAAAAACCTTCCATGTACCATTGAAAATTAGAGCTCATTCAGGTAAGGTTATGGTTCCTCTTATTAGTGGGCATAACTCACAAGAATGTTTCTTCCTCCGAGATCCTGCAACACTCACTATATCATTTAGGAAACAAGGGTTCAATCACTCAAAAACATCATATTTTTTACCTACAACAAAGCCTGGCATTTTTTCGGCAGCAAAGCATTATAATCACAAAAAAAAAAACATTAAATAAGGTAAAGTTGGCACATAGATGGGGGAGGAGGTTGCGGGAAAGAAGAGAGAAAAAGATTTAGTAGCCCATCTATCAAAATCCAAACACACCATCTCAGAAAGTAATTTTGAACATTGACCCTCATAACAACAAATAAAGGCGAGGAAGAAACTTACAGATAATAGAGAGGGCGGCACTGTTGTTAAGAGACAACAGACTAGAGACTAGAGAGAAGAGAGAAGACATATGAGAGAAAAGACAAAGAGGTGGGAAGTTGCAGGAAAAAAGATAACAAATTGTTTGAGAGAAAGGGAGGTGAGGGTGGTTGTGGGAGGAAAGAGAATTAGGGAATTGGGGTTTGATTTAGGTTATAAAGAGCATGTTTCGCAGTGTGGTTGCGGGTGTTTTTTAAATAATTTTTTATATCAAAATACATACTAATAAGTTCGTTTCGGTTTTGAACAGTTTCAGAAGTTTGAAAACCAAACCATAAATCATTTGGGCCTTTTAGTATGTTTTTTCGGTTAATTGATTTTTTTATTTTCTCAATTTTTTTAATTATTCAACTTTTTTTATCATCCTTAATAAAAATAAAGGTGACATTTCAATCTATTTTTTACTTTAAAAATATAATAATTCATTTCAGATAAATTTATTTTATACTTTTATTTTTATCTTTCAAACTAATTTTTTTTTGTTTTTTGAAAAGCTAACATTAATGGATAGTAATCCAACAAAATAGTATGTTCCGTATTTTTAAAATTTTTAATTTTTTTATTTAAAATAATTTTATATATATATATTTTTAGATTAATTTGATATACTATGTTAAAAATAATTTTTAAAAAATAAATAAATAATTTATTTTAATACATTTCTAAATAAAAAATATTTTAAATTTTCATCAACAAGCAAATAAACTTTAAAATGTTCGTTCTTCTAACTTGGTGGCTCTAAACGTAAAACGTGTAAGAAAACTTAAGTATGCTTTTCACCTTGTCATTTTTAAGTTCAAGTTAAAAAAAAAAAAAAGTGTAAGAATTTTTTTTTCATGAGTACACTTATCCAAATATAAATGATCTATCTAACTAATTTTTTATTTATTTATTAACCATTCTCCAATGCCCTACATTATGTTTGAAAACATTAGATTTTTTATTTTTTTTATTTTTGTATGGAACTGCAATGTCTTCGCTGTGTAAATCTTCACAGTACCTTTAATTGAATACTTAATAGCACAGTGTCAAACATCTGCTATGCAGTGTTTTGTTTCATTAATTTTGTCTTCGGAGCACTGGTCATATTAATCATTCTGAAAAGGAAATCGATCTTTACAGAAAATCAGGCTCTTTATGACTCGACAATTGCTGAAAAAGGAGATTTGAGATGTTGTAGCTTTGCTAATTCTCCAAGTAAACAATTTCAGCTGTTACTATAAACAAGTTTGTGATATTTGTTATGAACTTGATATATATAAGCTATTTTAGCCTCCTCCTCCTTTTCATTTTCTTCTCGTTTTCTGCTTAATTTTAGCTTTTCAGGGACGCAGAAGTGGAATGCTAACTTGGTCAGTGGTTCTTGTCAGATTTAATGGATGAATCACTACGTGGATTTTTTTTTTTAATTTTTGAGATGGCAGTCATATGAAGTTAATTCAAGAGGATTGGAATTTTTTTCGAAAAGCTGGCTTCCAGGGAACTCTCATCCCAAGGCATTGGTTTGTTGTTGTCATAGTTATGGAGATACTTGCACTTTTTTGTTTGAAGGTACGCAAATTGAGTGAAAGTTTAATGGTGAGCCATTTGTGGAAAATAGAGCTTAATTTACCTAGCCATGGAGGTGTCCACAGGAGTTGCAAGAAAGGTGGCATCTTCTGGCTATGGAGTTTTTGCAATGGATTATCCAGGGTTTGGCCTTTCAGATGGTCTTCATGGCCATTTTCCAAGCCTTGATAAGCCTGTCAATGGTGTCGCTGAGCATTACTCCAACATCAAAGTTTTACTTAGTCAATGATGTCGCTGAGCATTGCTCCAACATCAAAGTTTTACTTATCTTTCTTGAACTATAATCTGATGTTTCCGCCGGAGCTTGTGAATGGTAAATGACTTTTATTTAGGGAAGAAGAACTAAGACTCCATATGGGCAACTACAACTCTGAACACTGTTTGATTTCGTTGCAGAGAACCCTAAGCTCCGTAATATTCCCACAAGCTACCTGTTTGGACAGTCCTTGGGTGGAGCTAGCAGAAGTATCCTCTTGAGCTCCATTTCGTTGGCGATTCTCACTTCCACTTAAGCTGAATAGTCTTTTCTCTAGTTCACAGATAACATGAGTCCATCATGGTTTGTGAAGCAAATATTTCTGTTGGGTGTAGCTCAAGTTTTTCCAAAGTTGAAAATAGTTCCACACCAGAATTTAGTCAAGACGGCATTCAGAGACTTGAAAAGGCAAGAGCTGGTTTGCGTATTAGTCTTATGATCTAGCATAGAACACAGATGTAATGCATTATTGTTATGCATTTAGTGTCAATGTCTTCTCTCCGGGGCACATAAATGCTACTTGTTCTGTGTCTTCTGACCTTGAGACCTTTCTGCAACAGCTACTAACACAAGTTACGCGGTGAAAATATCCATTTTCTCATGCCATTTAGTATATTTCTCATGCTAATAATGCTCCATGAAGATTATTGGAGAACTTCCAACTTGGTGTAACGTTTTTCGACTACTCTTTACAAGCCAAGAATCACATGAAATTTTCAGGAGTTGTGGTTCTGATTGATTATGCAAAGTTCTTTCTAATATTTTCTGATGGTTATAGTAGTTTGATCCGAAATGGTAACATTTTGCGGGTTTCTCTCTGTCACTACTAATCCTGCATGGAGAAGCTGACGTAGTAACTGATCCATCAGTAAGCAAGGCATTGCATGAGAAGGCAGGTAGCTCAGAAAGGTGAGACAGACGAGTACTCGACGGCATTATCTCCTGGCTTGATGAACACAGGATAAAATTTAAAGCATGATGTATACGTACATGCAAAATCCATCCCTCTCCACAACATATCTAATGCCCAATAAATTTATCGAGGAGCCTTCCTTGGCTGCCATGGTTTGTGCAATAAAGCTTCCTTCAATACAGCTTGTGGTTATACTATGTTTAATATTCTCTGTGATTTGGGTTAGATTAGCAATTTAGTTTTAAGGATTAATACTATATATCAGGTTTTTCAAAATGGATTTTTGCTTGGTGCCACAAGACTTGGCTGCCAAATTAAATTACTTTGGAATGAAAATTGAAAAAAAAAATATGACACCAACGTCCCAAAACCTGCACAATTTCACTGTAAAATTTTTAGAACATGGGGATTTGAGTGGGATTTAAAAGTATATATCAAATTATCTAACGAAGGGTTTTAATTTGAAGGCTTACATCCACTAGCCTAGGTTTCTTGATCTATATATTCAAGTATATATGATTTATATATAGTAAGTTTTAAACTCATGAAAAAAACTCCAATATTACATTAAAAAACTAATTTAATTTAAAATTTAAAATTATTAAATAAAATTACAATACAAGATTTATACCATTTGGCGTATTCTTATAAAAGCGCTTTTAGGGCAAGGAGATTATTGATTAATTATGATATCTAACCAAACATGAAAAAGAAAAAAGGACGAGTAGAATAATAATAGCTGAAGATTGTGTCAATAGAACAAGCAAATTGACAGCCTAAACAACAATCTAGCATAACTAAAACCATCACTAATCTGTAGTATTATCAGCTAGCAGCAGCAGCAGCAGCCCTACTTAGAACATTGAAATTAAACCTAGAGTGATAATTGTCCCAGTAGAGTCCAATTTCATCACCTTCAACGAGATTCCTCCTTCTAACGAAGTCTTTTGTCCAGCCATCATTGAAAATATAACTCCTCGAAGTGCTCCATCTCTTGAAGACCAGCTGATGCATGCTCTGTGTGTTCGAATCCCAAACACTGACCTTCAAACCCAAATTGGTTTCTTGATTCACCTGTTTGATTTGATCCGTATTCAAGAAAGGCAAGATATGTTTCTCCACCATATCTGAAGGCACGAGCAGCCTGCATAAATTACCCAAATCACTTGGTTTCATCTTCTTCTTGATCGTGAATGGATCATAATGATGATACAAACTTAAATAAGTTGATACCCCACGAGAACTCTCCTCTAACAGATCCCCCAGGGTGTAGGACGTTCTCATCCTCCTAAGATTAAAAGCCACCCTCGATCTCTCCAACTCCTCCGCAGATTCTTTGTTTCTTGGCTGATTCCACGGGGCTTCTCCTCTACCAAATCCCCCATGTTTCTCCATTGTTGCTTGCAATAACAGAGATCAAGAAACAACAAGACAGTACTACAAACAGGAACAAGAACTAATATTTCGATCCTTCTCAATTGTTTTAACTGATACTTTCTTCTCTAATATTGTTTTATACATAGAGAGAGGGGATGAAGTTAATCAGTATGGAGTTCGGAACGTGGAAGTCGGTCAGTTTGGAAATCGAACACGAAAAGGATTAAATTCTGTTATCAGGTAATTCAACGGTAACGAACGTACTCGTGCTCTATCTTTTCCAACCACCTCGCCCAATAAAATTATCCATTGGGTTCCCATGCATCGCACAGATGCGCTCTTCTCATCTTGGGCTTGGCTCGTAAATGATCCATCGGCTTTTCTATTTTTGATTTTATAAAAACCATAGATATTAAACCCTACACGCTACCATTTATCCAGATTTTAACATAAACAAGGTTAATTTGATACGATGGATCAACTTGCTACTCCATCAAAATTTAATTTAAATATTTCAATTTTTTAAAAATAATATTATTTTAATTTAATATAAGTTAATTTACTCTGATCAAATATTAAATTGGGTTAAGTTCAATAACTTTAATAAAAACATTCCCAAATAATTTTCCATAAATCTTTTTAAAATTTGTTATTTTACTAAATAATTTTCTCGAGAAATAAATATCATTATGGTTAATATAAAATATTTAAGAGACTTTAATAATTATTTTTATTATTAAAAGAAAGAAAATATTACTTTTTAATAAGTGAACCAACCTCTAGTCTCTAAATTTATGACCCTTGAATTTCAATATATGTACGGATTCTATCTTCCTGCTTCGGCTTTGTTCTCATATTTCGGGCCTATAAGTTGACAGTGGTTTGACTGTGTGTAGGCCTGGCCTGAATTGTTCTGCCTGTGGGCTAGATTCTGGTTTGCGCTCTTACGTTGAAAGTATGGGCTACATGATCACCTCTATTTTAAGCTTAGCCCAGTCTATTAATTGGAAGCGTTTAAACTAATAATTTTTTGGACTTACCGATTAACGATATAATAATAATAATAATAATAATAATAATGTTTTTTTTTTCTTAGAATGATACTACATCACTTGCTGGACAAGATTATTAAATAAATAGGTTATGCTCTGTTTTATAAACTTTATATCTTTACTTATAAAATATATAGTTTTTTTCCATAGTATCTAAGAATTTTCATGTACAATTAAGAAAACATTTGCTATTGTAATAGTTTTTGTTTCTTATCTAACCATAAAAAAATTATTTGTTTAGTGCGTTGTGTTTTTCAAAAGCATTTTTTATTTGAAAATACATTAAGATAAATTTTTTCAGATTCTTGTTTAAATTTTTAACATCAATACGTTAAAAACATCTAAAACATTAAAATCAACATCGACTTGATGTTTTTTTCAAAACGCAATACCAAACGATAAATCAAATAGCTTCTGCTTTTTATTGGGCTTTATATATAATTGCGTTTCAAACCTTAGTTTTTTTAAAATTAAAATAATTTATTTTTCATTCATGTAAACTTGCTTTTTCTTTATTTTAAATGCAAATATCTATTTTAATCAAATACATATTTTTTAAAACCTTATTTTTTTAATACCTCAACTACAAATATTTTTTCCAAACCAGTTTTTTTAAAACTGTAATTATAAAAACTAACACAATATCAAACACATATTAATATTTTGAGTGTTTGAGAATATGGTACAAAATATTTTTTAATATAATTTTTTACTAGAAAATATATTTAAATTAATTTTTTGATGAATTATTTTTATTTTTGATGTTGGTACAACAAAACCATTAAAAAATATTTAAAAAATAATTTAATATTTTTGAAAAACATATAAAAACAAAAGTTACGACAAACACCCTAATTCTACCTCATAGCATACATCCGCGATCACGTACATCTATCTAACCCAAGAACATAGAGAGAAGAACCCAAAACAAAACTCTTATCTATCCAGTTCAGAAACAGCCCACAAAGCAACAAACAATGTAACTCAAAGTGGGACCGTCTCAACCTTGTATGCGTATAGTATTTGCACAATCTATGAATCATGTATTTACTACATGTACGGCCTGTAAATGATGCGTGTAATAAATGTATAACGTATTAAAATTCATAGTCGACCATGAAGCACATGCGCAACTGTCAAATTTTCACAATCTCGAAGCATTATCAGTCCAACATACTGAGTGTTCTTTGAGTGCGCGCACTGGACACCTTAACTTTCTTTCCTTTCTTGGGCTGCCCACTTGCCCGTTACACCCCCATTTTCTCTCTAGTGGGAGTTCACCGACCCCTTTCTTTTGGTAACTTGCATTATTATAGTAGATAGTGATAATCGAATGAAGAGACCATTATTGTTGGTGCATGTTTTTGTTTTGCTTCAGTCATGGCCTTCTCTTCCTGCTTTCGCTATCCTCAATTCTCACTCAAGGTATGATCTTTTTGCTTTTTTCAATGTTATGGACTATTTGTTTTTCTCTTCTGAGTGTGTCTTTGTTATCTTTTGAATAAATGAATGGATGAGTTCAGGTGTTTTGTGTAGTATAACGATAATCGAATTGAATTGCAAGTGTTTGCTTGGGGATCTTTTAGCTGTGTTTATGCAGTTTTGGGAATTCTTGATGTTACTGCTTTTCAAGAAAACCTGGCCGATTTAAGTGGTTTTGGATGAATTTCTCTTTGATTGGAAATGGGAAGTTGGGCTACCTTCAATTAAGTTAATATAGACTTTTTATATATCTGTTGAATTTCTGCAAATCAAAGATGCCTTTTCCACCCATTTGATATTAGAGGGATTATATTTTGGGGTTGCCTTTATGAGAGTTTACCTTTGTGTTGTAAATATATGAAGTAAATCAGTGACAGCCTTTATTTGTCTAACTGTTATTGTCTACTCGAAATAAGCGTCAACATAAATTGAGTTATGTTTGGGCAATTGGGGTCGTTCCACTAGCTGAAGCTTATGATGATTCAGTAATGTAGTGAGGATTTGTCTCAGAGATAAGCTGTTGCATTGCTGCAGTTTCTATGTTCACACTTCACCTATATGTGGTTATTTTCTTTTCTAATTTCATCCCTCGTTACACAGTTGATTTTCTTAGCATTTCTTTCACTTGAGTTGCTGTTGCTAAGTTCACAGCAATGTATTGTGTTACCTCTCTCTATTGTTCACATGCACCGAGCTTATTGTTCTGTTACGATGTTATATCACAGTATGATCTATTATGTATTCTATATGTCTTGACTAGATTAAATGGGTTCCAGTTCTATGAAACTGTTGTCTTTCCAATTGAAGTGTTTTATGCGCTGAATTTGAGTTTGACTTGTCTCTAGAGGGCACCACAGAAGTGAATCACTCAGTTTATATTCATGAGCTTGAGGGCTTTTCTTAAGGTTTTTTTTATCTCTTATCAGAATGATTGCTCAGGGCTGACTATAAGATCTCATCACATTGTTGGGAAAGATCGAAAGTTGTTTTCTTCACTCAGAAGTAACAGCATCGAACTTTTTGGCCAACGGGTTGCAAGAGTGGGAGCTGACTTACACAGAGACTGGAATTTTCTTGGAGGTTCAAGAATTATCGTTCATCCAAAACTAACAAATTTCCTTGTCTATCGAAAAAGCTCAGGAGTAAATGCATCATGTAATTCTTCTTTTTTCCAACTGTCCGCTTTATTCATCATTTATGATGTTTATATTTCATGAGAAGTATCAAGCATTTCTTTTCTTCCATTTTTTATTTTTATTTGGATTCTGCTTGATACATTGTTGTACTGATAGGCAGGTCCTGCTCATTTCTAGAATGTAACCCAATTTTAGCTAGACCCCCTGCTGTTTTCTATGAAAATATTTCTCTGGCTATGGGGGTCAGATGCTTGGAGCAGGTGCTGCTTTGAGATGCTTGAGGTCGATTACTTGGTTTGAATTATTTAGTATCCATTTATTAGCTGTCGATGGGTGATCTGGTTCGTCAGAGTCAACTTATAGAGCATCCCAATTCTGGATGTCTGACTTATTATGCCTTTACTTTATCTCCTCTAGAATTACCTGCTATCAGAGCCTCGGAAACCAGGGACTTTATTGGTTCATGCTCTTTCATGGATACCAACAGGGACTTATGGTCAGGCAGGAACACTTTTGTTGTCCCCTCTTGGATCTTTTCTGCGTGACACATGGACAAAACAGGTTTTCTGTATTATAAACAAGTAAAGACTAGTATGGAACAAGCTGGTTTCGTTCTATGCTATTATTTGTTACTGATAAGAGTCCAGGACTTCTTCCTTTCAAATTCATCTACTAACTTTAAGTATGTATCTTGAGGATGTTATTCCTTATTGTTTTATTGCTTTATATTACAGGGTTGACAAGTTCTCAGATTGCGAGCAGTGTTTTTACTTTGGGAACAGCAGCTGTTCTCCCATTTTACACGCTCATGGTTGTAGCTCCTAAAGCTGAAGTGGTATGCTTTCTGTACCTTTTAAGGACTTCATATGTATTCTCTCCTTTTTTTCATCTTTCAAGTGACATAGTGTCCGTTCTTCATGTATGAATATTCAACTTCCTGAATTTTGCTGATTTTGAACAGAAATCTTAATAGTTTACTTAGTTGTAGGCTTGTAGCTACATTTATACTCTTTTGGACTTTGGTTTTAAGTAGTTAGGTGTCCTCATTTTTTAATTATGTACACTTACGAATATTGTCCACTACCAGTCAAGATGCTCTTGGTTAGAATCTCCCTCCCTCTCTCTCTCTCTCTGTGTTTACAACTAGCACTTCAAGATAATAATCAAGTCTAGATTTTTATTTCTTTCTCCAGTGTTACAAAATCCCATGTTGGCCTTTAACTTCTATAGTTCTGTTTTCATGTGATTTTCCTTGGAAGCTCATTGATCACGCCTTATTTTCTAACAATCAACATAACTGCTTAAATTTGAGCAAAATGCAGACTAGAAAGTCTATGGAAAGTAGCATTCCATATATTGTGCTTGGACTTCTGTATGCATTTCTATTATACCTCTCTTGGACACCTGACACGATGCGTCTAATGTTTGCGAGTCAATACTGGTTACCAGAGGTAAGAATGTAATATCCCTTTTCTTTTTTCACTTAAATTTTTGAAGCAGATGCCTGTTTACTGGGAAAAGTAAACAAGAACTTCTATCTGGTTTCCGTATACAGCTGCCTGGTATAGCGAAGATGTTCTCCAATGAGATGACATTAGCTTCAGCATGGATTCATTTGTTAGCTGTAGACCTCTTTGCTGCAAGGTCTGCTCATTTCCCCTCTCTATCCACTTTTTATCTCTTGCAGTTCTAACACTTCTGCCGATTATCCAGGCAGGTATTTAATGATGGACTAGAAAATGAAGTTGAGACTCGACATTCGGTTTCTCTTTGCCTGCTCTTTTGTCCGATTGGAATCGCCACTCATTTCATCACTAAAGCACTAACCAAAGGTTCTGGAACTACCACGCATGACATGTAATTCATTATTGACTTGTGCTGAAACAATCAAATCAATCTATAAGAGGTTGACAAAAATTGGATTTTCCAACGTGAAAAAAATACTTCAAAACATATCAGCCTTTTATTAACTCTCTTTTTGCAAAACTTTCGTTGTCTTTTATCATCAAAGATTACATGGTTGGTATTTGCTTCTGTTGGTAATCAAGCCATCAGAATATGGTTGAACATGTATTATTTCTTCCCTTAGTTGAACTCCAAACTTTTGATCTACCTTCTCCTTAGCCAAAGCAATGTGGTCAAGCATGTCTTGGGAAGTTGAACCACCAGCATTTATGAAGAAGTTGGCGTGGATGTTAGAAATCATAGCTCCATCTTCTCTGAAACCTTTCAATCCAGCTTTCTCAATCAACTCAGCTGCTACAACTCCCAATTCAGATGGATTTCTAAACACGGAGCCAGCACTACGCTATCCTAGTGGTTGAGTTCTCTTTCTCCTGGAAATGGAACCATACTTCATAAGCATGATCTATTAACCATACTTCATACTTGAGAGTAATGGGGTTTCTTGGAGAGGGAAGCAGCTGGGGACGGGGTAATTGATCTTATTTGTTTGATCGACATCGCCATTCTCCTATCACATTGCCTTGATCATTTTGGAGAAATATGAGATTATGTTACTTGGTCACCCATTGTAAAGCACGAAATTAAGATTAAGTTAATATTAAAGATTAAGCTTTCGATGCTTTACATGAAATAACTTATATTTTTTCTTGAAGAATCCCTCAGTGAAATTAACATCCACTCGTCTTTCTAATACAAAAAACAGTGGAGTCTGAATTGCTCTTACTTGTACTATATTTTTCTGATTTTTCATCATTGGATGAAATTATAAACACTATAACATCATCGTCAATTAAAAAGAGAGAAAGGAAAAAACCCTCAGAGCTTATCTCTTCAACTTCTCTCCCCTCCGACC
This sequence comes from Populus deltoides, assembly GCA_015852605.2. Classification (NCBI taxonomy): domain Eukaryota; kingdom Viridiplantae; phylum Streptophyta; class Magnoliopsida; order Malpighiales; family Salicaceae; genus Populus; species Populus deltoides. The sequence continues at coordinate 14,887,977 of CM027573.2, forward strand.
TTTAAACCATGCAATACCATTGCCATTCTTCTTCTCTCGAAGAGCAACACACAACTATATAATCCTTATAACCTAACAACCTCATTGTGATCAGATTCGAAAGTTACAAAATGAATTGGTAGAGAGAAAAACCACCACCATATATTTCTGGTGTTATATATATCTCCCATACCGGCGGGAGGTGGCCTCCACCACCACCACATCTTGAAGTAGGACATTTGAGCGCACTCTTTGGATCCATCCACACGCTAATCAAACATTAGTGGAGCGTGCAAAAATGCGCTGAATGTGACAACTCACTCTTGAAGCATGGCTATCATGTGTCAACACTAATTTTCTTCATTCCAACAATGTTTTGCCACTATTTCGAATCTCAAACCTCTCGCTTAAATACTTACTAGTTAGATAACTCATGTGATATTGCAGGTTAATTTTTTTATATAAAAAATACTAAAATTTAAAAATATTAAGTTTTTTTGCAAAACTACATCAAAAAATCTTGGATTTAGCTGTAACGTCTAACCCAAAAATAATATTTATAATATTAATAATAACATTAAATTTGCATGACCCAGTAGGTTTAACTGCAATACCAAACCCAATAGTCTTGGATGCGGGTCTAGCTGCAATGTCGTGTCATAAAAGTGTGATAATTAAATAAATTAATTAGAAAGAAAAAAATTAATGAAAAAAATAAAAAAATCTGAATTAACTGGGTTAACCCTTAAAACCAGGTTAACTCGTCAAACCTTGAATTCGTGTCGTGAAAGTTTGATAATTAAATAGGAAAAAAATTGACGGGTTAACCCAGAATTAACTGAGCTAACCCGTCAAACCAGGTTACCTGTCAAACCCGGGATTCGTATTATGAAAATTTGATAACTAAATAGAAAACAATTGAATATTAACAACCTAAATTAAACGAAAAAAATTGATTAAAAACAAAAAAACAAACAAACAAAAAAGACAAGCATGTTAGTAATGAGGAAAAAGAAAAAAAATCTGAATCAACTGAGTTAACCTGTCAAACCCGGAATTCTCGTCATGAAAGTTTGATAACTAAATAAAAAAAAATCGACGGGTTAAATGAAAAAAAAATTAACAAACTAAACTAAACGAAAAAAATTGATCAAAAAGGAAAAAAGCAAAAACAAAAATTCCAGGTTAACTCGTCAAATCAGGTTAACCCATTACATCCGAGATCTGTTTCATGAAAGTCAGATAACTAAATAATTTTTTTTTTCACATTAACAAATTAAATTAAACAAAAAAATCATTACAAGAAAAAAAACACAAAAAAAAACCCATAAAAGCATAAAAAAACAAAAAAAATTAAAACAGGGAAAAAAATTTAAAAACAAAAAAAAAGCCTTTCAATCATTGATGTATAGAAAGCGTGGGAAAGCTACTGTGCTTTCCCTATGCCTTTTAGAGTATTACTTAATATTGTTTTATTATTGATTTTTATTGTGTTTTATATTATGGTTTGGATTGGATAATATTCATGAATGAATAAATATCATGCTTATTTGATGATTTTAATTTGTTTTGTGATATGATGAATTTAATATATATATATATGGGATTGATTTTATTGGAATGATGTTGAATAAATCTGTCAAATCTTGCATACTCATTCTCATGTGTAAGTATTGTGTGTAATAACATGCTTATAGACTTTGTTTGTGACAATGTTTAACAATGAGTTCCATAAGCAAGCATACTTGTGGATCGTTTCATTTCATTAACCATGCAAAATGTTTGATAAGATTTTATTTTATTTTTAAGTATTTTTCTTCAAAAGTTAGTAATTATTTGTGGCAATATTTAACTAACGATTTATTTTGCAAGCTACATGACTTGGGCACGAGCTAACTTTGTGGAGTTATACGTGGAAATACATATACAAAAAAAAATAGATAAAAAAGAGTGTAATGATTCGTGGCAGCCAAGCTAAGGCATTTGTTAAAAGTAAACTTGGAAATCTTTTGAATATTTTTTGGACTAATGATTTTTTGTCAACATATTTAGCTTTTTTTTTTTTTTAATGAAGGATACATATAACATTGACATACATGCCAAATACAATGAAGACCCTTCAATCCATTTGGAATACGATTCAGAGTGTGGTTGAAGGCTGGAGCAATTGATAAACCCGTTAGGAATCAGGTTTATAATACCTCTATTACTACGGTTTGAGATATGAGATTATGTTATAGTGTTTCAATTATAGGCATCCCACAATCCAACCTAAGGCAGCCATTATCAGCCATTCAAGAGTTGATTCAAGAATAAATTGCTCATGCGAAGGTCAATTTAAGGGTCGAAATGGAGGCGCAATATGAAGAATGAAGTAGAAAGTAATGACAACAAATGATGACTTACATGTCAACTTATTATCCTCTCACTCATGGACCTCCAAGGAATTTTCCTCTCCCTCCACCTGCAGCTCCAACATTTTTCAAATGTATTAAGATATTTATAATTGATTTTATAGTTAAATTAATAATATTAAATGTGTTCTTTGATTTAATCTAGTTATTTAATGTTAAATTATTTGATCCAAATAAGCATGTATTTAAAAAGAAAAAACAAATTACTGAAATATCGGTGGAATCACAGACGAACATAAAAGTTCTACTGGTGATTTTGTCAGTAATATAGGCCTATTTTTCTTGGAGAACTACAAAACATTGTGAATTGTTTTGATATCATCGATGGATTCACTGACATAATTTGTATGTCAACAATTCTATCAAAGAATCCATTAGCGATGCACAATCAATTACTAACTATTAGTTCGTCGTTAATTTGTTGGTAATATTTACCAATAAATTGACCAACAAAAAAGTTGTTAGCAAATTTTTTTTACGTGAATATTTTATCGGTGTTTCTTTTAGTAAGTTACTTTACCGACTGAATTGCCAATAGACTTGAAATCTCTAATGAGAATTTTTTTGACAAAAAGTTTTCATCGACAAATTTATCTATAATACTTTTATGCTATTAAAAATACAGCTTAAACACCGATAAAATATTCCGTCGGTGATAATTAATTTTCTAGTTGTGACTTGGATCAAAATTACAAAATATGCATGAGCTAAGACATGGATTAATGTTACTAATCATTCCAGTCATTAACCAATAAGTTATGAACAAATTTCAAACATCTAGGCATGCATATAAATACCTTGCAAGGGGACAGTCATATATATATATATATATATATATATATATATATATATATATATATATATATATATATATACACACCAAAAACACAACAATTAAAACCATCAAATCCATGCCCACTATAGAAATTAGAGGCATTTCATGCACAAGCCTTGAATCTTAGGGCACATAACTGCGTGATGCATTTTCTCAATGTATGGATTCATGTATAAATATGTATTCACACTATTTAACACAAACATCTCTTGGGAGTCACTTCAGTCTCCCTCTGCACTCTTTATTGTTAAACCACATCCATACATATGTATCCCTCCCTAGAAATTTAAGGACTGACATGTCTCGGTGGTCCAAGTTAAAGAATTCTTTTAAAATAAAACCATATTATTTTAATAAAAATAATTAATTGCTTGATATAATAATTTGGTAATTTAGATTTTTTTTTTCTAAGTTAGTTATCAAAATATTTTACTGTTAAAGATTTCATTGTTTTTTTTGGGGTTTTGGGGGGGGTTTTTTATTTTTTTAATTTCATCTTTAAACTTTTTTTTCAGTAATTTAATTATAATTAAAGACCAATTATTTTTTTTAAATGAAATAATGATTTAAAAGAATAGGGATCGAAATGAAAAGATATCAAGCATCGATGTGGCATAAGTTTTGTAAAACATATACTTTGATTTTAAATTTTAAAAATCATAGAAATTATATAATTTTAGTATCTCAACATTTTTTCAATTTAATTTTAATATAAAAATTTATTATTATTATTTTTAAATTTCTCATCAGTAGCCTTCACTAACAACTGTGCCACCACTTCTCTTCTAATTTCGCACGTAGTAGGAGCAAGTTCATAGATCAAATTAAGAGTAGCAAAAAAAGGGTTACTGATAATTGTTCTTTCAAATCAGGAAACTTGAGCGGAATATATAATTTATATCATTTTCTTATCCACTGATGTAATAATACACCTTGGATTATTGAATTACAGTACACTTTGAAACAATTTCCTCTTTACAAGTCCCTTAAAATGCTATTCTTAGTCAAATCTGAGAGGGGGGGGGGGGATCGTGTTGAGTGTAGATAAGATTTTTTTTTCCCTTTTGTTAATTTTTATTTTTATTTTTCTCTAATATTTTCTCTAAGTTAGGTATGGGAGGTTGATGATGAAAGCTAGTGTGCGTATATGTTGATTGTTCATTAGATTTAGGCTCAATGGACATGTTGTCACACAGGCAATTGTCTGCTCCAAGTGCATGCACCAACAAAAAGACTACTGATGAAGAAACAAATTCTTTCAGAAAGTAGTCAAAAATCGCAGATAGAATAAGCTTTTAAGATTCTTATGGTCCTTCTCATTCAAGAAAATCTAAGAACACGTATTGCTCTATCTTCTTGTGAGCATGATATGGCCCATTTAAGCTGTCTTCTATCTTATATTTATCTTTGGATTCAATGCATCTGTACATGTTTTTCCCCTCTTTAGTGCCGTGAAACTACTATTCTACAATTTACTCATTACAATCATTCAAGTCTATGAATTGGAAACATCAATGGGATTCTATTCATCCATATGTTTGTAGGACCTATATTTCTGATAATAAATCCTTAAGATTGTTTGTGTCTTGTTGTCGTCATTGTTGTATGTCGCAAAGCCTATCGTATGATTCTATTTGAAGTCTGCATGTCCCTTCAACCAGGGCGGAGGCAGGGGGTGGCTGGGCCCCTGCAATTTTATTTTTTTTCCTGGCTTCGTCCCTGCTTTCAACGCAAACTGTGCTTTTCACCCGATAGAAACTCATCGTTATGCAAGAAAGAAGTGGTTAGGGTCAAGTGATTATCCAAAGGAAATGTGTTTTTCCTTCAAAGACTTTGCTACCAATCTTGATGTTGCCATGATTTCAAATTTTCAATGTTATTGAGCCTTGATGATGAAGCAATTGATTGTGTGGTGATGGATTCCTGGTTGATTAGCTTTGAGCTATTGTTTTTTACACAATGGAGCTACGACTGTTGCTTGGTTAATCAGTATTATGGAAGGCATGATAGAAACCTACCACCTACAAGAACAAACACCAGAGAGCTAATAAGAGAATGAGCCATTTCTTGGAGGTCTATTCCATTGGACTTTATCTTTGTATCATCCCTACAGCTAGCTATTTGCTGGGAATTGTTTTTTCTCAAGGGTTTTGGCCATTATAGTTTTTCTTTAGCTGCTAGTAACTAGTTCATGGACAAGATTGATTTATGCAGGTGATGGTCAAGGGAAAGTCTACTTGATTTGATTCATAGGGAAACAAGCACCAATTACACCAATTCACATGTTACTCAACAAATATGACTGTGATTGAGATTGAGATTGGATACACATCAAATTTGTCTACATATTTCTGGTATATGCAAGGAGTATAAACAGTAAATCGCTAGTATGCATGTTCATATAAGATCATTACTTAGATTCTGTTGACAGCTGCAGAAGACCATCTTCTCTTACTGTTTCTCAGTCTCTTGCACACTAGAAAAAAACCATGAACCACATGAAAGTGTCTGGTTAAAAGGGTATAACAGATTCACCAAGTGGCCCAATTGCCAAATTCCAAATCATGAAGTGGGTGCATGTATAATTTTGTCACAAAATGGATAATGAATATACAAGCAATACATAAAGCCAAGAGAACCTGTTGAATCAAATGGATGCTTAACTGCTCATGCCGACAAAGCAGCATCAATACATAGGATGTTAAACACCAAAACTCACTATAGAAGGTCAAATTTGAAAAAGAGAAAAAGAAATTAGCCCTCGAATTGGACAAGTAAATAGCAAAATAATCTCTCTTTTTTTTGTACTTTATTTCTGGACCTTTTTGTGAAGTAATGCAAATATCATTAGCATTTCTGCCACATAAATAGACATTTGATTTGCGGCAAAGGGTGATAGCTAGGGAACATATTCTTGTGCTTTATAGCAACAAAGAGTAATTGCCAAAAATGCAGTCAAATGGACCATGTAGAGTGGAAGCAAGTGATTTCTCCATATCTTTCTCTTGACCATTTCTGTGTCTCCTGTGCGTCATCAGTTGAATTTGTTCCCTGCAGAATTGATAGTTCAGCATCAGTCACTTTTGACATGCACCAGGACATATAGATATGTGCTTACAACTGTATTTAATTCCATGCCAGCACAGGTAGAGATACAATGTATGCATATACGAAATGGAACTTCCAGCACATAGTGACCAAATTATCTAATCAACTGCAATTCAACATATTAATTAATAGGGAAAAGATAAGCTGGTCAAGATTCAAGAAGTTAATGTAAGAGCACCTGATCCTTCTTGGAAGATTCTGTGAGATTTTTCAGGTCATTAGAACAACTGGCAGCGGCAAGCTCCATGGAGAGAAACTGGGTTTTGACAAAACAAGGTTAATCCAAACACGCTGGTGCATGGAACTATAAGATGAAACAGTAAAAATGTTTGTACCAGATTTTGTCATAGTAGGGTTACCTCAACTTGATTCTGCAATGAGTGTACATAATTGATTATCTCCTCTAGCATAACTGCCATGCCCATTGACTGTATGTTCATGCACTCATGTCAGCTACATCTTATGGATATAATCAAGAGATTTAAACTTCAACTCCGAATAAGCGAAGGTACATGTTTTTTACGATTATACAAGAATAATAAATGCATGAAATATACTAAAAAATAAACTTGTGCGAAGGATTCTTACCTTGTGGCATCCAGGAACAATGTCTTGCAAGCATCTTAATTTGTTATTGATTTTCTCTCTTCTTATCTGACACAACAAATAGTAAATTCACTGTCAAATTCTTCACTTCTTGACTTTCACTAGTACATCCCTATTCTTACACGTTAGAAGATATAATAAGCCTGGCCAGTGGTTAACAATCAGGCTTTATTGAATGTGTAAACTCTATTCAGTCAAAAACATACAAATTTACCCTTTCTGCTATACTGTGACTGTCTGTTGCCTGGCCTCTCTTAGCTCTAACATGAATAACTTCCTTTGATCTGTCCCCTTCTTTCTCCTTGTTTTTGCCTTTCTTACCTCTTCCTAAGTTCTGAACACATCAAGAAAAAGTACTGCTCAACTTACTTTTTGCACAAAGACTAGGAGTTAAAATCTGAAATTATAAAACAACCAGTAATAACTTCAAGAAACAGACAGATACGCACATTCTTTTTATCTGTGATGTTTATAGAGGCTGTAGGAGAAACGTTCTTGGAGCTGCCGGTTGATTGTTCCATTGCTTTTGGCTTCTTCCTTTCATGGAAAACATTTTGATTCAAGCTGACAGAATGAACCAGTGGTGCTGTACTCAAGATAAGAGGATGGGAAGTGCTTGAAAGGTTGTTGTGATTATATGTTGCAGGAAATTCAGGTTGTTGGTGGGCGAAGAAAGAGTCTGCTGAGAAGTCATGAGTGATGCTGAAATTCTCCAAGATGCTTGGATTCAGCTCTGGAAGATGCTTGAGCATTTCCATGTTCATGTCCATCATCTCTGTCAAGGGTTGAGAAGCCCCAAGCCTCTGCAGATATTCTGCAAACTCAGCCATCAAACTTCCAAGTACCAAAGCTTCTTAAAGGGCCTAATTTTGCTTACATACAAGAGGGTTTTGGAATACAATTTATAAGATTCCAACATGGTGCATTATTAGCTTAACAGCTTGTATTATTAGTAACTTGGATCCTGGGCCATCAAAATATGGGTATCAATGTAAATTTGTTTTGCTTTACAGTTAAGCAAGTAAAAATTGAAAGCACAGGAGAATTACAGGTGGAAATTTCATTTTCTGAGTCTGAGTTTCAATGGTAGGTACATGCAAAAGATATACATATCCAGTAGAGTAGGCCATGTATGTTCTTAGAGTGGGGCTAAAATATTGGAAGAAATATGATAAAAGTACACTTCTTTTTCGCTTTGCCAAAAGAAAAGAAAAGGTTAAAGTAGAAGGTAAACTTCGTTTCTAGCTTGCCTTTAGGTCAACTTGGGACCCTGTAAGTATCATTTACAAAATAAATTATATAGGCAATGTTTTGAGCAGCATAAACTATTTCTAGCACACAACCAGTTTAACTCTGTAATGCTCACAGTAACTTGTTGCAATCAATAATTCCATAACATAGCTCACCATTAGTGAACTTTTTTAATGCAATTAGATTTGTATCCTCGAGGCTTTTCTAATGATATCGGCAGTGTTGTAATCGAGCAATTAGATTTGTATCCTCGAGGCTTTTCTAATGATATCGGCAGTGTTGTAATCGAAATTTTAATATATTTAATCGATTTTTTGTTTTTTTTATGGCTTCTAATGTGTGGCATTTCACAAATTTTTTAAATATTGTTATTTTGAATAACAAGAAGCTATGAAAGTTGCTATTGTGGAACAAACATGATTTAACTTTTAGTCATTGTTTGTTTTTGCGATGTAACAATATTTTAAAAAAAATTAAATTAATTTTTTCAAATTAATTTATTTTGTGGTTTTAGATTGTTTTAATATGTTGATATCTAAAATAATTTTTTAAAATTTTAATGCATCTTCAAATGAAAAATACTTTGAAAAACAATAATTACCACAATGCTAAATAAGCTGTGTGCAAAACTAAAACTTGAAAAAGAAATTAAGAAAAAATAAAAAAACCTGAAAACTAAAAGAATTGAGAAAGAGTAATGGTGGCATTGGATTTGCACTGAAACTCGGGTGCATTGTTGATTGTATTATTCATATGAATAATTTTTTTCTTTCGGGTCATTGAAGTTCTATTATTTACAATTTTATCCTTCTAAATTATATTAACATGGTTCAAACACATAAAATTTTCTGTGTTTAAATTTCTTTTAATTCGCATGTTCTCGTATACACAAAGCGTCAAGGGATATTCTAATATAAATTAAATTTTGATTTTGCAAAATAAAACTTTAGATTATAGTTAAAAAATTAAAAAAAAATGAAGCAGGCCCCATTTAGATTATTGCGTGGAAAGCTTGACTTTGCTCCCTGCAGATTTAGCTTATCGACTAGATTTATGGACCCACGATACGTTATGGGCTCAAACTTATTTTATATATATATATAAAGCAAAAAATATAGTTGGAAGTGAAGATGGACCAATAATTGAGTCTCCCAATTCAAATATTGAGTTTGGGATTTTTTAAAATCTCAGGAATGGTTTAAGTTGTAATAGGAGATTTAATTGAAGAGAAATCTAAGAAACAAGGCTCGATTGGGTTTAATTTGGCTGAAAATACACAATTCTGGAAATCATGGACCAAACAGAAAAAAGAGGTAAAATATAGGGTTCAAATCGGACGATTCAAGGGCTAAATTGAAAGGAAATTTGGAAATAGAAATTCTGATGGGGCCTAATTTACTGGCATTACGAAATCAGGTAAATTGTCTTTCCATTTCTTTGTATTATGTTTTCGTAATATATATACCAGGTTACAAGATTTTGCTTGAATCATTGCTGGATACAGAGGGTCTTTCTTGAATTTAGCGATGGTTGCCTTTCTTGCCTGTGTTTCTCGGTAATCAGAAGGTGTTTGTTCTTTCTTTCGTATAATCATCCCACAAACAAATCTTGAAACCTGTAAAAAACTCAGCATGCCCACCATTAGAATTCCTAGTAATTATAATATCAATGGATACTTTATTTTATAAGATTATACCTTTCCCAGAAGAACATAAAAACTTTTTTTTTTCCTGGTCACTGCAACGTCGGGTAGCCATCGATAGATCCACCAAGAAAAAAGATCGATACATGGGTCAACTTTTAAAAAAAATCACCTGAACCTGAAAAAGAACTGAACCTGAAAAAGAAAAGATTAGTTAAAAGAAAGGTTATGAAGTTACGAGGAGGGACAAAATTATAAAGTTAAAAAAAAAATAACTTTGGTGAACCTGACTGATATATCAAATATGCAAATCATAACACTGAGATAAGTAAGTAAAATAAAAAAAAAAGCTAAAGTTAAATTCTAAACAACTCTAGCATCAAATGATAGCATCGAATGATAAAATTAAAAAGAAGATCAATTACAAGAAAATGACCAAAAAACCCAAGCAAACCAAACTCTCGAATCTGAATCAACAACTTCGGCATCGAATGATAAAATTAAAAAGAATATCAATTAAAAGAAAAGGACCAAAAAACCCAAGCAAACCAAAGTCTTGAATCTAAATCATGCGAATGAGACAACTAAATAGAAGGCAAATCAGGAAACATCATGCGCCTAAACTCCAAAACAACATGATGTTGAAGGACGAAGCGCAAAAAATATTAAATTTAAAAAGAGCAACCCTACAAAAAAATCAAGCCAACTCAGACCAACCTACAAAACTTGCGGTCTAATCGATGGACTGAGATAGACAAATAGAAAGGAAATTGGAGAAAATCACAAAGCCTAATATTAAAAAACCTCAACCTTGATTGATGGATCCAAAAAAAAAATTAATTCTTTACTGATATAATGTTAAAGGATGAAATATTTTTTTAAAAAATCAATTTAGAAAACTTGTCAGAGTAAATCTAAGTAAACCTCCCAAACCTGAGCTAATCTCTAGAATTTGCTAAAGTGAAGCTTGACCGCAAAAAAAAAAAACAAAAAAAACAAAAAAAGCCAACCCACCAATCTTGTGCTTGAGGTGATGGGTCCAGATAAACAAATATAAAGAAAATCATGAAGCCTGGTATAAAACAAACCTCAACTTTGAAGGATGAAACTAAAAAAAAGAAATTATAACTGACATTATATTGAAGGATAAGATAAAAAAAATATCAATTTAAAAAATCAAAGTAAATTCAACCAAAAATAACAAATAAAAAAGACTCGAGATAACGCGAGTCAATTTGAAAATTCATAGAAAATCCTACATAAAACAATAAAAAAAAGTATGGAGCCTAATCGATAATAATATAAATGTTGAAAGATGAAACTGAAAAAACATGACTTAAAACAATGGGAAAAACCAAGCAAACTCAAGCAAACCTTCTAAACTTAGGCTAATATCTCAAACCTACAACCCATGAAGTCCCAAACCCAGGTTGAATAAAAAAACTCAATTCTCAATCAATTTAATATTGAATAATGCAATAGAAAAAATATATATCAGCTTAGAGAATTAGTCAAAGAAGATTCAACAAATAATGATAAATAAAAAGACCTAAGATAACTCGAGTCATTTTTTTAAAAAAAAACCAACAGAAAAAAATAAATAAAAATAATATTGCCTAGTCTCTAATTAAATAAATATCGAAGGACAAAACTTAAAAAAAATGATCTCAAGGGAAGGGAAAAAAAAACCAAGTAAACATAAGCGAACTTCTCAAATTCGCAACCCTTGTGCTCCATAGAAAAGTTCAATTTTCAGCCAATTTAATGTTGAACAAAAATAACAATTTAGAAAATTTGCCAAAGTAAAAAAAAAAAAAAGGTTGCCAAATTAAGTAAAAAAAGGTTGATGAAATTTTATAAAAAAACTTTCAAAAATTATTTTAAAAAAAAAAAACAATGAGAATCAAATTTTATAGTAAAAAAATGGAAGGGGTAAAATTGAAATTTTTTTGCCAAAGTTAAAAAAAAATACAAATCAAGAAAATGAGGATTGAATTTGATAAAAAAAAAATAAACCTAAGGAGGGTGAAATTATAAAGGAAAAAAAATGAACTCAAACAAAACAAATAGCAATCAAAAGAATTGGAATTTAATTTGATATGAAAAAAAAACAAAAAAGGATGAAATTGCAAAAAAAAAAATAATTTATAAAATGATCTCAAACAAAACAATAGCAATCAAAAGAATGGGGACCAAATTTGAAGATAAAAAAAATAAAAGGGGATGAAATTGAATAAAATATATAATTTTATAAATTATTTAAAATAAAAGAAATAACAATCAAAAGACAGGGACCATATGTCAAGTAAGAAGAAAATGAAAGGGTTGGTCTAAAATAAAAGAAATAGTCAAGGTTATATAATTAACCTAAGATAGCGTTTATCTTTTTTTTTTTTGGCTAGGAAGATTAGTTATTCACTTTAGTATTTAACTAGATATGTTGTCCACGCTTTGTCGCGGATTGATAAAAACAATTATGTAAAAAATTTGCTATACTAAAAAGAATCCAAGTCTCAAGTCATTGGTTTAAGTGACAATTTAAAAAACATGAAAAAAAACTGATAAAAAAAATACAACAATAAAAAAAGATAAAAAGAATTATATATGAGTTTATTCAGATTATCAAATAACTCAATGTTAACTTAATAGAAGGAAAATCGTAAAAAAAAAACAAAAAAACTTGAAAAAAAAACATCAACTCAAAAAAGGAGAGAAACCAAGTAAACCTGTACGAACTTCTAAAGGTGGTCTTATCTCTAAAACCTGACTCTTGTGAAATCCTATACATGAGTTCAATAAAAAAAAAACTTAACTCTCAACAAATTTAATTTTGAAAGATGAAACCTCATAAAAAATATTAATAAGAAAACTAGTAAAAGAAAAAAAAATAGGGATAAATTTTGATAAGAAAATAACCTGAGGAGGATTAAATTTGAAAAAAACATAAAAAGAATCCCAAACAGAATAAATTGAAATTAATAGAATGATGACCAAATTTTAAAAATTAAAAACATCATATGGGTGAGATTGAAAAACATTTATAATTTGATAGATTATTTATAGATTAAAAATTAGTAGGGGTGAATTAGAAAGAAATTGTTGAGGGCTAACCCAATAGAATCAAAATGTAAAAAAAAAACAATCAAAAGAGAGAATAAAAATAAGAAAACATCAGTTTAAAGAAAGTATAAAAAAAAAAGCAAGCAAACCCAACGAACCTTTTAAACCTGGTCTAATCTTTAAAAGTTGCAATCCGTGAAATCTTTCACATGTATTTAATCAATAAGTCTAATTCTCAATCAATTCAATCAAAAATATTGAGGAAAAATTTAAAAGAAAAAACCCAAGAATGATATAATTTTAAAAAACAATATGATGCCAAATAAGATAAATAACATTTAAAAGAATATGGATCAAATTTTGAAGATAAAAAAAACATAGGGGTGAAATTGAAAAACAACAAACCTAGGCAAATATAGTAAATCTGGTCAAATTTTAAAAACTCACAACTCCTAAAATCCTGAAGTCGGATCCAATCAATAAGTTTATTTTGAGTCAATTTAGAAATATAAATTTTAAAAACTTGTCAAGATAGTAGGCAATCAAAATAATAAGGATTAAATTTGATAGAAAAACAAATATAGGATGAAATCATCAAATAAAATCATTTATGATTTAAAATAAAAACTTTTCAATGCAAAAAAATTGACAATAAAAAGAAAATGGATTAAATTTGATATGAAAAAAAAAAAGCAAAAGAGGGTGAAATTTTAAATCAAAATCAATTGAAAAAATGATTCCAAACAAAAAAAAAATAGCAATCAAAATAAAGAGGAATAAATTCAATAAATTATTCAAGAAAAAATTATAATAAAAAAGAAAAGAAACCAAATTTGAAGAGCCAACAAATTAAATGGTTGTTCTTTATTTTTTTAAAGGGCTGGCGCGAAAATCTAGGTGCGGAGAAAGAAGAAAGGTGAGGAAACATCCACCGATGTCAAACCACCTCGAATATCGGCACACGCGCCACCTCATCTAGTCTGGGGAGCTGATATCTTTCAAACAATGCATTAGAAGACAACATTTGATGGTCGGACAACCCCCATGCGCCGCTCGAATTGCACAAAGGTCATCCACACACTGGCACGTGTTGTGCACCCCCAGCAGGATTTTTTATATATATTTAATAAATGTAATTTATGACAATACCCTAAGCACCCTTGAAAATTACAATAAATACATTGTAAAATGATGAAAAAAACCCTTGGGTAAGAGTTCATTTTGTTTTATCTTTAAGAACATCAAAGTAATTACACTATTCTAAAAAAATAAAAACATAAAAATGTCCCTAAATAGTAGGTATTAGATTATTTTACTCTAGAGTTAAATTAGTAATTTTACTGTACAAAATAAAACAAAATTACGAATCTAACCTAATACAATTTAAATAAGACAATTGTGTCATGGTAAAAAGACAATCTTGTCCCTAAAACTTAGTGCATTGTCTTTTTTTTCCAAGGAAAAATTCATAATTTCACTATTATAATGAATAATAATTTATGTCTTTATGCAAAATAACTTCCTTAGGAGATTTAGTTTTTTTTTTAATAAGTATTAACAATTTTTTTTATTTATTGATTCATATATTTTTTAATTTTTTTATTAATCTTAAACAACATCTTTTTGTTCCCCAATTAAAAAAAATCATGATACTTAAAAATACATTCATAACACTAACACCCTCTTCTCTTGCTTTAAAAAATAACTTAAAATCTTAATCACAACTACTTGGTGCAGATTATAGGTCCATTAAAAAGAAACTAAAACATCTCGAGGCTTTAATCTACCTCGAACACAAAAAACTATGGATTGTAAATGGTTTTCCATGGTGTTTTTTTTTTGTCACTTGAATTTTTTTTATTTTGTAATTTGATACATTTACGTTGAATTTATATGGGATTTAACTTGGTGATTTTTTTAGTTGGCTTGATATATGGTTCCTACGATGTCAAATAAAAATATTGGAACTAGGTTAATGCTCGAATCAACAAAATAAAGTTTGATTTTATTTATGCTAAAGAATTAAAGCTCTATGGACCGAATTTAAAACTAGGTCAAATGTTCAAGTCTTTTTTTCTCAAATCAAGGATTAAATGTCCAACCCTTTTTTCAGCCTTTTTTTGTCACATAACTCTTTTTTTTTTTTTCAATTGGATCCTTTCATATATTGTTGATGTGGTATTGGACTTGATATCTTTCGTTTGGCTTGGTTTTGGGTTATCGCGATACCATAAAAAAATATGAGGCTCAAAAATCCAATTTTTAAATTTAAATATATTTGTATTTTTTTTATCAAGTTAGGGAATAAAGTGGATAATTGGCTGGCATGTGTGAAAAATATCATCACAATGTGGTGGCGTAAGCGGGGTGCATACAATTTCCTCTAGGGTCCAATAATGCCTCACTTCAAATCGTATGAATTGTCTTGACGAGGACTTCCGTATAAAGCACATAACGGTGGTAAGGGTTCATGTGGCTCTAATGACTTATTCTTCTTTTCTTTTTCTCTCTCTCTTTACCTCAGTTTCTAGGCCTAGCCTTCTCCAAAATAGCAAAGTGGCTTGTGAGTTTTTATGTCAGATTTGATCTCGATTCTTTTTATTGTTATTTTTTTTATTTTTTTATTCTTTTTTTAAAATTGATTTTTTTTCAATTTCACTTTTAAATATTGGGTTGGTTGGGGATTAATCATCGTAATTGTTTTTTTATTTGTTTTTTATGGGGTATTCAATTCTTATGACCCGGGATGCTGGACTTTATAACTTGTTTCAATTTTATTTCTATGAGATTATCTCAATCTCATGACCTGTTTTGCAGGTTTTGCAAGTTAACTAGGATTGACACAAGTCAATCCAATGTGTCGTTTCAATATTTTTTAAAAATACATATTGTTCAATATGTCACCATCTCAATATTTAAAAAAGATATTATCCAATATATATCAGATTTTGAATCAATGATTAATTTATTTTTTTCTTTTAATTAGACTTGACTTGGTATTTTTTATGTTTTAAAAATTGATCACACAAGACAAAGATCTAGTCAGTTATTAACTAGATTTGTGGCTCGCACTTCATCGTCGGATGACAATTTTTTTTAAAGTAAACTAAGAAAAAAAATTTGAGACTCGAGTTATTACTTAAATTGGTAATTTAAATGACATGAATATAAAATACAACAACAAAAAGTAAACTGATAAAAAAAGCTAAAAAGAACCGGACTTGAGCCCATCTGAATTAATAAACAATCCAATGTTAAAGGGAGAAATTGAAAAACAAATAATTTAAAAAAAAAGCAAAAAAAAAATAGAACTTAGTTAAACCGAGTTAACTTGCAGACTCCGCAACCAAGAATGTAAAAGCCGAGCTGTTAGCCCAAAACAACAGTAAATTTTTTTTTTGTACTTGACACACATCGTGTCGGTAATCAGCGAACATGTTCCCTTCACATCATCAATATATAATCCATACATCAACAACAATCAACATTTCATTTAAAAGTGAAACTTACATAAACTTATAATATTATGTTTATATGATTAGAAGTTCGCATTTAAAATATACATGCATAGTAATGAGTTTGTATTCTATCCTACAAATAGTCATCACGAATTTAATCTAAAAGGATCTAAATATAGTTATACATTCATTACATTGATTCATATAAAATACATCATGATTTAGAATGCAACTACACGATTCCTTGCAAAAGTAGGTTCCCATGTATCGAGTTTCCTAAGCACCTTGTTGGTATGACGTCCCTACTGCAGTACAAAACATTTACAAGAATGCAATTACTTAATAATAATAATAATAATAACAACAACAACAATATGAAAATGGTCTGGCAGTTTAACGAAGCATTAACATTATCTCATGTTTGAAGCGTGACATTTGTAGTTCCTTCATGTTCTTGGTATGCATAACTTGCAGTATGTACACACACACACACACACACACACACACACACACACACACCAATTCTTGCAATCAACTATAATCTTAAATCCGGCCATTCTTTTAAGACATTATTTATCGAAGTTAACTATTCACTCACCCCGGTCATCCCCTTCGAATTCCATCAGCCAAAACTAATCAACAATTTGTCCTGGTCATCCCTTTGGATGCCATTAGCCGAAGTTAATCGTTCATTTATTCCAATCATCCATTCGGATGCTATTAGCCGAAGCTAATCAATCGTTTGTCCCGGTCATCCCTTCAGATGCCATTAACCAAAGCTAATCATTCATTTGTCCTGGTCATCCATTCGGATGCCATTAGTCGAAGCTAATCAATCGTTTGTCTCGGTTATCCCTTCGGATGCCATTAGCCGAAGCTAATCAATTGTTTGTCCCGGTCATCCCTTCGGATGCCATTAGCTAAAGCTAATCATTCGTTTGTCCCGGTCATCCATTCGGATGCCATTAGCCGAAGTTAATCAATCATTTGTCCCAGTCATCCCTTCGGATGCCATTAGCCGAAGCTAATCAATCATTTGTCAACATTTAAGCATTTGGCAATCTGATATCTGGATTAACACAATACGGCAACGTTCATGATAAGGTATTTCAATGTTCAAGGTCATCTTTTCAGATGCCTTTAGCTGAAATTAATCGTTCATTTGTTAACATTTAAGCATTTGATAGTCTGGTATCTGAATTAACACAATACAGTAATATTCATGATAAAGTATTTTCATTATTCAACATTATTTAAAAGGAAGGTGAAAGTCACCTACCTGCAGTAGAAGCTCTACTTGTGCTCCCCTGTTGCACCACACCGGTGGTCCCTCCTACAGTCACAGACTCATCTCATAAATTTTCTTCATTCAAGGATATGTTTTATAATAATCATATCAATAGCTAATAAATCTTTCTTTCAATCATTTCTTTCTTTATATCTTACGTTTTTCTCATTACACCCATTAATGTTGTCATCCTTTATCCAACCATAGTTATCATTCCTTCAGGCCGATATTATAGAGAATTCATATTCATCCATTACTCATATGTTACTTTCTTATGCATGTTCATTTCCTCATACTAACATACATACATATATCATGTATATTTTCAGAGTCAGTATTTCAATGTGCAAGTGTTCATATGACTCAATTCCTTTATATAGTATTCACGTGAAAGTCTACTGTTACTGTCTAACTTTGAACTGTTGTTGTTCACTTTCCAACAGTTACTGTCTAACTTTGAGCATTCGCCCAATTTTCAATCATTCTTGTCTAACTTTGTAGTCTTATTTGACTTTTCTTTCGCTTTGAACGTATCGTTTGACTTTTCCAATCATTATCGTCGACTTTGAACCGCTTTCGTTTGACTTTTCCAACCGTTCTCGTCGACTTTGAACCGTATTCTTGTTTGACTTTTCCAACTGTNACTGTCTGACTTTGAACTGTTACTNTTTGACTTTTCCAACCGATTCTTGTCGACTTTGAATCTTCGTTTTGTATTCTTGTTTGACTTTTTCAACCGTTACTGTTTGACTTTTTCAACTGTTACTGTTTAGACATTTGAACTGTTATTGTCTACACTTTGAACTGTTACTATCTAGACATTTGAACTGTTATTGTTTACACATTGAACTGTTACTGTCCAACTGTTATTATCTAGACATTGAACTGTTACTATTTGAACATTCATCAGATTTTTAACTATATCTAGACTTATAGAATTATGTTTCAAGCGAGATTAGTCTCGTTGGAAAGCTAATACATGAGGCTACAAGTTCTTTGAAGGAAGGAGAACCCAGTTCTGACTTTGAGATAGTCAAAATTGCTCATGAACAAACACTACCCTACAGGGTCTGTCAAGACCCAATCTCGGTTGATGACCCATAGTTGGGGTTCTACAACTCCATATTGAGCAAGACCAATTTCTTAGTTAGCTAACATCTAAAACTACAATTACTATGAGAAACTTGATCTTAATTCTCTCATCCTTCTACTCGAATTCTCTCCAAATGTTAGGAGACGAATCTGTCCAGATTCATCAACCTTTCCATTTACACACAACATTCATAATTTAACTCTTTCTCTATCATCTCAACCCCTAGTCATATCACATATCGTTTAAGACTGTAAAAAAAGAATATCTTTATAAGAGCTAATTTATCTTATTTATTTCAATCTTCCCTCTTAACGTCAAAATAAAACATTCTTGTCGATTTTACAAACTTTCTGAACAATATTCTTCTAAACACAATCCTTGACACAGTTCCTATAAACCATAAATAACAAACGCATAATATTCCAAACAATCTATACTGTCAAGTTATAACGCATTATTATGAGTATAACATATCCGAATATTAACTTCATCAAATGGTGAAATTTCCAGAAATATGGTTTTAACCGAACTGACCTCAAACTTGCAGACCTACTATGCGAGATATACAACTTCTATACCAATTGTTTGTTTTAGATCTCCACCGTTCAGAATCTAGACAAAATCAGGAAGAATAGCATATCCAAGTTATAGCCTAATCCAACGGTGGCAAAAGAGAAAATAGACAGCAAAGAAGACTGTCCAAAAGTGTATTTTCACAAATATTTTCCTCCCTCGATATCTCTCAAACGGGGACTGATATAGAAAATCCCTACGGTGACAATGTACATGACATGGATGAGAACAACATACCTGAATATCGTGCTGATCCAACGGTGGAAGGTGGAGTTATAGCTATCGGTTGATTTACCATCAATATATCTTCTCTCCAGCCTCTCTCTAAACTCTCTCCTACTCTTGCCAGTCACTCCAAGAAAAAAAATAGAATGATATTTATATTTCTAACATCTTGTTAATTGCACATTTATCCCCACCCCTTTTTATCATTTATACATAAACTCCCAACCTTCTGTTATTTGAATATTGACCTCTCTTGAACTTACGTATTCATTTTATCCTCACAAATGTTTTTCTTTTCAATGATTTAGTACTATATTCACTTTTCATTTCATTAATATCACTATTTTTATCTTGATTAGGTTTCTTTAATTTAATTTAACACATTTTACTATTGGTTAAATTTCTCATCTTTTAAATACTTAGAAAAATTATAACCGAGGGTTTACAATGAATATAAGATTGAGATAATCTCATAGAAAGAAAAACATGAAAAAAAAAGTTTGAAGGGCAATTCCTAACAAATCAAATAAGAACATAATAACTCCATAGAAAGAAAAATGAAAAGAAAAAAAAAGTTGAAGCTCAATTTTTAGTAAAACAAATGTTGAAGGACAAGAATAAAGAAAAAAATATATATAATTAAAAAAAGTACAAAATACTCGATCCGAGCACACTTGGGTCAAGATGCAAAATATTTGATCAATCATGATGCTAGGGTAATCGCATTTAAAAGCAAATTGAATAAAATTATAAAACTCAATTATTGAATAACTCAATATTGAAGGATGCAAAAAAAAAAGAAATTGAATTAAAAAAAGCAATGAAAGAAATTCTAGTCAACTCAGGTTAACTCACTAACCTTATAACATAATGTTAAAGGGAGAAATTGACAAAAAAAAATTAAAAAAATTTTAAAAAAAGAGACCATAGTTAAATCGGGTTAACTTGCAAACTCCACGACTATAAGCATAAGATTAAGATAATCTCATAACTTGCAAACTCCACGACTATAAGCATAAGATTAAGATAATCTCATAACTTGCAAACTCCACGACCATAAGTATAAAATTAAGATAATCTCATAGAAAGGAAAACAAGAAAAAAAAAGTTTGAAGGGCAATTCCTAATAAATCAAATGAGAAAATGATCACTCCATAAAAACCAAATTGAAAAAAAAAAACCTTGAAGCTCAATTTCTAGTAAATAGAATATTGAAGGATATATATATATATATATATATATATATATATATATATATATATATATTGTGATATCCCACTTCGAAAGCGATCGTCCAGAGCCAGGGCTTTAGGAGTAGTGCTGGTCGCTGATCTGTTGTACGCGTTTTGGGGGGTTAGGCTCAGAAGTGGGCTCGCGTCACCAAGAACGAAACTGTGAGGGCGGCAAGGCCCAAAGCAAACAATACACGATAGGTTGGGCCGGGTTATTATATTTGGTATCAGAGCCGAGGATGGCTCTTCTTAAGGTGAAGGGATTGTGATTTTCCACATTGAAAGCGGACGTCCAGAGCCAAGGCTTTATTAGTCATTTTAGAGCCACGTGTGGCTACCAAGAACAAATCTATGTAGCCCGTGAGCCAAAGTGGATAATATCTTGCTAGTGGGGTGGGGTGTTACATTTGGTATCAAGCCCAGCTCACTGGCTGTCCGATGGTGCCGACGG
Source organism: Populus deltoides (assembly GCA_015852605.2). Classification (NCBI taxonomy): domain Eukaryota; kingdom Viridiplantae; phylum Streptophyta; class Magnoliopsida; order Malpighiales; family Salicaceae; genus Populus; species Populus deltoides. The sequence continues at coordinate 14,909,192 of CM027573.2, forward strand.
GGTCGTCGGACTCCTTAAAGAGGGTGGATTGTAATATCCCACATCAACGGGTGAGGACTTGGGGGAGGGCCTTATATGAGCATGCTCACCTTGACTAGTAAGACGTGTTTTGGAGCCATGTGTGGCTGCCAAGAACAAATTTGTGAGGCTCGTAGGCCAAAGTAAACAATATCTTGCTAGTGGGATGAAGTGTTACAATATATATATATATATAATTGAAAAAGTAAAACAAAAACTTGATTTGAGCATACTCGGTTCAAGATACAAAATCTTTAACCTAGTCATGATGCCAGTGTAATCGCATTGGAAAGCAAACTGAATAAAATCATGAAACTTAATTATCAAATAACCTAATATTAAATGATAAAAACAAAAAAAATTAAAAAGCAATGAAAAAAATTATAATCAACCCGGGTTAACGTGTTAACCTTGCGACCATAAACACAAATCAAGATAACCCAATAGAAATGAAAGGGTAAAATAAGCACGAAGAACAATTTCCAGTAAATAAAGGCTAAAATTTAATTAAATAAATTTAAAAAATAACAACAATCAATTTGCGTTAACTTTTAAAACTAGTGATTATGGTCATGAACATAAGACCAACCCCATATAAGACAAATTATAAAAAATAACAAAACTAAACTAAAAAAATGATAAAAAAAAACATCACCTTAAAGAAAAAGGGAAAAAAAAAACCATGCAAAATCAAGCAAACATCTTAAACCCGGTCTAATCTTTAAAACTCGCAACCCGTGAAATGAAAGTAGAAAAAAAAATCTAAAGACCAATTCCTAATAAATCAAATGAGAACATAATAACTTCCTAAAAATCAAAATGAAAAGAAAAGGTGATGAAAAAAAATCAAAGTCGACTAGGGTTAATAAACTAACCTCACAATCATGGACAACATAATACCATGAAAGGAAAAGAAAAGCACAAATATCAATTTTCAATACATCAAATATTGAATGATAAAATTAAAATAAATTAATTTTAAAAATGGATAATAAAACACAAAAGTCTGCTCATGTTAACCTGTGAAATTGATGACTCTAATCATGAATCTGGGACCAACCCCATGGAAGACAAATCATTAAAAAAAATAATAAAGCAAAACTCTAATCAAGAAGGGTAAAAAGTAAAACAACAGTTTAAAAAAAAAAAACAAATAAACTTTAGGAAGCCTTAAAAACTTGATTTAATCTCTAAAACTCACAACCTGTGAAATCCTGGACTCGGGTTCAATCAAAAAGCTTAATTCCCAACCACTTTAATTTTGAATGATGAAATTATGAAAAAAAATATCAATTTAAAAAACTTGCCAATGAAAAAAAAATAAAGATTTGGGATCAAATTTGATAGAAAAAAACCATGGAGGATGAAATTAAAAAAAATCTAAGAAATGATATCAAACAAAATAAATAGTAATATAAAGAATGATGACCAAATTTGAAATATTAAAAAATAAAACGGGTTAAATTAAAAAATATTTTTAATTTTATAAATTATTCAAAATAAAAAAATGTTGGTCGAACAACCCCGCATACATCGCCCGAAAGGCGTTGTGGCCATCCACTAGCTGGCAAGTGTATAGTACGCACCAATATTTTTTTTTAATAATATTAATATGTAGTCAATTATAATCATGCCCTGAGTAATCTTCAAATTAAAAATAAAACCGATATAAAAAGATAAAAAAAACCCTTGTGAGAGAGTTATGTTGATTTTATTTTTAAAGACATCAAAGTAATTACACTATTTTGAAAAAAAAATAAAAAAACCAAAATGCCCTTCAGTGATAGGCATTATATTGTTTATTCCATGGTAAAATTAGTAATTTTTTATGTGCAATAAATAAAATGACTAATCTAACCCCATATAATCTGTAAAAAGATAATTTTATCATGGTAAAAATATCACATTGTCCCCAATATCTAGTTCAAAGGCTTTATGGTTGAGGACCAATTTGCCATTGCACTATTATAATAAATAGTGTTATGAGTCTTGGTGAACATTAATTCCCTTAGTAGATTTAGATTTTTTTTAATAGATCGTTGACCCACACTACGCTGCAAATCAGATCAAATTTTATTGAACATATAAAAGAAATATCTAGACATTGCTAACTTTTTTCTAATATAAAAAAAATTTAAAACCATGTGAAGGTTGATCCAATGTGACATGCGACTTAATAGATCCAAAGACAACCGATAAAAACATAATTTGATTTATAAAAATTCAAGACAATACTTTTTTAAAATAATATTTAAAAGAAAACATATTCGATCGATTCGGGCCAACCCGAATTAACCTTTCAAAACTACTTGGATCATAAAACCATGATAATCCTATATGAAGTAAACAAATTAAAACAAATTACAAATCTTAATTCTCAATCAACCCAATGTTGAAGAATGAAATTTTAAAAAAATAATAAAAAAACAAAAAAAAAACTTGAGTTAACCTACTAAACCAGTGACCTGGCTCATGAGATTTAGATAACCTTATAGAAAGTAAACAAACAAAATGACCTGAGTCAACTCGTATTAATCTGTCAAACATGCGACCAAGGTCATGAAACTATGATAACCCCATAAAAATGAATCAAAATAAATTATGAAGCTTAATTCTCAACAAACTCAATGTTGAATAGTGAAATTAAAAAATAAATTGTCAATTAAAAACAAACTTGAGTCAACCCATCAAACTCGTGACACTAGTTATGAGACCGAGCTAATCTTGTATAAAAAACCACAATAAATTATAAATCCTAATATCCAATAAACTAAATATTAAAGTATAAAATTAAAAAAAGATATAGATTTAGAAAAAAAAACTATTGAGATGAATAATATTTTTTGTGAGGTGATCCAAAATAAAAACACCACCTCTTTTATTTTATACTATAAAATAATTTAATTTAATTAATCTGCTATAATAAATAACAACTACCAACAAAGGTTGTCAAAAATGTTTTTTTTTACTAAACACAAAAAATACAATATAAACTCAAATCATAAAATCGTAAAATTATGAGTGATTTTTTTTAACTAATTAAATATTTACAATTCCTGCCAAGAAATTAAATTTTATTAAAATCTAATAAAAAAATAAACAACATTATAATCAATGAATAATCTAAATAAAATGAGAGAGAAAGATGGTATGAATTAAGAAATTAATGATATGGAGAAATAAAATGACTCAGAACAAAACTTTTCAATACAGGGGGAATCACCGAATGGTATGAAATACACAAGACCCTGATGACAACTTAGTTATTCTAATCACAACAAGTCTTTATAAATCTTTTTTGGGTTGCAAACTAATAGGTCTAAACTAGTAATTAACTAATATAAGTTTAATAATGAAATAAACCTCTAAACAATATCTAATGTGCCATAACAAACTCAAATTAAAAATAATTATTCAACATTAAATAAATAAATAAAATAGGATAATAAAAATAAAGTCTTCATGCTAAAATTTCTTCATGTAGCCTGAATCTCTAATTTTCGCACATTCTTAGCAGATTTCAGTCCTAATTTTAAACACGTCGTTCTTTCTCGTATGGATGAATTACTAAACCTACCGTATATAGTTCTAAAACTTGAGATGTCTAGTTTCCTGTTCAATTTTAATTGTAGCAAAATTTCACCGCTCCATATATGTCCCAAACAGTACATCAAGGTTTAGTTTGACAAATTTAATAAAATTCATCTAGTAATTTTGATCATTTGAAATAATATGTTATCAAATTTTATTTGATCTAAAATTTTACCACAATATAGTTTCATGTATCTGGTATTTTTTTTGTAAAATCACAACTTAATTTGATATACAGTTTTAAAGATTTGTCTAATCTCATAAAATTAATTAATTAATATTTTAAGATTAAATTCAAATCTAATCATCAAATTATAAATTTAATAAATTCATAAAATTACACCAGTTTTACTAATTTTACAGTAATTCAATCTGAATTTACTAATTATTAAATTTTTAGTTAGATTTTACATGTTATATATATTCTTGTAAAATTGTATACGAACGAAATCACGATATTGACAACGAGGCCGTTTGTCTTTGTGGTTGCTGCTGCGTTTTTGTTCAAACGCAGATAATATGATGTTTGGTTAAAAAAAGAAGCTGCGATTTGGTTCATGGGACCCACTAAAAATGAGGTTCAACCTCAGGTTTTGGCGTAGCAATTTTTTCATGCTTCTCATCCAACGTTCTGTATTTTTACGTTTCACTCTCCACTGTCAACACCAAGCCCTTCCCTTCAACTCACGGCAAGCAACTCCTCACCACCAACAACACAAAAAGCTCCCATCCTCCGGCCGACAGCCAACAACTCCTCCCCTCTTCACCGTGGTCAGCAACAACAGCCACTATGTATGTAATAGCAGAACCAACTCCACCTTCAACCAAACCCGATCTGTCCAAGCTGTGACAGAATCTCCTTCAACAACTCCTACACGCCGACCTCCTCCTTTTCGCTGGTTGCTCCTCTAGGTCACAGCCCCCTAAGCTATTGATAGAACCCATCTAAATATAATAGATGCAGGGAAGAAAAACAATATCAAATCTTTATGTTGAGGTTTTTTTTTTTTGCAGGTTTCGGCTAGCTCTCACTGATGGGATAAAAAAAATATTTTCCATTATAATTGATTTCGCACTTTCAAAACAGATATTTTAAGTTATTATGTTTTAAAAAATGTTTTTAAAATATAATATTTAAAATTATTGTATTTTAAAAGCGTGATGTTTAAATATATCATGTTTTTTAATAATAATAATAATATTTATTAAATTTTATGCTTATAAAATAATAAAAAATATAGTTATTGTCGGATGAATTTTGTATGTGATAAAATTATAAATAGTTTAATGCAACAATAAAAAAATATTTTATATAAAATATTATTTATTTCATGATGTAATAATAGTAGTTAAATCGATAATATTTTAATGAAAAACTATCAATATTAATATATGTTTTTTTAATTATTTTATAACTTTAGTTTGAAAATTATTTTTTAACCAAATATATTAAATTATTTTTTGTTCAATCTCAATTTCAATCATAATTTTAACTAGACATATATATTTTTAAATTAACCTCACTTAAAAGCATTTTTAATAAAAATAACTTTTTTAAAATTACAATTACAACCAAAACAGCTACCACATTTCTACGCTCACGCAACAACACTATCAGCTATTACAGGAGGCGAGTACAAATGGAAAGGGCAAAAGAACTGTGATAATAAAGATTAAAAAGAAAAATAAAAAAGGAGATTACAAAATCTTATCCATGAGTGAAAAACTGAAACTTTTGGTAGTTACCCAAGCTTGATAGCAATGGCTGCCTTTTCTCTCCTCTCCCTATTCCATCCAAACCCCTCAATCCCCAAAATGACCACAAAACCCCTTGCTGTCCTCAAAAATGCCTACAAAATGCAGGTCCCTTATGAGTTGCAGCAGGGGCAGACACGTATTTTCCACCAACTTCCATCTGGTCTGAACATGGAAGTGATTGAGCAAAAGGGTCGTGTTCTGGCAGACAAAGAAAACAATAGAAGCCCAGGAAACAGTGAAAAAAACCCACCTTTGGTTTTTGTTCATGGAAGTTACCATGCTGCTTGGTGCTGGGCAGAGCACTGGTTGCCTTTCTTTTCAGGGTTTGGTTTTGATAGCTATGCTGTTAGCTTGTTGGGTCAGGTCTGTGTCTTTCCTTTCTCTCTCCCACAAATGTTTGATTTTTGAATTCTTGGTTTTTCAATTATTGCTATAATTTCTGTATTGAATGTGCCATTTTCTTGAAAATTTGATACCATAAGTTAGCGTATAATAGATATGTATATCCTATATGGAAGAAAGGCTGTATTTTGGTGGAGCTTTATTCTTGTTGCTGTTTCTCTCTATCTTTTTTTTTTTAATTTATTTGCTTTGGTTGACTGTTGAGAAATGTGTGATGTGGGCAAAAAAAAAAAAAGATATGTAAATCCTTTCCTCATTATTTGGATCAATTAGTATAAAATTACATGATTGATTAGTACAAAATCACGCGTTTTTTTGACAATTTCTGTCCGGTTTAAGTGGGTTTTAACAAAAAGAGTTTGGAAGATTTGGAAGGAAAGGCATTTCTTCCTATGACTTGCAAGTAACCAAGCAATGATCTTACATTCAAACACACCAAATTTCAAAACTATAAGTTCGTTGTCTCATACTTTTATGTCTGGCTTGTAATCTTTTTTATTGTTTCATTCTTCTTCTTTTGAGATATAGCAATTCAGTCATTTATTGCTTAATGCCGTCCCTGCTGTATGAGCTAGAAGAACCGTTTTCCTATCATATGCATTCGAAGGTGTTAATTATACGAGGGCATTGAGATGCAGTGGAACAAATACCTGGAATTATTTTGATTGCCATTATAGCACTGATTAGGCATATGTTGCCTATGTTTATGCAGGGTGAAAGTGATGCACCAGCTAGTCCTGTTGCTGGTTCTCTTCAGGTAATTTAGCTCTTCACTACAGATGATGAAGTCCTTCACAGACTTGGATGCTTTCCTTCTATATAATAATCTAAGATATCTCACTATTAAAATGCTTTTCTTATTTCATATTCATTTTCAAATCTGCAGTAGACACATGCAGGTGATGTCGCTGACTTCATCCAGAAAAAACTAACGTTTCCACCAGTCTTGCTTGGGCATTCATTTGGAGGGTTAATCATTCAGTGCTACATTGCAAATATAAGGAATAAACAAACTTTAGGTAATATCCATCTTCTAGTTGATTGATTCTTATATTCAAAATGGTTGGGGTATGTTTAGCATGAGATATGATCAATAATATACTCATACCCTTCATGACAACACTGTTATTTGCATGTGGATCAAAACCTTAACATATACTTGATGAAATTAATTACATTTAAAAACAACAGTTGTTTCATTGTGATCAAGAACAAATATTTTTCATCAGAGTAATCTTCTCTGCTTTATTGGTTTGAGAAAGTCCCCCTTCACTTGTACTTTAACTGCAATGCTCTTTGGGCTTCATTCTAGAAAAGAAAATGCTGTACCCAGATCTTGCTGGTGCTGTTCTTGTGTGCTCTGTACCGCCTTCAGGTAATAGGTATGTTCACATTTTATGATGGATTTACTTTTCGCTTACTTGAACATAACTGGCCAAACTGAAATTTTGATTGATACTTTCCAGCGGATTGGTGTGGCGTTATCTGTTTTCCAAACCTGTTGCTGCTTTTAAGGTATTTGCTTCAGGATTTTGAAATAGAAGATTAGTATGCCTCTTTAATATTTTTCTTTCCTCTTCAATATTGGAACCTGGATGTTGAAAAACTGGACTCATTACTTCAATTTAGACTTCATCAAAAACATGAGATCAGAATTTCTTCTCTTTATTTTCTTAAACCAAAGAGTAAGATTGGCTGATCAAATAAGTCTCTTCAAATAATAGATATGTTTATATGAACCCATAAGCAGGTGACACGCAGCTTGGCAGCTAAGGCTTTTCAAACTGATCTTTCACTCTGCAAGGAAACATTTTTCACATCAACCATGGAGGATCATCTGGTGAAACGGTTGGTTTATTAGCTCTTCCCCATGTTCTTATAACCTAGTCTACTCTTCATATTGTTCTATATGATAAATGCACAATATACAACATATTTATGTGGTTTCATGCGTCTATGGTTTTGTTGATGTAAGCACATGGCCTGAAATTTACTTTGGGCTCAAAATTACTTTTTGCACAACCTAACTAGAGCTGGAAGCTTACGTTATGTCAGGAATTTCTATTTCTTTTTTAAAAACTTCAAACTCACATTTTTAAAAAGGTGTTAGCCTTAAAGGAAATGAATCAAATGATTTTTTTGCATAGCTTATTGATATAGCCAGTAGAAACGTGCATCTATCAATCAATGATGTTAGTGTGATTCAAACCAATAGTCCTTAGGGAAGCATTTGATAAGTATGACTTCCGCTCAGAAGTCCTTTCAGGATGCTCAAGACTGTCAATCAACATGTTATACCTCAAGGGTTGGCCAACTGAGCAAACTCAAAATTCATCTATGAAATTCCTAGTTGTAAACACTGAATTGCCATTGAGAATGTGCCAAGTCATGACTATATTGAACATTTATGCATTTTTAGGGGAGTTTATGATGGAAATTTCATGTGCAATTTATCAAAGGCTAGGCTTTAGGTACTGATTTTTATGGTTTTTGATGCCATATTTTGTGCTTTATTAATCTGTTATATAAATACTAAATATCTCCAATCAGCAGGAAGCAATGAAAATCATATTTTGAAAAAAAGAAGGATGTGTTATTTCCACTTCACTACTTGTGACTCCTACTTCACCATTTTATTAGCGAGTAATATGACCTGTATTGAATACATATCTTAATCACTTTATAATTTTAGATTCTATGATAAATTCATGTTTGTGTTTCGTTGAAAATAATAATAAGAAGAAAAAAGACCACAAAAAAAAAAACCTATATCTCAAGAATTTGTTTACATCTTCAATTGATTCAAATTTTATACTTTATAATATATATTTTCTTAAATAATATATGTTGAAGAACCTACCTTGTGAAACAGTGATTGGTATTTATAATTACTATGAGTTTGAGTTCCTAATATATAACTTTAATGTTGAAATCAATACATTATAAAATAATACTGTAAGATTAGTAATAATTTAGAATTTATAGTATATGTACTTTGATACTCAAAAATTTTAGGGTCGTGATTCACTGACTAACTTATTCATAAAGATTGCAATATCTACCAGCTCAATTTTAAGGGGAAAAAAATTATTTTACATGACTTGTATTTTTGGAAAATAAAGTCATAAATAATAAGCATAGCTCTTTTCTTATATACTCTTTAAAAATTAAATTCAAGAAGTACATTAAATGAGGCTATTTTAGTGTTTATAATAAATAATGCAGTAGAAGTTACAAGTTCTGAAATGAGAATAACACCAACCAAAATTCAAATGCTAAGTTGCCAAACCCTAGAAATCTAGCCATTTGCGAATTATTTTTTTTACCTTAACCATGCCAATATAAAAGAATTTGTCCTCTCACATAGGCAGCTACATCGTTAAAAGTGCATCCATTTCTAGATTTTTTAGTTGACCATCAAAGTTTGAGTCATTTTGGTTTCTTTCAGTTACCAAGCACTAATGAAAGAAAGCTCAAGAATGCCACTGTTTGATCTAAGGAAGCTTAATTCATCACTTCCAGTTCCTTCGGTGCTAAAATCATCTATTGAAGTGCTTGTGCTGGGAGCAAATGATGATTTCATAGTGGTAACTTCATATATAACTCAAGCAACTCATATCTTCCTATAAGTATTCAGATCTAGTATGTTGAAATCGTTGGAGTGCCTTAGTATTCCTCTCTTATGTAAGTATTCAGATCTATTTCTCTGAAAAGGTACTGTGTTTCTCAATATGCTCCTTATCATTAGAGATAATCATAGTTTCTTATCATTACAGTGATTTTGTGGTTTTCCTTTATCCCTACAAAAGGTTAGCCTGAGAAAGCACATTGGTATAGAGTCTTTTCCCTCTGTATGTGATAGGGCAGGGTATGTTGTCTACATAGTGAAAAATCATGCATGGCAAGAATCCAAACTCAAGAATTCTGGTTCAACCATTTCGGTGTTGCTGACTCCTTCAGGCCTCCAAGGATTCAAAAAAGGAAAAAGTAAAATAAAATAAAATAAAGTGAAAATTTCCGCAGTTGCTGCTTGTCGTAATTCGTTTTCTTTCTTATCTGATCATGGCGTGTGTCACACTCATCTATTCTATATTCAAAGCCGGATCCCATCCTTGGCAATGTCAGTTGTCATGTTTGTGTCTGAACTTCTGAGTGGGACCTTTCCTTCTGATGTTTTCTTAAAGACATGTCAGGGGTGGAGATTCACTCTTAAAATGGTAAGGCACCAGAAGGGGCCTTTCTTGATAAGGGCCATCCTTATTATACTGGAAAAAAAAAAAAAAAAACCTCCTTTGGTTGGTTGGTCTGAAGTCAAAACCAAAATCCCCATCACCTTGCTATGCTCAATGGCATCCTACTCCCTTGAAACCCAATTACATTTTTCTCCTCTAGCATCTTATGATTTAGCTCCCAAATTTTCTGTATCTTTGGCAAAGCATGCAGTTGCCATATTTGTGGCCTAAGCAATTCATGCATGAATCTAATTCCCTCATTATCATAGTGAAGTCTTTGAACAGTGATCGTCCTTTTTGGCAGAATAATCTCTGCTTCAATCTCAATGCTAGAGTTTTTCCAATTGGTATCATTTTATTGGTTTTGTAGGGATATATATCCTGGCCATTCTAGACAATTTGCCTTAGAATTTCTTACCAAAAATCTTGCAGCTTCAACCATGGAGAAAAATTGAATTGTCATTGTCCCAGTTTGGCTAGATCACTGCAATTTTCATTTGTTTGTAGTCTGGACCTATTTTATTGCTTGCGTTACCTCTAAGTAAGTTTATTGTTTATTGCTTGCTAAAATTTTCAGGACACTGAAGGACTCAACGAAACAGGCAGGTTTTATGGCGTATCACCAATCTGTGTTGAAGGGGTTGCCCATGACATGATGCTAGATTGTTCATGGGAGAAAGGTGCTAGAGCTATTCTATCATGGTTAAATTGTTTAAGCAGATAGGAGTTAGGACCATTGTTTGATTTTGCTCGAAACTTGCTTATCTTGCAATAGAAAATTGTGTGGTTCTTAAAGCCATAATGAATTTCAAATAACAAAGAAAAAGAAAAACTCAATTGTGGGTCTTATATCATTCTCCTTTGTGGTTACAACTATCATAGATTATACAAACGAATGGCATTAGGTCGTGATATCTCAGACCACATAAAATCCTACGTTAAACTGACGAAAACCTTGTAACAATTAGCCATTGCATGATTCCGTTATACTACATCGAACTCACAGGCTTCTGGCTATAGCAAAGTATGCCATCTTCTACGTCATTGTTTCATTGTTCCTAATCGTCTCGCCCATGGTGCTAGCTGAAGAAGACGAGGTTGTAAGTCCTTCACCTGAGCCCTTTCCATCTTAGCCAGCAGCTGGGATTTACAAATATGGGGAATGAGATTATGGGTGGAACTTTGCTCGGAAAGCATGTTCTCTTGGTTCTTAAATGCTGAGAAAAAACAAACTTACTTGAGAGGCTAATGGGCATGCAATGAGGCATTCAAGAAGATGGTTCTTGAATTTCCTGAGTCTTAAGCACTGAATCCAAATGCGTATAAGCGGCCTCATCCAAACTTGGGTTGACCTGAAGCTTGATAAAATATTGATCTAAGAGAACTTTTAGACATTTCACTGACTCAGTTGACTGGTCAGACTCAGTTGACTGGTCAAATTCTGTTAAATTCAGGCCAGGTCAATGATATATATATATATATAAAAAAAAAAAACATTGATATTCCATTTGTGTTGCTTTGATTCCACCTGAACACATGAGCGACGACAATGCTTGAAAATAATGGCAAGTCAGAGATCCATACGTTAGCCACCAAGAGTGCTCAACGCATTCGTTTTATTTTTATTTTTATTTTTATTTTTATTTTGTACAAATCTCTTTCTTAAGAGAATTAAAGGGCTTGAATGCCACGATGAGCTACAAGAAGAAGAAATAAATATATTCAAAAGAAATTATCAAAGAAAAAATACAAGTTTCTTTCCAACATTCTTATCATAACCCCTTTAATTTTACAATAAATAAATAAATAAAAACAGCATTTTGCAATTTCTCCTCTTAAAAAAATATTCTAGCCTTTTTGTGATTTTTTTGTGGTTTCAAAAATTTTTATATATTTTATTTGATTTGGAAAAGAAATGAGAGGGAAAAAAAAAAAAAAAAAAAAAAATAAAAAAATCTTAAATTTAATTCACATCTTTAATTGTAATTTTAACTCAAAAAACACATCAATAAAATACCAAATAGTTAAAAAACAACCTTACAAAATTATCATTAGCACATATTTATCTCATTATCATTTAAAATATTCATAGCAACATTATTATTTTTCTTAAATTCATAGATACAAGTAATGTACTTTTTATTTAAAAAAACTTGCATATATTTTTTTACTGTAAATATGTATATATTTTTATATCTTTATTTACTTCAATTACTATGTTAATTTGAATTTAAAATGATAATTTCAATTTTTAGATTCTATAAAAATCATAATAAGTTTATGTATTTTATAATTATTTAATTCAAATTACATAATAACAACAACACAGCCCAATAATATATTATCAAATAATTTCCATCAGAATAGAAAAGAAAAAAATAGGAACAAATAGGCCCTATTTTACCGGCCCAAAACAGAAATCAGCCCATATGTCTAAGCGAATCCTAACCGTCCAAAAAATATGTAACCCTAAATCTTTCTTATTAAACCCACACTTCATCTCATACCGTCGCTTCTCAGCACCAGCACCAGCACCAGCCAGAACGTCTTCTTCTTCTCGTTGCTGCTTTGGTAAGCTTCAAAGAATTCAATGGGCTCTCTTTAATTTCTCTTTTTATCAAACTCTTAATCTGAGGTTTTTACCTTTTTATGTATTTGCTTGTAGTGATTCTTTTAGCTTCGTTGTTTTGTTATCTTGTTCACAAACTGTTTTCTTATATGGGTGCGTTTTGTCTCCGAAGCAAATGGGTAGCTTTTATTTTCTCTTACTTTGCACTTATTTGAGAGATTAAAGATGCTGTCTAGCGTGTGCTTTTGTGTGCATGTACAGTATAGAAACACTAGATTAGGCTGATGCATTAACCTTGTCTCTTGCATTTGCGTGCTTAGATTTGACGGTTTTTATGCAATGTAATCGGTTTGCTAGTAAATCGAGTAGAGAGGGTACAGAGGAGAAGTGAGAATGGTTTTTAAGATGATAAAAAATGGAAGTTTTTTCGTAATGCATGAGTTGTCTGGAATGTTTCGTGGTTTGTTGTGCTTTCGGCATGAATTTGTTAGCTACGCTACTAAAAGTGGATTTTTTTAAAAATTTCTGTCTCTTTAAAACCCTTGGTAGCTTACCATCTTTTTGCTGCAAGGCGCTGAAAAAGTTTGGAGTTAGGTCTACCTTTTGGTGGGATATCTATACAACGTTGTGGGATTCATCATTCATTGATGTTTTGTTCTCTAACTCCTGGTTCATTTCTGAAAAAAAAATAAAATTGAAGGGATCTTACCTATTGATGCATGACAGGTAATTAGGTGGCCATTAGGTTGACAACTCGTAAAAGAATATGGTGATAGCTATTATGGTGAATTTGAATTGACAATTGTAGTTTAGTTATGGAATGTAATCTCTTGCTGTTGCTAAGTAGATCTGTGAAGATGTTCACTACAAAGAAGAAGATCCAAAAGGACAAGGATGCTGAACCAACTGAGTTTGAGGAGACAGTTGCCCAGGTTAGCTCCTTAGGTTTCTATCTGATTACTTGCATTCCTGGCTTAAATGAGTCAATTGTGATGAAATCTAAATGCTTTTTCTTCTGTAGGCATTATTTGACTTGGAAAATACCAGCTCAGACCTGAAAAGTGATCTAAAAGATCTCTTTATAAATTCTGCGGTGTAAGTACACTATTGTATGCTTGTTATATGCAAAACTTTTCATTCTTTTCTTTCAATTTTCTGTTTCCCTTTTGGTGCCTGGTCTTTTGCTAAATTTTAATTTTGTAAATTTGCAGTCAAATAGATGTTGCTGGAAACCGCAAAGCTATTGTCATTTATGTTCCCTATAGACTGAGGAAAGCTTATCGCAAGGTTCATCTTCGCCTTGTTAGAGAGCTGGAGAAAAAGTTCAGTGGGAAGGTAACATCTTCTCAGATTCTTAGTTTTCTACGTGTGTAATTGAGAGGGGGGCTATTGTAAAGTCTTGAACTTGCTACTAGTAGGCTGCAGGTTTCATTCCTTAGAATAAGGTGCTCAGCATTTGCAGTTTTTAATCTTGGATAATATACAAGTCAATCCCGGTTTCAGTTGAATATATATTTGAATCTGAACTCTGAGGCATGTTTCATATGCTTCTCTTATAATCCGGCAGGATGTTGTTCTGCTTGCTACCCGAAGGATCGTGCGTCCACCAAAGAAAGGCTCTGCTGTTCAGCGTCCCCGCTCCCGCACCCTAACTGCTGTGCATGAGGCCATGCTTGAGGATTTAGTCTATCCTGCTGAGATTGTTGGAAAACGCACCAGATACAGGATTGATGGATCCAAAATTAGCAAGGTAACTTGGACACTAGTCAAAAAGGAACAGAAAATTATAGATGGAATTGTATGCTCTGTCACCATAATCTCTGCTTTTCTCATGAAATCGCATTTTGTTTTTATTGTCTCAGATCTTCTTGGATCCCAAGGAGCGCAACAACACCGAGTACAAGCTAGAATCATATGCGGGAGTTTACCGGAAGCTTACAGGAAAAGATGTGGTTTTTGATTTCCCGGTAACAGAGGCCTGAAGAACTGTTGATGAGTTTTTGTAATGTTATTCTATTCAAGAGTTCTATAACTGGAGGCAGATAGGATACTATTTAAAATTTTGTCTCTTGAATTTGATTGAATGTCATTTGAATAGGACACGTTTCTTCAAGGTTTCTTTTACCATGCACTTCTGAGTTGACTTCCTATGGATTCTTATGAAAAATTTCTTACGCAACGGTGGTGGTGGTTGTAGAACATGTTACACTGTTTTTCACGTACTTGTATTAATATTATATTTTTTTTTAATTTTTTAAAATTAATTTTTGATATCTTTAATTTTTTTTTCCAAATGTAGGTAAAAAAGGTCTGTTAATTTTTATATAAAAAAAAACTCCAATCAAAACAAAAGGCAACTCAACTTTTTGATAAATGTTTTTTAAAAAAGTCAAAACTCATTTCGTTTTGTCAATTTTATCTTTTAAAAAAAGGAGAGATAAGTCAGCATTTTTATAAGTTAAAATAATGTTATTTTAAAAAGAAAAAAAAAGTCAACATTGTTATCTTGTAAAAGTCAAAATAATGTTATTTTGAAAAAATAAAATAAAAGTCATTTGTTTTGACAGGTTGATTTTATAACTATGATTATAATTATATTATTTCTTTTCTCACGTATTGTATTATGATCCCATGTTTCATATAAACTACAACTAATATACTCAATCCAAAGGTAGAAACACTGGAGCTACCATTCCCTTGCCTGCTTTAGGATTTGAGTTTTTTTTTTTTTTTTTTTTTTTTTTTTTAATGCTGTATGCAAATTATCCAATAAAAACAAAATTGAAATAACAAGTAAAAATTAGTAAAAATAAAAATATTATTTCTTAGCTTTGTATGCAAGGGTACTTTTGTTCTTTTGCTATGATTTTTTTGTTATTAGTACATGAAATTAAGGGTAATTGGATCTTTTAATATATAAAATATTATTTATATTAAAAAGAAGTTAAATATTATTTATATTAAAAAGTAGTTACATGCGCAACAAATGAGTGTTATCCGCACCTTTAAAGTGGCTCGTGTGGTATCAAAATAGATGTGAATGATGCCGGTTGAGCTTTGATCAAATGTTTTTTGTTCTCTCCCTCTTTCCACTCTCCCCTCCTAAAAAAATGTGTTGGCCTTTGCAAAAAAATAAAGAAGTATGGTTATCCGTTTGTTAGTCAAATTAGATCTTTATTCTTTTGATTGCAATGTATTTAGTTTTGAATCATTTACCGAGTTAAATATTTTTTCAAATTCATCCTTTGATATTTAATTTTTTTATCAAATTTGATTATCATTCTTTTAATGGTCTTGAATCATTTACCGAGTCAAAATTAGTAAAAATAAAAATATTATTTCTTAACTATGTATGCAAGGGCACTTCTGTTATTTTACTATGGTTTTTTTGTTATTATTATGTGGGATTAGGGGTAATTGGATTTTTTAATATATAAAATATTATTTCTATTAAAAAGTAGCTACACACATAGCAAATGAGCGTTGCTTGCACCTTTAAAGCGGCGTGTGTGGCATTAAAATAAATCTGAATGTTGCTAGTTGAGCTTTGATCACATGTTTTTTCTTTTCTCTCTCTTTTCACTCTCCCCTCTTAGATAAATGATTATTTGTTTGTTGAGTTAAATTAGATCTTTATTTTTTTAATTGCAATATATTTGGTTTTAAATCATTTACTGAGTTCGTTTTTTTTTCAATTTCATCCTTTGATATTTTATTTTTATATCAAATTTAGTTATCATTCTTTTAATTGCAATGCATTTGGTCTTGAATCATTTACTGGGTTAATATTTTTTAATTTCATCTCTTTATATTTGATTTTTATATCAAATTTGGTTCTCATTCTTTTGATTTTATTTTTAATTTTTCTTATCATTTTCTTAATTGAAATTGGTTTTTTGCATGTCAAATTTGATTCTTATTCTTTTCAAATCAATTTTTTTTATTTTCTATTTTTTTTCAAGTTTATCCCCAATTATTTTTTTTATCACCTTTAAAGTGGCGCGTGTGGTACCAATATTAGGATAACATTGTTATTTTTTTGAATTTATCTTTTATGCTATGATTTATCTTAATGATCAATGTTATAAATTCTGAAAGTTGGACCGGATTGGCATCGATCATTTTTTATTATTTGTATTTCATCCATGATCATTAGATTCATTAAAAATTAATATTCTTTGTTTTTTTTACATTTTTTCTAGAAAATTATTCTAATATTATATCTCGAGTCATGAATTCAATATGTTTACTAGGTTTGACTCACGCCTTTTTATTTTTAACTCAAGTCTATGGCCAGAATCTTAGATTTGTTTTTTCAAAAAAAAATGTTTGTATTGACTTAATATATTTTCTACGATGAAAAAAAACATGAGTCACTTATCTAGTATAGATGATGATAAATTTATGATTGCTTCGTGTTAAATTTATGATTGCTTCGTGTTACTTGTTATAGAGGACATTTAGACACCGAAAAAGTAAAGTAGAAGAGATAGAATAAGTTACTGGACATCTAAAATGGTCTAATAAAAATTCTAAATAAAAAGCTAGTTCTAGAAAAGATAAAACCCAAAATGATGTTGAGAACAAACTCACTTACCCCTAGCCAAGCCTCTAAGTGTAAAATCTCCTGTGCTATACTGTAAAATACCATCCTTATGCACCACAAGGTCCTCGGAGAAGAGTTGAAAATTGTTTGCTTTTTGGCATCAGCATGATGAACCAAATTGAAAATAGTATATGTGATTATGATCCTATAACTTTCACTATACGTTTGTTGCATTTACATGCTAAGTTCGGATATCATATTACATATATTATAATACATATAAATATAATCTTGAAAATAAATAGTACAAGGCATGAGAACTGAATCAATCCTAAAACTGAAAGCTGCAGTGTCTACCACCTCAAGGTTTGAAAGAATCTGCTATTCACTCCTGCCCTATACAGATGCAACTCAGATGTAGTTGATACGCTGATTTCAGAGTTGGCAGGTGCAAAGAGGACATCTCCCTCCATAACTACATCTTTTGATGATCCTGTGCACATTGCACCGTCGCCAACCATGACAAGAAAAATGGATGGACCTGGAATAGCGGGAAATACTGTTGATGCCCCTCTTGGAAGAATGCAGCGATCAACCTCAAATTCATCAAAAGGTGGAAGGTATCTTGTTATATATGGACTCAAAGGAAATCCTTTTAAGATTTCAGGGAAGCCCTGGATCAGAACCAGCATCATCATTAATGATTTTGCAACAAAAAGTTGCTAAGACAGCCACTAAAAGCAAATTTAGGGGGAAAAAATCTCCCCTGCATTCTAAAAGCTTAAGTTCCTTTCTTGTCTTTATGAAAAATGACAGCAGTATTGTCTTTTCTTCAATGTGTGTAGATGCATGCTGATGCAACACTATCCACAGCAGAATTTTATTGATTCTTAAGCCGAGGTCAATGAAGAGCAACGAGTGAATAAACAGCACATAACTACAACAGAGCAATACTTCAATTGTTAATTTGTGCAACCCATCACAATCTGATGAAGATTTACTTACGACTCATGGCCAATCTCCTTTCCATTGGCTAATAAAAAAAATGAGTGCCCAGTTGAAAAAGAAGGCCCAGGTTCTAACACAGAGAAGGTGTCATAAGATAATATTCTTCTCTGTAAAAATTTCCTGTTTTGCTACTAAAAAGTACATTTCTACAGAGTAATCACAGAAATTCGTTCCTAAGATATATTAATGTCCAGTAATTAAAACTGTTATGCCGAGAAAAATTTCCCATCCTGTTCTTTTGGCCCTTTCTAATAAATGACTTTTTTTAAAATGCAAGGCATATGATTTCTGGAGTATTACATGCTACAGGTGACTGCAAGGGATTTGATTTAAAAAGCCCAACATATTTATCAAATTTAAACAAAAAATAATGCAAATTCACACATTTATTTTTTAAATGAAGTACATACATGCATGAATTTATTACCTGTTTGTATGTGAGCATGGAACAAAGAGTTTGAATATCCCGGAGCTTGGGTGTAAGACCAGCCCGCACAACATTGTCTGAGGTTGCCATGCATTCTATACAATCACCGTATAGATATGCATGGGGTTCATTTGCCCCGAGATACAAAGCTTCACCAGAATTGAGCTTCACATAATTAAGAAAGAAGGCTGATATGACACCAATATCAGCTGGATATTGCTTTTCTAACTGCAAGACCAACTGTTCCTTTCCTGTCAACTGTCTTATCTGACAGATAAAAAAGTTAAGGTGTTAAATCAAGAGCATGACAGAAAATCAAGAATGATATAGCTTAACAAGTCATTAATAAAATACTCTACTGCAATTCTTTTGTTATCATTTTTTTATTCATGAAAGAAACACTCAACATGAATGCTTTTAACCCTAAATGCAAATCTATTACACATGTTAGTCACGGCATTCAGATCACCTTACAAAGCAGGCATCTTTAATCAAGAAAATCTCAACTAACCTTGCTTTCCATATACAATCTACTTTTTAATTTTGATATTGCTTCAGCCGTGATCTCTTGGCTCGCTGACATGAGTTGGGTAAAAGCTGATCGCAGAACAGATTTTACTTTTTCCTCATGATCTTGCTCATGGATTTGCAAGACTTGGTTTGCTTCCGCACTGCCAACCAGTTCTACTATCTCAGGAACATCTCGAAGCACACCTTTAAGCTCCTGGAAAATTTATCAATTTGCTTCGATTGAATGAAAAAATGGATATGGCTTCAACAGATTTATTAATAAAAAAGACATTAAAAATATGCATGTGGAGATGCAATAAACAAAGTCAAGGTTGTTAGAAGAAAGTAATGGTGACCTTGATCGACTGAGAAAAACACCGATGCCTATTCAGATCTAATCCATACAAGATAGATAGATTTCACCCTCATTTTCTTTGGATTAATAAGTTCCCAATTAACATTGAGAAGTCATGGGTTTTCAATATGCCTGCAGTCTGCAGTAACCATTTCCTGTTCAAGGCTTCTTTTAAAAATGCATGCTTTATAAGGCGAAGGAGAAGTTTGTTGATGACTTGGTAATTCTCTCGCAACTTTAAGGAACCCAAAAGGGCATCAATAAAGGATAAGGAACTCAAAAGTATCCCATCATCTTAGCGATACAATCCAAACAAGTTGTGGTCACATGATATTAAGAATCGCCAGACTGATGATTATTACAGTTGAGAGCCACATAGTTCTAGCCCATTAGAAATGTTAATAACAGGAATTACCAAGAGATACGGGTTAAGTTATGGTAGAATCACATCCATTTGATTGAATCTTTAGATTTCTCATAAAATGAAAAATAAACAATTTAAGGAGCCTATGTGTTTCTCATGCATCAGAATGACCTCTTAAAGTCCTTCAATTCCAACCAAGATTCACAACACTACCAATGAACAAAAATCAACTCGAAGAATTTGCGAATTAGATAAATGCAAGAAAGATAGAGATCAATCGAGCACCCCAATACTGATAAAACCACAGAGGGCCTCAAACTCTGTTATGGCTAAAGCCATCTCGGGCTTATGATTGTCATCCTTATAACGATTTGGCTGCAACTTGTGTAGAACTTTTGCCAATTCCTTGTCTGGGTGAGCCTGAATCGACAATGCTTTTGCCACAGAAAGTACCTATCAGACACCAAACTTTGAAAATCAAATTGAAAACATGCGATCAAAACACAGTGATTTTATTTTTTTTAATCGAACACAGATAAAGAAGTTAGTCTAATATACAGACAAAAACCATAATTCATCCTGATCATAAAAGAACCAATTACAAAAAATCACACTCATGACTCAACCAAAACATAAATTCAAGCACAACACAAACAAAATTATACAAGAAAAAAAAAATTGTACCTTGAACAAGAAAGGGAGATCACAACCCCACTTATCCAAAACTCCATCACCAAGCACATTAGGATTCTTAAGAATCCATTCTTTCAAACCCATACTCCCGGACCCAATTGAGTCGCCATTCTCCACACCACTTTCCACCACAAAAGAAGGCCCAGAACCATGTGTACCCATCCAAAACTCAGCAAAAGGCTTCTTCTTTTCCAATTCTAAATCAGACCCAGAATTCAATTCATATAGCCTTGCAACCTCAGACCCCTCTGTCCCTTTTTTGCCCCAATCATAGTTTTGAACTGAACATCTCAGTCTCTTCAGCCCTCCTCCTCCATGATGGTTCTTCTCCAATCCAGTCTCCATTGAATCAAAGACAAGACCTTTACTATATTATATGAAACAAAAAGAATGAGACTTCAAAGATGTGAATATAGCAAATGCCATGAAGAAAAGGGTGTGTGTATATAACAGATATTGCTGGTTTTTGAAGTGTTTGAAAGGGTAAAAAGAGAGAGGGAAACAAGTTGAGAAAGAGAAAGAAAAGGAGACTTGAGAGAAAAGATAGAGGAAACCGCATGTAGTGGGGTCTGATCTGCCTACCAGTTTTCATTCCCTTCCCTTCCTGTTTAGTTCCAAACTCTCAAGATTTTCTTTCTTCTTCAGCACTTTCTGTTTTGTCAGCATATAATTAATGAGCGTGTTCTTGAAATCTCTCACTTGATATTGATATTAATTGAAGTACAAATTAATTCTATAATATTTTTTTATCATAAATAAAATATTGGACAATTAAATAAAATATTAAATAAAAGAAACATTTGACCCCAAAAAAAGAGCATAATTTTAATACGTAAAAACTAACTAGAAAAAAATCCATAAAAATTAAAAAAAATAACAACTTAACAGATTAATTCAGAATAAGTTTTAAAATAATATATATTTTTTAAAATAAGAATTAAAAAATCAATCACGTTGGATTGGCGTGGAATGAGTAAAATTGCCAAGTTTCTATGGGCATAGGGACACAAAACCCGATCAACGCCATGTGAAGGACACAGCGTCACCATCCCATGAGGAGAATATCCAAGCCCCCCAGTTTATTAAAATTTAATGCCTGTCCTTTTCTTCTACACTAAGAATTTTTGTAGTTATCATTTCAATTTCTTATAATGCTTTCACGTTAATTAATATATGAATAATGTTTGACTTCAATAGTGTTTTGTCTTAATTTAACATTTTCTTGCATCAATTTCAGTGGGAAAAAAATTAGTTTTATTTAAAAGTAACAAAAGGACCTCTTCCTCTTGTATTATACGTGTCCAACAATTTCAGGCTTTTATAGGAGTATAATTAAAGTTGCCTTTTAAAGTATTTTTATTTTGAAAATAATATATTTTTTTATTTTTAATACCAATACATTAAAATAATCTAGAAACATAAACAAAATAATTAAAAATTAAAATTTCATAAAAAGTCTACGAATCCCACTTTCTACAACATAACTTTTTATCCGTGGCTTATCCGTGGATTGTTCGATTCATAGTATCAATTTTGACGAGCATCCAATCTCAATTCATAAGAAATATATTGTCAAAATTGTTGTTTTGAATTCCGATTCTATCTTTGAAATTACAAGAATAAGATGCTTCTTACTAGCATGAGATTTACGATAAAATAAGAAAAGGTCCTTGGACCACCAATAATAGAATAATATAAGGTAAGGAGTTGATACAAGTAGGAGAAGGTTCCCACCATAAACTAATAATAATAAAAAAAAAAAACCAAGATAATATAATCTTAAATCACTGTGGTCTCAAATTCAAGCCCCGTGATTACTAATATGATAGCTACTGGAGGCTTACATGATCGTTAACTTTAGGTCTCATGAAATTAGTCGAAGTGCACGCAAGCTGACCCAGACACCCACGTTAATAAAAAATAAAACAAGATAATATAATCTCAAACCATCAACTTTAATATTGGATATTGTACATGTTATTTACACTTTTATTATTGCATAATGCGCCGGTGCACATACATGCAAAATCTGAAACGATTATTTATTTGATCATGGAATAGATATATCAATTAGATTAAATCACAAAAAAAATATATTAAAAAAGGAGAGAAAATATATATAAAAAAAACCCATATAAAATTGATAAAAATAATGTCAAAATTCAGAATTTTTTCCCAACAATAGGATTTGGATATTTTTATCGCCTAATACTTGGATGAGAGGGAGGGAGGGGGGTAAATTCATAGTTTTATGATTGTAAAGGCAACTAAGATGTACTAAAATGAAACAATATGCAATATATGGGGACTTGAAAGAATTTAATCCGTCAATTACTATACGCGTCAGCCATACGCCGTTGTTCTTGAGAAAAGTTTTCTGTTATGCACACGTGAAATTCGCAGGACATTTGTGGACGGAATGGACGTCGGGCCACAGATGCCAACGAAGCTAAGATCCACTTTTTGTGTTGTTCACTCCACCAAACGAATTGAATCCACAATGTTATATATTCCTTCCTCTTCCCTTCTTTTTCTTCTAAAAAGTTATTATTATCCCATGGTGTAACTTTAGATAACATTCGGCTACGTACTATCCCCAATATAATGAACATGAGATATAAAATAAAATTGAGAAAAAATTGTATTTCACCGTAATGTATAAGATATAATAACTGTTTTTATATCTTATTTAGTTATAATGGATATGATATAATAAAATATAAAAAAATTTATTTCATTCTTAATATATATTGTTATCAAACTTACATATTTTAAAAAATAATTTATTTTTTTTACTTTAGTTTATATGGAGTGTTGAAATTGATAATATTATAATAATCCTAGTTACAAGACCTGGACTAACTTGATAAATTGATCTGATATCTGAATAGGTTCGAGTTTAAAAAATAAAGAAAAGATTAACTCGATCTGATACAACAAAATACCCAAGTCAACTCGGGATAAAATATAAGTGAAAAAACCGTTGATTTTTTGAAAATAAAAATCTTGGGTCAGCCGAGTTAACTCTCACGACTTATGACCCGAATCTTGTCTCGGGTTGACCTCTAAGTCAGATTTTAAAACTACGATAATAATAACTTTTATTCTTACACTAACTCGGTTTAACCCTCCTGATACATGACCAGGCCCTTACCCCGAGTTGACTCTCGAATCAAGTTTTAAATCTATGATGATAACCACTTTTATTTTATGTTGATCGGGGTCGGTTGATCCTCCTGACACGAGACCCGGGCCTTACCTCGGGTCGACCCTTGAAGTGGGTCTTATAGCTACGATAATAACCATTTTTATTTATGTTGAACTGGGTCAACTCGGGTTAATCCTTCTAAGATGAGACCTCGGCCTTACCCCGGGTCGACTTTCGAGTCGGGTTTTAAAACTATGATAATAATAATTCGTATCCTTATGTTAACCCGGGTCAAAGGTCATCTTCACTTATGACCCGGACCTTGCCCCAGATTAACCCTTGAGTCAGATTTTAAAACTATGATAATAATCATTTTTATTCTTATGCTAAATCGGGTCAACTAACCCGTGACTCGAGCCTCGACCAATGACTCAGATCTCAACTAGTGACCCGGGCTTTGCCCTGGATCGATCCCCGAGTTGAGTTTTTAAAATTATGATAATAATCATTTTTATTCTTACATGTCCGGTTGGAAACTTTTGGAATTGAGAGTTTTATACAATGATATTTTAGGAATAGACAATAATAAATATTATCTCTATCACTAGAGACATATCACTTCTATACTTCATGCTTTTGAAGTATATAAATTCACTCAAAAATTATTTTAGAGACAAATTTATTTTTATATCCTTGTCTCTTCAACCAAATAGGTTTCTTTTTTTATTGTCTCAATCTTTTCTATCTCAAGACACTAACCAAATGCTAGGGCCGCAAATGTCATTTTCAATTCGTAGTTGCATTATCATTCATGTAATATTATTAAACTTGGTTTAACCCGAGTTGAATTTTAAATTAAACCAATTGCGAGTTGACTAGGTTAAACCTGGTCGATCTGATGAGTTCATTCATGACTTGGTTGATCCGTTTAAAATTCAATTTGATTTTTTTTTAAAAATAAAAACAATATTGTTTTGATTTTATTAAACAAAAAATCCTTAAAAACAACATGATTTAAGATTCATTCAGTTAACTCATCTAATCTACAACTTGATTTTTGAAATAAGATATACCAATAAAAAAAGAGATTTGATAAACATTTTCCACTAGAATATAAGAAGTTTGTTAGGGAAAAAAACAAATAGTTATTTTTCTTCACTCCAATCAACCAAGTATTATATGTATATTTATTCCAACTACGTGGGATATAATACGTGCATGTAAATAAAACAACGAAATTTATGATTTAAAGTAATCATTTGGGCAACGCAATGATTGCAAGTTCCAGCTTCCCAGGGTTAGTAAGAGTCACAATCTTGCCTTGAACATGCTTCTACATAACTACATACCTAGTTTGATCGTACAAAAGCAAGCATACTAAAATAAGTGACTAACCTTACAAATTACATGTCAATGGAATGTTAAAAAAAATATTAAAAAATACCTGTGTTTTCCATGAAGCAGCTGTTCACGGGTCTGTTTCGGACGTGATTTAAAATATTTTTATTTATAAATATATTAAAAATATATTTTTAATAGAAGCATATTAAAATAATATGAAAATATAAAAAAATTAATTTTAAACAAAAATAAATTAAATTTTTTAAAAATATCATGTCAACTTGATTCCACGTGAATTGATCTAGTTATAAAACTTGATTTAAAAATTAATCTAGTTTGAGATGTTAACTTGATTCTATCTAAATTAATATGAAAATATTGTTTTTTAAAATATTGTTTTGATAAATTTTTTTTTGAAAAAATCAATGAGCGTTTAATTGGATTTTACTAAATTAATTGTGTTACAGGTCAATCAAAATTATTAACAAAATAAAATAAAATAAAATATATAAGTATGGTTTAGCTGTCATTTGATGTCTTTCACTAATTGTAGTCCCCCAGCCCACGTGCGTCTCTTTATTTATCCATAATTGTAGGTTATGTTAGGTTTTTTTTAGGTGAAAAATTAAATTTCACATGTGACCGCAATTGCTCCGGGCTATGTTTATTTTCTAAAAAGTAATTTTAAAAAATTATTTTTAAATTTTTATGTATTTATTTATTATTAGAAAAGTTGGTTAATGAAAAACACTTTTCAGTCAAGGGAAAATTTAACTTAATTTTCAGAAAAGTGTTTTTCTAAAAAATATGAGTGGAAAAAACTTTCCGGATATTGTGAAAAATTTAGAAATGTCATATTATTTACTGATTATATTAAATTTGGTCCTTAAATTTTTTATTGTTATATTTTGTTTTGAATATTTATTTTTCAATTTCACCTCTTAAAATTTAATTTTTATATTAACTTTAGTCTTCATTTTTATAATTGTTGTTTTTTTTTCTTTATTAAATTTTTTTATCTATCAAATTTCGTTCTCATTTTTTTGATTGTTACTTATTTTATTTGAAATAATTTATGAAATGTTAATTATTATTATTTTAATTTCTTTATCTTTCATTTTTTTTAGATTTGATTTCAATTATTTTGATTATTATTTGAAATAATTTATTAAATTATATTTTTTTTCAATTTCATTCTCATTTAACTTTTTAATTTGTAAGATTTGTTTCTTATTATTTTAATAAACTTGAAAAGATAAAACATTAATAAGTTATTTTCCAGCTTATTTTCCATGATATAATCAAACACTGGAAAATATTTTCCAACTTATTTTTTATTACACTACCAAATATTAGAAAATAATTTATTTTTCTAAAATTCATTTTTCTAAAATTTACTTTTTAAAAACAAACTCCTTTATAGCAAACAAATATAACCTTACTGATCATGTTTTTGCCGATTTTAATAAAGGATTTGTCATCACTTTTTGTTGAACGGAGGGAATGTGACCTTGACAGCTTGTAATTTTCTATGAGCAAGATTTGGTACTGTCGTTCCAACTTTGAATTGACAAATTCATATTATTAATTTGGGAAAGATTCAATTTCCTCATATTTTAATGTTCAATCCGATGATAATTTCAAACATAATTTTTAAATCCAGCCCGGTGTAAAGCCCGGGTTATCCGTGTCAATTTTTTTTAAATCAAAATGATATTATTTTAATAAAAAAATAAAATTCAACGGATTGCAATCGAGTTTTTATTCGGGTCTTACCGGGTTAATTGGGTCGTCAGGTCACCTCGGGTTTTGACTTTTCTTATTTTTTTTTAAATCCGATTCGATTTCAATTCTAAATCAATTTACTAAACTGGACCAGATTACAAAACTATAATTTCAAATACTTCTCGTGGATGGTATTTTTGTGACTTTTGAAAATTAGTAAAAAGAAAAAAGAAAAAGAAAGAAGTTCTAAAGTCAAATATAAGAATGTGTTTGGTATTGCACCTACACAGTTGTTTTTAAAATATTTATTTAATTTTTTGTTTTAAATTAATTTTTTTATTGTTTTGATATGTCAATGTCAAAAATAAATTTTTAAAAATTAAAAATTATTTTAATTTATTTTTAAAATAAAAAATATTTTGAAACTAGAATCTAAATAGCTTTTATTTTGTTCTGAACACCAAAACAAGAACGCAGATTTTAACTTTATATCAAGAAAAATTATACCATGCTTGTATACGGACATAAATAGATACGAGAATGACATAAAAAAAATTATATATAGTACAAAAAAATGATAAAAATATTTTTATCTATTATTTTTTTTAAATTTCATTTCTCCTGTTTCTCTCTCTCTAGTCTCTATCTCTTTAATGTCTGTAAATCTATTTAACAGGAGAGCCACTATCTAATATAAAAAATAATTTAGCTTATAATTTATAAAAAAAATAAAATATTGCAAAATAATAAGTTTTCTTTGATTTTTCTCTCAAAATTGTTTTTACAAACCTTTTAAAGGAAAAAATTCTTATTTATTTCCCTAAAAAAATCCTATTTATTTACTAAATCTCTTAGGAAAAAAAAAAAAACTTATATGAAAGCTCCTAACTAATTTTGGTTAAAAAAAATATGCAGCAATTTTAAGAGAATTAATAAATTGAACAAAGTACACAAATAAAAAAAATACTAAACAAATCCAAACTTTAGGGCCATTTAGTAATAATAGAAAAATCCAGGAACCAAACTACAAAACCCCCCAAAATCTTTTCAAAAACCCTCAAAATTAGGGTATTACTTGCAGTTCTAAAAATCTCTGAGAGTCAACAATGGCAGAATCAATGTGCAGAACCCTACGAGACGGATCGTTAGAAGGAGAGCAAGCACCAGCTCTTACTATCAAAGATACTGCAGCTTCTCCTTTCGGTTTTCACGTCTTCTCTCACGTGCTCTCCCAGCTCTCCTCCTTCATTTTAGCCTCCAAATCCCAGTCCCGGTTTGTCCAATTCAAAACCACGCCGTTTCTGGTCCCTTTTGTTGTTTTATTAATTTAATCGAGATTAATTAATTGATGTTGCAGTGGTATTGTGATTGTTGGGTTTTCACGGAGCCCTTCGTTTTACGTGGATTTACTGAAAAGTAGAGGGATTGATGTAAATTCATCTCATAAATGGTAAAAAGTTTTTTACTCTATACACACTGTTTGGTTATTGTGAAAGTGAAGGAAATGGAAAAAAAATATTAAGTGTTTATATATATATATATATAATTTTTATGTTTGTGGTAAAATCGTGTTATTTTTTGTGATTGTAGAATTTGTGAAGTGATTTATGGGCGGGGACATGTGGGCTGAATTATTGTTGTTGTAGGGTTCAGATTTTGGATTGTTATACGGATCCGCTTTGTTGGAAGGATCAGCTTATGGGGTCGGGAAATTTCATGGATGCTTCCCATGAAACTTCTTCAAGTTTGAGCCGTGTCTGTAAGGATGTGAAGGATTTGGACAAGCTGTACTCTATGATTCTTGAACTGGGGAAAGGCAAGTTCTGTGTGAATTTTTGTTGCTGCTTGGTTTTGTATGTGATAGATATGGCAATAATAGAAATAGAAGAAAAGTGGATTCTTCTGAGAAGTATTGTGCTTAAAAAACTGTTTGGTCCATCAGTTGGTTAATTTGTGAGTAGTTTTTTGTGTTTTTACTTGCAGGGTTGGTTGGACAAGGAAAGGATCGTTTTTCTGTTGCCATAGATTCGGTAATTCTGGAACCTGCAAAGTTTGAATCTCTGATAACTGTGTTTAGAATATGAAAAATTAGGGCTATGGCCATCGCTGTTAAGTTTAAATGAAGTTCAGGTGATCCTGCTGGTGTGGTCTAATGATTTTCTAGTAAATTGTTGCTTTAGGTCTATAACTAAGTTCCACCTAGTTATGTGTGGTAATATGAACAAATGGATTGTAGGTTGCTTTTCTGTGTGGAAACTTCTTGTCAAGTACTGATACGAGCCAAGAAGTATTTTGGGTTACTATATTGGATGCCTCTGTTAGAAAGTATCGTTCTGTTTTGGATGTGACCTGTGGAAACTTCCTGTGAAGTGCCAATGTTTTCCCAACAAACCTGATGTGGACAGGCTTAGCCAGAGGGAAGGCATTATTAGGGATTGTATGTCTAGTGTCTTACTTCAGATTATTAGGAGGTTCATATGCTGAAATGGATGGATTTGATTGCATTTTTTGTTTTCTCCTAACTCACGTGGAATAAATTTGAAATATGGTTCTTAGAGCAAAAGATGCCAAAAGGTACTTGCATAGTGCTTTTTTGTCTCAGTTTAGTTCAGCAGGCATGCTCACATGAACAGTGCCCATGGAAAACCCAAAGAATTTGTTGATTGGTATCGAAATCATTCTCCTTATTTCTCGAGGCATGTTCTAATGCAGTAGATCCATTGATTGGTATCGAAACCATTCTCCTTATTTCTCGAGGCATGTTCTAATGCAGTAGAATGGATCCTAGGACATAGAGATGATGTTGGCTATCCTTGGGATTGACACAACGCTTCCTTCATCATTACAGTTCTTCAAAAACCTGATCAATACAGAGTATATTTATTTGCTGTTAAATCACCAAAAGAACAATTTCAATCTGTTATCATAATTTAATAGTTTTGTTTAACTTGTGAGATATTGAACTTGTGGTAGTTTGTCCTTTTATATAAAATTCTAGTGACAGCACAATATGTCAGAATGCTCAGTTTTAATGTTGAGTAGTCTTTCACGTCTTACAGCTCATATGTTTGCCCCTTTTCTTCTATGATTTCATTCTGATGGATTCTTCACCATTTTAACCAGATAAATGAAATGCTAAGACATACGTCTACACCAACAGTTGCAGGCCTTTTAAGCAACCTTCGTAGCCATGGTATTAGTATTTATGTTCCCTCCCAGACTTTCTCTAATTTAATGCACTGTTTTCCTTTGATATTTCTGCTGTTACTTGGCTTAGAACAAGAACTATATCTTTGGTGTTTAAATACATAAAAATTAATGGTTTGCCTTTCCTTTTAAATAAATCTGAATCCTTTAGGATTGGCAGAAGGGTTTAGATGACATTGATGTGGTTTAATATTGAGTGTATATTGACTGTTGTTTCATGATTGCAGAACAGATTTCTAGCATCTTTTGGTTGTTACATTCAGACCTTCATGAAGTCAAAGTTACATCTGCTCTTGAATATCTGTCCTCTGTGGTGGCCAGTGTAGAGCCACTGCATCAAACTGCTGGTGGAAAGAGAGGGGATTTAGAAAACCTCTCTTTGTTGGAACAGAACTTCGGGAAAGGAAAGCTTCAAGTCCGATTCAAGCGCCGGAATGGGCGTGTTCGTGTGGTGGTGAGTGTCTCTCTCCTTTTCTCTCTTTGCTTTCTTTCTTCTGTTTTTTTGGAAGGGTCTGGTGGGATCTGTTGCCCCTGATTATGAAGCATCAAATTGCTGTAACGGATTTTTATTCTGTTTTTAGAATGAAGGATTTCATATTGATCAGTCAAGCAACAATTTTACATCTGTTTCATCTGAAGATGGGCTAGTTAATCAAATTAATCAAGGCCTTGTGCCAAAGGTCAGTGTGGAGTGCTCTCTCTCTCACACACACCAGTACATGCACCCATGCACATGTGCACCCCCAAGATAGCAGATGTACTTTGTGCAACTTAACTCATTTTTCTGTAACTGGTGCTTCTTTCAACAGGTGCAGTTTAATCTAGAGTTAACAGAGAAAGAACGGATTGACAGGGCTAAGGTTGTACTGCCTTTTGAGCACCAAGGTGTGGAAACGTGGATTGATTAATAGATTTGATTCCTTCACTTGAGATTTTATTTAATCTTAGAAAGTACAAGATGTTTGCTTCTACATCAATTCTTAACCTTCACTTTTTCTTTAGGAGACGGTGGACCTATTCATATCTATGATGGTCGGAGATCTCTTACAGAGAGCAAAACTGAGGCAACTCTTTCTTCAAGTGGGAATTCACAAAAAACTGACTCTGGTGAAGGTGAGATAATATATTTTCGTGATTCAGATGATGAGATGCCAGATTCTGACGAGGACCCAGATGATGATTTGGATATATAATATATACATGCACTGTTCATGATTATGAACTGATGCCAGAGTGCATAGATTGTAAAATATAGTATCTCATTTTCTGGTTGTTTGCACGTCCCTTAAAACGGAAATCAATTTTTATTTTTTACTATTTGACTATTTTAGTACAACATAGGATACCTAGAAAAAAGGGTTATTCCTCGGATCAGTGTGATGCTAATTTTTTGATAAGAGGCAGCGCTGTGCTCTATAAATGGATCCAGCAGACTTTTAAGCATGCAGAGGATAGCAGATGGAGGAAAGACATTAAGTGTTCTACAACAACAATGGACATCTAGGCTAATGGGAGTGCATCCAGTCCAGGAAAAGATGGTTCTTAACTTTGAGTTGTATCCTTGCCAGATGAAGTAATTCCTTTTGCTAGCTGAAGAGGAATGCGTAATGGCCCTGTCCAGCATGCATTTTCTTGACATAAGAGAGAGCTTCAAAGTGGGTGTATGGCCTTGCCCTGATTTTAATGGAAAGGAGTAACCACCACAAGGATCACTGGACTGGTAAAACTAGCACGAGCCCATTGCATTCTCTTCACGTTGGGCAATAGTGAGGGATACAAGTACAAATCATCTAATACCCGGTATATTTTCACTTGTGCTTACTTGCGAGCTTACTCCATAAATATAAAAAGAGCTGTGTTTTGATTTAACATAAGATTGCTATATAGGCTGACACTTGTTGCTCGTCAAGTGACTTCTTTCTAGGAGTCTGGTGTTGTTTGGTATGTTACTGTGAGGCTTCTACATATTCGATCTGGCAGTTTTTTTCGCTTTTCTGAGTGCGCCCTTTGGGTTTTTCCACTGACCTGTATATCTTTCTTAAGCGTGACGAAGAGTGTTGTGAGATACAGACATTTTGAGTAATTCATGTGCTGTCTGTAGTTTTGGATCACCTAAGATTGGAATTCACATAAGATGATTGAGCTCCTTTAAAAGCCGATCTCCATATGTCAGTCGGTATCTCAACAGGCGAAATCCATTGTCTGTAGTCTTGTCTACGCACAGCCAGCCAGTTCCCCGATTACAACATCAGAGAGTACACTAAACGAAGCACCGTCGACGTCTTCCATCAAAACCAAACCCTAACCGACCCATCCTCCATCTCTGCTGCCTATTCCGATAGTGAGGCCCAGCTTGATGTTGCTAAAAGACAAGCTGTTGTTTACTCCCTTTATTCCCTGAAAATCAAGAGCGTCATGGAGTCCAACAATTCTTGCTGATTAGTCCCCGATTTGATTTTGTATCCATTTTGTAATTCGAGGAATTTGATTTTCTTTTTAAATAATTGAAATAATTCTTTTTAAAACTTGTTAATTAACAGTATTAGCCTACAAGATTAATTTATGTTTGTCTGGCTTTCGACTTCACTGGGAATGTGAAGTTAATTAGAGATGTGTTAATGTTTTGTGATGATTCTTCTACTTCATGTGGTAGTTGATGCTGATGTGTAGCTACCACATATATGAGACATGTTCTCATGAAGCAGGATGTCCTGCAGCTACAACATATGAATGAAGAGGACAAGCTAGAATGCCCTCTCTGTTGGTGTTTTTTAAAGCTAGCAAGAGGCAGACAAATCAATTAATATGGTCTTCATGATGTTCGTAAAAAAGATTCGGTTTAGATCTGTAGCAAAGTTCTACTTAGTTATGTGTGGTAATTTGAACAAGTATGCAGGTTGCTTTTCTGCGTGAAAACTTGTCAGCTACTGATATGAACCAGGAGGAAGTGTTTTGGGTCACAATATCGGATGCTGTTTTGGATGTGACCTGTGGAACTTCCTGTGAAGTGCCAATGGTTCCCCAACAAACCTGATGAGGATAGGCTAAGCCGATGGCAAGGCATTTTTAGGGATTGTTTGTGTAGTGTCCTATTATAGAATATTAGGAGGTTTATATGCTATAATGGATGGATTTGGTTGCTTTTTTTGTATTCTCCTAACTCTTGTGGAATAAAGTTATATGCTGTTCTTAGATCAAAAGATGCTAAAAAGTACTTCCATGCTGCTGTTTTGTCTCATTTTAGTTGAGCAAGCATGCTCACACGGCTACAGCTTATGGAAGCCAGAATCTGATGACTGGTATTGATGCAACCAGGGTTGTAGATGTTGATCTTTGGGTTAAATATTAATATTTATATATTTTGATGATACCAATTAAATGAAAATGAATTAATAATATGCTTTGTTGAAAATAAATTTAAAGATTTTTAATGAAAATCACATCAACAAGCATGAAGAATTAAATGATGAAATCAATCAACAAGTTCAAGATACAAAGTGAAGACTTAATTCTTAAAAATTCTTTTTAGTATAAATTGTGTAAATTTTTATACCTTACTTGATAACATAAATTAAAATGAATTCACACACTTTACATTGCATGCATTATATGATTGATATGCATTTAGTTGGTTTAAGATTCATTAAGTTTAAAACTGTCAAATCTAGTTTTTTAAGTTGAATCGGTCGACTACTTGGCTATATCAAGTGAACTAGTTGACTGCTTGTTCATCCTTGAGAATTTGTAGGAACCGGTCAACTGATTATCCTAACCAATATGAACCGGTCGACCGTTTCATCTATCAAAGGAACAATAACAACTATAAAACTACTAGTTTTTGCTAGAAACACATATATAGCTTCTCTAATTACAAAATTAGATAAAGAATTTGAACATATATCATATACAAGCTATTTTAAGAGCAAAACAAATTCAAAATCATTGATCATTAATCATACTCATATTTGTGCATTAAAACCTTCATAATCTTGCACTAGAGTATATATTCTCATTCTTACAACACTTAAACACTTTCAAATCCCTTAAGTGCTATTAAGTAAGCTATATAAATCATAGATTCTGAATTATAAAATCCACTCCATTGAGAGTATTTTGTGACTACAAAACATTTGTAAAAACTTGAGAGTTTGGATAAACTCTTGGCATTGGTGAAATATTATCACCAAGAAAAAAATCTCAAGGAGGGGATATCTTCAAGTGGCGTATAAGCTTGGTATGGATTCATCAAGGACATTGTATCTTTAACTTGAATTAGTAAAAGAATACAATACTCAAGTGTGGTTGGTACTTGAGGTGTAGATGTAGGTTTGCTGAACCACGTTAAAAACTTGAGTTTACAATCTATTTTTCCTTACTTATGTATTTTAATCACTTCAATTATATTGTTGGTTATTGTGCTTAGTGTTTCAAATCATATTTTTTTTTAATATTAGTGGAACACCTAATTCACCCCTCTTTAGGTGTTATTGTTGCCTTAATCCTAAAATAACAATAGATATTGAAGGTTCCAAGAATTTGGGTAAGGATATGACACTACTAGATGGAGATTTAACAAGCAGACTATATAAATGGCTTAATAGATGCTTTTATGGACCGGTATGACTGGTCTAGGCCTAAGATAAGGCTTGGTTGCATAGGCTAAGTAAGCATCTTAAAATTGAGATAACTGGAGATCTGATCATTGGATCGGGATCAATTTTTTCTAGGTGATTCCACATGTAATTTTCTTATAAGAAGCCACTATATGCTTATTGGACCATTGGATATTGTAGAATTAAGCCCAAAAGTTGTTGTGCGGTCTAATTTTGTTATTTTCCTAGGATTTTTTTAGATTTATCATTTTTATTTTGGATTATGTTTTAATTTATTTAATGTTTTTGGACTATAGGTTGTTTTCTAGAAGAGGCATGTTTTCCTAGCCTATTTAAAAGTCTTGTAAACCTTTTGAAGAGGTAACCATCATATTATTTAAATTTAATAGAATGAAATTGTGAATTTAGAGTTCATATCTGTAATCCTTTTTGTTTATTAAATTTTTTATGTTTTCTATACTATTGCTATCCTATTAGCTTTCGCCTATATCAGTTGGTAATTAGAGCTCAACGATCCTATGTTTTATATTGCTTGTTGTGTGCTACAACTTTATAATTTCATGAATAATTATTTGCTTGATATGTGTTGCTAACAACCATGGTAGAAATAGGTCATGAAGCAAGACATGACCAGGGGGGATGAAAAGGCTCCTCTTTGGTAGAGATACATCTAGGAGCTCATCAAGAAGGATATGAAGAGGCAAATCATAGAATTGACTAATAGGTTAAAAGATAAAAAGCAACAAGAACCAACCTAAGAGAATGACCATGAGTCCTTGGCTAATACTGAAAACCAAATGCATGATTAGAGGAGACAACCTTATAAAAAGAAAGAGGTCAGATTTGGGGATTTCAGGCTTCATATCAAACTATTTGAGTTTACTAGAACTTTATAGGTAAAGGAGTTCATAGATTGGTTGAACAAAGTTAAGAGTATTTTTTTTAGTATAAAGAGGTTCCTCATCAAACGTGAGTTAAGTTAATCACAATCAGACTAAAAGGCTAATCATTTGTTTAGGGGGAACACTTAAAGAAGACATAAGAGAGACAAAGAAAATAAAAAATCAATTAATGAGATAAGATAAAGAAGAAGATGAAGGAGCACTTTGTTTTTTGGCTATTTCTACACCCTATATCAAAGGCTTCATACACTAAAGCAAGAGGTAAGTATGTTAATAATTCACTGATAATTTCTACTAGTTAGCAGCTCAAAATGGTTTGGCAGAAATGGAAGAACAATTAGTGACAATGTATCTAAGTGGTCTATGATAGTTCATACAAGATCTATTATGTATCTAGTCTTTATAAATTATTTTTTAGGCCTATTAGAGTGCATCGACAATAGAGAAAAAACATGTTGCTTATTAAAAATCATTAGGCATATTAGAATAATAGAGAAGGGTGACATAATAATAATCAGATGGGTACCACCATATAACCTAGGCTAGCCCAACAAAACCAACAGACGACAGGTCAGGGTTCCGACTTCAGAATTTATTGCTTAAGATATGATAAACTAGGGCAACGAGATAGTGAGTATAGCAAAACAGTGAGTCATCTAAGAAAAAACTTGTTGATAAAGAAGCCTACTAATGTGATTGATCTTAAGTATAATGATGACTCGAGAAGTGATGTAGAGATTTTGTATAGAGATGGTGGTACTATATTTATTATTAAAATAATTTATTAATGCCCATAAGTGATTTAGAATAGAATTGGTGGCATACTAATATCTTATACTCTACATGCATTATTAAAACCAAGGTTGGCAACTTGATTATAGAGTGGTAGCTACGAGCATATAATGTTTGTGAAGACAGTGAAGAAGCTTCAACTTACTATTAAAAATCATCTTAAACCCCATAAGTCAACATAGATGAATAAAGACATTGAGGTAAGTATTGATAAATGCTATATTTTTTCCTTTTATATAGAACAAAAATATTTTTATAGTGTTTGATGTGATGTAGTGTCTATAGACTCGTGCTATATTCTGTTGGGAAGGCTATGATAAATTGATAGGAGTGTGGCACATGATGGTAGGAAAAATACGTACACCCAAAGCATAAAAAAGAAACATATAACATTGGCATCTATAAAAGAGAAGTGGACACAAAAACTAAAAAAAAAGGATTTGATGTTTTTTTATCACAATTTCTAAAGGAGATATAGGGCGAACAAGTAGTGTATGCCCTAGTTACCATTAGTATAATAGTTACGGATGATGATGACGTTGTTGACAGCCCTGAAAAATTACAGGATGTACTGGTAGAATTTACAAATTTTATGGTGGACAAGTTACTCTAAGGATTACCTTCCATGTAAGATATCTAGCACCAGATTGCATTGATTCCATATTCTAGTCTCCCAAATAGACTAGCTTATAGACTTAAACACAATAAAGCCAATAATTTACAGAGGTAGGTTGTGGAATTGTTAGATAAGGGATACATTTGGAGAAGTATGAGTCTATGTGCAGTCCTAGCTCTCCTAGCCCAATAAAATAAAATAAAATGGTTCATGACATATGTGTGGATAGCCAAACCATTAATCGGATCATAATGAACCATATATCCTCGATACTATAGCTATATGACATGTTAGATGAGTTTTCAAGTTCTAAGTTGTTTTTAAAGATTGATCTTAAGAATTGGTACCGTCATATAAGAATCAAACTGAGAGATGAGTGAAAACACATTTTAAAATACAATAACCATTATATGAATGAATGATTATTTTATTTGGTCTGTCTAATACTCCCAACATTTTTATGAGGTTCATGCATAAGATATTAAGGCCATTCATATACATATTTATAATGGTTTATCTCGATAATATTTTGATTTATAGCTTTACTCTAGAGTTTCATTTAAAACATCCACATGTTATTTTTTACATTTTGAGAAAGGAGCAGTTGTATATGAATTGCAAGAAATGTGATTTCTCCACTAGTATTTTTACTTTTCTAAATCTTACCATGTTTGTTGATAGGGTTCAGATTAATCCATCAAAGATATCTGTAATTATGGTGTGGCTGACTTCAAAATGTGTTCATGATGTCCAAAGTTTTCACGGACTAATATTTTTCTATAAGAGGTTCATCTAAAAATTTAGTTCTCTTATTGCTCCAATTATAGAGAGTATAAAAAAGCACACCTTATAATGGCAGATAAGGCTGAATCTAGCTTTCAGTTAGTAAAGCAAAGGATGAATGAAGTTCCTATTTTGGCACTTCTAGATTTTATGAAACTATTTGAGATAAACTATGATGCATATATGTTAGGAATTGAGAGAGTTCTTAGCTAAGATGAAAGGCCAGTTGCTTTTTTTAGTGAGAAGTTATCTAGCTCAAAGAGGAACTACTCCACGAATGATATAAAGTTTTATGCTATTGTTCAAAGTTTTAAGCATTGGCGATATTACCTTGTGCTGAATGAGTTTATCCTAATCATAGATCATAAAGCTATAAATTATATAAATGGATAACATAAGTTAAGTCGTTGACATGCAAAACGGGTGTTGTTTCTACAAAAGTTTTTTTTCACTAAGTCACCAGTTAAGCAGTTTAAACAAAGTGGCTGATACCCTCAATAGATAGGTTGCTATACTCAATACTATATATACCCAAGTGACAATGTTTGATTCTTTTAAGATGGTGTATTCACATGATTATGAATGATTATCTATTTCATAGTTTGTAGCTTTGTATTCTATATTACTCATTACTAGAACATATCATATACGAATTGCATTTTAAGGGACACTTTGGGCAAGACAAGATATTAACCCTAGTGTCTGTATATTATTATTGGGCTAAGCTACCAGATTAGATATCTAGTCTTATGAGGATATATGTTGTTTGTCAGAGGTTCGAAAGAGCCTTAATGAATGCTAGGCTCTATACGCCATTACCGATTCCTGGCACTCTATGGTTGAATGTTAGTTTGAATTTTATATTGGGTTTACCCTGTACACAACGAGCCATGGATTCTATTTTTATTGTTGTATACAGGTTCTCAAGGATATCTCATTTTATAACATATTAAAAAACCATTGACACATCATGGATAACCACCTTTACTTCAATAAGGTGGTTCATTTACATGACATTTCTAAGTCCATGAATTCGAATAGAGATATGAAGTTTATGAGTAACTTCTAGAAAAGCCCGTGGGGGTAAGATGAGAGCTTAACTAAACTTTAATAGTTTATATCATCCTCAAACAAATAGGCAGACAAACATGGTTAAATTGAAGCCCCAACAACTTGCTATGAAGTTTACTGGGAGACAAGTAGAAACAATGACATTTGACCTTGCTGCAAACATACTTTACTTATAACAAGTCTCAAAATTGAACTACCTAATTGAGTCTATTCGAGATCGTTTATGGATAAAACCCTTCTAAAGTGCTGGAGTTGATGTCTATCCCTCATATTGGATGATTAAGTGTCCAAGCTAATGATATGACATATTACTTGCACGATATTCATCAGCAAGTCAAGAAGTAAATCACTAACAACAACACCAAGTATAAATCCCTAGTTGATACTTATCATATAAGAGTGGTGCTTTAAGTTGGGATCTAGTATGGACAATGCTTACTCATGACAGGTTTCCAGTGGACGAGTACAACAAATTGAAAGAAAAAAAGATAAGTCCTTGTAAGGTGTTGCAAAAAATAAATAACATTGCTTATAGACTTTGCCTTTCTAGTCATCTAAAGACTTTTGATGTCTTTAATGTGTAACACTTGACACCCTATCTGGAGGAAGAATAGAACTCAAGGACAAGTTCTCTCCAACCTGGAGAGAATGATGTAGCCGAGGTTATAAAAACTAAAGGTTTTGAGCATTCAAGTGAGGATCTGACCCTACTAGATGGGGATATGATATAAGTAGACTAAATGGATGGCCTAACATATGCTTCTATGGACCATTGAGACATGTCTAGAAAAAAAAAAAGGCCCGGTTGCATTAGGCTAGATTAATACCTTAAAACCAAGATAACAAAAGATTTGATTATTGGATCGAGCTCAAATATTTCCAAGTGATTCTACAAACAGTTTTCCAATAGGACATCACTTAATCCCTTATCGAATCGTTGGAACTCCCAGAATTAGGCTCAGAAATTGCTGTTTGGGCCAATTTTGTTATTTTTCTAGAATTTTTTGGATTTATTATTTTTATTTTAGATGATTTTATTTTAGTTTCCTTAATTGTTTTCGAACTTTAGGTGATTTCCTAAAAGAGGTAGGTTTTCTTGACCTATTTAAAGGTCCTGTAAACATCTTGAAGAGGCAACCACTATATGCTTATATTTCAGAGAATAAAATTGTTAATTTAGAGTTCACATTTGCAATCCTTTTTCTCGTTAAAGTTTTTGCATTTTCTGTGTTATTGCTATCTTATTAGCTTTTGCTTGCATTATATATCCAAAGTGTTGTCCTTCTTTCTTGAGGCATGTGTTAATATAGTAGAATGGATCCTAGGATATAGAGATGATGTTGGCTATCCTTTGGTAGTGGCACAAGGCTTCATGGTTACAGTTCTTCAGAAACCCAGTCAATACAAAAGTATATTTATATGCTGTTAAATCGACAAAAGAGTTATGTAATATTTTTTCATAGTATAATAACTTTGTAACTTACGTGATATTGATCTTGTGGGAGTTTTTTTTTTATATATATAAACTTCTAATTAACAGTATAACATGTCAGAATGCTTAGTTTTAATGTTTAGTAATCTTTAACATCTTACAGTTCATATGCTTGCTCCTTTTCTTCTATGATTTCATTTTGATAGGTTCTTCACAACTTAAATTGGATGGATGAAATGATAAGACATACATTTACATCAACAGTAAGAGGCCTTTTAAGCAACAATTGTAGCCATGGTATAAGCCTTTAAGCTCTTTTCAGATTTCTCTAGTTATAGGCAATTTTTATGATCTCTTTTCCTTTGATATTTCTCATGTTACTTGGATGAGAGCAATCACTATTTGTTGGAATTTATTCAATGTTATTTCATGGGTAATGGTTTGCCTTTCCTTTTAAATAAAGCTGAATCCTTTTAGGATTTACACATAGGATTCCATGGTATTGATGTGGTTTAATTTTAGGCATTTATTCACTCTTATTTCATGGTTGCAATTTGAGTTAACATAACAAATCCATGACTCAGGATATAAGATCGGGAGAACCCCCATAAATGATAGCAAAAAAAAATTGAAGCTCAAGGCTCAATAACCTAAAGTCGAATGATGAAATTGAAAAATAATCAATTTAAAAAAAAACATAAAAAAACTGAAGTTAAATCGAGCTAATCTCTGAAACTAGTGACCTTGATTATGAGATTCAGATCACCTTATAGAAGACAAACACTAAAAATTACTAAGAAAAATCCCTATTCATTCAAAGTTATAAATAAAACAAAACAAATAGCAATCAAAATAATGAGGACCAAATCTGGAATAAAAACTCAATGAAAGATAACAATGAGGGACTAAATTGAAAACTAAAACAATTTTTTTAAAAAAAGATAAAAAAATAACAATCAAAAGAATGAGAACCAAAACTGGATTAAAAAATTAAATGAAATACAATTATGAGGGATGAAATTGAAAAAAGAAAATAAATCAAGAAAATGATAAAACATAAAAAAATAACAATAAAAAAATGAGGATCAAATTGAATAAAAATAATAAAATAAAATAAAATGCCTAGGGATAAAATTGAAAAAAAACCTTTAAAAAACATTAAAAGAAAAAAAAATAGTAATTAAAAGAATGAGAGCTAAAACTAATAGAAATACAAATTGGAGGACACAATAGATTTTTGAAAGGGCTGATGCGTATTTCTAAGTCAAGTGAGAGAAAAGAAAGGAAAAGAAAAAAAACTCACCGAAGCCAAATTGCACCACCTTCATGGATGCGTGCTCTACTACCGTGACAAGGATGACATAACACTTTTAACGTTGTCGCAGATGATGATGTTTGAACATCTGGAGGTGTCACTCGTTGTCCGAAAAGTGCGAGTATCTCTTACTCGCTGGTGATGACTACACATGTGCTACCCTTTTTTTTATTATTTTTTTTAGGTTTATTAAAAGATCTAATTGCCCCTCATTCAATAGATAATTACAAAAAAAAAAACATATGGAAAAAAAATTAAATGCCTCTAACCCTAAGTCTTATTTTTAAAATTTTTTTTAAGAGCAATGTAGTGATTTTATTGTTCATTCAAAGTGCAAAAGACCAAAAAGCCATTTTGCCAAGTTTTAACTATTTTTACTTTTATGGGTATGTAAGTCATTACACAATTCATTTAAAATATAAAAAATATTAATTTATCCCTAATCAATATAAAAATGATGAAGGAATCCTAAGAGAAAGATCTTTTTACCCTTAAGACCAAGTTATATGAATTTTTGTTTGCAATGATAAAATGATAATTTTATTGTTCTAATTCATAGTAAAATGTCTTGGTGCACAATAAATCAATGAGGCCTTTCAATTCCAAAATTGAAAGACAAAATTGAAAAAAATATAAAGAAAAAAAGAAAAAAATCAAACTACCTGAGTCAACTCGAGTTAACTTGCGAAATTCAGAATTTATGTAATGAGATCGAGATGACTCTATAAAAATAAAATATAAAAAATTATAAAATCTAATTTCCAACGAACCCAATATTAAATAATAAAATTGAAAAAAAATCAATTACAAAAAAACCAAAGTTAACTTGAGCTAACATGTTAAACTAGGGACCTAAGTAATGAGACCCAAATATCTTCATAAAAAAATAAAAAAAAAATACAAAACTCCACTTCCAATAAATCCAATGTTAAAGGTTGAAATCAAGAAAAAAAAATCAATGAAACCGAGAATTCCTAAACAACTAAATATTAAAAGATGAAATTAAAAAAAAAAATAATTTGAGACATCTTAAGTCAACTAGAAAATCCGTAACTTAAGTCATGAGATCAAAATAACCTCATGGAAAACAAATGAAAAAAAAAATACGAAGCTCAATTAAAAAAAATTCAATTAAAAAAAGGAGAAAAAAACAGAGTCAACCCGGACCAATCTGCCAACCCCACGATCTGGGTGATAAAATCAAAATAATCCTATAAAAAAGAAATAAAAAAAAAACTATAAAGCTTAATTTCCTATCAACCCAATATTAAAGGATGGAATAAAAAAAATCAATGAGGAAAAACAATCTAAAAAACACAATCCGAATTAACCTAGTTTAACCTGATAAACACATGACATGGTCATGAAATCAGAATAAATTTATATAAAGCAAAATTAAGAAAAAAATTCATGAAGCCTTACTTCCAACTAATGTAATGTTAAAAGTTGAAATTAAAGGAAAAAAAATCAAATCTATAAGACCAATATATAACCTAATAAAAAAGAACTAATTTTTTTAAACAAAACACAATTCCCAAAATAACCTAATAGATAAAAAATTTTAAAAAAAATAAACAACAAAAGAATTTTTTTCCAATAAATAAATATTTCATGGATGTAGCTAAAAATGATTTAACCAACTAATGTTAGTTTTATAAATGATATACTTTGTACACGTGCTACATCAACAAAAATAAAATAAAATAAAATGAATGAATACGGAAGTTGATATCAGTTACATCACTGTAACGTGTATATCTGATGCCATACTTCAAATCCACACCATGATTACTGAAGAAGAGAAACTCTTTGTTGAATGCTGAATTCTATGATCTTCTCCTGATAATTATTTTAACCAATCATCAAATTAGCTTCTTGGGGATATGATTGCATGATTGGTGAAGAAGTAATATCCTCGTTGCTAAGAAGAAATTTCTCACAACCATAGTTAAAATAAAACAATGGCATCCCCTCAATGTCATCAACCATGAAAGAACAGAACCAGAGTGCTTCCATGAAAGAATAAACAAGAGGGCATTTCATAATGGAATTCTAAATTTAAAACAGTTGATTGCGTCAAAATTTTCAATTCAATTGAAAGTGAGTACAATGATATCAATTTTCTACAAAGCAATAATTCAAACCAATCATCATAGCCTACTAATTACCCTAGATACAAGGGCAAAAGAATTAAGGGATAAACAAGATTGGCAGGACCACCAATATATAATGTTTCAAAATTGAAGAAATATCATGCACAGGAGCCATTCCAATACATAATGTCTTGGATCATGAGTCTGGAGTCTGGACCTGGAAATGTAAAGGGGAATTAGGAGAACTTGAAGATATCAATCATGGTGATTCTACAGATGCTACAGGCTAGGGTCTATGATTGAACTTTAAGTAAAGAACATTAGATAATTAAGCTCAAAGTGGAAATTTCCCCATGAATAATCCTCAAATTACTAATAACTCTCCTATATTCCGCTGACATTGTACTTCAACAGACACTCAGATAGTACAAAGAAAGCTCAATGAAGGAAGCAAAACTCACAATACTCGGTTCAAATGAGAGTAGCAAATATAATTCAATAATGCTAAACACTTCAAAGATCTAACAGTGACTCCAGCCATGAAGTAAATTAAACTTGTTGCATCCAAAAACTGGAAAAAAGCCTATAATTCATGATTTCCATGGAGAACTTATTGAGACTTTCTCCAAGGCGTTTAGATCTCTTCCCGTTCTTTATTTAGGCGAAGCATTCTTAAATGGGGTTCTTATTTCTATAAACTTCATATAAATCACGCATGTCACACTCAATGGAATTTTTCAACATTTGTAAGAGCTTCATTTCTGTTTCTCATGACCTTATTATAGATGACTTGCAATGCCAAAATTCCAAATCACACAACTCCAATAGTCCATAAAGAATAATAATAGAAAAAAAGTTCAAAAAATCAAATCATTGCAAAAGTAGGCTATACCTCAGGATAAGATGACCAGTCCAAGATATATGGATGCACTCAGAAATACAAATGAGATTATTCCCCTGCAATTGAAGTCACACACAGAAAAAGGAAATGCAGAATTGTTAAAAGTGCACAAACTCCCTGATCAGACATTGACTCTATCAACCTTTTATGGTCCTGTCAAACGTTAAAAGCTCACCAAATGACTCCCCAACCAACACCGGTACAAGGGCAAGGGCATATTTCTGCGAACTTCTCAGCATCACTGGTGTGGACTCTTCGGGATATTAGATCGTCATAAATATCTGCAGACCATTTATATTGGTCAGATAGAATCAAATTATCAATAATTATATTAATGGCGCATGGTTAATTAAAAGGACAATAGAAGAACAAGAGAATATTCACCATAAACCGAAAACAAACTGTTCATCACACCTGCAATTGCAAGACAGAATATAAGCTAAAT
Source organism: Populus deltoides (assembly GCA_015852605.2). Lineage (NCBI taxonomy): Eukaryota > Viridiplantae > Streptophyta > Magnoliopsida > Malpighiales > Salicaceae > Populus > Populus deltoides. Next base: position 14,954,049 of record CM027573.2, read on the forward strand.
CTCTATTTCATTCACCTTAACAGTGACACCATGGTAGAGAAGGAAGTTCAAATAAAAAAGGGAAGATATAATGGGACAAGCATATACCAATAAAGAGAATGACATATCGGAGAATTCGTACAGTTGTTTTTTCTTGCAGTACCCAAACAACAGCGAGGAAAATAATGAATCCTGAGAATTGGGTTTGTTAAATACAAGATGTGAGTATTGAAGACAGTGGTTATCAACAACAACAATGTATGAAACTATGAATGAATTGTTGATGGACATTCATGAAAACGCTCACCAATACAAAGTCCTCGAAGAGTCCACTGCAAGAAAAAAAATCAAGTGAAAACATACTAATTTAAAGCTTGAGAAAACCTTTCAAATGAATGTCAATAATCTGATACAGATCATCATATTTAGGGATTATAATATATTGCAGAAAATATAATCTTCTCATGTCACTATCTTACATTCTGAGCAATAAAGAGAACAATTAACAGGGCAACAGCCAAGCCACCAGCTGCTATTCTTGCAGTAATGAGATTTGTGGACGCAAGTACCAAAGCCATCCCCCAAAATGACGAACCAAGATCTGGAAGCACAAGGCAATGGCACAAAATGTGAGTGCCACAAGGAAGCAGCACAATAGAGAACATGTCTAAAATCTAGTATCGTAAAAACTAACAGAACAAACATTGGGAGTTTATGAAAAAAAAATTAGTCCAAAGCAAACTCTTCATGGCTCCTGTATAAGCTTCTAAAGCATAAACACTGAGAAAGATAGCACTTTCAAATTGATGTTTCACACTGGACTTGGCAAAATTAAAAAAATGGGCTCCACAACAAGTTTGACTCGCATTGTACTAAGCCATAAACATGTATTGGTTACGGAGGCAAATAAGACTTGCAATTGGAGTACTAGAAACAAGCAATAAAAATTAGGCCCACTGTGATTAAAAGAAAAAATTTCAAGGGCAAAAGGAATGTACATCCTGCAGGCAATATCAACCAGTATACACCACCTCGTGTCTGTGTCACTCCACCTTCATTCGCATGAACTTGCATCCCTTCCACCTGCATAGCACAGTGGATACTAATAAACTAAAGATGAGCATTCCTCAACGGAGATCAAGAAGAAAGTGTGAAATAACAAACATGGTAACTATCTGTAATTAATTATGCTATAAAAAAAAATACAAAGTCTATCCATATCACAGGAAAGAAAAAATAATCATTCAAGGAAAAAATGTGAACATAACAACCAAACAATCAGAAGTCAGTGCCATACTTATAGAACAAGGCAGGATGTCCTTATTGAAAATTTCATTTGCAACTAGCTATAACTCTGAAGAACCATTCAGAAAGTCAAATTAAGGTATGATGGACAAGATGAATAACATTGAAGTCATCTTTTCATTGACCATAGAACTCGGATCATCATTTCAATCAAAGCAATGGCACTAAAGGCAACTTCATGAACTGCTTTTCGAGAAAACCAATTACTTCACTTAATAAAAACAGAAGTCAAAATACCACAGAATCTATCTAACAAGAGCATGTCAAATTGTTGTTTCCTCATGCATAATGGCATGTTGAATGATAACATTGTCGAAATCTATGAATACAAACATCATACATCTGACTCAACTACAAAGTAAACTATATGCATTCTGTTACATAGCTTAAAGTTGTAAACAAAGAACCCAAGTTCTCATTATATTATTCCTTAATATGACGGGGAATCATGAAGTACATTAGAGAATTAATTGTGAAGATCACTTTTATTAGTTAATAAGGAAAAATGATAAACTACATCCTTTAAGCGCCTGAAAACCTCATCTTCCAATAAGCAAGAAAGCATGAAGTATACCTCAATATGCACGCGAATTAACATTAAAAGCAGCAAGCAGCAAACAGCAAGCTAGTTAATATTGGATCAAACAAGCATGAAGCATGTTAATAGTACTGCACAGAATTCCACTTAAACGATGAGTCAAATTTTGAGGGGAGCAATATTACCTAACAGAAAAAGTAATGTGCTTTCTTTCAAACTCCCTACTTGCATCTTAAATTACATATTAGGCCATACTGTTAATAAAACTCAGTACTGAAACCAAAAGCATCTAACTTCCCTGGCCTGCCAAGAACACACAGGGCAAAGAACGAGCTTCATACCTGACCACATGTCAGTTTACAAGCAATCGCATGACTTGCTTCATGCAAAAACACAGTGATGAGCTTAAAGGGTGTCATTATGAACGTCCTCCATAACTGCAACAATAAAAATTCAACAATTCAGTGTCAAAGAACAAGTCCAACACAACCGAACCGCATAAAAAGTGACAAGGGCATCTCAATTTTCATCAATTAGTGTAAAAAACTAGACATAATTGAGCCAATTAGAACTACTCATAACCCATCAAAGCAAATCTTTGACCAAGTTGATTTGATCTTCTAATCTTTCAAAACGCAGAGGCAACAAAAACATAAAAGAGCCCAAGAAGCCAAAACCAAAAACAAGATACAGAAAACTGCACTTACCGCGAGGATAACAACAGAGAAGATTGCAATAGTGACCAGGAAGGAGACCTGGTCACGTTCGCAGCAGTTCTTGAGTTCCCAATTGGGCATTTTCGGGCTTGGAAGGTGAGAAAATGAGAAGAAATCCAGAGAAAAACTACACAAAGTAAGAAACTTTGATGTGTTCGTTTTCTTTATAACAAAAAGCTCTCAATTTTTCTCCAAAAAAACAAGGGTCATGTCAAGTTTTGCTTTCTTGTTGGACCTGAACGTTGTATTGTTGAAATGTCAAGGAGAAGAGAAAGAGCTGATTGCGTGTTGGATAGATTTTTTTAAAAGATTATTTTGGAGCTTAGTTGTTCTTGGTGAAGGAATTAGGCAACAAATAGAAAATAATGTTTGGGAAACCGTGTTTTTTTTTTAATTTGAATTTTTTTATTTAAATTAAAATTGTAAATTGTTTGGACATGTAAAAAAATAACTTTTAAAAAATAAAAAAATAACCACTACACTCTTAAATATTTATGAATTCTTCTTTTAGTAATTTTTTTTCCGGATTTTACTGATTACTAGTGTGAAAAGGAAAAGGATTTGAATATCATTTAATATAATAATATAATAGTTGGGTTTAAACTCGAGGAAATTTCCTTGTGAAGACTTGATTTGTAAAGAGGAGAGAGTCTATCAGCTAAATATTCCAAAATGTTCATACCAAAATTCTTGAATATCCATCTTTGAGATTTTTATTTTTTATTTTTTTCAAGTCAATATATTAAACAAGTCGAAATATGCTGAGGGTAATTTTGTATTTTCACGTGGAAATTCAAATCATGGGGGCGAGGATAAATTATTGGACGTGGCAAAGGTGCTTCCCTTTTTTAAGTCAATCAATGCATGCCATAACGGTTGGTTGTCACGTGTGAAAAGCTCCACTATTCATTAAAATAAGGGCAGGAAGGTAGTGAGAGGAAGGGAAAACAAAATATAATAATAATAATAAAAAAAGGATGCGATTGGAAGGATAGTTGTTAGCCTGGAGGGTTGATTTATGAATGGGTTGTCCGTTGACACATTCCAGTTTAATTGTGTTTTTAGAATTTTTTTAATTTTTAATTTTTTTTATGTTTTTAAATTGTTTTGATGTGTTAACTTTTAAAATAAAAAAATATTATTTTAATATATTTTTAAGTAAAAACATTTTGAAAAATAATCTTTATCACACAATCAAACAAACTCTTATAAAATTTTTAGACTCGGATTAAGATCAATATTTTAGTTAAATCAGATAGGATATTAACATGATGAAACTCCATTAACTTAATTGGATTTTTAGTAATGTAATTGATCCGGTTCAAATATTGTTAGACTAACAATAAAATAAATAAATATAACAATATTGTTTTAATAAAAATAATTAACCCAAATTGGATCCATGACCTGCAAGATAACCTAATAGCTTAAATAATGTATGATTCTATCTTAGGGCAGAAGATATAAAAACAGTAAGAATAAAAATATATTTCTAAATTAAATTTAAAATGAAAGTATAAGCATATATAATCTTATATCCCACTATTTTTATTTCTTTTATCCCCGGTGAGTAATTAAACGCTACTTATTGATTTAAACTATTTTTTTCCTAGGTAAGAGCTATAATAATAATAATAATAAAAAGATAGTTTTTTTTTTAAAAAAAAACGTTACAATCAAATCAAATGTTATTTAGGTAGCCTAATATCACAACATTTGTATATAAAATTAGATATCTTGGAATAGGTAAACCATCCTATATATTTAATATTCAAAAGTGGCGATTTTGGTTGACACGGCAAAGTTCTTCGTTATTTTCTATCCCTGCAACGTTGTTTGCGTTATAACGTTGTGATTTTGGTTCCTAGGCAAAGCAAGAAAACCCAGTCAGGTCTAATACATGACCTGGTCAATGTTGCTAATAAATTTTGTAGGGTGGTTGTAGTTGTTTTTCAAAATTTTTTTATGCTGAAATGCATTTTAATGATTTTTTTTTAATTTTTAAAAATTATTTTTAACATCAACACATCAAAACGATCCAAAACATACAAAACATATTAAATTTTAACAAAAAAAATTAATTTTTTTAAAAACATGGTTTTCACCGCGATCCAAAACAGTTTCTAGGAATCTTTCTGACCAGTTCAATTCTCTGATTATGAGAATTGAGGAAGCCATCAAAGTACAGAAACCTAGTTTTTGGTTATTCATTTACTTAAACCTAGACACTTCTTCAACTTTTGGAGACATCTTTGTCATCGAGTAAAAAAAAAGACAGAAGTAACAGAGTGAGTGCTGGCCCTTTTCTGTTTTATATGTACTGGAAAAGTGCTGACAAATTGCAAGAATTTGTGTGGAAATGTATCCGAAAATTTGTTTAAAACATTGTTACAATTTAAAAGAGTTATCTACTAAATTTTAAGATTAAAACTCTGATAAAATTTAATTTTCATCATTAGATTTTTAATATATAATATTAAAATGACTTGAACAAATTGCGAGTACATAAAAATTGATTGATCTAAACAAATGATTGGTTAATATGTTTTGGCGAAACTTAAACCTTCTATAAATCTATCCCATACAAAAATAAAAAATTGTATGTTGTTTATATAATGAGAATGTTAAAAGTTAAAATTTGGACTCGAATGACACAATGGTTTTAAATAAAAAAATCTTATTTAAAGCCAAAACATTAAGGTTTAATTTTGGTTTTATGATGGGTAATCAAATTAATAGTGGAGAGAATTTATTCTGGTAATTATCAAAATTAATTATGTATAAGTTTTGATTCCAAAATCATTTATAAAAGAAGTTGAAAACTGAGTGTTCTGGGTTAGTTTTTTCTGCACATATTTTACAGTAATTTTAAGCTCTATCTTCACTTATTTTTTTTACTTTGCTCCTCTGGTTTTAAAGCTTTATTTTCTCTATTAATTTCCTTTCTAATCTAGAGCTTATGAACAATTCTTGTAAAGACCAATAAAAAGTATTCATACAAATCATCTAAAATATTTTAACACCAAAATATCTCATTAATCCACCCCATGAGTTTCACAAATAAACAATTTAAGCATAGAACTATCAAACACACATAATTTATTCTCTTTAAACAAGTAATCATCTAGTCTATAAGACTTTCTAAACACTGACTTATCATAAGCAATGTATATATTAACAAAATCATTATCATTGACATAAATTCTTTCACATATTAAAATCTCAACAACTTTATATTTATAGTATAAAGAAAAATATACCTCTTAGATAGTGCATCAACCACTACATTTTTCTTACCTTACTTGTATTTAGTCACATATAGACGGGTCTCAATAAATTTCACCTACTTGGCATGTTGATTCAACTTACTTTATTGCTTCGAGTGTTTTAGTGACTAATGATTTAAATGAATCACAAATTCTTTTGACCATAAGTAGTGCTATCAAGTCTACAAAGTCATCATCAAGGTGTAAAGCTCCTTGCCATAAGTTAGGTAGTTCAATACTGCACTATTAAGCTTTTCACTAAAATAAGCAATTGGTTGCTTCTCTTATATTAAAAAAACTCCAATACTTATTCCTAAGAAATCACATTCAATCTCAAAAGTTTTAGTAAATTCAGGTAATGCTAATAAAGGTACAAGTCCTAAACTTATCCTTTCTTTAAGAATTATTATCTTGTTTAATACTTCATTTAAAACTAACTTTTTGATGATTTTAATGAGTGATGCAACTAGTATGCTAAAATCCTTAATAAAGCTCTTATAAAAACTAGTCAAATCATGAAAACTTATTACCTTGGTTTTGAACTAACAGCATAACCAAAAATTATAATATTTTCCATGAAAAAAGTATATTTTTTTATATGAGCAAATAATGTTTCTTTTCTTAAAACATTAAGTACAAAATGCAAATGCTCAAAATGTTCATCCAACCTCTTGCTATAAACCAAGATATCATCAAAATACACAACAAAAAATCTTTTAATAAATACATGCAACACATGATTCATCAATCTCATAAAAATACTAGGTACATTAGTAAGACCAAATGACATCACCAACCATTCATAAAGTCCATGCTTATTTTTAAAGGTAATTTTTCATTTATCTTCTTCTTTCATCTTAATATGATGATATTAATTTTCTAACTCAACCTTTATAAATATACAAGAACCATGCAATTCATCTAACATATCATGAAGCCTAGAAATTGAATGTCTATACTTTATCATAATGTTGTTAATAGCATGGCAATAAACACACATCCTCCAAGTTCCATCACTTTTAGGCACCAGTAACATCGAAACAACGCATTGACTCGTGTTTTGTATTATGCATTCTTTAGACATTACTCCTCACCTTGCCTTTAAAGTTTCTTTGCCTCCTCAAGATTACTTTGATAAGTTGATCAATTAGTAATTGTAGCACTGAATACAAGATCGATTTGATGCTCAATTCTCTTTATTAGTGGTAAACCACTAGGAATCTCTTCGATAAACACAACTCCCACCATAAATAATTATAACACATATATTATTATCGATATGGCTTCATGTACATAATATATTCTCTCTTTGCTACTCCAAATCATCTTTCTTAATCTGAATATTTAGTGCATGTTGGATAACCAATAATTCTCCCTCAACCGAATATTCCAATCACTAGCGTCCTCAAGTGGTGACATCTCAACATTAGTGCTGTCACTCTTGATCTCAATCTTGTCGTGATCTCAATCTTGATCTCATTCTTTTATTTGGAAATTGAGAAACTATGTATCCAACTCCCAAACACCTATTAACAAGCTTGAAATAAATCAAATGAATATAAAAATAAATTTTTTAAATGGTCACTCTGATGAAGAGATTTACATGGAACAATTCAAGTAGTTTATTGTCAATAGAGAAGAAAAAAATATTTGTAAGCTTGTCAAATCATTATATAGTTTGAAACAGTCTCCTAAATAATGACATGAAAAATTTGACAAAATTATATTGTCAAATGAGCTCAAAATCAACGAAGTTGATAAATGTGTTTATGTGAATAACACAAATAAAGGTTATTTCATTGCATGTTTCTATATGGATGATATGTTAATTTTAGGTAGAAATGATAACATGATTAAGTCTACTAAGAAAATGTTAACTAACAAGTTTGACATGAAAAACTTGGGTGTTACAGATATCATACTAGGAATAAAGATTTCCAGGATATCTGAAGAGATGATATTGTCCTAATATCATTATGTTGAGAAAATTTATAGTATGTATAATGATAAGTCTAAACATATATGTCAAAGATATAATATTTTTAAACACGTGCTCTTGAATGAAATTATTTCAATTGATAATATAAAGTCAAAGAAAAATATTACAGATCCACTAACCAAAGTTTTTAATCAAGAGAGCTTGTGTATAATTCATCAAAGAAAACATACTTAAAGCCTTTAAAGATTAAAGACTTTAATGATAATAATCATTCCTAGTTGATTATAGATCTCAAAATCTATGGTCAAATGAAAAACTAAGTATAAGTGCTAGATGCAACATGAGAAAGAGTGAGTTGTGCTCTTAATGATTCTTATATCTTGACACACCAAGTAGAGTATAACAAAATAATCTTAATGAAATATCACTTACATGAATGAGAAATATAGTTGTTTCTTTGATAATTTTGATAAATGTTGAATTTTCTAAAGCACTCATGAACTCAAGAGTTATTTGGAATCAAAATAACATAACAGTGAGAATCAAATGAAATTTCTAGGTAAAGAACTATATGAATACTATTTTTTTGATTATACAAAAGATGAATAGTTCAAGACATCATGTTCTTTATTTAATGAGTAAATCTAAGAGTATTTCACTAAAAGTTATATATCATGATATAGTGATCTACCAAATTAGTATCTCTCAACAAATTTTTGAGTTGTTTTTAAACTGGTTAAATTTTTTCCATTCACGTGGGGGATTGTTGGAAAAAATTGTTTAAAAATATTGTTAATGGATATATTTAAGGCTAAATAAAAAGTGGGCTCTACTCACCTTTTGAGTTAAAACTATGTTGGAATTTAATTTCCAACATAAGCTCTTTAAAATAAAATATTAACATGATTTAAATAAATTGTTGGTGAATGAGAAATTGATTTTAAAAAACTTTTTAGAGAGGAAAAGTCCTAAGCAAAGTGGATTATGGATTTAAACCCACGTGTGCACCGACCTGGCCTGGTCCAACTGATGCTCGGGTTTTGGATCGGACTTGAGTTTGAGTTTATTGTAAAATAATATTTAGACCATGAAAGATTATTATCTATTGCTAACTAAAAGTTGGACTTGGGCTGGTCCATGAAGAATTATTTCTTCCAGCTCATTGTTTTGTTCAGTCTAGCCTATGAATGTTAACAGTCTCTTCCAAAAGCATTTTCACCTAAAAAAATTTAGATTTATGTACACTATGTTCAAATCTAATTCTTGATTTATGGTGGCTAATAAAAAGTTGGTAATGATGGAAATTAATTCTAATTATTACCAGTATTAATTCTTTAACCTTTTTAGCTTCTAAAATTCACTATAAAAAAGGAGAATGGGTAAAAAAAAGTGTTTCTTACAATTTTTTTTCCAGAATTTTACATTCTCTTCCTCACCTCTTTTTTGGTGTTTTCTTTCTTTTTTATGCTTTGTGTTTTCTCCCAAATTTAAAGCTTAGGTTCACATCGATGAGAGATAATTCAGTTCTTTTACTTTAGTTCAAAGACATTGTCTAAAAGTGCATCTAAACTAAGGTAGTGTTGTTGAAATCATGGGAGACATAATACAAACATTCTACTTGCACAAGTGAGGAACAATAAAACTTTAAGGACAAAGAATTTATCATTGACAATAAAAAAAAATTCATTACTTTAAAGTGCTTCAACAAGGAAGAACCCTTCTTTGTTTTAATTTAAACACATATATATTTTTTTTTATTATGCAAGTTAGAACTTTGAATTAATATCAATTGCAAGTTTGAATATATATTTAGTATACATACTATAATTCTATTATTATTTTTGTGTTGAAAGCATGTTTGCTATAAGTTTTATTTTGCATAATATATGTTCAGTATGCATACTATATAGGCATTTCTTGAAAATCTTTTATATTTTACAAGGTCATAAATTAAATATCCTTGTTGACTAGTCTAATACACTTTGCATAATAGAAGCTACTAAACTGTATATAGAGCCAAGTTTGCGTGTATTTTTGTGGAGATAGATTTTAAACCTCTGATCCGGGTCATAAATTTTCCATGCTAACTCAAATTGGCTCGAGGATTTTATATCATTTTATTATTATGTCAAATTTGATCCTTATTATTTTATTTTTATTTTTATTTTTATTTTTGCTTTGGATCCTTTTTCTAAATTTATTTTATTTTTTCAATATAACCCTTCAACATTGAATTGGTTGAGAATTGACCTTCGAAATGTTTTATCGATACTATGATCCTGGTCTCATGACTTAGGTCACGAGTATGTAATGTTAGCTTGGATTACCATTAGTCTTTTTGTGAAATCTTTTTTACACCGACTATTTTTAGATTTTATCCTTCAATACTAAGTTTAGATTTTTTTTTGCTTTATATTAAAATGGTCCGGCCTCATAACCCGAGTCATAGATTTGCCATGCTAACTCAGATTGACTCGGGCTTTTACATCATTTTATTTTTGTATCAAATTTGGTTCTCATTCTTTTAATTTCTTGTTTTTATCTTCTTCTTTTTTTAAAATTAATTTTCCTTTTTGAATTTCATCCTTCAACATTACATTGTTAAGAATTGGGCTTCATAATTTTTTTCGATGTGGTGATCCTAGCTCGTGATTGGGTCACGGATATGAAATGTTAACCCAAATTCATATCGTCCTTTTTTATATATATTTTTCTTACACCTCATGATCTAGGTCATGAGTTTGCCATACTAACTCAAATTGACTCGAGTTTTTTTCATTTGTTTTCATCCTTTAACTTTAAGTTGTCTTGAAAATCAACTTCAAACTTTATTTTTGACAAGTATTTTTTTTCTATAAGTTATCATCATCACTTTTTTTTAGATTCAGTACATTCACCATCATTGCTTTATATATATATATATATATATATATATATATATATATATATTATCATATTTAAATTTTTGATATAATGGAGTTTACATATTTTTAAATTTTGGTTATAAAGTCAAAGTTTGAGTAATTATTATTTGTAATTTTCCAGTCATCAATGTTTTTTGATAAAGTCTTCAATGGATTTATGCCCTAAATCGGACTTACACCTGGTTGCATACCTATGTCTTAGGGCCTTTTGGGATCGGGTGGGAATAGTAACAAAAAGCGGATTCTTAGAAAGAACAAGAGACCATTAGACTATAGGTATGCAAAATGAATGGTGTAAGTCCCGCTTGAGTTTTAGGGCAATAAATCCATATAAACTCGCACTGTTTCCAAATTTATCTCTTTTCTATGGATTCCGTCTTTCACAGGACACCCATCCCATCTTCTAAAATCAGAAGAATAGTACAAAGTGAAGAGATAACTATTGAAGACTTTACAAAAAAATATTGATGATGGAAAATTCCAAAAATTCTCAAACTCGGATTTATCAAAAATTTAAATATGATACATATATATATATATATATATAGCAATGATGGTGAATGCACTGAATCTAAAAAAAATTGATGATGATAACTTGTAGAAAAAAATACTTGTCTGAATCTAAAAAAAAGTGATGATGATAACTTGTAGAAAAAATACTAGTCAAAAATAAAGTTTGAAGTTGATTTTCAAGACAACTTAAAGTTAAAGGTGTGTGTGTGTAGCCATATATATATAAAAAAACTGAGAAAGAATTTATATATATAGCTCATTAGTCCTTTGAGTATTTTTGTTCCGGGATGACAGACAATGGATAATATCATTATAGCTCAGGAGCTTGTTCATACTACGAGAAAAAAAAAGGTTAGGATGAGAAAAAAAGAAGAGAAAGGGCTTATGATCGCCTTAGTTGGGTTTTTATTTATGATGAACTTCAAGATGCAGGCTTCTGCATAATTCTGCAGCTCTGGTTAAGCCATGTATTCGTACTTAATCTCTCTTTGTATGTTAAAGTAATAAATCATATTTTTAATTTTAATTTAATAGTTTAAGTTTTTAAATTGAAATAGTTTTTTAATATAGTATTTAAATGACTAACAATATGTTAGAGTGTAATATTAATTATATTTTAAAAATTCATCTAATAATTTAAGTTTTTAATTAAGATAATAGCTTTGAGTTGAGATAATAATGTAACACTGTGGAATGGATCTCCTTCAAGCGAGTTTCGTCTTACCAGAGGCATCAGGCAAGGTGATCCTTTCTCACTTTATATTTTTGCTCTGTACAGAGATTTTGTCTTAATTTCTAAGTTTGTTGGGGGTGAGATTTGGAGGGCAAGGTCCCGGTGTCTCTCATCTTTGTTTTGCTGACGATGAAAATCTTTTTACTGGGAACAGTATGCATCAAATTCAGGAGGTTCGAAGGTGCCTGGATTTATTCTGTGCCTATTCTGGTCAGAAAGTCAGTATTGCCAGAACTCGTATTAATTTATTTTTTTCCAAGAATGTCAGTTTGGCCTTGGAAAATTCTATTGTTCAAGCTAGTGCTTTTACTAAATGTGATAGTCTGGGTAAATATTTAGGCGCGCCTTCGTTGCATTTTCGGATTACTAGAAGCACATACCATCATTTAGTTGAGAAAGTTCAACATCGTCGACGTCTTTCGGGCTAGCTGGCCGTATAACTCTATGCCAGTCGGTTTTAGCTTCTCTACCTTTGTATACAATGCAAAGTACTAAGCTGCCCAATGCCACTATTGATAACGTTGAGTGGCTATGTCGGTTTTCTGTTTGGGTTGAGCATAAGGGTCAGCTTATGCAATGGATTGTTGGGAAGGCTAATCAGTTTCGGTTTTGGCCGGATAAGAGAATGGATGGTTTATACTCTCCTTTGATTATTATTTTTCCCCCCTTTTAATCAGGTCCCGGAGGAGATTGCTACAGTTACTGTCAACTATTTTGTCATCGGTTCAGGCAGGTGGAATTCGTCCATGTTTGATCCTCGCCTGCCATTCTGAAAATTACAGCTTTGCCTCCATCTTTTTCAGTCGATGATGATGCAATCACTTGGAGTCTTTCCTCCCATGGTGATTTTATTCTAAATCAACCTGAAAAGCACAAGTGGGGTGAAAGCAAGTGCATTCGGTCTTTAGTTTGCAATTTGCCAGGTCCCCAAAGAATTAGATCAAAAGCTTATGAATAATTGGTTGCGTTATCATAGCCATATTGTTGATTCCCCATGTTGCTGTGATTGTCATGTACTTCGTGATTGCTGGCACGCTCGAGAATTTGGAGGAAGTTGGCCTCTCAGAATAGTGGGGAGAGTTTTTTCCAAGGCTCTTTCGACACATTTTTTTTTTCTCACTTACAGAAGATGTTGGGCAAAGTAGTTTTTGCTCGAGTGTCATATTTGGTGTAGCCATTCGGAAAATATGGAAGTGGAGAAATGACAAGATATTTGAGCATAAAGCTCACCCAAATGTTGGTGCAGCTGATGCTTTAGATTTTGTTTGTGATATTGAAAAATCTCAGCAGTTTGGGTCCTGCTAGCTGCTAACCGTGATAGAGAGGAGCTGTTGGTGTGCTGGAATAATTCTTGTTTTTTTGCTTTTACTAATATATGTTTTCTATTTAACTTTTTTTTCTTCTTAATATATTATATCTCCTAGATATATTCCTTCTCCTTTTCTATTTGAATACTCAATCTTGTGTTTTCTACGTTACATATATATTCAATGCAGCTTTTTTTTTTTATATATATATAATCACAAGAACATTTCTTTTTTAGCACTATTCAACTTCTTTAGATCATTTGATTTCATCACATACAAAAACACCTTAGAACCCTTATTTTTAAAAACAATGTAGGAAAAAAAATGTTTTCTAATTCGCACAATTTATAAATTATTTATTTTAAATTTTAGAGTTTATTCAATAAGACTTCAGTAAATTGATGTCCAAAATGCCTTCACCCCCTTGAAAATTTAAGAGAACTTAAACTATAAATTATTTTTGGATGTATCAATTTGTTATGAGAATAACTAGAAATTTAAATATTCTTGTGCAGGAATCTAAGTTTGTCTCCAAGCTATAATCTACAATATAAAACGCACACTTAGGTTTTGGGTCTGTGCTTCACTGCGAATCAGATAAAAATCATATAATTGCATTAAAAATTATAAACGTTGTTATTATAAAATATTTGAAATGATGATTAAAAAATAGACTAATGTATTAGAATAAATTAATCGACCTCCATAAGCATTAATAAATTAAAACAAATTGGTGTGACTTGTTCGACCAGTCAGTAAACAACAAATTGACTACCTCATTTCAATAATGATTTGGTTAAAAAAATATTTTATCATTTTAGTCTTGTTTAACCCTAGTTTAAACATGAAAACAAAGAACCGTCAAATAATTAAAAGAAAAGGAAAACAAAGGAGTGAAATGAAAAGATGATAACAAACTACATCGACCTGGGTTAACACGTGAAATTTAAACTCAGGTAATGAACGCAGTTATAATGAGTTAACCCGACTGGATAATTTGTCTTTCCTTATTCTCTTCTCATTTAGACCTTAAATGGATTTTAATTGACCACACATAAGATTAAATCTAAAAGTAAATAAAATACTTTAAGCTAAAACTTTGTAAATATGTCATACTTCAACTTTAATCAACAAACAAAATTTAGAACTTCGGTCAAAACATGATCCTAATTAGGCATAATTGTTTTTTAGCTAAGTGATAAAAAATGATGAAATTGTATTTTTTTTATTTTAAGTTAAATAAAAAAATCAATGATAACAAAGAGTTAAATTGTATTGTTTTTAATTTAGTAGAAAAATGTATTAAAAAACCCCAAAAGTTGTGCCATAACTCGTCGAAACAGCAATCCGCATCATGAATTCGACTGAATCTAATATTTTTTTTAAAAATTTATGTTGCATCTAAATAAATAATAAAAATAGTTGCAAAATAAAATCCCCACAAAAAAACCCAGGTGAGCGAGCCCAACAACCTAGTGCATCTTGCCTATTAAGAAAATCTCATTTTGTATTTAAATTTTTTAATATTTTTTGAATTATTATTAATAAAAATAATTTAAAAATATCAAGATATTTTAAATATGAAAATTAGAGAACTTTGTAATATTTTCTTCATATTGAATGAAGGCCCCGTTTGTTTGCTGGAAAGCTGTTTTCTTTTGAAAAGTGAATTATTTTTCGATGTTTGGTAGTGTAATGGAAATTAAGTTGAAAAACATTTTTCAGTGTTTGGTTATGTCATGGAAAATGAGCTGGAAAATAACTTATTAATGTTTTATTTTTTTCAAGTTTATTAAAATAATGAAGAACAAATCTTACAAATTAAAAAGTTGAATGAGAATGAAATTGAAAAAAAAATATAATTTCATAAATTATCTCAAATAAAATAAATAATAATCAAAATAATAGAGATCAAATCTAAAAAATTAAAAAAATTAAAAGATGAAGAAATTAAAATAATAATAATTGACATTTCATAAATTATTTGAAATAAAATAAGTAACAATTAAAAGAATAAGGACCAAATTTGATAGATAAAAAATTTCAATTAAAAAATGATAAGGGAAAAGCAAATAACAATTATAAAAATAAGAATCAAAATTAATATAAAAATTAAATTCTAAGGGATGAAATTGAAAAAAAAATATTCAAAACAAAATATAATAGCAATCAAAAGTTTGAGGACCAAATTTAATATAATCAGCAAATAATATGATATTTCTAAATGTTTCACAACTTTCAGAAAGTGTTTTCCGCCTAAAATAAAAGGAAAACACTTTCCTGGAAACCAAGCTAAATTTTTCTTTGATTGGAAAGTGTTTTCCGTTGACCAACTTGGCCCCGTTTGTTTGCTGGAAAGTAGTTTCGTTTTGGAAAGTGAATTCCAGAAAAATAAATTATTTTTTTATGTTCGGTAGTGTAATAAAAAATAAGTTGGAAAATATTTTCCAGTGTTTGGTTGTGTCATGAAAAATGAGCTGCAAAATAACTTATTAATGTTTTATTTTTCTCAAGTTTGTTAAAATAATGAGGAATAAATCTTACAAATTAAAAAGTTAAATGAGAATGAAATTGAAAAAAAAAATATAATTTCATAAATTATCTCAAATAAAATAAATAATAATCAAAATAATAGAAATCAAATCTAAAAATAAGAAAAATTAACAGATGAAGAAATTAAAATAATAATAATTAACATTTCATAAATTATTTGAAATAAAATAAGTAACAATCAAAAGAATAAGGACCAAATTTGATATATAAAAAATTTCAATTAAAAAATGATAAGGGAAAAGCAAATAACAATTATAAAAATGAGGATCAAATTAATATAAAAATTAAATTCTAAGGGATGAAATTGAAAAAAAAATATTCAAAACAAAATATATATATAGCAATCAAAAGTTTGAGGACCAAATTTAATATAATCAGCAAATAATATGATATTTCTAAATTTTTCACAACTTTCAGAAAGTGTTTTCCGCCTAAAATAAAAGAAAAACACTTTCCTGAAAACCAAGTTAAATTTTTCTTTGACTGGAAAGTGTTTTCTATTGACCAACTTGGCCCCGTTTGTTTGCTGGAAAGTAGTTTCTTTTTGGAAAGTGAATTCCAGGAAAATGAATTATTTTCTTATGTTTGGTAGTGTAATGAAAAATAAGTTGGAAAATATTTTCCAGTGTTTGGTTATGTCATCAAAATGAGCTGCAAAATAACTTATTAATGTTTTATTTTTCTCAAGTTTATTAAAATAATGAGGAACAAATCTTACAAATTAAAAAGTTAAATGAGAATGAAATTGAAAAAAATATAATTTCATAAATTATCTCAAATAAAATAAATAATAATCAAAATAATAGAAATCAAATCTAAAAATAAAAAAAATAAAGATGAGAAAATTAAAATAATAATAATTAACATTTCATAAATTATTTCAAATAAAATAAGTAGCAATCAAAAGAATGAGGACCAAATTTGATAGATAAAAAAATTCAATAAAAAATGATAAGGGAAAAGCAAATAACAATTATAAAAATGAGGATCAAAGTTAATATAAAAATTAAATTTTAAGAGATAAAAATGAAAAATAAATATTCAAAACAAAATATATATAGCAATCAAAAGTTTGAGGACCAAATTTGATATAATTAGCAAATAATATGACATTTCTAAATGTTTCACAACTTCCAAAAAGTGTTTTCCGTCTAAATTTTACAAAAAAATACTTTCCTGGAAATCAAGCTAAATTTTCCATGAAAAATGTTTTCCATTGACCAGCTTTTCTAATGGCAAACAAACACAAGAAAGTTTAGAAAGTAGTTTTCTAAAAACCACTTTTGAAAAAACAAACATAGCCTTAATATGAAACAAACACAAAAAAATTTAGAAAATAATTTCTCAAAAACTACTTTTTAGAAAACAAATACAACCGAAGTTTTCTCGATCTTTCTTTATGAATGAATAGTAACACTCATTCATAAACTTCATTCATGGTGATAATATATAGTCGTGGCCAAACGGTTGAAAACTTTCTAGCTACCGGAGCCTGCCTGAACGAGCTAGAATTTCAGGCCGAGGATATTTCACACAAACCTTTTTATGGAGGAAAGTTTTTCCATGTAGCGCCACACTCTTAATTTCTTACAGCAATTGCGACGCCCTACTCTCCAAATCCACAACGGCGAGCCACCATCTTCAATCGATGATGCAGGGCACAACAACCCAAAGAGCATGTCACAGCAACCCAGATGAGCATGACGCAAGATCCAATTTTTAACATGTATATTTTCCTTCACTACGAGGTAAGGTACTGGGAGTCACCAGGCCCAAAAGACAAAGCAGTTCTCAGCAATATAAATCCAATATACAACCATTCAAAACTAGAGCATCCTTTAAACTTCATTTTACTTTTTATGTATGTATATTTATTTATCCAAAAAAATAACTCAATAACTTTAAGGTTTCAAGATTTTACACCATCTCAATTTCTTTATACTTAAAAGTTATATAAATCCACACTACTTTATATTTATTTTTTATCAAATAAATGTAAATGATGAAATTCAAATTCGTGATTATTTAATGATCAAGACTCTGATATCATATTAAAAAATTAATCTAATTCAATAATTTAAGTTTTAAAATATAATTTATATTATTTTTCAATATTATTAACTCAAGTGCAGCCACAAGTGTTCAAGCTCATCACTCCATTATCTTAGGACTTAGCCATGGAAGGCCTAATTTTTATACGAAGTCTTTTCATTACTTCATCACATGCTATAACACCGTTTTTTCTCTTTAACCCACATTTAATCAAAGATAGATTAGGGATCTTCATGAAACAAGAAGATTATAATTATAAAAAGTTAAAACCCAAGAAAGTGGAGCCCATGATTCATCCTCTAAAGCAGTTAATTGGTACACCACAGCCAGACAGACTTCATATAGATCCCAAAGTTTACAACTCAACTCATACATAGGTTTTCAGATACCAATCAATCCAGTTTAGCTACCATGTTTTCAGCTTTATGGTTGTCAGTCCAGAGGTTCAATCACAAAGACCAGCGAGGATGGTGACAAAACTTGCAAGGTTTCATGGTGGGGTTCTTTCATCTTTGGTAACAAGAGACCACCTTTGTCGGAGTAAAAGATCGGAATTTGTAGCCATAGTTAGTTTATGTCACGTGCCAAGTGGCCATGGATGGAAAAGAAGAGAAAAAATTTCAATAGAGATGATGGAAAAAGGTTGAAAGGAATTCCTTGGGACCATTTTTTGTTGGAACATCAACCATCAATTGTCTTGTAAAGAATCCCAAAAATAAAAAATAAATAAAAAAGAGAAAAAGAAGTGAACTAAACCATCTAATTTTACGAATGAGATTTTCATGATTTCCATCTAATTTTTGCTCGAAAGATTCACCGGTGCAAATGGGCATGTTTGCCCTGGGTTTGATGGATATTTCTTGACCCTGTTTCAAACGGGCCAAGGTGAGGGTGAATTGTAGTTTCCAGGCACAGCATAGATCAACAAAATATGAGTCCAGCAACGAAGGCTAGTTAGGAAACAAGGGTGGGTTCAATTAAAGATTTGTCTCCCAATCTATCACTTTTCTTATCATAATAATAATAATAATAATAATAATAATATTCATAATTTTAAGCAACTCAATAATTGAAATTGATGGTGTTTTAATTGTAACTTAAATTATTGTTCCGAGACCTTTATTTTCTCGGCCATCAATGTCTTGTCGCAAAACAAATTATAGAAAAAGAAAAAGATATTTGATCTGAGTTATTTTATGCGTAAATTATTATATGTATACTGCTTTTTTTTTAATATATGTACATATACTTTGGTGTTTTTCCCTTGTAAGATGCAAGAATATTGGAACACAGTTAAAAAAACGAGTCGGGTTTTTATTCTATTTTCCCAAAAATATATTATATTTTAACATCTAAAAATAACGAGGAATTATATACAATATTTTCTTAAGAAAAAAAATGTCACTTGTATATTAAAATATGAGTTTACTCTTTATCTCTTCTTTGGTTGTAAATTATTTTATTTTAATTCATCTATGTTCATCTTGGAAGTTTGTTTCTTTTTGTTCATTCTCATTAGGATATATGTTTATAATTTTAACTTATTGGTCTTTCAATTTTATTACTTTTAATCTATAATACTTACTTACATTTCTAAAAAAACAAATATGAGTTTTTTAAGGCTTAGACATGCGAGTGTTTGTTTTGATTGTAATAAAGTATGAAATTAATTTTCTATATATTTTTAAATGATTTTGATATGTTAATATTATATATTGTTAGAGAATAATATAAATTATATATTGGAATCTTACCTAACTGTTTAAGCTATCGGGTTGAGACGGTTTTTTGACATGATATCAGAGCCTTGAAGACCAAGCGGTCACAAGTTCGAATCTCATCATCTCCATTTATTTGATAAAAATTAAACATAAGGTAATGTGGATCTGTGCAAGTTTCAAGTTCAAAAGGTTTTCACTTGAGGAGGTGTGTTGAGAATAATATAAATCATATATTGGAACCTTACCTAACAGCTTAAGTTATTGGGTTGAGATGGTTCTTTGACATACACATACATACATATATATATATATAATTTTTTAAAAAATTAATTAAATTCTTTTTCTCACTTGCACAATCATATAACACACAAAATAGTAGAGTTGGTGGTGAGGTAGCTAGAAGACTTGGTCCATGTATATCCCACATATGATTTTTGTATGATAACACAAGTTGATTTTGTGTTTTTTTAAAAAAAAATTGATGTTTTTTATTTTAATTTTTATAGGATAACACGGAATTGGTCTTTATTTTTTTTTAATTTTTTTATGAGATTATCTCATTCTCATGTTCAGGATCGGGGGGTTAGCAAATTAACTAGAGTTGACTTGGATATTTTTTTTCTTTGCTTTTTTATTTAAATTCTTTTTTTATTTTCATCTTTCAACGTTAAGTTGTTTGATAATTGAGTTTCATGCTATTATTTAATTTGCTTTCAATGAGATTCATAATTGTTCTTTATATTAGTTTTTATTTATTATTGTTAAATTTTTTATTTATATTATTTAAATTATTTTAGCTTCTTAAACCTATTCAAGATAATGACCTAAGTCTTGGAATTTCTTTCTGTTTTTAAGGAGCATTTTTGTCGCCGTAGCATTTTGTTTATATTGGAAAAAATTTGGACCACTCACGGAGTAGGTAGGCCCCGTATCTAGTTGATATTACATAGTGTGGATGGGATAATTTTATTTGATTATTTGATACTTATACATATCTTTATCATGGCTATTAAACCCGTCTTAGAAGGACGAGGTCGATCTAAATTTTCGTTTAAATTGAGTTTTTTTAAAAAAATATCAATTAAAAATTAACTTCATTAACCTAACAAGTTGATTTGGTTAAAACTTGATTTGACTTTTAAAAAGAATTGAAATGACTTATTTTAATTGATTTTTATCAACCCAGATTAACTAGTCTAATTTATAACCCGGATCCTAGTTAACCCAACTCTTAGCCCAAATTGGGTGTAAAAGAAAATTAATCTGGAGCTAACCTAATCGACTTGATTAGTTGACTCGGTTGAAAACTTATTTGACTTTTAAGAAAGAAAATTTATAATGATATTGTTTTGATTTTTAAAAAAAATAAAATAACTCATTTTGATATATGTACAATGTAAAATTAAATCAACTAATTTAACCCATAACCCGAGTCTCGAATGAATTTATAAGCTAATTAGGTTTAATAACTTTAATAAGTAGGTGAAATTGCCTGAAGAAAATTAGCGTACCAATTTGTTGTGCTGGTTTTGTAGTAGAGAACAGAAGGACGTTTTGTATTTGAGCTCTTATTAATTAATGGACTTTGTTTGGCAGCTAGTTATAATCTCTACAGTCTCTTTCCAGCCAAAGAAATTAAATGAAAACATGTAATTAAGGTTTTGTTAAGGGCATATTAGAGGTTAAAATTTAGCCTTGTAATGTTGGAGGGTAAATTTACAAATTTTTTACTCAAAATATACACCAAATAATTTATTTTTTTATTCCCATTTCTCCAATCATTACTATTACTCTATCTCTTTTCTGCTAACAATTTAATTTATTAAAATCTTTAATGTCTAACTGTCACTACACCTATAAAACTTATTTTTATAAATAATTTACTCTTTTTTTCTCTAAATTCGTACCTAACTACTAAAATTTCATTGTGATAAAAAAAAAATTGTTCATGAAAAATATTAAGGGAAATCACCTTAATTTTAGTTTTGTTAAAATTAATCCGGATAGTGACCATTCAACCAACTAGATCACTATCATTAGTTGGGTTGATAGGACATCAGAAAGATCATAGGCTCAATATAAATATATTGAAAAACTTGAATTAATTGATCCAATCAATCAAATTTCATCAAGTTTAAATAGTTTTCATTGAATTTAATCTATTTTTTTATGAATTTGATTTGAATTATCAACTCGTACATGAATATATCATTAGGTTCCAAACTAATTAGCATAGTTTAATAACATGGTTTGATAGCATGCCTCAGGAATGCCACAACTCCATTCTGCTAAATACTTTAATTAAACAACTGGAGTCTTCCTTGCCAACGAATGCTACTCCTATACTTAAATTGATTTCTATGTGTTTTTTTCTAAATGCTAAGAATTTATCACCATTCCCATGTTTTTGCTTATCATCTCATGGTTAAAACTATATATTTAATTTTTTTTAAAATAATAATAATAGTTAATTTGTTGCAATTTGGGCTCATGTGGCTTAAATGGCAACAAGCCAACAACCTTTGACTAATAGTTTGGACCTTAGCCCAAACAAAAACATCCATTTTGTTTGGGACTTGGTTTAAATGGCTATGTCTAATAAATTCTCATTCTCGGCATTTTTTTTTTTTGAGGAGTCAGAACACATCATTGCGCATCACCCCATTCATATAATATTTTTATTATTAACTAGCATACTCTCTACATTTTATGTTAGGCAACATTTTTTTAGTCAATGACGACAATGCACCACTCTCTATGTAAGGCAAATACTTCTTTCTCAACAAATAACTATTTTTTGTAACGTATCACTACATTCACCAATTGTTTAACCAGTGACAGTGTCGGCGCTATAATCAATGATAGAAACCAACATTTCCACCAATCAAACAAAACATCACTCTCCACACTCAAGGTGAGTCGACATGACCAAGGTCTACAAATATCCTAGATCACTAAGTGAACGAACAAGCTTCTCATACTCAACATTTCACTACACATATTTTTCTTGATTCTCTTGTACATTATTTATCTCGTATAAACTACTGACTTAAGTATTGAAGAGTTTCTCGTTCCACGAGGGACTTATTTTTCAGGCAAACTTTCTACCACTAACCAAACCCAGCAAAACCTATATAGAAGCCTATAATTAATGGAAGAGAAGCTCAATATGGAAAGACTCATTGAGCCTACTGCCATAAAAGTCTTGATTAATGGAGTCTACAATTATTTCTTATGGAAAAGGTTGTATGCTCTCTCTAATTGAAACCTCCTCGACATCAAACACACCATGAAAAATTATATCAGGGTGGAAGAAGCTAGTATGACCAGACAAAGAACACCCTAATTTCTACTCACAAGCAGAGCCTTCACAATGCCATCAGCTTCCCATAAGAGCATCTATAAAAAGCACCAAGAGCCATATCCACGATCACCTACCATTCTTATAGCTTATAGCTACACTTATGATCACCATATGGATAAAGGTGTTAGCTGTTATCAGAGACAATGAATTTGTGCAATATCCACCTCCCATGAAAAGTGGCACGAACACAAGGAACCTTAATAAATTCTTCCTTTTTCATCGTGACCATGGGTATGACGCTAAGAATGTCACGCCTTGAAAATGAGATAGAAAAATTGATTGCAAGAGTTTACCTTCAACAATTCATGAGAAAAGAGACAAAGTTAGAGCAAGAAACAAAAATAATCTGCACACTTAATGAGCTACCCGAGATCATATAATTCTCAGGTTATTCTATATAGTGTATATCTGTTTTTTTGAATTTTTAGTAGTTTTTCTCCACATTTCCATGTCTCCATACTTCTTTCTAAAACAAATATCCATGTCTTTATTGAGTATTCATATGTGTCTCCAAATCTTTAAAATAACCAGGGATCCTTCTCTGGGTCCAAGGGACCACTTGTTTCCCGATCTTCATGATCGCTTGTCTCTTAGTTTCTGTGATCGTTTGTATCCAAGTCCTCATAACGTTTTGTCTCAAAGCCCTTATGACCATCCAAAATGATTAAGGATTATTCTCCATAAACATTGACAAGATTTAAGGTTTTCTATTCCTTAGCCTGAAAGATATGTAGCCATGAAATAGGGATTAAGTGGAACAGAATTGACTGGGTGGTAGAAAAAGAGACCCATCAGGGCAAAACTACTATAGACGTAAGATATAGAATGGAAATGTTTATACAAAAAAAAAATTAATGTACAGACATAGCAATAAAAGTGTAACTCTTACCCATAGGTTTACCCAATAATATTTCAGTATATAGGTATATATATATATATATATATATATATATATTTTCTTATAAAAAATAATGATTAATTTGTTGTTGTTTAAGCCAAATGGCCCATACGACACAACCTTTTGTTAATAGTTTGGGCCTCAATCCAAATGGCTACACTCAATAAATTCTCACTCCTAGCACATACACTTTTTCCAGTCTCGAGAATGTGACACTATACACTGCCCCATTAACATAATATTATTTATGATTAACCAATATATTCTCTCTTTAAGTACACATTTTTATACAGGGCACCACATTTTATAGCTATTTGTGACAGCATACCACTCTTTATGCAAGGCGGGCACCCTTTTCTCAACTAATAACTATTTTCTTCGAAGTATCATTATCATTCATCAATTGCTCAACCAATGATGTTGCTAGATACTATAATTAATGGTGGGCAACAACATTTCTACAATTCAAATGTAACACAAATCTTCATGTTCAAGTGAGCCAATGTGATCAAGGTTTATAAATACCTTAGTTCACTATGTAAACAGACATACTTCTCATACTCAAAATTTCACTCCACATACATTTTTTTTCAATTCTCTCATGCATTATTTATCTTGTATAAATTACTAATTTAAATTATTTTCTTATTCTACGAGGGATATATTTTTCAAGCAAACTTACAACCACCGGTCAAGCGCACCAAAACCTAGATATACCCATAATTAAGTCCACATATCTTGGCCTAGTTTCGCAACCATGGAAATTCTTATACTATGTGTGAAGTTTTTTCATAACTTCATCATCATGAAAACCTAAATCTCGACCCTCATCACTTTGTTTTTTCCTTTTCTTTTCTGCACTAAATAATGAAAGGCATTCACTCTTTCTCGTTGATGGTTTAGGGAAATGCTAAAATAATTTTACTAAAAATTCTAACACTAGCCTTCCTGTCCCGTCATTCTTGTGCTTTTTAAATTTTCAAAACTAAATTTTATTTAATTTTACTATAATTAAAATAGAAATTTATAAATGATTTAAATTTTGAAAAAAAATCATTAAGTGAATTTTCATTTGCTTGTTCATATGTTTTTTTTTCAAAAACATGTTTTTTTTTATTTGTAGCGTGATTCTTAAATAAAAAAACTAAAGATCATTAAAATAAATATTCATAAAAATGTCAACCATTTGAATATGAAGGAAAAAAAATTATCTTTTCAATCAAAACTCCCTTTCCTTATTCATTTAATTTTTTTTTTTGCCAAAAAGAAGTTTATGAAAAATATTTATTTTTAAACAAAAATTTATTAGAATCTAAGAAAAAAAAAGTTCAATAAGAAATATAAAAAATCATGACCTGATAATATATACATGATAGAAAAAAAATATTAATGTAAAAAAACATTTAAAAAACTTACAATACACAATAGATGTTTTATTCTTATTTTTTTTTATAAATTCTATATATTAGGTTCATATATAATAATTCAAAAATTAATTGTTAATATTATCATAAAAAATATAATCTTATTTGAAAACTATTAAAAGATTGGATAATATTTTAAATATCATTTTAATTATTTTATTTATAGTGAATTTTTTTCAAAATTGAAAAAATAAAAAAATTGAAGGAAAATATAAAAAGAGGCTAGGTGTTAAGCTTGAGAGGATTAACTATCATGCTTGGCCAAAAAAAAAAAGCTCAAATGTGCCTAGGCTTGGAATGTCAATGTTGAGCGCTTAGCCATTTCTTTTTTAAATGAGCAGATGAAATATCATGAGCTTAAATTATCTTTCTAATGATATGGATGACACATTGTTCGCCTAAGAAGATGACATGTTGTCATCTAGTTCAAATTTTAGGCATCTCATATGGCTAGAAAGTCAAGTGTTGGATTTTTAGACCTAAAAAACATATTTTTAACTTGTTTTCACCTGAGAATACCTACAAAATATCCTAGCAACCTTAATGGATCCATTTTAACCCTAAAACACCAAAAAATCGATTAAAGAATCCAGAAGTTAGACTAAATAAAGAAACATTCATGAGCTTTAATCTTTTTTTTTTCCTATAAGATAAAAAGTTCCAAAGCATCTTAATGAATCTTTAATCTTTAAGATGAACTCATTGACATCAAAATTGATCTTTTTCATAACTCGAATGAGACCGACTAAACATTTCTTTTTTCTTCCAAGTTTCTATCTCCCCCTCAACACACAGGGACCAAAATGCAATCAAAATGAAGCTTACTGTCTAAACATAAGATCTTAAATTAATAGGGACCAAATATATAAAACAATTTAAGGACCAAACTAAAGTTTTTTCGCGCCATTGAACAATAAAAGCTCAAATGCTTATATATATATATAATTTTGATCATTATTCTTTCAATGTTTTTCCAACAACAAATTATGGGTGAATAAAAAATTAATGTCAAAGAACACTTGGTTGACATGTTTTTATGAAAGCCAAAACCCTCTACCCTGCATAGAAAAAAAAAGTGATTTTCTTGTTATATATATAATGGGAAGTTGAAGAGTCATAATTGAGTCTCAACAAAGTAGCATTTGTTTAACTCATAAGCATGCACTTGACTCAGCTCCAGCTCGGGCTCAAGCCCCGGGTTCAAGGTTTAAGATAAGTCTTGAACTTGGGTTTGAGTTTGTTTTTTGCTAAACTATTTTGAACTTAAATTTGAGTTTATTAGAAAATAATTCTTTAGCCCATAAAGAATTATTTTTTAGCCCATTTATGGATATCCATTCTATGAATAAAGAGTTTGAATAATTATTATTCTTCATTTTTTTTTGAACAGTTTTTTAGAGGAAAAACATCTAGTTTTAAAGCTAAAAAAACTTTCTCGTTTTTATTTTTTTTTATGGTAGGTAATAAAGGTAAAAGAACATGAATTAATTTTGATAATTGCTAGAATTAATTTATCATCAATTTTGATTTAAAAAATTAGTATAAATAAGGGTTAAAGAGAAAATGTTCTAGATGCCTTTATTGTAGCTCTCTAGCCTTCTCCGTGCCTCTTTTTGCTCTATTTGTTACCATTTTACTTGTCTAACCTGGTGCTCAAGTCTTACTCTTTATAAAGATTTTTTAAGTTTTAAATTTTTTTCGCTGATTAATCTTGCTTGGTAGCGCATCCAAACAAGGAAAAGTTATTGGAATCCTAGAAAGCTAATTGTATAAGTGTACTGTTTGCACTAAGTGAGAAGAAATAAAGTCTTAAGAAAATAAGATTGATGATTGAAAATAATAAATTATTTTTTACTTTTGATTTTAAATTTTTCAAAAAATAAGCACCTTACATCTACTTTTATTTTAAATTAATCTAAAATAGTCCTTATATGTGATAATATCCATACTATGATCTGTTACTATACGTTTTATGTTTGCACTGAGTGAAAAGAAATAAAGTTTTAAGGATGTAAGATTGAAATTTGACAATAATAAATTACTTTTTACTTATGATTTTAAGTTTTTCAACAAGTAAATACCTTACCTCTACCATTGGTTTACATTAATCTAAAATAATCTTTATACGTGATATACGCATATTATAATATGTTGCTATTCAAGTTAAATTATATACACTTTTTGATATGCTTGGAATGCATGCTATGTTTTTATTTGGATATATATTGCAAATTTCTTTAATTATATAAATTATATATTATATAAACTAAACAATTTTTTATCTCTGGTTTAATTATAGCGCACATTTAACAATGATGTTGTTATAATATCTTTACTAGATTAACTTAATATGAAATGGAATGACTATCATGATCATACTTCAAAGTAATATGCAAGAAATTACTTTGTCATCAATTTATATCACGTGTTAATTATGCCACTTTCAGTGAAACATATCACAAACCACACAATTATTATTATTATTATTATTATTATTATTATTATTATTATCTGGATACATTATTCATACCTAATCATTTATGTGTTGTCGGCATTGCACCCGGTGGAAGTGTAAGGAGGAAGGAAAAAAAAAAACAGAGAGAGAGAGGATGACTGAACACTTTACACCTATTTGCAAAATGTTCGGTGTGAATTACTATAGCATACCGAATAATTGTACATACATAAGCAGGTTTAGTGTAATAATAGTATATTTTATAGTTTTTTCTTAGTGAAATAATATTAGGTTTAAATAATTGTAATTATAATCATGTAATGGAAAAACCTACAATTAACTATTTTATTATATATATATATATATATATATATATATATATATACATGCACGCACGTAGATCCTTCACTTTTTTTTTTATGAAAAGTGAAGTAGCTAGTTTTTTTTTGTTTTTTTATTGAATTTTTTTTATAACCAAATTAGATGAAATTGGGTTTAAAATTGAGGTAAAAATACAAAATTAAAATTAAGATGATTGAAATATAAAACACAAAGAAATTATATAATTAAACCTAGATTCATAACAATTTTCATTAAATCCAAAAGTTTATTTTCAGTTCAGCTTTATATTAGAGAAAAGAGAAAGAAACTTGTAGAAAAATAAAAAAGAATTAAATTGTTGGTTGTCAAGATTCTAACAACAAAAATATTTGTTTTTAATGCCAAAGGCTTTCATTCGACAAGAAAAGTTTAATAATGATGATTTTCCCTCTAAACATGACAGGATAGGTAGATCTAGTTTATTTTTATTTTTAAGATTCGGTTTATTTTTATTTTTTGAATCACTTTGGGTTATTTTGGGGTTGTTGAGTGGTTTATATTGATTTTTATAATGTTTTTGAGGTTTTTTTTGGAATGTTTAGAGGAAAAAGAAGTATACATAATTTTTCAGTTACCACAGTTATGGCTAAATTATGAGAAAATGCAAGCGACAAGTCACAAATTAATTTTTTAAAAACAATATGAGTGGAAAAATAGCCTGGCATGTTTTTTGTTTTTTCATTAATTTAAATTTGTATATTGTTTTAAAATTAGTTAATTTAATATATTATTAGTATATTAATTTATTAAATTCTTAAATTCATTAATAATATATTTTATTTTATTTTATAAAATACCATTCTTATTTTTACTTTAGTTTCAAACAAGAGTATATCGATCTTTTATAATATTGTGAATTTTTTTTAACAACTCATCAATTGGATTTTGATGAAAAAATACATTAATGAGAAGTTAGTTTGATAAATTTAATTAATTTTTTATTTATAGATAAATAACTAAGAGAACCATCTTTCTTAAAAAATGAAGGTAAAACACCTTTGTTATTCATTAAATGAGATATACATATTGATTTATTTTGTGATTTTTGATGCAGCAATATGCATCAAAAGTTGTATGAATAATTCCTGGGGGATAGAATTTGATCCTAATCGATTGAATTTATCAAGAAGGATTAATTTTTTAGATCAAGTTATTAATTATGAGATCTTGATTCAATTTATCAGATTTATGATATATTTTAATATGAAAATAAAGATAATATATTTATATTTATTTATCAACTATCCTAGCGGATGAGTAATATCCAAAATAGTTATTTATAATACTATGCCATTTGTAACAATATGTATTTTTGTAAAAAAACAAATTAATTAATATCCACCCTCTTTTGTATATATATATTTTTTTGCTTTATATTAATTTTTATTTCAATTTAAATTAATATTCTCTCTTATTTTTTAAAAAATAAATTTACATTTTTTTAGATAGTTATTATTTTTTAAAGATGCAACTCATTTTCAATAATGAACTTATAACTCTTTTTATTATTATTATTTTATAATAACTTATAGTTGGTCAGTAGTCTTAAAAAGTAAAATAAAAATAACTCATTTTTGTTAATATTAAATTAATATAAAAAGGAGATTCGGTTCATTTTCCTTTATTTAAAAAAGGATTAAAAAAAACGCAACTCACTTTCTGGAGGGAAAAAGAGAGAGAGAGACACATCAAAAAGGCACATCCATATCTTTGAGAGAGAGAGAGAGAGAGAGAGAGAGAGAGGAACTCCATGATTATAATTTGATAGAAAGGGGACCATTTCTGAACAACCTAGTTAACTGTTTGGGAGTAGAGGACGGATAAAATTTAATTTTTTTTATTTACAATTAATATTTTTAAATAATTTTAATGTGTTGATATTAAAAATAAAATTTTAATATATTTTTTAAAGTAAACTTTAAAAAACAACCAGAGTATTCTCCAACGAGATTCTGATAATTTGTGCGAGATAAATTCAGGTAGAAGTCCTGGCTGCCAGCTCGGCAGTCTTGCATGAAAAAATCTTAAAAGAAACGTTACAAGTGACCAAGGTTCTTGTATGTTTTTTCAAGCCTTTGCAATCCCTCCAGGGGCAGAGACTATACTGTCCACTTATTTTGCCATTGTCTGCAGGCAGTGACCGGATGATTTAGACTGTGGGGGATCTCACAGACATGGGTTTGGTTGCCTGTATGATCCACCAGACAAATCTGTCAGAAAGCAATGGTCATTCTGTTCACAGCTATCATGGAGGTGGAGGTGGAGGTGGTGGTGGTGGTTCACCTGCAAGCTGATGGTTTGATAGCACTAATTTATGTTGTGTTTGTAGACAAAAATCACCACCCCACTTTTCCTCTTTATTTATTTCTTAGCTTAATTCTCACTTCAAATCTCCCTCTTCCATCAACAAAAGTTAGAAGTGACCATAATTGGCAGCAGATTATTATTTCTCTAACTAAATTATTGTCCTAGAATGAGATAAAATCTGTCTAAGATCTTTATGGGGTGTGTGAACCCGGTCATCATTGACTGCAAGCTCATGACTCTAATTCAATTTAGAATACCATTTCGATTATATGTTAATCTAGAAAGAAACCAAAGGGATAGTTAATTATTTTCTAAAAAATTATCACAGCCATGCATTGAGATGTGTCCGGCAGTATCGGCAGCATGGTAATGACTGATTTTTAAAGTATTTATTTTTAAAAATACATTAAAATAATATTTTTTATTTTTTAAAATTTATTTTTAACATTTAAAATGATTCGAAAACACACATAGAAAAACAAACTGTTAAAAAAATAACAGTCATAAGTCATAGAAGGTTAAGAAATTAAGTTGTCGTTTCTGAAACTACAGGGACTCAGTTATTATATTGCTAAAACTACATGAACTAATTATTATTTATTTCTCATAACTAACAGCATTCAAGTCTGATTATTAGTTCTGAAGTCTCTCGACACGTCCTCTTGTTATCTCTTCTTCTCCCTTCAAACAGTAGTGAGTAGACTTGGTCTCCGTCCCTACCTAAGATCATTTATCACATATATAGTTCGTAGGTTCCTTCATCTCTCCATTGGATCCTGGATTAGTTATTGCATTCTTTTTCCATGTCCTTGTCTTCATTTTTCATTGATATCCCAATATTGAATTGCTTTTTCCTGAAACTCTTCAGCGCTCCCTTTCCAAATTTTAGACACCGAAGTCTTCTATTATCTGCTTGTTATTATGACTTTTAAATGTAGCTTTTGTTAGGGTCCAGTTTTGAATGCTCCTTTCTTGATAAGAAAACCTCAAAGTTGGCTGGCTGGCTGGCTGTCTTCAATTCTATCAGGACATTGGTTCTCTTGTTTCTTGATATGATCACTGTTGTTGCTACTGCGTTTGAATGATTTTCTTGGCCTCTTTGAAGGGTAAATCAAGAAATGGCAATTGAACTTTGCTCGGATAGTTCTGCTGGTGTTAGTCCAAGAATTTCGTTTTCTCATGATCTTTGCATATCAGATATTGTTCCTGTTGAAAAACGCCCTCTGCGACCAAGTTCATTAGGCAACATTGATTTCGACTTCTGCGTCCGAAAGAGTTTCGACCGAGATTCATCGTCTGCGGATGAGCTTTTCTCTGATGGAAAAATTCTTCCTACTGAAATCAAGAAAAAGACTGCTTCTGCAAAACAAGTTGATCCATCTATGCCACCAGGACAAGCCCTACAAGATGATGTTTCGAGTAATGATGGCTTCAAGAAAGATTGCTTGAATGAAATGAAGAGTTCAAGTTATGAAGAAGAATATCAGAAGCAAAGTTCAAAGTCATTTTGGAGGTTTAAGAGGAGTAGTAGCTTGAATTGTGCTAGTGGTTATGGAAAGAGTTTGTGTCCTTTGCCACTCTTATCACGAAGCTATTCTACTGGTTCTACACCAAGTAGTAAGCGAGCACCACTAACCAAGGACACCAATCATAAGCAGCATAGACAATCATTTCTCAAGCCATCACAATCGTCGTCTTCCACGAATTATCAAAAGCCTCCATTGAAGAAGAATTATGGACCTTATGGCAACGGTGTTCGCGTTAGTCCGGTTTTGAATGTTTCATCAGGGAATCTATTTGGTTTAGGTTCAATCTTCTTCAATGGAAAAGATAAGAACAAGAAGAAGTGACTTACACAATGTGTGATCTAATTACAAACTACTTTCAGCCTAAATTAAATGTTCTTTTTTTTTTTTTTTTTGGGGGATTGGTGTTTTTTTTTTTTTTTACTTAATTTTTGTTTACTTGATTTGCGCTTTGAGTGGTACTAAAGATAGAAAATTTGAAAAGATCAGTGCCATGAAGACAAAGAGATTGAAAAGTGGGAAGGGTTTGAGGGACCAGGAAAGATGACCATATAATTCAAGGCACATGGTTTTGGAGCAGAAAATGACAGGTAACCATTGCTTTCATGGTTGTCTGTGTCTGCTTTTGGTATTTGCTCATACATGGTGTAAATAATTTGATTTTGGTTTATTCTTCCATTTTATACAAGAAGAGATTTTCAAGTTTGTGGGAATGATTCTATTACATGAATTGGTGTCTCATTGTTTCTGGTTGGGGAGATGATGAGCTGGTTGTTCTTGTTTGGAAGTTTAAGATCTATGACTAGTTTCAAGATGAATTTTCAACAACATGAAATAAATATGCCTGCCCAGCTTGCCCTTTTTAAGGTATGATATAAAGAAAATGATATTTGATTTTACTTGAGCCTCCTTAAATGTTCCTTTCTCAGAGGAAATGTTTCCAGTGTTGCGCTTCAATCACTTGGCTTCATCTTTTTCAATAGCAAAGATAAGAACAGTAAGTGTCGTATGTATGTGTTTGTTTGTTGTTTTCTTTTTCCTCTTGCCTGCTTGGCAACTAGCTAGTAATCTTCAATGTTTTTAAGAAAGTCTACTGTATGAACTACATAGACAGCATCTCAGACCTGAAAGAGCTGGTAGTATGCATGAAAGGAGGCCCAAGGGAAGAGCTTAATAATGGCACATGTTGTGGGGCACAAATAAAGACATGTACCCTTATTTCATGCTTGTCCCAAGCATCTTGTATTCTTATCTCATGTTCATGGCGTCTACGCTTCAATATCGCTTCCTCTCCTCCGAGTGCTCATCAGTCTCTGTCATGTTTTGCAAAGTTTTAACATGGTATCTTCAGCTTTTGTGTTTCCATCTTAAAAAAACTAGTGATCCCGCAACAACCGTGTGGATCCCAATTTTCACAACCATCCTTCCAACTACATTACAGGCATTATGATTCGTGCAGTGAAGATTCCTACCTTATGCCTGAGTTTTATAAAAATAGACCTCAACAAGCAATCTACGGTCTGCATTGACTTCTAGTTCTACCTAACATGTGATTTTAATTCATATATACGTGCTGCCATAACATTCTCTTAGTAGTGCTAATGTGTGAGAGTCCCATCCACATCAAGCACCGCTTTTCCCTCTAACCAAATCTTTCAACAATTTGAAAAGCTATATTATGAGAAGAGAAACCTGGCATCAACAGCTGTTTTTCCTCTGGGGGTTGGAGCTTTGAATGCTATTCAGGGTAACGGTGATTCTGATGTCTGGTCCCAGGGCATCAGTTCTGCCCATGTGTAGCTACCAGCACACAGCAGGTGTGGCATGGTCTCATGAAGCACGATGTCCTGCAGTACAATATGTGAATTAAGAGACAAGATGCCCTGTCTGTTGGTGACTTTTTAACGCAGGTAGCAAAAGGTAGACAAACCAATAAATATGGCCTTTATGATGTTAGTCAAAAATGAACTGCTTCCATTTATCTTCCTGTGTTCATGAATCTTTTAACTAGCACTAACTTATTAGAGTTCCATTACAGTGCTTGTTACTGTTAAAGTTGTAACTTTTTCTCTAGTTTGAAAATGGTTTCGGGAGTAAATAAAAATCACAATGGACACACATAAAGCTGACAAGGTATGGATTGAATCTTGATCTCAAGTACTAGGTATATAAACTGACAAGGTAGATGGGCTTGGATCATACATGAAGTTTCACCCATCTTTTTACGTGTTGATCACCCATTACCGCTCCAGCAACTCAGGATGCCGGACTCCTGACACCCCTTGTCGCAAACAGGACTGGGTCTTTTCACATCTCTTGATATTTCCTCTTCATGGCAAACGGAAGGAGGAACAACATTTGTTTTCAGTCTTTTTAAGTAGCTCCATTTTCTACCTTCTTCAATTTCGAAAGTAGTGATTTCAAGTTTTTACACTGTTTTGTAAATAGATTCCATTTCCGATCTCCTTTCTGCACCGTTGTATTTGGTTGAAATATGATGGACTTCCATTCTCCCAGCTAGCTTGCCATTAAAGCCCTTACGTTTAACTACAAAACAGCCAGCTTTTTGGTGAAAAATATTGCTGTGCTTTCTTGAAAAACTGCGAGCAATGGCTAATGAGTTATGCTCCGATGATTCCTGCACGTGTCCCAGAATCTCATTTTCTCATGAATTTTCCCAAACAGACGTTGTGCCGATAGAACAACGTCCTCCCCAATCAAGTTCATCGAATTCCTATTTTCGCTCTCGCAATGACACCATCAATCCAGAATCTCCGGCATCAGAGGAGCTTTTCCTCAATGGAAAGATCATTTCTATTGAAATCAAGAGTATTATTTCTCTCTCAAAGCATGTACAAGAACAACCTCTAAGTCCACCTCCACAACCATTTCTTGATGCTACCATAACTAGTAATGATTCAAGGAATGATCAGGGCTCAAAGGTAATCGAGATTACTACAAGCAAAGAAAACAGCAATTATCAAGAGTTTTCATCCTTGAAGGAGCATTTCCTTGATGGAGAAATCATTATTCCTGTCAAAATCAAGAAAAAGAAAAATATCCCGCCACCATTTTCACCTTTAGGCGCATTTCTTGATGCTGATGGTGACATTGATGAAGATATCTGCAAAGGTTCAAATCAAGGGATGATCGAGAGTGCAAGAAATAAACCACCGGATGGCCACGAGAAAAAAAATTTGAAATCATCTTCACGTTCCAAGATGAGCAGTAGCTTGAGTTGTGCGCTAGCATATATGGAGGGAGCCCATGCCCTTTTCCATTATTCTTTTGTCGAAGCAATTCTGAGGTGTCTGTACCAAATGTCAAGCGAATGCCATTGTCGAAAAGGTTGTCACAATCATAAGTTGAATTTGTATAATTGGATGCTCTTTGCTGTTCTCCAATCCATTATTATTTTCAATTTGTTTTTTTATGTTGGAAAGTATTTTTATAAAAAAAAAACATAATTTAATTTTTTAAATTAATTTTTTTAAAATTATTTTGATGTAGTGATATTAAAAATAATTTTAAAATAAAAAATATTTAAAAAAATAATCACTGCCACAATACTAAATTACCTCTAAATACTACATTAGTCTTAATATTCTGATAAATTATCATTCTAGCGATAACAATATTCTTGAAAATATTTTACCATGAAAAAAAGTTTAAAATTTGTTTAAATTGTAAGAAAATAAGAGCAGGAAGCGAATATAATTTTTTTAAATAAAAGTATATAATTCTTCAAAACTAATTCTACTTATTCCATGCAATAAAAAAAAAACAAATTATTCCCATCAAGATTACCAGAATTTTTCTCCTTCTCATAACTGTGGCTAATGTTTCTTTTTCATTATTAATGGGAGGAGGCCATTTATTTAATTAGTACTTCCTATGGCCTTTCTGTTCCTTACACTGATTTTACTCCTTGTGGTCCAGCTTCAAAGATTACGGTAGAAGTAGTGATTTAAAGTATTTTTTTATTTAAAAATATATTAAAATTATTTTTTTATTTTTAAAAAATTATTTTTCACATCAAAACAAATTAAAAACATAAAAAAATTATTTTAAATAAAAAAATTAAAATTTTAAAAAATTGCAAACACACTAAAAACTTGCTGTCACAACGCAAAAATTGTGTGAATTGGATATGAATTTGGGCCTCACTGGATTGAAATGTTGTTAAATTGGACTTGGAAGCCCAAATAGATAAGAGAAAGGTCCAGAAAAGGAATTTAAAACTGGAACCAGTAGAAATGCTTAATTTTGGCTAAGGATGGTTCCAATTAGATTTTGTATATGAATTTGTAAGCAGAAAATGTGATCTAGTAGACATGATTAATTTTGCGTTGACTTTAAGAGTCATTGGGAGCCTACAGTTTTTCCCCTCCTTTTTATTACCCCTGGAATGCTGTCATGTAATTTAGCTAGAAACTAGGTTGGAATTAAAAAAAATAATAATTAAATCAACAGTGAATTATATATCATTGTTATTAAACCTAATCTATAGGTCAACTTTAAAATCTTTCCATCAACTCCTTATCTGGTTCAAATTTAAAATTAAATCGCGTGGAAGTTATTTCTATATGTCGACTAGGTAGATTCAACAAAAAAGAAACAAAGTTAACTCTAGTCAACCTGTCAAATCAGTAACCCGAGTTATGGACTCTACTGATTTGAATTAATTTTTTATTTTATCATATGATAAAAAAATATAAAAATTAATTTATCATCAATTTAATATTGAAAAATAAAATTAAATAAAAACTTGTGCTATGTAAGGAGTCGTTCTAGATACGGGCCAAAACTGTTAAGTTCCTGAATATCATACATGCAACGGAAAACAATAAAACAAAATTTTTCAAGGACCCTCTAGTATCTCGTTACATAAATCTAGAGTTGTTTAGAAATTTATTACTTGAAGATTTGACCTGTTTTGGTTTTGAATAATTTTTTAAAGGTTGAGTTGTTGCAAACCATAAATCATCTAATTTTTTGGCCTCCAATGATAATCCACACGAACCACAAGTGAAAAATCTTTTAAATTCCTATTTAGAATAGAGGGTTTGCTATGCTTAGAGTGCTAGCTCTCTATTATGTGATTTATGTAATTTTTTTATCTAACAGACAACCACTAAAAAATAAAAGGTATAGTTTACTATTTATAGGGAAATCTGACAAACCCTATAAATTGGAAAAATATTAATTTTTCCATGGAATAATATTCATATATTAATTCAGGAAAATTTTAGAAATTAATCCAATCAAGTCTTTACTTGATTTTTCTTGGTCCATAAATATAATCTCTGTATTAATTATATTTTAGTTCTTCATTTCTAAAATATATTTTAATCAAGTCATATTTAATTAAATCATTTTAGTTTAATTTTTAACGAAGGTGTCCCTTGGATTTGTCTGAGCAAATTTCTAAATAATTTTAAAAACATATATGATGCATCAAGAAAAACTGAATAAATTTCGTAGATGATACTCCAAAAAAACTCTTTAATCACAAAACTAATTCTTTGAAGTTATCAGTCAAGCTCCTAGTTGATGTCATCTCGTCTAATCTCATCTCCTACTCCTATCCATTTTTGTGTGATCAAAGCCAGAGTCGAAAAATCTACATGTTTTTCGATTCGAAAACAAGAGCTTATCCACTTGGTTTGTACCAGAAAAGGGGGAAATTTTATATAGTGGGGTTCCTTGCAAAATTGGACCTCGAAAATGTCTTCAGCTCATGGAAAACCAGCGTTTGCTAGCATCAATTCAAATTCAATGTGACCTGACAAGATAACATCTTTGTTGGCTCTAGCTTTTCCATCAATTACATTTCCTCATGACTTTACATTATCAATAGTCAGAAGTGAGCGATTTACTGCTTCGAGTTCATCATTGAACATTGTTTACCATATGATGAACCAAGATTTCATATATATATTTTTACCAAAAAACCATTGGTCGAAGAAAAACTTACGGGTATAATTTTTTTGAAACACAAACACGCCCTAATAAAAACGTGTTAGGTCTGTCGCTAGCCAGATCCAGTCGTGATTGGGCCCCAAGCATTGGGTCTAGCGCTGGTTAGACCCGGTTATAGATGGGCTTGACACTGTACCTAACCTATGCACGTTGGATCTGATGCTGTCCAGACTCAAGAGATGATTGAGTCTAACATCATCAATTCTATAGATTTTCCATAACACGAACACGCTCTAATAAAAGCATGTTGGGTCTATCGCTAGCCAGACCCAACTACGATTGGACTTGGAAGTATGCTAAGCCCCAAGCGTTGGGTCTGACGAGGCAAGACCCAACCATAAATGGACTTGGCAATGCACCTAGCCCGTGCACGTTAGATTTGGTGCTGCCCAGACTCAAGAGATGATTGAGTCTAACATCATAAATTCTATAGATTTTTATATAAAATTCATAAAAGAATTATTTCTCAACAAATATGCTTAATTAAGCAAGTCTATACTCCACCAAGACCATTGGATGAATTAAAATCTTTCATGGCCAGTCATTTCTCCATGTTTTACCTGGATAAAATGAGTATAATACAACTCATAATGCAACTCAAAATATCACAAAAATGAAGTTACACTCTAGCCATCTTTCTCTATAAAAGGACAAAACTCATAAGCTATAAATACATCATGAGACCTTCAGAACAAATGTTCACAATCTTCATTTTCTACTGCATATATATTTTCAGAGTATCTTTTTTCTAAAATATTATTGTATTTTTTCTCTCTAAAAAGATATTTATTTGAGCATTGAAGAGTCCTTGCCTCCATCAAAGTGAATATTTTGTAAGTACTAGCCACAAACTATCTTGACTAGAAAAAATAAATGAGATTGTTAAGACTAATTAATTAACTGATTATTCATATTCCTAGTCTGCTAAGGATTTTTCGGACTCCATCACCGTACCTTCAAAAGTCATTATTAATAAAGCTCTTGAGATTTGCATCAAGATGGTGCTGCCTGGCATGAGTTCATGCATATTGTGACCAATCTTCTTGCAAATAAGTCTAGTCCTCTCATTTTCCTTCTCAATATATGGAGGAAACGAGACTGGCAGACTCCATGCTTGCTTTTAAAGCTTAGATAACTGGTGATCACCTTGGTAAGCTCAGCTCATGGAATGAATCTTTGCACTTCTGCGAGTGGTCAGGTTTTACTCGTGGACGTTGGCATCAAAGGGTTGTAGAGCTGGACCTGCGCTCCTGCCAGCTATCTAAAATAAACATTTTTGAAAATTTTAAAATAATGTTTTTTTGTTTTTTTTAATAAATTTAAATTGTTTTAATGTATTAGTATCTAAAATAAATTAAAAATTAATATTATTATAATATATTTTTAATCAAATAATAATTTAAAAAGCAACCATAGTTTCAAACGTTAGGTATCGTTTGTTCATTGATTCCCAGGAAGCCAGTAATTGCATTCTGGGTTGCCATTGACGAACTGAGCTGGCATTGGCTTGAGATGGCAAGGTGGTAAATTGCAAATTTATCGATTATAATGAAAAAAACAAAATTAAGAAAAAAGAGGAAAATCAGAATAATTTATCTGCCATCCCTATTAAATACTGCAGTAAGCGATCCAATAACCAACAAAGCAATTTTCGCAGCACTTTTAACCTCAATAACTTCGCTTGCAACAATCCTTCCTATAGGAGGCACAGACGCAGGTTTCCTAAGTGTCAATATTGTGATCAGCTGGGTCATCTGCTAAAAAGAATCCCCAGATGCAAGTCTCTATACTTCAAAATGTTGTTGCAACCACACTTGTTCTAGCCCTTCCTTTTCTTCTCATGGATAGCTCGTTAGCTTTGTTGCATATCATCACATTACATGCAATACTGGGAATCTCACTCTTCACTCAGCTTATAGTACTGGCCCCAATGAAATAATTGTTGGTGATGGTGCAAATTTGTATACATAGCGCTCATACATGTTCAACAAAACTCAGTTCTTCATCTCTATCTTTCTCTCTTCCCAATGTTCTCCGTGTGCCTATTGTGCAACAAAACCCCATATTTGTGCAAAATTTTGCAAAGACTAATCATACATCCATTGAATCTTTTCCTTTCCGTTTTCTTGTACTTCAACACTTACAAGTCATCGTCCACTTCATCTATTATATGGTGAAGATGTTTGTGTTGTAAAATAATATAAATCATATCTTAGGATCTCACTTAACAGTTTAAGTTATTAGATTGAGATGGTTCTTTAACATGGTATTAAAGTCTTAATGACCAAGCGGTCACGAGTTCGAATCTCATCATCTTCATCATTTATTTGATAAAAATTAAGCACAATGTAATGTGAGTCTCTGTAAATTTCAAGCCCAAATAGCTTTCACTTGAGAAAGGATATTGCAGAATAATATAAATCATATCTTGAAATTTCACCTAACAGTTTAACCTATTGGGTTGAGATGGTTCTTTGACGGAGATCAGCCATGGTTTTTTCTACTATGTTATTTTTATCAGTCATTTTACTAAATATATATGGTTTTATCTAATGAAAAACAAGTCAGATCAATTTCTACACTATTTTTTAAAACTCAAGGCAACTGTTGAAAATTACTTCTCCCAAGAAATTTCTACAGTTTACTCTAATGGTTGTGAGGATCAAGAACAAAAAAACTTTATTTGCCACGTTTGGTATTACTCATCTTCTTACCCAACCTCAAGCACCTCAACACAATGGAGCTGCCAAAAGTCAACATCATTGCATTGTTGAGATTGGACTCACCTTTCTACACCAAGTCTTCATGCCTGTCTTTCGCTTTTCAAACAACAGCATATCTAGTCAAACGGTTGCCTTCATCACTCTTAGAAATGAAATCTCCTTTTGAAAAGCTCTATAATCGATTGTCTCACTATAAAAAAGATTTGCACTTCTGGTTGCATGTGTTCCCCTAGCTTCAACCCTACACTCAAAATAAACTTTAAGCTTTATATTGTCCTTTTGTTTCTATTAGGTACTCTAATTCTTAGTGTGCTTAAATTTATTTATATAAAATGGTCTTTTTTAGGATGTGGTATCGATTGTTTTTCAAAGTGTTTTTCATTCTAAAATATATTAAAATAATATTTTTTTTATTTTTTTAAATTATTTTTGATATCACTATATCAAAATAATTTAAAAATATTAAAAACATATTAATTTAAAATAAAAATAATTTTAAATCTTTTCAAAAATACTTTCACTGTAATGTCACCAACTGAGTTTGCAGGTATTGAGTATGAATCAGCTACCTATCATATTAATTTCTATTACTCCTGCAACCTCCGTTAGTCGTGTTTGCTCCACTTGCATCTACTCCAATAAAAGACACTTTCACTCATATCTCTTTCTCTCGTAACTTTGTGTCATCCTCACCCACTTCCTCATCATTTTCTAGATCTCATTTAATTTCCCTCAAATAATCATGTGTTTCTTATTAAAACAAAACTTTTTCAAAAATCATCATCTCACACTCATTTTAAAATCTCAGTGATTAAAATTCACATGCTCCTGAAAAATTAATCGAGACACGCGTAAACTAATTTGAACATCCTAAAACCAAAAAAAATCATTAAATAACATTTTTAAAAGATTGTTTCTATAATGCTACCGAACACCATAACTTTTTACCGAAATTATCACTTATAAAACCAACATATTCCACCATTGCCCTCAAATATCCACAATGGCAAGCCACCATTGATGATAAGTTCGATGCATGGCACATGAAATCTTATTACCGAAATTATTTTTTTATAGACAAATGGTATCAACGGAGATTTTCTCTTCTCCATTAAAACTTGACCAAGTAACTTTTTATTTCCTCAATAAATACCTTTTCCAGTCCAGTACTTTAGGCTTAAAAAGTGTCTTTAATCCTTATTTGAGTTCCAAGTAACTTTCTCAAGTCCCATGAAACAAGCAATCCAAGCTTTGCTTTTTCCAAAAGAAACAAACAGTAAATAGACTGTGGAAGAGCTGGGTTAGTTTAGAGTGTGTTTGGCAGTGTGGTTGTGGTTGCTTTTCAAATAGCTTTTTATGTCTAAATACATGCTAATGATATTTTTTTATTTTTTAAAAATTATTTTTGACATCAGCACATCAAAATGATTTGAAAACACTAAAAATATATTAATTTGGTTATAAAAAAAAATTTTATTTTTCGGTTTTGAACACGGCCCTTAATCTAATACCTAACATGATTAAACATAAAGCCACTTTTAACCACTAGAGGGAGCTTAATTAACAACCTATCAAATCAAACAGTGATCTCACCATGCCGACATGACACAACATCGAGCACGAACCAAAGGATGTGGTGGTTTTAGCTGTCCTTTTCCATTACGTATAATATATGAACAGGCCGATCGAGGTCCCTTCGGGCGTTCATTTGTCCACTGTCCTGGTAAGTTTGTATGCATTGCCATTTCTCATTTTACCTCTGAGATTCGCGTAACTTGTGAGTAAAAGGTAGCTGGGCGGGCAATACCAAATAGGGCGGTCCTACTTGCCAGACTCTAGACCAAAATTATTTATCTTGTCTCGTGCGTCTGGGTTCCTGGAAATGGTATTGACAATTGCTCACTGGCTTTCCCGTGCTTGCTGGTTTTTTCCTGTGTTTCAAATTACATTTAGATTTATTTTAAAAATTATTAAATTAGTATTTTTTATGTTTTTTAATGATTTTAATGTGTTGATATAAAAAAACAAAAAAAATTGTTCTAATAAATTTTTAAGTGAAATATACTCTTAAAAAAAAATATCTTACACTTCACACCAACAAAGAGTGAGCTAATTTTTGGGGGCATGGGAATTGTTTTGGTTTCATGCAGGTGGCCAGGTGGGTCTGAATTACTCTATCATTTATCATTCCGGGAATTAAGAGATTTTTTTCTCTAGATTTTTGTTCAATGGATGAGAGTAGCTGGTCAAAATTTTGGTGACTGGGAGGAGGTAGAAATTGTTTTTTAAATTATTATTTTTAAAAATTATATTAAAATTATATTTTTTTAATTTTATTTTTAATATTAGCGTATTAAAATAATTAAAAAAACTAATTTTAAATAAAAATAAATTTTAAATTTTAATAAAAAATAGATTCAACCTCAATACTAAACCAAACAAGTACCAGCTCTTATACACAAGNGAAGCAAGATGCCAATAAATTGTGTGGATATGAATTTCTTATTAAAAAAAGTGCTCCAGTTTGAATCAATCTTTTTTTTATAAATAAAAGTGAGATGTTGTCGCATTGAAGTTTGGTGATTTAAAAAATTGATGTATAGTTTTTATGATTCTGATAAAAAAAATTATATCTTCCTTATTAAATATTATTTTAAAAGATGTGAGTTTTTTTATTATATAAAAATTTATTATTTATTCTCTTACATGTTATTGTAGATAAGCTGTGCAAAATTTTATCTTTTAAAATTTGATTCTTTATTTTGTTTAGCGATTTAATTCTAATTAAGAATCAATTAATTTTGATTTATTATAACAAAGATAGAATTAAAAGAAGAGAGACCGAAATAAAAAAGACATAAAAATATTGGTGATATGTCATAAGTTTTGTAAAAGAAACATTTTGGTATTTAAATTTTAAAAATCAAGCAAATTATGTAATTTCAGTTCTTTAATATTTTTTAGAATCTAGACAAATCAAACGATGTATTAACTGATTTTTTTTCAAAAAAATTTAGAGCTGATGACATGTCCCCTATCCTAGTTGCAAACAAAAACATCTAAGGATCTAATAATGCGGCTAGCCTAGCCTACCAGTTCCAACAACGTCTGGTCTTTACTTTTTTTTTAATTTTCTTTTTATAATTAGTTTTTTAAATTATGGATTTTTTTATGATTTTTTTCTCTAATTTTTTTTAATTTGTAAAATTAAATGTAGAACATTGCATGTTGATTGAATAGGTTAATTCACGGCCTACTAATAAAAAAAAAAAGGAACTATTTCTCGAAAAAGAATAAGAAATATATTAATTAAATTCCTCTGGCAACCAATTGCTTTCATCTACATTGATTTATATTATTTGTATCCATGTTCGTGGGGAGCACCATTGACCACCCAATATAGATTAGAGACTTCGACACCTGTGAACAGGGAAATTCAACCATTCACAAACAATATATATATATATATATATATATATATATATATATATATATATAAAGGAATGATATTATTTTGAAAAGTTGTGGGGAAATGATATAGCTTGTAAAGAATCGCTAATGAGAATTATGATTGTTGAAAAATTACTATTTAGAATCACGATTTCAATGGAATCACTATTTCCAATAACAATTTTGTGGCTGATTTTCATAATTTTAATGGTGATTAAGTAAACTTACTTGTTATTATATATCTTTTTAGTTCAAGACATGTAGTATTATATTTAACCTATTAAAAAAATATTAAATGAAAATGATTTTATTTTAAAAAATAAAATTACATATATAAATAAAAATTATATTATTGATGGAGCTGGTACATCCACTTATTCTCATAGAAAACAAAACATTAGAACGTGAATGTGCCCCCGGACACATTTCCCCTCGTCATTCTCAAAAATGGAGGCAGGAAAACTGTTCCACCTCTTGTTGGGGCATATAAATTATAAAACTTTTTTCTTGAAAACGTAATTTGGAATTCAAACCATTCCATTCTATTTAGGGCGTTTTTTAAAATATTAATGTTTTTTAAAAAATTATTTTTGATATCAAAAAATTAAAAAAATATTATTTTAATATATATTTTTTTTAAAATAAATACTTTAAAAAAATAATAATTATCATTCTTTTAAAAGTTGATTTCGATTCATGAATTAAAGGAATT
This sequence comes from Populus deltoides, assembly GCA_015852605.2. Lineage (NCBI taxonomy): Eukaryota > Viridiplantae > Streptophyta > Magnoliopsida > Malpighiales > Salicaceae > Populus > Populus deltoides. The sequence continues at coordinate 14,998,817 of CM027573.2, forward strand.
AATCAAATTAAATTTAGTTAATTAATTTTTTAAAAATAATATCATTTAAAAAATTATATATATTTTTAAGAAATTTGATTTTTTTATCAATTTACTAGTCAACTCTTTTCTTTTTTAAATCCAACTTTAATTAAATTTAATGTTTTTAAATTATTTTTTAATATTTTCATATTGTTTTATGTTGAAATTTTAAAAAATATTATTATAATGTGTTAAAAAAAACTTTAAAAAATAATAATTATCACACTTCTAAATACACTCTAAAAACAAAAATTTTTATTTACCATATTATCACCGTACAAAACTAATTATTAAATTTGTTTAAAAATTGATTTGAGATAATGATCATTAATTAAAGGAGTTAATCAAATTAGTAAAAAAACTTTAAAAAATAATAATTATCACACTTCTAATATACCCTCTAAAAACAAAAATTTTTATTTACCACATTACCACCGTACAAAACTAATTATTAAATTTGTTTAAAAATTGATTTGAGATAATAATCATTAATTAAAAGAGTTAATCAAATTAAATTTAGCTAATTAAATTTTTTTGAGAAAAATTAAAATAATATCATTCAAAAAAATTATATATATTTTTAAGAAATTTGATTTTTTTTATCAATTTACTAGTCAACTCTCTTTATTTTTTTTAAATCCAACTTTAATTAAATTTAATGTTTTTTTAATTATTTTTAATATTTTCATATTGTTTTATGTTGAAAATTTAAAAAAATATTATTATAATGTATTAAAAAAACACTTTAAAAAATAATAATTATCACACTTCTAAATACCTTCTAAAAACAAAATTTTTTATTTACCACATTACCACCTTACAAAACTAACTATTAAATTTATTTAAAAATTGATTTGAGATAATGATCATTTCATGAATTAAAGGAGTTAATCAAATTAAATTTGTTTGATTAAATTTTTTTTTGAGAAAAATTAAAATAATATCATTCAAAAAATTATATATATTTTTAAGAAATTTAAATTTTTTTTATTAATTTACTAGTCAACTCTCTTTATTATTTTTTTTAAATCCAACTTTAATTAAATTGAATCTCAGATCGACCGTCGAGGTTTGTTTAAATAAAAGTGGTATACCAGATGATGAGGTGGCAGCGAGTGCATTGACCCCGAGGTAGTTTGGTGATTTGATTTGATATCTTAACTTCGAAACCTGAATTAGGATTATATAGTTGTTTTTGTTTCCGTGATTAAATCATGTTTTTAAGATTTTTTTATTTTTATTTTAAATTATTTTAATGTATTAATATTAAAAATAAAAAATATTATTTTATTATATTTATAAATAAAAAATAATATTAAAATTTATTAAAATAATATTTTTTTATTTTTAAAATTTGTTTTTAACATTAATAATTCAAATTAATTTAAAGAAATTAAAAAAATTAATTTAAATAAAAAGAAGAAGAAGTTAAAAATAATTGCTACAAGATACCGCAGGCCTGCCTCTAGCCCTGCCATGTCGTCGTGACTCGTAACAGCTCGTAGGAGGAGACATGCGTAGACTCCACGAAATCAAGGATAAAAATAAAATTGTCAGAAAAGAAAGATGTCCTTCCATTGCTCCTATTTTTAACTTCATCTCACCGATTTTTCCTAGAGGTTTTTTTACTTTTTTTTACCCCTGAAGGAACACTATGAGGAAAAACTTTCCCAAAGAAAAAATTTATATATATATATATATATATATATATATATATATAATATTTTAACCAACATATAAAATTCCGTGAATTACAATAATATTTTTATTCTTCTCCGTGAAAATCAATGGATTTACTGATCAGGATAGTGTCGTCTTTTTACATAATTCATTTATTATTATTGAATTAATTATAATGATGTTATATTTTGTATTTTTAACACAATAAAATTATTTAATTATCCTTAAAAATAAATAATATTAAACTGGTATTTAAAGATTTTATTATTATTTTCTTATTTTTAACATAGTAAAATTATATAATATGAGCCACGAGTTTTAAGAATTATATTGATTTGATTATTTTTAGGTTTTTAAAAATTATTTTTTTAATTTTATTTTTTAATATTAGATTATTAAGCTTTTATTTTGTAATTATTGTCATTTTTTTAATAAAATTATTTTGATTTTATATTCTATATTGCAGGTTAGTCGAATTAATTTTAATTATTTAAAGCAACAAGCATAACTTGCTAGTAGTAAATCTTTTTTTTTATTCTAGCAGTAGATCTAGTTTTGTTTTGTTTTGTTGCTAGCACATGTGACACGCCACACTAACAAGTAACATGTGAGAATATAGTTGCCTTTACTCACTAGAAGCTTGAAAGGTGGTTTTTTTTTTTTTAAATGTATATGAATTTAATTTGTTGAGCTTTCTGATGATCCCATGATAACCGTCATAAGAACCTCTTTGTTTTAATTTTTTTATTTTAAATTAATATATTTTTTTATTTGATATCAAAAATAATTTTTTTAAAATAAAAATATATTATTTTGATATATTTCTAAGTGAAAAGCACTTTAAAAAACAATCGCAACCATACCCAAACACACTAGTTTCGATGTGTATATGATTTTCTTTCTTTTTTTTTCCTTTTTTGTATTTTTATCTTCCATGCTTTAGTTATCATGACAATCTATTTTATCTTTTTTTTTTTTTTTTAGTTTAACGTGGGTATCCGGGTTAGCTTGCGCGTACCTCGACTAATCTCATGAGTCCTGAAATTAACGTCCATGTAAATCTTTAGTGTCCATCATATGAGTAACCAAAATCTTCTTTCTTCTTTACTCAATATACATGTGGTCCCTCAACTTATATATTTAATGAATTTTATTACTTGAAAACTACAATTGTTTATTCTTATTTTAATTTTTTCCTTTTAATTGCAATTTATTTTCTATCAACCAAGTTTTTATAGGCGAACCAAATAAGAGGAGAAGAAGAAAATATCCATGAAATCATATCTTAGAAGTAACAAATGGGGGTACAAAGCTATGTTTTGAATTTGATTTAATAGGGAAAAATAATAATTTGAATGCTCATGAATTCCAAAATTAATCCATTCAAATTTTAGGAAATACTCAAATTAGTTTATATATTAACTAAAATTAAATATATTTCTTGAATTATTTTTTAAACAAAATAAATTAGCCTAAAATAAATACAAATATCAACATTCAAACACAAAAAACAACCTTCCTTTTTTTTTTATCACCTTACCTAATCCAATTTAAATTAATTTCTATCCAATATTATTTTGCCTGTTTGTTTCTGTGTTTTAAAAGTATTTTTGATAAAATTTAAATTTTTTTTATTTTTTTATTAATTTTAAATTAATATGTTTTTAGTGTTTTCAAATCATTTTGATATGCTAATATTAAAAATAATTTTTTAAAAATAAAAAAATATTATAAACATATATTTTAACATAAAAAACTATTTAAAAAACAACCATAACCACAGTACCAAACACACTTATCACAGCATCATTTTCCTCTTCCATAAATTTACCACAAAAAATGCAACCAGCTGTCTATAGACTACAAGAAACAGGGTGACATGGCAGAGAACATTGGTCCCTTTGACGCAGACACGACACGACACAACACAACAGTATCTATCTACTCCTCCCTCTCTCTCCCGTTTGACCATCCACACAAACACGCAGCGAGCATCCACAGTGAATGTGAATCACTGTACTACGCGAGCGTCACTTCTCTTTCTCTCTCTGCTTACCCCCCCCTCTCTCTAGTCTTTCTGTAGCCAGCCCTTTTCATCGCGCAGAAGTAACAGAACCAACTTTTGTTTTTGGTATCATTTTTTCACTCTTTCTCTGCTACGTTGCCAGTCCCTCGAGCTTCATTTTCTTGGTCTCTGTGCACAATCCAATATCTCACAGTCACATGATGCTCTCTTTCTTTCACATCTTTTCATTTCTTGATTCTCAATCATCACCATCTTTTACTCATTGATCTTTCTCTTTCTATGTTCAAGAGAATCACTTGTTCCTTGCTTCAAGACATGTAGATAATACTACCAAGTAACAGAATAATACAGGTAGGCCAGTACTGTTTCACTCCGCTTTGTACTGAGTCTTCTTGGCTGTCGTCTCCTGCTTTCTCTTCTGTCTTTTTCACTCTTTTCCATTGCATCTTTGTAATGCATCTTACTCTTTTTTTTCTCTTGGTATCCCGTTGCTGTTTTGGGCAAACTTGGTTAGCTACATTGTATTATTTTGTTGGAAAGAATGGATTTTTTTTTTCACATGGGCTTGGCTGATAGATGGTATTTGAGATTCGAGTGTGTTTTGTTTTGAAAGAGAGGGATTTTTGGTTTAGGGTTTTTGGTTTCTTGGAGAGATGAATGAAACAACAGGGAATCCAGCAGGGGCATGTTTGGCGTTGACAGAGAAAAAGGCTCACAGGTCTGGTGGTTGTGTTGGTATTTTCTTTCAGTTATTTGATTGGAATAGGAGATTCGCCAAGAAAAAACTCTTCTCCAGGAAATTGCTTCCTGCAGGTTAGTCCATTTCTCTCTAAACCAAGAATACCCATTTGAACTAGAATGCTTAAAATTGATTTCTTTGGTTGTTTAATGCGCGTGTTGCTGCTGCTGCTGTCCAGCTCGTGCAAAACATCCATCAAAGAAGTTTGGCGGGGATGAGAAGATGCCCAAAACAAAGCTCCATCTGGTATGCATTTTGGTTTATAAAGTTGGATCTTGATGTTCATAGATGTTTTTAAGGGACATTTATTTATATCTCAATAAAAAGAGATTTAATTCTGTGAGTTTGGTTAGTTTTTTTTGTTGTTGTTGTTTATCATGAGGGCTTTTTGCTTGTGCTTGAAATGTAGATTGTTGATGAGAATAAAGGAGGTTTTCCAAATGTAAAGAAAAGCGGGAATTGTAATAATGATATTGTAGTGAAAAAGCGTGAAATGAGAGCTCCAAGTTTGGTTGCTAGGTTGATGGGCCTCGATTCTTTGCCAGCCGTGAATCGAGATAAGCACAAAAAAGTTTCAAATTCTGTTGCTTGTGATGTTACCGAAGAGAAACTTGTTAATGATAGTCATAGTGAATCTGATAGGAATGATTTGAATATGGAGAAAGGGAGCACAAAGGTTGAATCTAGGCCTCAAAAGCTTCAAAAGACAGGTCAGTTTGAGAGACAAGCATTGACTAGGTTCGGAGCCGATGTGTTGCAAATTAACAGTGTTTTGTCAAGGTCGAGAAGGCATCATCATCCAAAACTTGCACCACCAGTTAAGAGTCCTAGGATTTCCTCGTCCAAGAATGCATCTAGGACGTCTAGGTTGATTGATGCTGCTACTAGAATTTTGGAACCTGGATTGCAAGCTACCAATAGGTCAAAAAGTGCTCTTACTTATCCAAGTTCTATGAATTATTGTCATAGGGATGAAGTTTTGACAGAGGAGATTGGAATTATGTTACCAAACATTGTGAAACAACAAGATATTGGAGATTGTAACGAGGGAGAAGGCACGTCTTTCATAGGGCAAACTTCTTGCAAAAATTGTGGTAATTTGTTTGATGTTGTGGATTCTAGACCCAATGTGAAGGAGCGGCAGTTCGTTTGTCCATCCACTCCTTCAAATTATATGTCCTCTCAAGAATCAGAAATGATCAAGCCTAGGCCACCCATATCCACTCCTGAGCAAGAAAGAAATGTAATTTATCAGAGAAATTGGGACCAACAATCCATTGCTGTGAGAGAAAAGGATAACACACGAGTACCAAGTCAAACCATCACAGTTATCAAACCTGTGTCTCCAGAGGGCCAATCACAGCGGCAATTGAGAAGCCAGCAATGCAGGCCTCAACAGCAAGAGTCATCTTCTATTACTTATAAGCAGAGGATTCATACTCAAAATGAGATGTTCATAAGCAGGGATGGAACTCCTCCAAGGGCCAAACTAAATAATCTGCAAAGCAGGAGAGCTTCTTCAGCTGCAAATGGTATTAATGAGGCAACAGATTTTGTTGCTTTGAACAGAAGCATAATCAGTCGTGGCAGGACAAGGGCATCTAACTTGGCTGATAATTCTACAATTGACAAAGACAGAAAAGTTTGCAGCAGACGAGATGATTCCATGTCACCGCTAAGGAGCCCAGTGCGCAAGAGGACAGTTGGTGTCAATGCACAAGTTGAAAGTACTGGACTTGCTAATCCGATGTCTATGGGACAAAGGAATACCAAGTCTGACAGTGTGAGTAGAAAAGTGGTTGCATCCAGCTCTCTCTCCATGGACCGTGCATGTATCAAAAGTAGATCTGTTAATGATGGAGAGTGTAATAAAAATAATGGCAGTGGGGAAAATGATGCTATATCTTTTACGTTTAATTCCCCATTTAGGCACAGAACTTTTGTTTCCAAGGGGCTGAAAGAGAGGAGTCTTCAAATTGATAAGAACACTTCTCACCAAAGAAGGCTGGTTTTGGATGAAAATGATGGCAAAACACCTTTGCAGAATCAATTTCCATTAAGAGGAGATGCCCTGGGCACAATTTTAGAGCAAAAACTAAAGGAACTGGCCTCTCAAGAACAGGATGAATTGACAAGTGGAGGTAGTAAACCCATGAGATCTACTGCTATGATTCTCCAAGAGCTAATATTTGCTTTGACTGCGGATCAACCTATGTCTCCACATGCTCGTATGTTTAATGCAGACAAAACTTACCAGGTTGGTTTGCTATGTATTGGCATGGTGCTGTCTTTTATTATGCTGTTTATGGTCCAGAATTTCTGTGCTCATTTTGTTTTGGTTTGTGAGCATCTATGATTGAAGAAAAAACTACAAAACGTCCCTTCCCCTCTGATATTGGTACCTACCTCATCTCTAAATAATAAACTATTTTGAACTGTTTTAGCTTGCATGTCTGTTTGGAGAATGCTGATTCTGGTGCTTGTGTTGAGTGAAATTTCTTATACCATTGGCGCAACCAAAATAAAAGAAATGGAGAAATTAATGAAATTGTACAAGGATTACCTTTTCATTTGATATGTGTTCTCATTGACTAATGCCCCATGGGTTGCTATCTTTGTTTTATAGTTAGTTAAGAAGGTTGCCAAATTTGACTTTGTCGAATGACTGAGTTGCTGTTTGAAATTTGTGCACCATACAGCGCATCATAGTGATACTTGCTGTCAATGATGAGATGTAAGGCCTTTGGAGTTGAAACGTTTTGGCTTTACCCTCTTTTTTCTATTTCTTTTTCATGGTATGTGAGAAAACAAAATAAGTTCCCGTGATCAATTAGTTTCAGTGAAACATTGGTGTTTCCTTTCCTCCTCTTTTTCAATTGATTTCAACGTAAATACAGGTACACGCATAATAGATATTAGGTTGGAAAAAAGTGTACTCCAACTCAAAAGAATCTAGATTTTGATAGCCATGTTCTGGTAAGATGATAAAATATGGCAAAACTTTTACCAAGAATTGGCTCTTGCAAGAATGGATGTATTAGTTCATGTAAAATTCCCAAGGGAGTTTTATTCATGTCCAAGCAAGTTGCAACAATACTATTGAAGTTCAGCAACTTTATGAGTAAAGACTGGAAACTGGCTGTGGACAGGTGTGGAGAATGATAGATAAAGAGGGCATTTTTAACTTAGAGTGGGATAGAGGTGGTGATTGAGTGTTATAGATTAAAATATACAGAATATGAATTGAAAGCCAGCAGTTTTTAGGTGGCCCATTCCTAATGTGTTACCACTGAGTGGTAAAGATGGTACATCATAGGAAAAAGCTAATAGAAATGGAGTGAAAGCATTTGTGAGATACAAACAAGTGTATAGGTAGCCCCCAAAGCATGTCAGCAGGAGAAACATGCTTTGGTTTGAAAGTTTATGAGGCAAAAAGGGATATCTTAAACAATTGCTTTCCATGGTTAGCTAAAGTGATCGCCTCTGCATGCAAATCATCATATTAACATAATGGTAAAAAATGAAAATAATATATTACAGAGGCACTGGAATTGTAGTTAATGGCTGCAATGATAAGCTGCCTTTGTAAGTATTTTGAGGCAATAGGGAAGGTTTATCTTGTCAAATAAGCTAGAGACATTACTGGAGCAGGAATGCATAAATAGAACTGAATAACCAGATTCATGGAACTAGTCCTGAGGTGTTCAATTCAAGGTCATCTTGAGGCCAAGCACCCTAAACCTATATGCCATGAAAATTAACAGTTTGCCTTTTTATGAAGCTAGGTTTCCTTGATAGTATTTTATTCTCTAGGTGTGATTTTTAAAATTATTTTTTGTGCTTAATGTACCTTGACAATAACTGTACCTGACAAGTCTAGCATGTGTATTACTCTTCTCAGAAGGAAGGAAAAATCAGGAGGAATTCAGTTGGAATATCAGTTGATGGTGATCACCTTAGTCCCGGATCTGTTCTTGAAGCTTCTTTCTCAAATGACAGTTGCTTTTCAAGCAGTCTGGATGAGAGCTCAGGTAAGAAAGTGAAATTTTATGACAACGCAGAATGAGGGGTTCATGATTATTTTTTATTGAACTACTCAGAACCTTGACTATGAATTTTCTGAAATAGTGGTATATAAAAAAAAACCCTGTTTTCAGTCAGTACTATGTTATCTAATCTTTTATCAATATTTTGAGCTCTCTTTACATGTACTATTTTGGCTCGTGATTCTAGGACGCAGGATGCTGCTGGACTCCATGGATTGCTCCTATGATCAACCACAACCAGTAGATACTGATGTGGATCTTCTGGATTGTGCATGCTCTTTGATACAAGGGAGGACAGGTAGCAAGACTGCGACGGATCTTCTTAACCATGTTTCTAGGATATTACAGAGCATCAATCTTGCTGGTGGCAGGTTAACTGGAAACAAGTTCACTCATGCAAAGGAGGTTATCTTGAATGCTGAACTGTTGTTTGGTAAAGCAACACTACGTAATTCAGATAGAATGAAGAGATTTCTCGTTGGACCCTTTCTGCTTGACGGACTTGAAACTCTGGCTGGCGCCTTGTGGAAAAATCTTAATTGCCTTCCTGGATTTGAAGAGAGCAAGGAGGGTAATCAACTCAGAGGCTTTCTTTTTGATTGTGTGATAGAATGCTTAGATTCAAAATACACCCGGTGCATTAACACTGGATTCAAAACGTGGAAAAGAGTACCGTCATGCATGAATGCAGAAATGTTGATTCGAGAGATTGGCGATGAAGTCAGAAGGTGGACAGATTTTGCTGGGATGATTCCGGATGAGATAATAGATTGGGAGATGAGTCATTCCTTGGGAAAATGGACAGATTTTGAAATTGAAGGATTCGAAACTGGTGCAGAAATCGACAGGGACATACTTCAGACTTTGGTTGAGGAAATTGCCGTCGACCTTTGGGAGTGCAGGGTGGATTCTGAGGGGTGTGACTAACATAATGGAACGTGGAAGTGTATTTTGTTTTACTATGATGCCACATTGTCTACTATGGAAGTGTCATTTTATTTTATTTTCTTAAAAACCATGTCTAACGTCATTGATGGTTAGTTGTAACTTGTCTTGACAATGAAAAGCAGCTTCAAATGGTCTTCTGCATAAATCTGTAGTCTGTATCCTTTAAGATCGATCGCTTTTTCAAACCCATGAAATAAGCAACTCTTATTTATGATTCGGTTTGAAACAAAACAACCAGTTCTCTAGCGTTCTTCATCAAACTCAATTGCAGAATGTTATTGTCTCTATGCAAAGCATGCTGGCACCGACAATGAATGAATCCGTGAAAAATTTTCTCGCCTTTTCTTCCGGGATGCAAACCTGAGCTGGTATGGTGAGTTGAAAATAAATTAGATTTCTAGTTTTTTTTTTTTTTGTTGTAAAATAGAGGAACCGGTGGAGTGGTTGAATGGTAGAATAATTTTTCTAGTTAGAAAAGGTTTTCTTGTTTAGTTTAATTTTTATTTAGGATTTTAGATCTATAAATAAACTTGTAATCAGAGTTATAATATAGTATATAAAAAAGAAAAATACTCCATAAAGAATATCTTCCTCTCAAAATCTCTCTTGATCTTTAGCTTTGTAATTCAACATTATTGTCTATAATAAGTTTTTTGAATTGATTTTCTTTCAACAAGTGGTGTCAAGCTTGTTCTTATTATTTGACATGACCAATCTAAACTTCTCACTCTAGTGTCCTTGTTTGGTAAAGGATAATCATGAGATTTGGTGTATTTGTGTGAAAGCTCGACTAAGTTTCCAGGATATGTGGGAAATAATTGCAAAAAAGCTTTGAAGAGCATGTAAAATGAGTGACATTGACATCAACCCAAAGGAAGGCCACACATAAAGCACGAAAGAAGAATCAACAAGCATTCATAATCATCCACCAATGTTTGGATGACACCACTTTTGAGATAGTGGCTGATGCAACCATCGCTAAGCAATTATGAGAAATTTTGCAACAATTAAACCAAGAAGATGATAACTTATAAAAGGTAAGCCTGTAAAAGTTACATGGTGCTTTGAAAATATGCATATGCTTGAATGAGATAATATCTCAAATTACTTTGTTAGAGTATTGACTATATACAATCTGATGGAAAGATACGGGGAGAAGATGGAAAAAACACATGTGATAGAAAAGATCGTATGCTCACTGTATAAGAAATTGCATTATGTAGTGGTCGCAATAAAGGAATCATAAAAATGTGAATTTTTTTAACAATTCAAGGTCTCATGGAAAAACTACAAGCCCATGAAAAAGAGTTAATGAAATTCAAGAAGACATGGATGCACAAACACTCTTCTCAAAATTCTTAACAAAAGAGAAGCAAGATGACTCTAGATATATCCAAGGAGGTAGAGGTCGTGGCAAGACAGAGCAAGATGAGGACAAGACAGATTTGGAAGAGAAGACCGAGACAACCTCAACAGATCAATTCGTCGACCGATTGAAGCTAACTAGTCAACTGGATCCTCAAACATTAGCAATTCGAGACCTAGGTTTGACAAAACAAAAATTAAGTCTTATAATTATCAAAACATAGGTCATTATACCAGGGATTGCTAGAATCCAACCAAATGGGTTGAAAAGAATGCTAATCTAGTAGTAGAAGAGGAGCAAAAGACCACCTTATTGCTAGTCCATGATGAACGAATGGAAACCAAAGAAAATATGTTGTATATTGACAATGGAGCCAGCAATGACATGTGGAGACAGATAAGTTTGTAGATCTTGATGAATTAATTAAAGATAATATCATATTTGTATATCATTCACATGTTTTTATCAAAGGAAAATGTATATTCTGATTCAAATGAAAGATGGTAGTCATCAATTTATTGGTGATGTATATTATATCTCAACTATAAAATGCAATATATTGAGTTTGAGACAAATATTGGAGAAAGGTTATGAAATTAAGATGGAAGATCATATTTTGACATTACTTGATACTCATAGAACTATGATAGCAAAGATAACCATGACAAAGAACATGATGCTTTTGCTAAACATGGAGATAAATGTGCCTACATCCCTAAAAACATGTGTGAAAGATCAGACTTGACTTTGGCATCTGAGACATAAACATATAAACTTTAATAGTTTGAAGATGATGATGCAAAATGAGATGTTGAAGGGTTTACCATCCATCAAACATATGAATCAGTTGTGTGAAGGATTTTTAGTGGACAAACAATTCTGTAAAAGTTTTTTAAAATAGTCTACATCTAGAACAAGTCAACCCCTACAAGAGATACACGTAGACATATATGATCCTATTCAACCATACTTATTTGATAAAAAATTATATTTTCTACTCTTTATTGATGATTATAATAGAAAGACATGAATATTCTTCTTAAAAAAGCCTAATGTATTTAATTGTTTTAAGAAGTTTAAGGCATTAGTTGAAAAAGAAAGTGGTTATTCTATAAAATCACTTAGGATAGATATGGGGTAAATTTTATCTAATAATTTTAATGAGTTTAGTAAAGATCAAGGTATAAAAATACTCGTAACAATGTCTAAATCCCCACAACAAAATGGTATGGGAGAGAGAAAGAATAGAAGCATCATCAACATAGCGAGAAGCATGCTCAAAATCATAAAGATGCTATAGGATTTTTAGGGTGAAGTTGTAGATTTTGTTATTTACTTGTCAAATAGGTGTCATATAAAAGGCTTGGGTGGTATGACTCCACAAGAAGCATGAAATGAAAAAAAAGCCAAGTGCTACTCACATGAAGGTGTTTGAGAGCATTGAATATATGTATATAAATGATTAAGTGAGGATCAAGTTAGATGACAAGAGCAAAAAGCTAATCTTTACGAGTTATGAACAAAAGTCCAAAGGATATAAGCTTTACAACCCTAATAAAGGAAACATGGTGATTAATATGGATGTTGAGTTTGATGAAGAATGAGAATGGGATTAAAAGGTAGATGATGGTGAGGAGTATGATATTTTATCAGTTCTTGATGAAGAGGAAAAGAAATATGAATATCATCAAGAACTAGTTACACCTCCACAATCACTAATGAACTCAAATTTACCTTTATCATCTTTTTCTAGTAAAAGTTCAAGTAGTGACAACCCATCAAGTCCATAAAAAAAGATGACGAGCCTTAATAACTTGTATGAAGTAACTAATCCAATTGATAATGATTTAACACTATATTATCAATTGCCACATATGAACCTATAGTGTTTAAAGAAGCAATAAAGGATGAAAAATGAAGAATTGCTATGGACAAGGAGATTTCATCAACTAAAAAGAATGACACATGAAAATTGGTTCTTATACTAAAACGAAAGAAACCAATATGTGTCAAGTGGGTCTAAAAAGAAAAGAAGAATGTCAAAGGAGAAGTGGAGAGATACAAGACGAGATTGATGGCAAAAGGCTATAGTCAAAAGCAAAGAATTGACTACGATAAAGTTTTTGCTCCAGTTGTTAGATTGGAGACCATTCGATTAATGATTGTCATAGTTGCCCAATGTAGATGGAAAATCTACCAAATGGATGTCAAGTCAGCCTTTCAAAATGGATTTCTTGAAGAAGATGTCTATATTGAGCAACCTATGAGTTATGAAGTGAAGAGACATGAAGACAAGATATTAAAGTTGAACAAAGCCTTATATAGATTGAAGCAAACCCTAAGAGCTTGATATAGTCGCATTGATAGTTATTTCTTGAAGAATGGATTGGTAAAATACCCCATGAATATACTATCCATGTAAAGATAAAAGAGAGTGGTGATACTTTTATTGTATACTTATATATGGATGACTTGATCTTTACACACAATAACCCAAAGATGTTTGGAGACTTCAAGTAAGCAATTATCAAAGAGTTTGAGATGACAAATATTGGTCTTATGATCTACTACCTAGGGATTGGAATCAAACAAGGACAAGATGAAATCTTTGTGAGTCAAGAGAAGTTTGCCAAAAAGATTCTCAAGAAGTTCAAAATGGAGGGTTATGCAAAAGTGAACACTCTAGTTAAGTGTGAAGCGAGGTTGTCAAGGAATGATGAAGGAGAGAAGATAAGCTCTACAACATTCAAAAGCCTAGTTGAGAATTTGAAATATTTGGAATGCACTCGTCCAGATATTCTCTTTAAAGTAATACTTATGAATAGATTTATGAAGACACCAACTATGATACATCTTGAAGCATTGAAGCGAATTCTTTGATATATCAAAGGTACCATAAGTTTTGGCTTATTCTATAATTACTTTAACAACTTTGATCTTGTGGGCATAGTGATATTGATTGGACCAAAAATATGGATGATAGAAAGAGCACTACAAGTTTTATCTTTTACATTGGAGACACAACATTCACATAGAGTTCAAAGAAGCAATCTATAGTCATATTATCAACTTGTGAAGTTGAATATATAGCTGTTATAATATGTGTTTATCATTCCATATGACTAAGAAGATTTTTGAAGGAGTTGCAAATGCCATAAAAGAAGCCTATAAAAGTTTATGTGGACAACTTATTAGTTATTGCCTTAACAAAGAATCAAGTATTTCATGACAAAAGTAAGCACATTGATACAAGATTTCAATATCCACGAGATTGCATTACAAATAAGAAAGTTGAAGTCAAATATGTAAAACCCAAGACCAAGTCGCAGATATTTTCACAAAACCACTCAAACATGATGTTTTTTCTAAGAAAAGAATGCTGGGAGTAATCAGAAATCAAGTTTAAGGGGGATGGTGAAAATAAACTAGATTTTTGGTTTTTTTTTTGAAAAACAGAGGAACCAGTCTACTGGTTGAGAACCGGTCAACCGATTGAGTCGATAAAATTACTTTCCTAATTATAATGGGTTTTCTTGTTTAGTTCAATTCTTTTTTTTGCCTAATATTTTAGGTCATAATAGACTTGTAATCAGAACCATAATATAGAGTGTATAGGAAAAAATAACTTAGAGAAAAACACTTAATAAAGTTTATCTTTCTCTTAAATTTGCTCTTGTTGTTTAGATTTGCAATTCAATATTATTGTTCATAATAATTTTCTTGAATTGATTTTCTTCCAACATGGTATATGTAGCCAACCTACCCACTTTTGATGCAAATATGCTTCAATATTCATCAAAATTAAATAACAAAATCATCAAGTACTAGATATGAGCAGTCATTATTAGAAAACATCAACGATATCAAGCAATACACGAAAATTGAACTCAAGGTTCCATGATTATATGGAGTGAACTCTCTTAAGATGCCTTTTAGCCCAGTAGCGTTTAGTTACTATCTCGGGACAAAAAGAGATGATGGTGAAGATAAAGAAGACAAGATAGAAAAGAAGACGAAAACATAATTGTGTTTGGTAATAATTTACAAAATAAAGTGACTATCTTTGTATCATGTTTGGTTATGGTGAAGAAGATAAAATAAAATATGAAAAAAAATCTATTTTACCCTTATATAAAATATGACCCTTTCGACTCGTGACCTGGGTCTTGCCCTGGTCAACCCGAAGTCGGGTTTTAAAAATATAATAATAACTTTTATTCTTATATTGACCAAGGTCAACCTGTGTTGACTTTCCTAATCCGTGACCTAGGCTTTACCTTGAGTTTTAAAACTATGATAATAATATATTTTATTTTATTTTGACTCGGGTCAACTTGGGTTGACTCTTCTGACACATGACTCGGGCCTTATCCCAGGTTGAATCCTGAGTATGGTTTTAAAAGTATGATAATACATAATAACTGCTTTTGTCCTTACATTGATTTGAGTCCATAATCAACCTCATTTGTGACCCAGGCCTTACCTGGGTTGACCCCTAAATCGGATTTTAAAACTATAATAACAACCATTTTTATTTATAGGTTCACTCGAGTCAGCTCGACCAATGACTTAGGCCTCAATCATTAACTTAGGCTTTACCCCATATCGACTCTCAAGTTAGATTTTAAAACTATAATAATAACCATTTGTATCTTTACATGTTTTAGTTAGATAATTTTTGAATTGAGAGTTTTTTACAAGGATATTTTAGAAAAAAAATATTATCTCTAAAAAGATATTCTTTTTATAGATCTTGTTCTGAAAATATAAAAATTCACTTTAAAATTATTCTAAAAATAAATTTATTTTTATTTTTTTAACCAAATATATTTTTATCCATGTTGTTTCTACTTTTATGTTCATAATCAGTAACCAAACACTATCTAAAATAATGTTTTCTCCTTCATGGTTCTATTATAAAACAGAAAGGAAAGAAAAGACCTGCAGCATGACACAAGTTTGCAATGCAAATAAGATAGGATTTTATCTCAAGAGAGACAGTTTCTCCAGTAATATTATAATCATATGTAAAGCATGATTACATCCAGAGCTTTACAACCCCTGAGACCTAATCAACAACCAATCAAAGAATAGAACTTACAGAAATAGCAATAGTAGTGAGAAAATTCTGATAAAATCAAACCGAACTAAACAAAAACCCAGTTAAAAGATCAACAAATTTCAGAATGAATTAAGAAACCACCATAGATGGATCAATATCAAAATTTTCTATATCCCAAAACATTCTTGCCAACACCAACACCAACTCCTCTACCTCCTCTGTTTCCTCTGTTATCACCATTAATAGTGTTTGCAGCAGCCAAAGACAATCCTTTTAATTCTTCAACACTTGCATAACTCTCCCTCGCCATTAATAACCCACCATTCATTTTCTCCCTAGCATTTGCAGACTTACTCCTTCTCGAATTCGATAGAAACCCATTATTAGTTTTTGACACATTCTTAGATGGAGGAGTCAGCTCTTGCCGTGGCTTCCGTTTTTCTTTCCTCAAAGTAGCAGAGAAATCAGGCACTGATTAAGCCAAGATAGAGGACCCTTTTTTTGAATTCCCCAAATTTCCATGAAACTTCACTTGTTTCTTTGGTGGAGTTTGTTTAAAATCAGTCTCTTCATAATCTTGATGTTTTAACATCGTCATTCTTAGTTTTCTCTCTCTTAACTTTGCATACGCTCTGTATCTTGGCCCTCTTTCCATGATATAATTCTCAGTGTCAGTTTTAAAAGCATTGGTTGATCAGAATCTGCTGAGTTTTGAGAAAGAATTAGAGAGATATGATCAATGGCTTGAAAGAGAGATTGAACACTAGGGTTTTGTTGATGGGATTGGTTCAGATGGCAGTTAGTTTCTGCCATTGTTGATGGTTTCCTCTCTATTTTTGTTATGTTTCTTTAATTGTTCTGGGTAGCTTCAAGTTTTCGTGTTGCTTAAGAATTTGATATTGCAACGATAAAAAAATGGAGACAAAGAAACCCTTTTGGTCTTGTTATAATAGTTTACCATTACAACGTTATGGGTAAAAGGTGTTGAATCATCATGGATTCTAGATTGATTCTTTGTGATGGTTTTGATTGGTGATTCGTGATGGATCAAGAGCCATCCATTTATGATCATTTGATTTGGGTACATATTATTTTTGTCCCTTTCTAAGGTGAAAATGAAAGTTTTTCTTTTACTTCTTTTGTGTCCCTTTGTTAATGAAGTAAACGATGTCATCACCAATGGTAAGACGGCTATTTCAAGGCTTTACATATGGCAGGCAGCCTGCGACAATAAAAGGAAAATAAGAACATGATTGGACTAGTACGTTTGATTATTATTTTTAAATAGTTAAAGAGAATTTCAAGTATACAATTTCATGTCAAAAATATCATCTCAAATACGCTTGTATCTTCAACCACAAGACATGATACCCAGTTAAACCAACCAAATATGAATTTTTTTTTTAAATTAGCGCAAAAATTTTAAACTTTCAAGGGAATAACGTTTGAAAAAAAAATTGCACTAAAAATCATAATTCTAAGACACGAAAAATTTAAAATGTCACCCTTTACAAGCGTGACAATAATTAAAATTTAAATAGATCAAAGAACATATTGAACTAACAACGTTGTCTCTCTCACAAAAAAAACTATTGCCGTCCTCACTTCTCTCCTTAAAAAACATGTTAAGAACTTAGATTTTTCCCTTAAATCAACTAAAAATCAAATTCATTCTAGTCTCTAAGCATCCTTTGATGTTTTTGTGTTGAAAATTCATCGTTCCCTTTATTGCCACCATCGCTTCCTCTGTTGCCCAAACCACTCTTGTACTCCTATAAGTAAAATAAACATACTACATTGCTATTAATTTGTATTTGGTTTGATTGAAATCAAATAATTATTTTTGGTTGAATTTAGGGTTTGCTGAATCAATGATAAATTAATTAAAAATACATTTAATTAAAGTTTATTTGATATAGTTGAACATGAAAATAAGTCGAGTTAATTATTTCAATTTATTATGTATTGTGTTTAATTTATGTTATGTTGCCAAATTATAAATTTTATGTATATTGTTGGAAACGGATAATAATGTAGTTAAATACGCACACACGTTCATGCAATAGAGCATAAATGTGGTTGAATTATGACGAATTACATGTTTTATTGAATTGTTGAGAACTTGACGAATTTAGTATTTTCTTAGAATTAAATTAATTTGCTATGAATTTGTTTTTGAATTAATGTAATTGAGCATGAAAAAATATCAATTAATTTCATGAATTATGTTTAATTTTTTTGTTAAGTTTGCTTTAACGTTAAATTTTGGGAATTTGATTGAATTTGCTATGAATTTTTCCAATTAGGGTTGGGATACTGCAATTTGGTTAAAATTATGTTAAATTGACTAGAATCCGATTTTTTTTACAAAATGTCTAACAACATATTTATGTTATGTCGTTGTGGTGGCAATATTGTTCCTAAAGTGAACATTAGTATCCATATAATGGCAGGAGCAGTTTGTTGTTAACTGGTAATTTAGGCATGTCGTATGTAGAAATGAAAGAAATCATTTGTCATGAACTTGGGTGAAATTATAATGATATTGATGTTGAAATGACTTGGAGGTGTCAAATTGGTGAGCAATAATATTATCTTGTACTAATTGTGTGTGATGATAGTTTTAAGGCAATAATTGATTCTTTCATTCAAAATGTTTTGAACATAATGATATTATATGTGAGTAGTTGACCAGAATCTGTGTGTGTCAACTTCTACCGGTCTTTCAAATTCAATTAGTAAAGGTAAAAATAATTTATTGTTAGATGATTTGCTGCAAAGTATAGATGATATTATGTTTGACAATTCTTTTGTTGATCAACATATATTTGACTATTATGAGCTTAGTGATAATAAAGATGATGTTGATAATGATGTTCATGGTGAAATTATTTCTCATGTTCATGAATTTAGAAATGCTTCTAGGTTTAGTTTTGTTGTTTCACATGATTGAGTATTTAGTCATAAATGTATGTCAGGAGAGTTTGAATTGGTGGTTGGTCAAACATTTAATAGTAAAAATAAATTGACTAATGTTGATAAACGGTGGCACATTGCACACTTGGTTGAGTACCGAGTCAAATGATCGAACTCAACATTTGTTTATTTACAATGTGTGCAAGCAACAAATTGTAAGTGGTATTTGCATAAGGGATATCATAAAAGATCATGTTCATTTGAGATAGCAAAGTTAAAAGGGCCACACACATGTGTTTCAACCTTTGTCCAAAAAATTCACCATCAACTTGATGCAAATTATATTGCTAGTGCTATATCAACCTCTGTAATGAATAATCTTTGAATGACGGTTGTAAGCATACATGATGAAATAAAATTGTCGGATATGACAGTCTAAGCTATAAGGGTTACACTTCATCTCCTACTAGGATGCAAGTATTGCGATGTTATTTTTGCAATTATATACATTTATATTGTGTTTTTGAAACTTTGAAAAATGCAATTAAACTGACATGTTTTTAATGCAAGGTGGTGTGTTGGACGAGTTTTTGAAAATAATTCAACATATATGTTAGCATTTTATTGGAGCGAGCTTGATAAACAACATATTATCCATGTATTTTTTGAACTATTTGTTAAATAAAATAATTAACTACATCGAATTATTGTTGTTTGATATTTATTTAACTTATAATTTGTAAGTCATTTGAACGCCTTACTCGGAAGAAAGATTGATCATTTCACCAGCGAGATGGATATATGGACAATAGTGGTACTGCTAGTATGTTTTAAGATGGTTGAGCTACATTGTCTGGATCAGGTAATGCGACAGTTCGGCTACAGAAAACACATTTCAGTCGATATCAATACAAGTGATGTTTTGCATGCCATTACTTGTAGGGATAAAAATAATGATTACGATTGATTAAGTCGGCATAATGCTTATGTTGGGATGCATAAAGGAATGAGATATTTACAAAGTTGCGTCTTATGATTAATGACGAGGAGTATATGACTTAATACATGAATATAACACGACAAATTATTACTCCGACTTCTGAACAAGTTCCTCCACCTGAATATATATAGTATGAGCAACATGCCTAGCGGATTCAACATCACGTAAGTAATAAAATCTTTTTATAATTAAATATATTAACCATTGAGTTTTATGTATTTATTTTTTAATTTAAAATTAATATTTTATTAATATTAAGTTGGCTTTTTGCTATGGAAAGGCTGAGAGACCACATCTTATCTTCGCCGTACTGACAAAGAAAGCGAAATTCACACCATAGCGTTCAGGTGGTTAAATGTTTGTCGCACTCGACTTAAAACCTTAGTGAGAAACTAACTCTTGATGATATCATGACAGAGGACAATGCCACTCAGGCAAAGCAGGAGTTGGATCCGATCGTGTTACTAATGAGTATGGATCATTCAATAGACATAGATAGATAGATAAATTATGTTTATATATTTTAAAATTACTTGAATATTGTATTGTTGAATTATTTTATATTCATTTTGCATGTATATATGTTTTTTTTTTTTTTTTTGCATTCCTAAGGCTACTACAATCTAACCGTTTTATCAAATGTTCAGCCGTTTCTCAAAACAGTTGTAAACCGCGACATTTCAATAATGTTGCGGTTCAGAATGCAACATTTCAATAATATCATGGTTGTGAACTGCGATATCAGTTGTCACGATTCTAAAACACGACATGTATCAAATGTTGCATTTCTAAACCGCAACATCTTCAAACTATGCTATTTCACCAAAACTTTTTCAATCTATAATATTTCAGCATTTAATTATATTTTGGGTGCTAATTGCCTAATTTATCCAAGATAGCTTTGCAGAAAACAAGCAAGCGTGTAACACCAGATCCAGCCAGATTAGTAGCTTGTCATCAGGTTTCAGCAATCAAGCAAAGATTTATGCAATGACTAGCCTATGACAAGCTCTAATCAATAATAGTGCTAAACAACATCTAAAACCTGAAAGACAAATGACATAAAAGCAGAATAACCAGAAAACTTGTAGATCATTTTGGTTTGGTATGACTTAGTGGGACTTTGGCATGCTTGAGCTTAAGATCCGAAAACAATCATCCCATAATATGACTGCATATATGAAATTGCGTAACAAAATAACATGACAATGAAATTTATCTCTCAGTCATATGACCTCAATTAACATGAGATGCAGACACTGCTGGCCAGAAGGAGCCGAGGATGACATCGACAATAAATGGTTAAGCATCCGTACATTAATTACTGCAAGGAAGCTTACAAGAAGCTACATCTTTTGGCTCAAATGTCAGAAGCTCTCAACTTTACTGAGATGGTTTTTGCCTCTCTTTCAGCTATGCCTTTTTCTTGGATTCAAACTTTGTGATACTTGTACTTTTGCCCCAGATTGAATCTAGTAATTTTGTTGGTGAAGCCACCAAGTATCAAGGTCCTCATAGCCTCAACCCCTTGTTCCAATGATGCATCAATCTGTCCAGTAGAGATTAACAGTCAAAACGTTGCAGCAGTTTTGAGGAAAATACAAATGCACCCATATAAATGTAGAGCAATAGGCACGAAGTCTATACAACAGTTGTTCAATCAGAAGATGCGAGTACTGAACAATTGCGCAGACATAGACAGAGCCATAAAGCATTTGACAATAAATGTAAAATCAATGATATCACCACTGGCAACCCTAAAGCCAGACACACCATACTTACTGGAATAGCTGAAATACATGTATATTACTAATACAAGGATCGAGTCAATATAGTATGTTAAAAAATGATTTTGCACAAGGTGTGAAGCCCGGTGTCTTAAACATGAAAGGAATAGGGAGTGACCAAATGCCTGAACTTTTTAGTATCAAATACCTTTCACCATGAAGCACGAGGAAGAACCTTTGCGCTAGAATCAAACAATGACATACCTGTTCTCGCTCTGTTGGGCTAAACTTCTGAAGGAGAAAAGCTTTCATGTCCATTGTGCCAGGTGGATTTCCAATGCCTGCAAAAAATGGAACTTTTTATGCTCTATAAACAAAGACAAAAATGGCTCTTCAGCACATAAAATGTTCTGAAAAGATGAGCTACGAGAAAACTACTTGCCTATACACAATCGAGGAAATTCTCGACAACCATCCAAATGGTCCATCACACTCTTTACTCTGCAACAAGGGATCACAAATAAATGTTTTTTGTATTTCTTGGTTTAATTCAGAAAAGAGAGTTCTTTAAATTACAAGAGGTGCATTAATATGAGGCCAAAATATTTGATTAATTGATAATGTTCTCCCAGGAATTTCATTTGAGGAGGTTAAACAACATAGATAAATTTAGGAAAAAGACTCCAGAATGGGAACCAATTGCTACCCCAACCCCCATAATACATGCAGATGCAGTGACTATCCATGCATTAGCTATCAACTAATTGATTTGCTCCTATAGAATTACAAAACGAAGGTTTCCTCATCTCTTAAAAGATATATGTAAATACATTATGTTTGATGAACCTCCTATTCATCTCTAAAACAAGCTAACCAAGGAGCAGAAAATCCCTTCTTTATACAGGTATGAAATGCATGCTGCTCATTAAATTCATTTAACCTACACTGGGTTTTAGATGCTTTGTACTTGGTCCAAGGAATAGTTATTTTCTTTCAACTCCTTGAAACAAATTGTAATTCTGTGTTCAGAGGCTGGCAGGCCCCTATTTGGCAGGTGATCAATAGATATGCCTAGTGCAGTAGCTTGAGCTTTAAATTAAGCCAGGAAAAGTGACCCATAAATCTTCTTACAGGAGAATGAGAAAAGTTAACAAGCAAATCATTAATAAACAACTTTCCTCTTCTGTAAATTTATTAAATTATGACTTAGCAAATAAAGATCTCAGTTAATAACGAGTTGTGGTAGAATCAAGATAAGTTAATACTTAGCAAAAAAGAAAGTGGTTTAAGAACTTGTGGGTCAAGGAGGATTAGTGGGATGATAGGTACTGTCAAACAATGCCAACATCGTAACACTAAAACATACCCATTGTGATGGCCATGTCCACCTTTTGGCTGAACCCTCAGAATGCCATTTGGTAAGTTCATCTCATCATAGATCTACATGTTCAAATCCAGGACCATAATGTCAGTATAGAGAAAATTGTGAGTAAATAAAACTAACAAAATTCTTTTAAATGGAAGTGAGGATAAAAATGCATACCAGTAAAATATGACGAAGAGGTATTTTATAATGAGCAGCAAGTGGTCCAACCTTGAAAACATTGAAAAGAAAAATAGGTTAGTTGAAAAATCAGCTGTCTTCAGGGACAGCAAAGCACATGTTTACATCACATCCAAGTGCCTATCGATAAATTCAGTGAAACATGCAAATCAAAAGTAAAATTTTATGACAACAAAATAGAATCATGGAACTAACTGATTCCCCACTAAAATTCATATATGCCTGTGGTTTTGCCAACAGAATCGGCACCTCTCCGATGCAACCTGTACTGATCACAGAAAGAATCTGAATAAACCATCACCCATATACAAAGAAAGAAAGTAGAAAATGCATAAACTTGGAGGGAAGTTAGCAGTGAGGTTTTTTACTTAACAACCTATTCCAATCAAAGCCTTCGATTGTATTGTGTTCATCAAAACACCTTCTGCTTGGGCAATTCGATCAATCATTTCAAATCCAACCTGACAAAGATAAAGTTGCAAAATCGTTAAATTAATAAAAAACACTATTGAAGCCATCAAATTCATATGGGACTTTAATTACATTGTGCCTAGTGCCGTGGTACTTTGTTCCAGGGTTACCCAATCCAACAATTAGCCAGGGCGTATACTCCACTTTAACTCCATTGCCATTATCGGGCAATGAAGCACGTACACAAAGCCTGACCGAAGCTAAATTCCTTCGATGAAAACGAGAACTTCTTGGACAGGAAATGCAGGTTCTAGGGGTAGATACTGCATACAACATTGACCTACACATAAAATAAGCAGAACTTAAATAGCGGGTATAAACAAACCAAATAGATAATAAATAACCATTCACAAAGAAAGAATAATGCTATCAAATAAAAGAAAAACAAGTTTTATTGCACTAGGGTAGATTTAACTAGAGGTTTCTGCTTCCAAATTCCAAACTTTAAACCTCCTTTCTTCCAACATTTTCACAGCATCAAATAAAAGCTTTAAAGGAAAATTTATTGAAAACCCAACATTGTAACCAACCACGACTACCATTAAGTGCTAATGAGCTCTTTAAATTATTAAGAAACATCTACCGTTAGGCAAGAACCAATGAAAATGGCCACAAATATCATAATAATCACAGAATTTTGTGAGCTAAATAACTATAATTCCAGCAACTTAAACACTAAAAAGGATTGAACTTTTCACAAACTACAGTTCCAAAAAGAAAACCCATATCCATTAACTTCAGAAAAGACACACACATTACAGAGAGAGAGTTGCAACATGGCACGTTAAAAAGAATCAGTGAAAAAGATAAGTCAATCCATATTTGAAACTCAAAAGGTAAGCTTCGTAAAGAAGAAAAGAACAAACCCTTTTAAGTGTATTGATACTTGAATTCAGAGAAAAACTTAGTTGCTTAGAGGAAGAGAGAGACCCAGTAAATTAAAGAGCTTAGCTTTGAAGCATAGACGTCGAGTCTTCGCTGGTTTTAGAAGTTGCAGGGTAACCTGTAGGCTCGTTGATTGATATTTTTGGATATAGAAACCAGATAATAATCCAGTCGAGGATAAATATGAGGGATTCTGGGCTGTAGCTCTAAATGGGCACCTGTAGTTTAGGGCTTTTAATATATGGGCTCTCAAATGAAGTTTGGGCTCTTTGAAGTAGTGTTTTTTTTACTATGTTTTATTGGTTTATTAGTAGGATACCCGTTTACGAGCTATGCTGCATCATGAATGAAGTTTCTATACAAAACAAAAACTTTCCCCGTGGTCAAGAATTGTTTGATAGCATTATTAAACATGATATATATATATATATATATATATATATATATATATATATATATATATATATATATCAATCTTGAAATTTTTTGATCTAATTTTTTATTTATTTTGAGTTTAAAATTAATTTTGTGAAAATTGCTCTTAAGTAATTTAATGGACTTGATCGATTCAAAGACAATCAGATTGACTGATGAAAAAAACCTAAGGATAAAATTGACAAAAACAAAACTTCCCGTCCCAACTCTTTTTTTATTCCAGGTATAAAATTAAACCGTGTAAGAGTTGTTTTAATGTAACCGAATAGACTTAGTCGGTTCAAAAGCAACCTGATTGTTTGTTAAAAAAATCTAAGGATGAAAAAAAAAGAAAAAAAAAAGACAAGATTGATTGAAAACAAACCTATGATTCAACTCCTTACTTTACTTGGATTTAAAATTAAATCGTGCGAGAGGTGGTCTAACGTGACCTGGTTGATTTGATCGGTCCAAAATAACTCGAAGACTGTTAAAAAATATTACAATAAAGTTGAGAGAAAGAAAAAAAATAAAAAAAAGAGAAAAAATAAAGGGCACCTACTTCACTATTCATAGTGAAGCAAATGTCTTGCACCCCACTTCTTTTAGTATAGTGTAAAACTAGATTTTCTAGCCCGTGCTATGATATGATGCGGGTCAAACTTCTTCTAACATAAAAAAAGTTTCGAACGATATTAACCTGAACGAACTCAGGTTAACTTAACTAACACGTGAGCTATGGGATCAGGACACATGTAGAATGGAAAGCAAAAAAAATCATAAGCTTAAGGGCCAACAACCTAATCTTAAAGAATAAATTGAAAAAGAAAATTAATTTTAAAAAAAAATACGGAAGAAAAAAACTCGAGTCAACCTAGATTCACTCTAACAACTCACCACCTATGACATGAGATTAGAATAAAAAAATTATTTTAAAAAAATAACTTAGAAAAAGAATCGAAGTTAAATAAATAATAAAATATTAAAAAAAAACTTGAGTCGTCATAGATTAAAAAAAAATTATTAGTGTGTGTGATATATATATATATATATATATATATATATATATATATATGACTATGAATGTGTTTGTTTTTTAGTAAATTTTTGTGATCGTGGTTTGAAAAAAATAAGTGAAAAAAAATATAGTTAACTGAGGTTAGTTAGATTTAGATACATGTTTGGTAAAAATTATGATTGAAGTTTATGGGCAACAAAAAATATGTATAAAATGTTTGATAGTTGTGTGATTGCGGTTGTTTTTCAAAGTGTTTTTTACTTGAAAGTGCATTGAAATAATGTATTTTTATTTTAAAAAAATTATTTTTGATATCAGGTATCAAAATGATATAAAAACACTAAAAAAATATTAATTTAAAGTAAAGAAAAAAAATAAAATTTTTTAATTTTTTTAAAAGTTCTTTTAAAACACAAAAACAAATATTATTTTACGAAACTCAATTAAAAAAACATGTAAAAACTGCTTTACAAAAACTGTGTTTCAAACTCAATTTTTTAGTGAGTTCTGCAATATAAAACACAATTTTTACAATTATCAAATAACTTGCTATATTTTTTGCATCCCAAACACAAAAACAAATGCAAAACAATCACAGCCTATAAAAGCTAACACGTTTAGTATTTTTTTTTTAATTTTTAAATTTAATAGGTAAGAGGTGAATATTAATGCCAGCACTTAACCAGATGTTAAGAGACAATCGATTAATTATCACTATTATTATTATTTTTATTTATTTAATTTTGAGTATAAATTTTTATAAATGCCTTTGTCATCCATATAATGGATCCAAATAGCAATCAACGACATATTACCATGTAGTAAAAAAATTACAACATACAAGTGTTTTTACCGCTGCATCTACATGTATATTCAAAAAAGTTTTTTTTTTTTTTAAAAAAAAGATTATTATGAGGTCATTGTGCTCCTATAATCTTCCAAATCCAGATAGATACAGGTACTCAATCATAATACTGTAAATGACTTATCTCCAAGTGATTCAAAGTTTGCTGAAATTTCCAATAAATTTAAAAAAAAAAAAAAACAAAGAGAAATTCAAAGAATCACCCAGGGTTCTTACTGGCAGAAATCAACAAGGAGAACTCGGTTCTGTCTCGGCCCTTCTGCTCCAAATTCTTATCGTCCTCCTCCAGCCATAACCTGCTATCCAACCCACTTCTAGTCCTATACATAAAAACAGCACACCCAGATTGTTCCTTAAAGAACCACTGATGCAAATCCCACATCATATCCACCATTAAACCATCCAAAAAAAATTATCTGATTCCCCTCTAAAATTCCACCCTTAATCTCTTCACTTGAAAAGTCTTCTTGTCATCAATCCACGCAGACAATACAGGATTCTTTGATCCATCTTCTTGATCTCCACTACACTTGATCAGAATGTCATGAGTTGTCCCTGTATCACTGAATTGTGCCTTGGTTGAATACGTAGTCTTACCTGAAGAATGCTCACTTCGAGAAGCCAATGAGGGTCTGTCTCAATGGTGCCGATTTTTTCTTCAAACATTTTGTGCTGATTTCTTCATTATCAACATCTCCAAGGACTAGACCCAATTCTGAGTCCACCAAAACAACAACGTAAAACCCTCTGATGGGCTCAGGTCCTGCATCTAAACAAGCAGCAGAAACACCCCAAAAGATTTCAATCTTTGAATTACAAGATTGAAATGTGCTGGTGCCTTTAATTTCTTGAAGCTGGTGGACGGAACCAGCACTGTTTCTTGAAGAAGAGGAAATGCTGTCATCAATATTTATGTTAAGGCCTTCGAATATCAATTTGTTCCACCAAGTGAGGGTGATCAAGAGGTGCTTTTGAGTGGAGAGTTTCACTTTGTATATACAGGAAACTGTATCTTGGATCGAAGGGGTAAAGTTTGGGGAGAGGTAGGCATGGTTTGAAGGGCCTGAGCAATACGAATCAGATACTTTGATGGCATGTTCGCTGTAACAAGTTCCTATACTCCTCATTGATGATAAGTTGAAGATATTTTTCCTTTGTTTTCGTATGGCTCATTATGTCTATAGGGTTGGAACTTGGAGGTAGGGTGGGGTGTTCGAGAGTGGAAGGTACCCTTCCTTGCCGATGATGTAAGAAATTGGAATGTTTAATGTGGTTTCACAAACCTCGTAGCCTGTGGTAATGAAGAGAAGAGGAAGATTGAAGGTGACAAAAGAAGGGTAATCTTCTGTGTTTCCCATGTTAATTCCTACCATATTTGAAGGCAAAGCAACTAAATTAGAAACCAGCCTTTCTGGATACTAAAATATAAAGCATAAATCTCCTTTATAAAACTTGAAAGGGGAGACCAAGAACTTATTTCTCTGATTCTTATGACAGTTCATTGGCACTAATTATAAGAGAATTAATGATATTCATTCTTAAGCTGCTAGAGTTGACTTGGCTTACAATATAGTAAAAATCAAACATATTAAACAAAACCCTTCAATTTCAATACAAAGTAACTTAGTGAGATGCTCTCTAGCGAGACAGCAACAGAGCCAAATTTTGAATAGGCAGATTTGTTGGCACGTTCCAATAAGAAAATCAAAGTGGATATGGCCGGAAAGCAACAAATGGAAGAAACATCATACAAAGGAGCTGATGGGGAGAGAAGGAGTGGGTTTAGCTATAAATATTATTTAATGGGGTCATCTTATTTGGATAATCTAAAGGAAGGGAGGGGCATATATGGATGAATACAAATCAAAGGATGGGGATGAAGATGACTGCCGGCCGGTATTCAAATTGTTTGCAGAGGAAAAGAGATGAATAAGGGAACCTTGGAAACAGACTTCGATCATCTAGATCAGGGGACATAAAGTGGGATACACGTATCTCATGAAAAGGCTTAGAACGATGTTGAGGATCCAAGGAGATTATAGCTTGGTAGATCTGGGAAACAAAATTTTTTGGCTAAATTCTCATAGTCCGAAGATAAGGAATATCTGCTTTTTGGAGGACTCTGCATGGTCTCTTATCATTATTTGATAGTATACAAACATTGCGTTCAAACTTTGATCCATGTGGAGTGATTATTGAAAAGGTTGTAGTATGGGTCAAATTGCTGGATTTTTCTATATGTGAGCGTGTTTGGGAGTGTGGTTGTGGTTGTTTTTCAAAATGTTTTTCACTAGAAAATGCACCAAAATAATATTTTTTTATTTTTAAAAAATTATTTTTGACATCAACACACATTAAAATGATCTGAAAACACCAAAAAAAAATATTAATCTGAAGTAAAGAAAAAAAATAAAAAATTTTCAAATTTTTTCAAAAACACTTTTGAAACGCAAAAAATAAATATGGCCTTAATCATGGAATACGATGATAATTTTGTATTATGGAGAATTGGTGATCATATAAGGAAGATTTTAAAGTGGATCGTACTATATCTTTTAGCACGAGGGGTAACTATACTAGAATTTGTGTGGAGGTGGATCTGACGAGGCCATTGTTAACTAAATTCAAATTGCGTAGAAAAACTAGACATTATGTATGAAAAGCTTCATTTAATTTGTTTCTATTGTGGCTAATATGATCATAATAAAGAAACATGCCCCAATGCACGTCAAAATCATTAGGAGAGTAGGGAGGAGACAATCACTGAGAATGAGAGCAAAGATGATGATGATGATATGATACAGGGTATGGAGCAAGAAGGTGGTTGAGACTAGAGGTGGAAGAACAATTTGGGCAATGGATGATGACTACATGGAGATGACGAAGCAATGTTAAGAAAGCACCAGTCATGACAAATAATAACGGCCTTAATAAAAATCCCATAAATAACCAGACTATTTCCAAAACAAGTTTGACAAGTAAAGAAATTCTAAAATTATAGGATTTAATGTATTAAAGGAGCTGGATGTGAGGAATAATGAAGAAGATATGTTTATTATTGATAATAATAACAGAAGAAAATATTCAGATGAGGTGATTGTAAGAAAAGATACAAATGACGAGGTGGACTTCAAGAATAGAAATAGGCCTAAAAGAGGCATGGGTAGTTAATTAGGTAATAAAATGGTTGTGTTACATGGATCAAAGGGGTTTATTAAGAAGAAAGAGGCTAGCCCAAGGATTAATGAGGTGGGCTTGGGTAGTGATATTCTCTCCTTAGTAAATAATACTAGGGATAACAAAAATAATGGGAAATTCCATCAACAACATAAAAATAAACAGGTTATGGTTAATGATGAAGATTGATCCACAATTATCATGTCTTTATCGATGGTTGATGAGATGCTTATAGGGGAGAGGTCTATTCAAATCCAAATGAGGTGTTTCAAGAACCAAGACCTCCTGAATCAAGTTATTAGGTAGGAATAAAGGTTGCAAAAGATAATTTAATTAAAGATGATGTTGAAGTAGTGCAGGGTGCGAGGGTGACGATGAAGGAGGATAAGCGAATGAGCACCTCTATACCAGCTCTAAAATAAACGAGTATGATGATTCTAGTAATTCTTCTACAATTTATTGGTATGAATTTTCTATATTAGAATTATAGAGGGGCATGAAATGATAGGTTTTGTTCAATTGTTAATTATTTGAGGAGAGTTGTAAGGTTGATGTAATGACAATCATTGAGCCTAGAGTGAGTGGGGTAGTATTTGATAAAATAGCAGAGAAACTAGGGTTTAATGTAAGTTTTATCATTGAAGCTTAGGAGAGATCGAGAGGGATTTGGTTGTTATGGAATAAAAATAAAGTGGAGCTAGGTATTATGAAGTCTTCTCTATCTTATTCATGTTGTTGTGGATGAGAGGAAAAGGGATAGTTAGGTTTTTACAGCTGTTTATGTTAATTCAAATGAGGTTTTGAAAAAAGAATGTTTTGAGGAAATTAAACAGATGGCTAGTGGAATTTTTATGCCCTGGTTGTTATTAGGGGACTATAATGAAATTTTATCTATTTAAAGAGAAGGTAAAAGGGGTCCTTATTGATGTTAGGCATTGTTCTAGGTTTGAGAGATGGATGCAGACGTGTGATTTGATTAATTTGGGTTGTAGCAGGTCAAAATTTACTTAGAAAGGTCAAGAAATGAGTGGTTTTGGTAAGGTGTTTGAGAATAAGGGTTTTGGGAATATGCAATGACGTCTGAAGTTTTAAGATGCTTTTGTTAAGGTTCTGCTTAGAATTAAATCGGATCATCATCCAATATTAGTAGTGTTGGGTGGTGATGGTCAAAGTGTTCAAAGGCAGAACAGACCTTTTATGTTTGAAACTGCGTAGGTGAAACATGAGGAGTTTGAGGATTTTATTCAGAATAAGTGACAGACTGATACGGGGTTTGTTCCAGCCCTAGATGAAATGACTAAACAGCTGAAGGATTGGAGTAATATGGTGTTTGGCACCATTTTCATATGAAAGAGGAGGGTGTTGAACAAGTTTGATAGGATTTAGAGAGCTATAATGGGGAGAAATAATATAGTTCTTTAGAATTTAGAGAATAAATTGGTAGGGGAGTATAATAGCATTCTTAGACAAAAGAAAATTCATTGGTATTAAAAATATAGATGCCAATGGATATCCCATGGGGATTGCAATACTAAATATTTTCATACGAAGATGATGATTAGGAGACATAAAAATAGAATTAAAGCACCGAAGGATGAGGATAATATATGGGTGTGAGAGGAGGATAGTTTGAGGAATATGGTGGTGGGATAAAAGGCTATTTAGTAGAGAGGAGGAGGGAGCAAAGAAGTATGCTATATGGGCAGTTTCCTGAGATTTTGCAGGACCAACTTGAGATGTTATCTATTTCAGTCTCTAATGAGGAAATCAAGAAGGGTATATTTGACACGAAGCCTTACAAGGCTCTGAGACCATATGGTTATCAACCATTCTTTTATCATGATCAATAGAGAATGATAGGATTAGCAATGTGCAATTTCATTAGAGATATTTCTTAAGGAAGAACTGATGTGGCAGTGATGAATCAATCTTAATTGGTATTAATATCGAAGGTACAGTCCCTTGAATACATACATTAGTTTTGTCCAATTGGACTGTTCAATGTAACCTTTAAAATTGTGAGTAAGATTTTGGTTAATAGACTGAAGTCTCTAATGCCTCAGATAATTGATGTTTACCAAAGCAGTTTTGTCCCTAGAAGATATATTAATGATAATATAATTATTGCCCATGAAATAATGCATTCTGTGAGAAAGATGAAGGGTAAGAAAGGTTTGATGAGTATAAAGGTGGACCTTAAGAAGGCTTATGATCAAGACTTTATAAAAAAAACTATGTTGGAAACCGGATTACCTAGAAGGATGGTGGACCTAATAATGGCTTGTATTGAGTCATCTACTTTGAGTGTGTTGTGGAATGGATGTCCTTTAGATAGTTTCAAACCTTTCAGGGGAATTAGGCAAGAAGACCCTTTGTCTCCATATATTTTTATGCTCTACTTGGAGAAATTATCCTAATTAATTCGAAAGGAGGTTGCAGATCACTCTTAAAAACCTTTCGGAATTAATAGAAATGAGATTGATATTTCTCACATGTGTTTTGCAGATGACATGTTGTTTATGGCTGAAACAAGTGAGGAACAAATGGAGAACATAATAGCTTGCCTTAACACTTTCTGTAAAGCTTCAGGTTAAAAGGTGAACACTAGCAAGACAACGGTTTACTTCTCAAAAAATATGTCAGCAACAATTTTTATACATATAAGCAGAAATAGTGGCTTTCAAAGAATTGACAATCCGGGGAAGTACTTGGGTGTACCTATTATTCACCAACGAATCACTAAGTAGACATACTGCTATTTGATTGAAAAGGTGCAGAAGAAGCTAGCAGGTTGCAAAGCAAACTATCTCTCTTTAGTAAAAAGTATTACTCTTTGTAAGCGTCTTCTAGCAATTATTCCTCTCTATACAATGCAATCAACAGTATTACCAATAGAAATTTTCTACCATATAGAAAAGATATGTAGGAAATGTATTTAGGGATCAAAGGCAGATAGAGGTAAAGTGTACTTTGTGAACTAGAAGACTGTGTGCAAACCTAAAAAGGTGGGTTAGAGTTAAAAAAAAGATGCATAAGATGAATGTCTTTTATGATAAAGCTGGCTTAGGGAGTGATGTATGAGAGTGATAGTCTTTGGGTGAAAGTATTGAGGGGAAAACATATCAAATCTAATGAGAGAGTTCCTTAGATTAATGCTAAGCAGAGATATTCAAGTTTATGGAAGACAATAACTGTTATTTGGAATCAAGTTAGTATGTTGGAGTGTAAGTGATCATACTCAGCTCTCTGTTGCAGTAACCTTTACCTTTCGACTTTGAAAGGGTACATAGGACAAGCTACACGAAGGAGGAAGGACAATTGAGCTTCTCAGCTCTCTGTTGCAGTAACAATTTTACCTTACTGCTGGTTAATTTCTTGGGTTTTGGTTAAGGATGTAATATATGAGTAAGGTCTTTTTCGAAATATTAGTTTCTTATTTATTTATTTAAAAAAAAAACATGATGGTTTATGTAATGGATGTATAACTAAAAATTTGTGTTTTATTTATTTGTCCGTATATATTTTATTGTCTCTTGAAGATGTAAATAACATAAGCATTAAATATATAAATACTATTATTTAAATTATAATGAAAGTAAAAACCAGTCTGAATAAATTATACTGAAGTCATGAACTCTTGGGATCGGTTGGTATAATTTCCTCTTCTTCTTTTTTTCAATTTCTTTTTCTATTTAAAAAATATAAAAATCCGAATTATCTGAATTGTTTAGAACCAAACAAAATAGGTTTCAAGAATTTTAGAATTGTTTTTGGTCAATTCTTCTTTTTCGCAAAAAAATAGCAAACAGAAACAAATTCTCTATTTTTATTTTTAGAAATTTGAAAACATAAGAAAAAGAAAAGTGGGGATGATGCCAAACTAACTCCTACATTTATTATTATTTTTCTTAACAATATTCATCAATAATATATCATCCATATAAATTATTTTCCTTTAATATGATAGAATAAAATTAAAATATACGAGAGTAGTTATTAAAAAATATTAAACTTTTTTTAAAAAAACAATTATAATTTGGATATAGGTTATTGTTTTAAAACTCAATTTTAATTTGAATTTTAATAAACAAAAAAAGGTTATAAGAATACTCTCTCTTTTTTTTCTTTCTAGCAAAACAATAATTATATTCTAGCTTTTCTTATATTCTCATCCTTGATTTTCTTTTTTCAACAAGAGAGTCTCAAATTTAAACACATTGATTTTTTCGATTATTCTCTTATCTATTGCTCTCACAAGACGGTAACTCTTAAGGGAGGAGTGAAATTCCATAATTATTTAATTATTTAAAAATGTTAAGCTAAGATTAATTGGTTTGATGAATTCTTGAATTATTATTACTCAGCAATTAAAGGTTAGGAGGTGGTGCGAGGGACCAAATTGAAAACTATATAAAATGGAGGAACTACACATTACCATCCTGAAATATGAGGTCTTAGCGCATGCCAAATCTCCTGCTCTCCCATGAGAAAATTCAAAACTAGATAGAAATCTTGGTAGGGTGGCATTAATGATGGTTGTGAATAATAATAATAATAATAATAAAATGAGTTAAAATAATTGGATGATATTGTGATTGGATTAAAGTTTTTATAGTTTTTTAAGGATTAAAAATATTTTTTAATAAATAAATTAAATTTAAAGGTTAATAATAAAAAAATTTATGTAAACCAATTTTTTTTTTATAAAACATTTTATAAAAAACACAAATATAGAAAATTTAAAAAGATATTTTCTATAAACTATTTTCTTAAAAAAAACAAAAAAAAAAAACTCCTAGAATTATACATCAAATTTCAAGGATCCTACCTTATTTATCATGCCTGAACCACCCCCACCTCCTCCTGCCCATCAATCGTACGTAGTAGATCTGATCCATCCCTTGTTAGTCACCGTTTCAGAAAATTGCTTCTGCTCAACCATCATCCCATGAGCCGTAGCCCCCAGGAGGTTGCTTGCTGAGTAAAAGAGAAGGGGAAAACTAACAATTTCTCCTAAATTTGAGACTCGTCTACACAGATTCATTGTTATATAATAATTTTTTGTTTCAGCAAATTGATCTTGAGACTTTATCAATCCCAAATGCCAAATACCATGCATGTTTAATAATGGCTACCAATACATGAAAGTGTTAAATTCGCACACACTGCCAGAAGAAATGTGAAGAACTGTAGCAATTCTGAAAGTTGGAAAATGTACAAGGCTTTCTTCTTCTTCTTTTTTCCATTTTTTCAAGGATAAAACAACACAAATTCATTACAAGAGAGGCTCAAACTAGATGCGTGTCTTGTCCAAGACTGCTACTATAGATGCAAATCCAAACCTAATCCCTTATGATGGTCAACATCTTCTCTAGTGAATCCACTCATCGGAAAAACTTTAGAATGAAGCCCAACCTCACTGCCTACCAAACTCTTTCCGTCCAGACACCTTCCGTGAAAAGAAGCAGGCCCATTAAGATACGGGCCACCACGCGGCATGCGTCCCGAATAGGACGTGTAAAACCAGGGAGAGGAATGGACATGTTCTTGCATCGCCGCCGCCATCGGAACCACCGCTGGATCAAGGAGGTGAGGTGGCGGTGGTGAAAACGTTGAGAACATAGAATTTGGTATGGTAACATATGAAGCTGCAGCCAAGCTGCGGGTGGCTTGCATCTGAGCACGTTTCAAAAGCCGTCTTTCTTTCTTGTGAGCGTTTTGGTGACCACCCAAGGCTTGAGAGTTTGCAAACTCACGACAACAGTATTGACACTCATATTTTCTACCTTCGGAAGATTGGAAATTAGTCTCTGATTCCTGTGACCCAGATGGAGATTTACTTGAATCTAAAGGCACTGTAGGGTTGTTGTTCTCCGAAATGTCGAAGCCAAAGAGTTTTAGGGTTGTGTTGTTGCTGGAGATAGTATTAGATTTTGCATGACAACCAAAATCCATGAGAGAAAAAGAGGGGGGCTGCCGACAGAAGAATTTGAAGGATGGAAACCAGTGATCCTAGGTGGGGTGCGTACACATGTGAGTTAGCACTACTTATAAAGGATAAACAAAAGGCTAAATTAAAAACAGTATATCTAGTACCACTTTCATGTAATCTGTAGAAAAAGAATTTGATCGAGAAGTTGAGACATGAAAAGAAAGGGAGATCTAGTTGGTTGCGAAAATCTGGAGGACAAGAGGAGGAGAAAGCAAGAGCTATTCAAGAAAATCCCCAGAGCAAGAAGAAAACTAGGACCTAACCCTAAATAGATTATTAATATAGCTTGCCCTGAAGTGCAGCATCAGTCGTATGATCGACAAACGACCATGTACCTGATCCCAATATATAAAAAATGATTAGGGTATTTAATTAACCATGCTAGACTGGATACATACAAATCTAACACCAGCTCTTAATGTATGGAAAAAGCATGTGTAAATACTAAGAAAACCATGTCGCTGATGTGTATTTTGGTAATCATACAGAGCACAATGGATGTATACTTAAATTAGTTTGAATCATCAAAAGTTCAAACACTTCACATCATATAAAGGGGTTAGATTAGAAAAATGAAACCTAACATGATTTGTTGGAGAGAAAGACTTTGTCTTAGAATGGAGGGTTTGATTGTCAAACAGGAAGAAAGGCTCCCATGTATAATTGATCGAGTGTGAATGATTAAGGGACCACCATGATAAATTATGCAGGCCTTAAATTCTGGATGTTTGCTTGATTGACGTTGAGATCTAAGCTTTGTTTATTCAGAGAAGATCTCCCGTATCTTACTAACTACCATGATTTCTTTCTTTCTTCCTTTTTTGGATTGAAGCTACCATGATTGATTATTATGGGATATTATTGCATAAATTCAGACTAATCAAGCTTGAAAGAAGCACAAATGCATGTGGACAGCTTGTATAAGACAATTAGAGTGATGAGATCAAGAGTCGGCTTAGCTTCACTCTCCTTTTGTTGACTGCATTTTCCGGGTTTTTGCAGCTATATATGTTACTCAAGGAACTAGGACTTGTGATCTTACACCAAAAAAGCAAACACCCATTTTGATTTCTTTTTTCAAAAATGAGTGCGCAAATAATTTGACTTTAAATTATTTCTTGTTGGTACTCACCACGCCATTTATTCGCTTAAAAGTAATGAGTCTCCCGTCATCTTTTCGATAGATTATAGCAGATATATTCGTCATCTAGTCAAAAACCTTAACGTATGCGATGCACGCATGTGATCTCCATGTTCTTTATTATCCTTTCACGAGAAATATTGTGCTTCTCCTACCAATAAATGCAAGCTCAGTTGAAGCCGAGATTTAATATATTCTTGTAAATATGACTTCTTAGATGTAGATTTATCATCTTACAAGGATTAATAATAACATTAAAAAATTTAAAATATTCTAGGATTGGACATATCTTTTTCTTGTCACAGACCACACTGTCTCAAGATCAAATTAATAATAACGCTACCTTAGTCTACTTGGTTATTGGGATTGCTACCGCCATTATCTTTTAGATTCGAAAATTTAATTCAAAGGAGACTAGAAAAATAGTTCGATATGTCGATTTTCAATTTAAAATCTGATAGAGAAAATCCTAAAAGTTTGGATACAAAAACCCTTTTTTTGTGTCCAATTTTTTTATATATTAAATGAATGAATTTAATGTACCAAAAAAATTAAATATTGAAAGTAATTTGGGTACCAAAGAGAATTTTTATAATATTTTATTAAATCTTTAAAATTTTGAATAATTGGTTTTGATCCAAGCTCACTCGGATTAAGATGCAAAATATCTAACACAATCGTGATACTAAGGTAAACACATTCGAAAGCAAATTAAATATTATTATGAAACTTAATTATCAAACAACTTAATGTTGAAAGGACAAAAACAAAAACCAAAAAACCAATAGAAAAAAATATGAGTCAACCCAGTTAATTAATCTGCAAACTACATGACTATGGAAATCGTGAAATCCTTGAACCATGTTCAATCAAGAAACTTAATTTTCAACCAATTTAATTTTAAATGATGAAATCATGAAAAGAAAATATCAATTTAGAAAACCTGTCAAAGAAAAAGATAACAATAAAAAAAATAAGGATCAAATTTGATATGAAAGAAATCAATTGAGAATGAAGTTGTAAACAAAATGACTGGGACAACCCAATAGAAAGGAAATGAAAAAAAAGTGCAAAAATTAATTTCCAATAAATTAAACGTTAAAGGTTGAAACTAAAATAATTTAATTCTAAAAAAAGGTTAAAAAAAAAATCAATGTGCATTAACCTTTGAAACCGGCGACCTTGGTCCTAGACCTGAGAATAACCCTTTAGCAACAGAGAAAAATCATAGTTAACTTGAGTTATTCCATAAACCTCATTATCATAAGCACGAAATCAGGATAACCTGAAAGAAAGAAAAGGAAAAAAAAAAGGTAAGAAGACCACTTTCGAATAAATTAAATGTTGAAGGACGAAAGTGAAATAAATGAATTTAAAAGGGGACCACACAAACAAAAATCAACCTACATTAACCTTTGAAACTAATAACTTTAGTCATGAACCCGAAACTAATCCCATTGAAGGAAAACCGCAAAAAATAATAAAGAGAATCTTTAAAAAAAGGGTAAAACAATATTTTAGAAAAGAAAAAAAAACTCAAGTCAACTCGAGCACACTTTCTAAAACTGGTCTAATATCTAAAACTTACAACCCGTGAAATCCTTGAACCGGATTTAATTAAAAACTTTAATTCCCAACCAATTTAATTTTGAATAATGAAATTATAAAAAAAAATCAATTTAAAAAACTTGCCAAATAAAAAAAATAGCAATAAAATGAATGAGAATCAAATTTGAAAGAACAAAACCTATGGAGGATGAAATTGTAACGAAAAAAAACCTAAAAATGATCCTAAACAAAATAAATAGCAATAAAAAAATAGAACCAAATTTGAAAGATGAAAAAAAATGAAATGAGGGTGCAGTTGGAAAACAATTGTAATTTTATAGCTTATTAAAAAGAAAAAATAGTAATCAAAAGAATGAGGACCAAATCTCAAAGATTAAAAATTAAAAAGGGGCGAAATTAAAAAATATTTGTAATTTTATGGCTTATTCAAAATTTAAAAAAATAATAATTAAAAGAACATGGATCAAATATGAAGGGAAAATAAATTGCAGGAGTTGATCTAATTTTTTGAAGGGATTAGAGTGAAATTCAAGGGCGGAGAGAGAAAAATGAAGAAAAAACGGTTGTTGATGCCAAACCTGATTCGCGTTATAGGCACACACTCTTTCATTATGTTAGAGGCGTCAGGACCTTTCAAACTTTGAACTGGAAGGCGATGTTTGGTGGTCGAAAGACCCCTCACATGCCGCTAAAATGTGCGGGGGCTTTCCATATACTGGCACGTGCTACGCACGCCCCAACAAGTTTTTTAAAATTATATTCAATACATATAGTTTACAGCAATGCCCCTGGATGCACTTGAAATTTATAATAAAACCAATGTAAAATGATTAAAAAAACCTCTCAGGTGAGAGTTTTGTTGATTTTGCCTTTAAGGCAAGGTTGTCAATTTCGCTCTTTTCTATCCATAAAGGCCGGTATATCTCGTTTCAATTTAAAAAATAGAACAAACTAGAACAAATTTCATATCGCTTAGAATCTCGGCCCGTTTTGTAAATGCTGCCCAAATCCCAGCCAGAATGTTCCATTTTTTTGCTTTATATAATGTTTTTTTGCTTCATTTTTTTAAAAAAATATTGTCTAGTTTTACAGTATCAATCACATCTCTTAATCCGACCATTAGATCATGCTAAAATATTACGAGGAGTCTCCCGACTTAGTTATATATTTTAGGTTGAAATATTTAGGTTATTGGAGTTTAGAAAAGTCTTGAGAGACTGTCAATGGCATTATCATAATTTTGTTTTGAAATATCATTGTCTTGTCCTTATATATTGAATGTTTCTCAATTTCAGCATTCAACAATAAATTTATTAATAATTAAGCTTTATAATTTATTTTGATTTTGGGATTATTAAGATCTCATGATCGTGGTCAAAGATTTGAAAGGTTAGATTCAGGTCAATCCAATATGTTATCGTCTAAATATTTTTTTTGTCAAACTATATTTTTACAAGTCATACAGGTTATCTTTTAACTCATCGAATCAATCAGGTCATATCAATTCTAACTATTATTTTTTTACTTGTATTTGAAATTTGAATTGTGTAATTTCAAGTTAGTTTATCTTTATATTTAAATTGAAATAATATTTATTAAATTAATTTTTTGAATTATATATAAATAGTGGTTTGATTCTCGATGAACATTAATTTTCTTAGGAAAATTAGTTTTTTTCTGAAGCTACATAATTAATGGTATGGTTGCTCCTAATAAACTCTCCCCTTCGTGTCTTTTCTGAAGTGAAAAGCACATGGTATTTGTCTGATGTGCCTACTGCCTGGCTAGCTTGAAGGATCGATGTCCATGGTTTAAAGAGATAATTGCTAAATATTATAAGCAACAAGCCACCACCATAGCGTTTGTCTGGTGTGCCTACTGCCAAGCTAGCTGATAGGATGGACGTCGTTTAAAGAGATAATTACTAGAATTATATGCAATAAGTCATCGCCATTAGCATTCGTCTGATGTGCCTACTCCCCGGCTAGCTGATTGGATGTACGTCGTTTGAAGAGATAATTAATTGCTAGTATTATATGCAATAAGTCATGACTAATGAGCGTGCCCCTTGAAAAATTTTCAATGCACTACTCACAACCCTATCATGCAAGTTTTTTTTTTTTTTTTACATCACCATCTTTTAACTCCACAGGCTTTTATAGATGTACGAAAATAATAATAATAATAATAATAATTATTATTATTAATAATAATTATTATTATTATTATTATATTAAGAAGAAATGGTATTTTCTTGTAAATATAGTATAATTATAAATTTTGCTAATTGTTTACTGTAACAGATGTAAATTTTTGTTAGTGGAAACAAGTTTTTCTTATATTTTTTTCTCTTTTTTATAATTGATATTTTTATTATTTTATACTTGGCATATTTATCATCATTTTTTTTTCTTATCTTCATCTTTTTCTTATAGTTTTTACACTTTGAGTATTTATCATTATATGTTTGTCCTATTTATACCAATGTTTTTGTTTTTATATATTTTTATTAACATATATGATTTTTAAATTAAAAAAAACATATTTGAAAAACTTGTATATTTATTTATTTATTTATTTATTCAAAAAACTTATTCTACCCGCACCGAAATCATATGGATTTAAATAATAAAAGTATAATATATATGCAAGAATGTTGTAAACGGGAGTTGGTTAAATTTAAAAAAAAATTGTTTAAAATTAATTTTTTTATGTTATTGAATTATTTTGGTGTTGTAATATCAAAAATATTTTTTAAATTAAAAATATTATTTTGATGAATTTCTGAGAAAAAAATACTTTAAAAAATAACTACTATAACAGTTTTGATCGAGTATTAACATGCATCAAGATCACCAAAGTTTCTTTTCGTGATGGTAACTATGTTTCTAAATAAAAATAGAGTACATATAATCTTGAGGGTGTAGCTTAACTGGTCAAGTTCTATGTTGGCTCCCTAGAAGTCCCCAGTTCGAGTCTTATAAACGTCAGAGTCACCGGAGGCTTACATAGTCGCTAACTTCAGGGCCCGTAGGATTAGTCGAGGTGAGCACAAACTAGCTCGAACACCCATGTTAATAAAAAAAAATGGAATACATAATTATCAGTAATGATCACTTCATGTAATATGAAATGAATTATATACCATGAAAAAATTCAATGATTTTTACCGTATAAAACATTCGTCTAATTAACTTATACACAAAAAAAATAACTGGATGTTACAATAAATCACAGTCTTTGACAATTTTGTGTTGAGCTAAAGCACTGAATAATTCACCTGCTTCATTATCAACTGTGACTTGGAAATTAGGTCTTCGATTTTTCTCGTGATAGTATATGTCTCCCACCTAATCAGCAAAATACTCTTTTAATGTCATTGTTTGGCTTTTCTTGTAGCACTCGATTGAACTTAAGCATATCTGTAACTACTGTTTATAGTTTTGGTATCAGTTATTTTTAAAATATTTTTATATAAATATATTAAAATATTTTTTAAAAAATATTATTTTTGATATCAACAAATCAAAATAATTTAAAAATATAAAAATAATTAAAACAAAAAAAATAAAATTATTAAAAACTTTGATAATTTTAGTTACAGAACATACCCGTAAACATAAGAAGATTGCCCAAGTTACACAACATACATCTCCCACCTGCAAGTTATTGGTTCCTGCAAAACATTTTAGTTTGCTATGGAATTAATGTGACATGTATATATATTAAAAGGGCCTGATTTTTTTATTGTAGTAATGAATAATAAAAAGCCAAGCTCTTTTTTATTTTTAGGTTTTTTTTAAAAAAAATTTATTTCATCATTTATTATTGAGTTTACTAGATATAGAGTTTCATGGTTTGTTTTGATTTATTTTATATAGAGTTATCACAGTCTCATAACCCGAATCATGAATTTTATGGGTTAGCTATGTTGACTCGGATCATTTTTTATTTAGATTTTTTTTTCAATTTCATCCTTCAACATATAATGTTTTTCAAATTGCTTTCTATGGAGTTATCTCAGTATTCTAATCCGGTTTTAGTAGGTTCACCTGGGTTGACTCGGGTCATTTTTTTGTTATTTTTTCAATTTTTTTTCAATTTAATTCTTCAAAATTATGTTGATTGGGAATTTTAATTTATAATTTTTTTATTTTCTTTTTATGTGATCATCACAGTCTTATGATCCGGGTCGTGAGTTAGGCCGGTTGATTGAGGTATTTTTGTCTTATTTTTAGTTTATTTTAAATTTCATCTTATAATATTACTTTGATTAATGATTGGGTTTAATAATTTTTCTTTATTTGTTTTCTATAATGTTATCATGGTTTCATAATTTGGATAATAGATTTGACATGTTAAACTGAGATGTTCAAAGTATATTTAATATGTTGTCGTTTCAATATCTATATTAAAAAAATATTTGGTTTTGATTTTTTTAAAGTCAAATTGTATTTTTAACGGTCGTTCAGGTTCTTTTTAAATCTATCAAGTCAGACATGTCATATAAAATCAATTCTTGTATAGTTTAATTTTTAATTTTTGTTAAAAAACACATT
The DNA here is from genome assembly GCA_015852605.2 of Populus deltoides. Taxonomy (NCBI): domain Eukaryota; kingdom Viridiplantae; phylum Streptophyta; class Magnoliopsida; order Malpighiales; family Salicaceae; genus Populus; species Populus deltoides. Next base: position 15,042,003 of record CM027573.2, read on the forward strand.
AACAACACATGGATATTTTTTTATATTAAAAGAATTTAATGTTACTTGTAGCGCAGTGCGGAAATGATCCAGTGATATACCAGTACAAATTTAAAATCCTCTTCATGTATTCAAAGTTCTTCAGAATTATTATAAATCATTAATTAATCTCTGTATCTCAGTTAATCAAGTTTGTTGATTGTTGCTGTTGCTTGCTTGAACATGTGTACATAAATAGTAGGTAAAATTAGGATCCAAGAACAAGGATTCTAGAACCATAAAGGCTGTGCCCACAGATGTAGTAGCGGTTCAAACAAATTAAGGTGGACTAAGCAAGAAAATTATATACACAATAATTAATAATAATATTTATTTTTACCAACAAGAAACACTTGGGATTATCTTAATAGAAACACTTCGACGGCACCCATGATTAAAATAATAAGTAACTTAATAACATAATTGCATTTATATCCAAGTATTGATCACACGTCCTGATTGATTGGGGATTTGTTATCTTATTAGAGAAGCTAAGAGCTAGGGTTTGAAAGCTAGGGTTTGAAATTTGGGAGCACTTGTCTCCAAACAATATATAATTAAGGTAGATGCAATGGTTGTGACATGCTTATAGTCTAAGTTGTTAGGACAGAAGGAACTGTAAGTTAACAAGGTTTGAAGTGTATGCCATTCGTACAAGAACTTTCCAACGACTACTTACATCGTTCTGAGTTCTCGGTTATTCCTACTGCTTACATTTCTACAAAAGCCCGAGGCACAGCAGTACGTAGTTGTAAATTACGCCTGCATTGCGTACAATCATGATATAAATTAATTATTTTTAGTGTTTTTAAATGATTTTAGTATACTAATATTAAAAATAAATTTTAAAAAATTAAAAAATATATATAATTTTAATAAATTTATAAATCAAAAACACTTTAAAAATTAACATGTTAGATTTCTAAACCATACCAGCTAAGAGGGATGATCCATGTAATTATTAACCATTTTGGTTTAATAAAAGTCAGGGTAAGAAACGTCACCCAAGAAAACCAAAATGTACTATTAAATTGGCGAGGACTTTTAAAGACTTGAGAGCCAATAATGTTTTTTTTTTTAAAAATTATTTTTAAAGACATCAAAACGATCCAAAAAGTACAAACCGGACTCAATTTTAGAAAGAAATTAATAAGGTCCCCAAGATAGACTTTAATTATATGGATGATTCATAAGTTAATTGGGTTAATAAAGATTGCTTTAAAATAATATTATTTTAATATTTTATTTAAAAAATATTACTACGCCGTTTTATTTAAAAAAAGTTTAACACGATTTTAACAAGGTTATATCAAGTCTAATTTGTTTAAATTTTTTTCTAACACCTGATTCAGGCTAAAAATCAAGTTTGCGAGTCATAGTGTTGATTTTAATAACATGAGCCATTTAGAAGGTTTGATCAATTTTTACTTTTATTTTTTTATACAATTTATTTACAATAAACCTATACAAAAATTTTATATGCGACAAATAATATAATAAGTTAGCATTTTTTAAATTTAATGTGTTGAAAATATAATAAATTCATTCCATTTATATATAGTTGTAAAATGAATAAATAAATTGTTGCCGGCATGGTAGTGATTCAATGAATTGCTAATTTTCTCAGGAAATTGCCTATGCCCTATAGACTAATAACTGGACACCCACCCACCCTCTATTCCTTGTGTTGGCACTTTGAAAATTAAAATCATAAGAAATTAATTAGGGTAATTGGCTCGATAACTGTGAACATGAACTCAAAACTTGAAAGCTATGGAAACGAAAAAGAAAAGGAAAAACAAAAATCAATGGATCAGAAGAAAACAAGGGATGGCCCTATCGAGCTGGTAATAAGGAGGGTGGTGGCCCAAGGCCTTATAAGAGAAAACACGGCAAGAAAACAGGGAAGAGATAATGGGCTAGCTTATTTGTTCTCTAACGAGCTCATACAGACTGTAGTTTCTCTCTACAGCGTGCTTCCCTGTTAGAATTAAAGGATGTGAATTCTGTTTTGGTAAATATTTTATATTTTCAATTGAAATGAAATATTTTTGTTTTGAAATGTTTTGGTATGCTATGTCAAAGATGTACTGTTTATATATATATATATATAAAAGATAAATTAATTATAAATTATACAATACAAATACAATGTCAAATATATATAATTTTAAAATTTAAAATATTTCTAAGTAGTCAAGATTAAATAGATCTTTAACTTAAAGTAATTCAACTTAAACAAAATATCAAAATATTATGAAAGAAAAATATTTTAACAAAAATATTTTAAATATAAAGTTAGGTCAATGTTATCAAGACTAATATAATCTAAAACATCCCTTATTTTGCTCAAATTCCTACAAAGTATAAACATGAAAAAAACAACATGAATATAAACCATGTATATTAATGATAAATCTAATTTTAAAAAATTAATATCTTTGTTAATGAAAATAGTAATAATAATTTTTAATATTATTATTAATATCATTTTTATTGAAAATAGCAATGAAAAGGAGCTTTTTATACTTGGATGGTTTAATTAATTAAATTGAACAAAGTTCAATGGTTTTTTAATAGCGGAACGAAACATCTGGAATGAAACCGGAACGTTCCGGCCGAAATTTAACCAAAAAATCCGAAACGGACCGAGATTTAAAATGAGATGAAAATTGTTCTGTTTTGTTTCCTTTTTTGAGTTGGCATGGAATGTTTCGGCCATTCCGGACGAAACGAAACGGAATTGACAACCTTGGTTATAATGAGTTTGTTTACAAGGTGAGTCACGGCTGATAAACAAATATAGTTTTAATATTTTTTTGATGATTTTAATGTATTAATATTAAATATAAAAAAAATAAAAAAATATTTTGATGTATTTTCAAGTAAAAAACTATTTTGAAAAATACTATGTACTACAATCCTAAACACATATTTAATATCGATTATATTTAATTTATAAAAATATAATATTTCACATCTAGTAAATAAATATAACCTTAGTATGGATATTAATTAATTCATGAAAAATATAATATTTCAAAATACCTGTTATTCTAATATGTATATTGATTAATAATTATATATTAATTTTTTTTATTCTTTTTATTTTTCAATTTTTATGTTTATTTTTATTTTTGAAAATTAAATAAAACATTTTTTATACTATGAGTATTAATTAGAACATATTCTTGAAATACGGGAAATATTTTTTTTTAGTTGAGTCGTCATCTTTATGTCGAAGTAGGCCGCATGAAAAAGAAAAATATTTTTATTGTTACTTAATTTGGGCCGGGACAAAAACTTGAATCCAGTGAAGATCCTGAGTAGAACCCAACATTTCTTCTTGTAATTGTGCGAAGCCCAGTTTAGTAACTCATAAATGTCCAGTCCGCGGCCACTTCTCACATCTGACATGACATGCGATTGCAGTAAACAAGAGGTTTTTTTTTTTAATAAAAAACACTTCATTATCAAATAATTTTTTATTTTTGATTTAATTTTTTTAAATGGTCCATAAGATAAAGTTTTAAATTGTAGTAGAAAAATAAAATAAAATTGAGAAGACCATAATGTAAAATATAGAGAAAATGCATGACCAATCTCAAAAATTTTAGAATTTTTATTTAGATTTAAAAGTTTATTTTATTTTTATTTTTTAGTCCATGGATTTAAGAGAGGAGAAAAATAAAATTATCAAAAAATGATAGAGAATAGAGAAAGTTGTTGGTTCACCACATTCTAACAACAAAAATATGCTTGAAAAGACAGATCGGGATTCATTTAGATTTTTTTAATTTGATTGATTTTTGTTTTTTTTAGTGATTTTAGGGTATGATTTGAGGAGGGTTTAGGGTTTTTTGAGGTTATTTTAGATGAAAGTAAGTGAGAAAATGAAGTTTTAGGCCCCGTGATTTTTCAAGCTCTATAGTGAAAATCTTATTCTGGGCAGTAGTCCAATAGAGAAAAAAATATATTTTCTTGAATTTTTATGAGTTAAGTTATATTTTTATTGGTGGTTCAGGTTATCTTTAAATCTATCAAGTCAGTCAAGTCACATTGGATCAACCTTTGTAGAGTTTAAGAGTTTTTTTTATTAGAAAAATATTAGTAACATTTGAATGTTTTTTTTTTTTGCATGTTTTTAAAAAAATTTCAAGTCACATCGGTCTTTTTTTTTAATTTATATCTTTTCAATTTCATCCTTCAACGTTGGGATGATTAAGAATCACACTTCATAATTTGATTTGATTTGATTTGATTTGCTTTCTACATGGTTATCATAGTTCTATAACCCAGGTCGCATATTTGACATGTTAACATGTGTTAACTTTAGTCAATCCAATATGTTGTTATCTTAATATTAAAAAAAATATCATCTTGGAATATTAAACTATGGTTTTACAGGTCATTTGAGTTTTTTTTTACCAGAAAAGTCAACCAGGTCAACTCCTACACGATTTATTTTTTTTCCATTAGAAAAAAAATTAACAACTTCTAAATATTTTCTTATGTTCAAGAAAAAATTAATTTGACCCGCAATATAGCGTATATTAATGATCTAGTAGAACACTAAATGACTTTTTTGGCATTATAATCCAACAACATTTTTGAAAAGTTTTAAATTTTTTTTATCTTTGAATTGATATTTTTTTTAATAGAGTGTTTTTAAATAGTTTTAATATACTAATATTAAAAATAAAAAATACTTTAAAAAATAACTTTAAGATCACTCCACATTACCTATAATCTAAACTGTAGGGAAAAATACTATACAACTCCACAATGTTTTTTTCATTTTTCCTATATTACTGATTACTTAGAATCTAAAGTATGTGGGATGAATACTGTGCAATCGTATTATTCATCCCTTCATGTTTTACAATGGATGCATTATTTATTGTTTTTTTTCTATAAATCTAAAGGGAAAATGTGTGAGGTGAACACTGTGCAGCCGTACAATTCACCCCTTTATGTTTTACCATAGACAACATTGTTCACTTTTTTTTAGGTTTGCTATAAATTTAAGGGGGAAAAAATATTAAATCCTGTTGAGTTCATGGTCTGGATTCACCCTAAATAAACTAAAGCATGTGGGATGAACACTGTGTAGATGCACTATTCACCCCCTCATGTTTTACTGTGGACAACACTAATTATTTTTTTTAATAAGATTTTGCTATAAATTTCAGGGGAGAATATATGAGGTGGACACTGTGTAGCCGCACTGTTCACTACCTCATGTTTTACCGTTGATGAAATTGTTTACTTTTTTTTGGTTTCTTATAAATTTAAGGGGAAAAAAATTTTAAACCCGATTGAATTCATGGTCCGGGTTCACCCCATAAATTTTACAGTGGACGACACTGTTCACTTTTTTTTTATTCAAGAAAAATATTTCTTTTTTTTTTCTATTTTTTTAAATTAATCTTAATCTTTTTTTATTTATATTTAGATTAATATCTCTTCTCTCTTTTATTTTATTTAGAAAGTTTATTTGAAATGACAATTATTTTTTAATTAGCATTTAGTTTTTGAGGATATTTTTCTATTAATCTATATTTTTTAATATTTTATATGAATGAATTTTATTTTTGAAAACAAAAATAATGTATTTTAAAATAATATTTCTAATATGTGTAACGTTATATATTATGTTTTATTTTATTTTATTTAATCAATTTAATATGTGTGTCTATTTTTATTATTGCTTGATTAAATTAAAAAATTATTTTAATTAATAAATTTAGCACATATAACCGTAAATATCACATCTTATGAAATTAAATATCTTGATCTACATCTGTGTTTTGATTTTTGATTTTTAATTATTATTTTTGATTTTTTTTATTAACACATATAATTCTCAATTTATTTGACAACAAGTATAAATTTTTGATTTTTATTTAGATTTTTTTTAAATACAAAAATATATTGAAAAAGTTTATATATAATTTTTTTTTTGTTAAGAAAAAAAATAGTAAAATATCTAGTCAAGTTATAAATGGAGTGACAGGAGGGAACAGGAAACGCAAGTACCTGCGTGTCCTCACGTGCAAACACCTGGACCCACCAGCGACCCCTCCAACGCTGCCCAAAAATCTGATCCAAAATCCACTCGTCGTCATCCTCTTTCCCATATCTGATACATTTTTAATCACTGTCATTTATATTTTTTTTTTTTAAAAAAAGGGTAAATGGTTGGTTACTGCCTGTGAAAAAAAAACGATCATGGCTATTTATTGAATTCCAAATATATGTATATATATTATTAACTTTATTCGTGTAGTAAATTTAAAATTTTATTGGTGTATGGCCCTGCGGTTTTTTCCTATAATATCATATCATCTATCATGAGCACCGCATCAACAATTTTTAAATATGTTAATGGAAGTTTGAATAATACACTAATAATTTTATCTGATTTTCAAAATGTCTTAATATTTATGATTTAAATGAAGTGAAGTGAATTGATTTGAATCTAATTTGGATTAATTTTGTGAATAATGAATGATATGATATTCCTTTGAATTTGTGGAAAAAAAATATTAATGGAAGAAAAAAAAAGGAAGAAAGAGAATCGAATTCTCCACCAACCTTGTTCTCCTTGTACTAAGCAAATAACGGAATTTCCAAAGCCTTCCTCTCTCTTATATTCATCTATACAGAGAAATTAGAAGAAGAAGAAGCAAGCTTCAGTGGTCTTTACTCATCAGTGATCATATCATAGCCTTAAAGTGTGTCTCTCTCTATCTCTCTGCATTTGCAGCTTCTGCTCCTTTTTATTGTTTTTTATTGGTTTTTTAGTGTGTTTATTTATTGACTTTTGTGTGATTGAATTTTCAAAATCAGAATTAATTAATTAAGATGCAAGCAGCGGTAATGTATGGAGGAGTCGTCGTCAAAGGTAGCGTTAACAGCAATTCTACAAGCCTAGCAGTTTCCTTTTCCAGAGCTCAAAAAGGCCGGAAGCAGAAGCAACTCTCATCCTCCATTGATTTCAGCAACACAAACTGTCAGCTACTATCTTCTTCTTCTTCTTGCATGCCTCACCGCACCTCTTGTTTCGGATTGCGTCTCGATTCGTTCTCCTCTATGGGAACCGAACTCACTCGCTCCTCTCTCTTCCGCTCCCGCCCCATCGTCAAAGCTCTCGCTTCTGGTTCGTCCGGTTCATTTTTCTTTATTTATTCGTGAAGTTGCGTGTTTGATTTTGATTTGAAAACTTTTAGGAGGAGGAGGAGAGGGAGATGTGGAAGAAGGTAGGCCAATAAAATCGGTTGAGCACGTTAATTATGTTGTACCGCCGCAGCAGCAGCAGGGGAAAGCTTCGACCGGAACGGTTTTTCCGTTTGTTGGAGTTGCTTGTTTAGGGGCTACTTTGTTTGGTTATCATTTAGGGTAATTGCTTGTTATTAGTTTTCATTTTCTTTCCTTTTCAATTGCATTGGTTTTTTATTTATTGGTTTTGGATGATGATGATGATTCAGGGTGGTGAATGGTTCTCTTGAGTATCTTGCTAAGGATCTTGGGATTGTCGAAAACACGGCCTTACAAGGCAAGGAATTGTTTGTGAATTCATCAATGGAATTTTGTTTGTTGGTAATTTGCCGGTAGAATGTGTTGATTACTTGAGTTCAATTCAGGAAAACAGAGAATGTGTTGATTACTTCAGTTTAATTTAATGAAACAGAGAATGTCATTTGCGAAACTAGTATAAACAGAGATCTATTTGGTTCTTTAGTATGTTTATATTTTTCTTAGACTTTATAGTGTTTTTGTTAATTTAATTGGCATTGCTGGGTAGTTTATAATCTCAGCATTCAAATGATTGAGCAGGATGGGTTGTTAGCACACTGCTTGCTGGTGCTACTGTTGGTTCATTTACTGGAGGATCATTGGCTGATAAGTTTGGAAGAACAAGGACATTTCAGTTGGATGCAATTCCACTTACAATTGGAGCATTGCTTTGGTTTTCCCTTTATCTTGTGTTTTCGGCTTTTTTTTTTAAACTTTTTTTATCATGCTTTTGCAAAAGCTTATGTTTTAAAAAAATTCCAGTGCTACTGCCCAGAGCGTACATACTATGATAATTGGGCGTCTTCTTGCTGGTATAGGAATTGGCATTTCTTCTGCTATCGTGCCACTTTACATATCTGAGGTTGTTACGTATCTCATTTTAATAAGGTCACTGCGAGTGAGTATGGTTTTTCAAGAGCTAATCTGTTGTTGCTTATTTTTTTGGTCAGATCTCACCAACTGAAATCCGTGGTGCATTGGGGTCTATAAACCAACTTTTTATATGTATTGGGATCCTTTTGGCTTTGGTGGCTGGATTACCATTGGCAGGAAATCCTATATGGTATGTTTTATGTGCTTTCTTTAATGATTGTGTATGTGATTGCTATGCTTAATCAACATGAAGAAAGAAATAAGCATTTTAAATAAACCATATGGTAATTATATGCGTGACGATATAAGCAACAATGCTTCTGGTAATGCTGCTTCAAGAATCTTTTCTTCCATGTCCACAAGAAAAGTTTTTGGATTGTATGAGTGGAAGCTATTGATGACAGACTTCGAAGATGGAGCAACAAAACTTTAGCTGTATAGATTTGTCATACTGGTGCTAAATTGAAGCAGTAAATAATTATCTAGCAAGTTCGTCCATGCAAGGATGGCAAGGTCCTGGAAAGTGTCGTTACTAATGCTTTGTACAGCTGAAAAGAGCAATGGAAGAATGTTAAAATCAGGAGCTGCCCATGCTTAACTTTTTTTAATTGTTAATTTTTATCTCACAACTCCTGGCAGCCCAATCATTGATTTTCTCATCTGTGTTGTTTTAAGATAATTCCTCTGTGAGTTGAGGTTGGAATATCCTTTGCATATTCCCACTTGTATTTATTTATTTATTAATATTTTCATCAGTTATTAAACTTTGATCTAGGCAAATACAATTAGATAACTGCATCCAAATTTAGAGAGAAATTAATCACATTTTTTCTGAGTGTGCCTTTTACATGTGCGCACAAATATTCTGTGTAACACCATTTCTTTTAATTTGTCATTCGGTGAAATGAACTGAAATAAAAAGGAATAGATGCTGCAAATGATGTGAGATCCTAGGGCATTTTTCCTATTGAAAAAAAAAAAAAAACCAGAACTGAGCATTTCTATCACAAGTAAAGAGCTCAAGAAATGCTTTCAGCAAAAACCAAATGCCCTCATGATTTGCATTGAAAATTCCTTGATCCTGGAAATTTAACATTGCAAAGATTTCAAGTGAACATATTTTAAAGGTTACAATTTCTTTTAGTTTTATATTATGATGTCGTCTTAGCTAACTCCAACTAGCCATTCTAGCAATGGCCAATTGCACATTGAGTTTGCTCAGACTCTTTTTAAGAGCATTCAAGTATGCCACATAAATTTGGATGGAACCTTGTCAGAAAGTCTTAAATCTTTGCTTTAGTTTTGTGTAGCATTGAGGAATACATTGTAACCAATCGAAATCAGTGCTCTTGTGTTATTGCCAGAAAATGTAATCGTAAACTTTGATCTCATTAGCATTCCAGATAGAATAGTTCATCTACCTGATACACTTTTTGCAAAATTGAAGTTGTCATGTCAAAAGAACACATGATTTTTGCACAATTGATCGATGAAAATAAATCGAGTGGCACTAAGTTAAAGTTTTGGTGTTCATTTTTTCTTGAATGGCTATTAAAAAGCTCTTTACTGGAAATCATGTTTTTCATGAATAATCTTTCCTTTCTTAGCCATTTACTTTGAGTCTATTTATACGCCTCCTTCAGGTGGAGGACAATGTTTGGCATTTCAGCTGTCCCTGCTGTTCTATTGGCTTTGGGAATGGCATTTTCTCCAGAAAGTCCACGGTGGCTTTTTCAGGTTTAGTTGTATTTAATCTCATGTCATTGAGGCCATTGTATATTTATTTATGTTGTGATATAGTTGTAATTGCATATGTTTTTAATCTAAATTAATCATTCATTAAGAAGATATTGATAAACTTCTTTATCTTGCAGCAAGGAAAATTTTCTGAAGCTGAAAAGTCCATAAAGACACTTAACGGAAAAGAAAGAGTTGCTGATGTCATGACTGACTTATCTGTGGGTAGTCAAGGTTCTGCTGAGCCAGAAGCTGGATGGTTTGATCTATTTAGCAGCCGCTATTGGAAAGGTACTTGGTTTCAGACGAAAAATGTAGATCTTTGGTTATTGGATTTGCAAGCAACAGTCTGAATCAGATGATATAATCTTTGTTTGGTTTGCCAAAACTTTTGCCACTTTAAAAAAATGTTTCAAAACTTTCTGAACATACCCATGACTATACCTCTGCATTTTAATTAGTTGTTGACCTCTTCGTTAAATCTACTAATACAGGCTTTACTGCACAAATGTTAATAGGCTCTTTGAGGAAAATCAAAGATTGTACTTCCCACAACCATCCAAGCCAATATTTCTTAAACAATGAATAGATAAAAGTCTGGGTTATCACCTTGCATTCCTACATTAAAAACTCATGTCTTAGCACGTTTAGTGATTATGCCTTGGAAAATAGTTTGTCACAAGTTGAAAAACCATCCTAAGATAATCTTCTATAGCTTCTTGTTACTTCAACCCCTTGGTATTATAGTGTGTGTATAACTAATAACTTTTGATTTGTCAGGGTAAATGATTTGTTTTACTAACATTTTTATTTATGCAGTTGTGAGCGTTGGTGTAGCACTTTTCTTTTTCCAACAGATGGCTGGGATAAATGCTGTGGTGTATTATTCAACTGCTGTGTTTCGTAGTGCTGGTATTGCATCAGATGTTGCTGCTAGTGCTCTTGTTGGGGCATCAAACGTCCTTGGTAAATTTTTGCTTTCTTTCTTTCTGAATCAGGTGCATGTATAACTTTACAATTTGCAACCACCATGTTTTAATTTGGCTGGCTTCTTCCAGGCACAACTATTGCATCTTCCTTAATGGACAGACAAGGAAGGAAGAGTCTTCTAATCACAAGCTTTTTTGGAATGGTAGGGTTACTTGTTTTCATACCATTCATTCTTCTTTTAATCAGATAAACATAATTTTCTGTTACTTTTTTATTGTCATCAAGAACAGAGCTTAGAGCCTTTTAAACTACCTCCTGAATTTTCATTTTGGGTTCAGATTATCCTTTTCTCTCCCTCAACTTTCACTGCTGAACTGTATTTTATGTCATTAACTACTAAAGTTTTTACAAAACTGACTTGTAATCCTATTGGTTCAATACCTAACCGGGAATTATTGAATTAAGAAAACACAGAAAAACTAAAAGAATGAGATAAGGAGCAATCTATACCTGAAGAAATTATCTTTACAAGGGTTGGTCTGCTCATACCTGCTTAATATGCTGAAAATAAGAAGGATTTTCCAATCCTTAAGTATTAGTTTGTGATCTATTATCTCACATAGGCGACAGACTAGTGATGCCATAAGCCTCGCTTCTTTCTTTTCATCCAGTATTTTGACCTGAAATGATTTAACAGATTCCTTGATGGATTCTCAAGTCATGAGCTCTCTCTTTGTTTTGGCTGACTGATGAATGGCTTTGTCAGACATTTTGATGAGCTGATGGTTACTTAGGCATTATTGATTTGCACCAAGTTAGATAATATTAGTATTTCAAGTCTGGCAACCTTTTCTTCTTCGAGCACACATGGCAAAGAATTTGGTTACATAATGTCAACCCACCGTTGCCAGGATCCCTCCGCAAGTCCATGTTGTAACTTCTTGAGAGAACATGGCATAATTTAGCTTTTCTGCATCTTCTTTACAAACATTTTTATTCCCAAAGAAAAATATTCTGAATATGTAGGACTAGGATAATCTTGTATCTAATACAATTCCTTTTTTGCGTGTTTTGTCATGAAGGCTGCCTCAATGCTGCTGCTTTCCTTGTCCTTCACTTGGAAGGCCCTGGCACCATATTCTGGAACCCTTGCAGTTCTAGGGACAGTTTGGTAAGTCAATTATTTTCCGTGTGAGATAAGTCAAGCTCTTTTCTTCTGCCTTCTTGTTTCTGAGCGATTGGGGAGGGCTATTTCCTTATGAGATTTAATTGAGCTTCTCCTTTTTCTGATGTCTGTTATTTTTATCCAATTGGATATGAAATCTGAATCGGACTTCTCATCTCTTGATACAGCTATGTGTTGTCATTTTCACTTGGTGCTGGTCCTGTGCCAGCTCTTCTTCTTCCAGAGATATTTGCCTCCAGAATTAGAGCGAAAGCAGTTGCTTTATCCTTGGGCATGCACTGGGTAAGTCATGAAAGAAGAACATTTGTAAACTATAGTTTTCCAACAGCAGATATCAGTGTTGCTAGTTTGGAATGATTTGCATTTTGCCTTTGATCACCACCTTAAAAAACTGCTATGCAATTAAGTTTAAACACTGACACAAACATATAAATAAGCAATTGACTGGAATTAGAAGAAAGTGTCTGAAAAACAAATCATCATTTCTTATGTCAAAGACTTTGAATAGTTCATTTTGTAGATATATGAATGCACGTGCATGCCTGTAGGGGAGGGCCATAGTCAGCTTGTTGATTTAGAGATAATACCAAGGGAATGGCCTCTGTTATGTGGAGTTTTGTGAGCAGATAGCTCACACATTTGTATTCATATATTTATTACTTGTTTTTGAGTGTAAATGTGAATGGAACTTTTAATTTACTTTTAACTTTTGTTTCTTTGAGAATGTTTGATTGGTTGATTACTTGATTACATGCTAATAATGATTTGGTTTTCTATGGTAACAGGCTGCAAATTTTGTCATCGGCCTGTATTTCTTGAGCTTCGTGAACAAGTTTGGGATCAGCTCTGTGTATTTAGGATTCTCCGGCATCTGTCTTTCTGCTGTGGTGTACATAGCAGCTTATGTTGTGGAAACAAAGGGACGCTCGTTGGAGGAAATAGAGCGAGCTCTTAACCCGACAATTTGATCGGATCAGGATACTCGTCGCAAGGACACAAGGTAACATGTCACTGCACCTCATGGACATTGGCCTTAGGATAGATGGTGGTTTTAATCCCCGGAGGGTTCGTTGTTCTTGCGGAAAGTTCAATGGGCTTGCTTATTGTCCTGCATTTTCAAATGCCAAATCTCTGTTATAACCAGCTTAGTGAACGAACTCACGAACATGCGGGTCATCAAAACTGAATGTTGAATATCACAGATTTTGTTTCCCTGAATGTTGAATATCACAGATTTTGTTTCCCATGTGACTCTTGAATGAAATTCTATGACCATTCCGCCCGAGTGATTAAAAAAATTAAGTTAAGCTTCTGAGCTTTGGCAAAAAGCTCAAATCTGAAACCGTAAATGATGCATGTTCCTGTAAGTTAAGCTCTTAAATGGCCAAGAGAACCTGATAAGGACTTGTTTGGTTGCTTTATTGGCCATATCATTAGTCCATTGACAATATTCTGAAACTGAGATATCTCTGATATTACAGAATTTACATGAACACCAACATAAAAATACTGAGGGGATGGCTTGTAGTTGTATTACAGCGTCTTAATTTTTAATTTTTATATATTTATAAGATCAAACTTGTATTCCTGAATGCCATTGAACTGAACACTTTAGAAACTTTCAGAGTCATGCTTACAGGCTGATAAAAAAAGAGAGAGTTATGTTTACATAGTCTTTTCTGGTCTAAAGAAAGTGAATAGAGGACATGGAAATCCCCAATTGAAGACACAATTAGTCGGCCAAAAAATTGGTATGTAACAAAATAATTGCTATGGATAAGTTGCTCGAATAAAATCATTTACATTCAAACCAAATCCTTCCTGTTCCATCTTTTCTAGATCACCTTTTCATCATCTGTCGACCCCTTGAAAATATGTTTCTTGTTCCATCGTTAAGAGCTTGTGTTGTCTAAACATGTAAATGAAATACAATAAAAGCAACAAAACTTAAAGTGCCTTTTGCTAATTTTTCAGCCATAATTTATTAAACTCAACACTTCATAGCCTAGCGGGTCGATGCAAAACCTGGCCTAGGCCGTGTCTCATTTTGAACAAGTTTAGAGATTGACCCGAACAAACCTATTTAATACGTTCATTAGCTGACTTGACTTAGTTGTATTAAAATATTTTGTTTAAAAAAAATATAAACTTTGATTGAATGATGAAATTGAATATTAATAAAACTTTAACAAAAGATTCAAGGGTAAAAATGACAAATCAAAAGAATAAAGATTAAATTGAAGAAAATAATACATGATAAATTATAATTTAAGAACTGAATTGAAAACATAAAAAACTTTTTTAAAAGGGTCAATGAGGAAAATAAGGATTAAAATTAAAAAACAAAATGAAAAGAGGATAAACATGTACGTACTTTAACTAGAAGAGAAAGAAAAATAGGAAGAAGAAAGAAGAAACTATCACCAACGACAAATCGTTGGTCCACCACCGACAAGCGCCACAACAAGAAGAATAGCACGTGGCAGTGCTTTTAGTGACACGATGAAAGACTATTTTCTGACAAACAGTAGTGCTGTACGCGCAGTCGAAAGAGCGTGGACGCCACCAACGCATGAGCGTGTGAATAACATGTGGCAGCAGCTTTTCTGAGATTTAATATTAAAAATAAATATTGAATTACTAAAAAGCCCTCTATAACCTTGAATATAACAAATAAACCAATGTGAAAGTATCAAAAGATCCCTAAATGCATATAAGCTATTTTGTTTTATCCAAGGACAAAGAAGTATTTTACTGAATTTAAAGTTTGTGCAAAGTAAAAAAAACCCTTGGTCAGCAGGTTTAAATTTCGTTGACCATGGGGTAGAAGAGTATTTTTACTATACAAAATAATTTGCAAAAACAATAATACTATGTTCAATCTTTTAATAACTAATGAGTCAGCAAGGGCATAAAGATAAATTCACTATAGTAATTCATATTAAATCATGTCTATTATTAGAGTGAATTCACAGTTGGTTTTAAAGTTTTGTTAAATAATACACATTAGTATGTTATAAAAGAAGAGGTAAATATTGATGATCATACATATATTTTTTTTTTAATAACTTGGGGTGTTTAGGCCAGCCTACGTACATCACGATTAATTTTCAGATCCACTGAACACCCTGTAAGCCTAAAAAACAAATAAAACACCGCGGAGATGACATGCATGCACGGTGAGACTTGAATCCAGGATGCAGAGACAAGGAAGCCCTGCCACCGCTGGGCCAGAAGCCTCGGTGCTGATGATCATACATACTTAAAGCTTGAAAAGCTGGTCTTGAGTGGCAAGTTAATTTGAGCTTGAAATTGGGTTGGAAAGAAGGGTTTGATGCTATTACGTCTCTCCTCTCGTCTTCATCTCCTTCTTCCCTCTGATTCATTGTCACCTATTTTTCTTCTCTTTTGTTTTGATGGTGTGTTCTTGCTTTCTTTTCTTGAAGAACAAAGTGTTAAACGGTGCGTTTTAAAGCCCTTTTCTTTTGGTGAGGCCAAAACGGCGCAAAAGGCAAAAGTCGTGCCTTTTTACTTCTTAAATGCATAATTTTGATGGATTTTAATAATAATAATAATAAAAACAGATGCAAAATTAGTAAAGCCAATTGTGGACTAACTTCTAAAACTTTTATAATCCAAATAAATAAAAACATATGCATTATTTGATTTCAAGTTCAAATTCCAAATCTAATATTTAAATAATGTTCTTCATTGTAAAATGTCTATCTCATATTAATTAATTCTCAAATTTAAAGCTGAGAAATTCAGCGGAAATGGATGTTTTTAGTAGTTTCTTCGAAGAGGAAGCTAATTTGTCTAACCAGACCTGTGAACGGTCAGTTTTGAGATGAATACATTATTTTAAAATTTTCGTATTTTAAGGGGAAAAAAGAAATAGCATGTAGTAAAATAAGCCAAGAATCTAACGTGATGCCCCCCTAGCTATCATCAGCATGGAAAACTACAAGCATCCTCCAAAACAAAAATAAATAAATAAATATTCCCTCCTAAAAAATCTTCATTCCCAATATTCAAACTTGACTACACAAGCAATCATTGATCTTTCCATTGGTAAAACTTCAAAGTCTTTCGAATGAAGATGTTGACTTCAAGCTCCAGCTGCTCTCTCTTCTGAACCGAGCAATGCCCTGTGGCTCTCCGGACTTTTAAGGGGGTGTTCAGTCCGGCAGTAAATATTATTTTTAAAAATAATTTTTATTTAAAATATATTAAAATAATAAATTTTTATAAAATTTATTTTTAATATCAATACATCAAAATGATTTAATATCAATACATCAAATTTGTTTTTGTGATAGCTTTTACTTTTACAAGATATTTTTTAAATTGTTTTTAATATAAAAATCAAATTAATATTATTAATTATTTTTAAATAATTTTAAAAAACATCAAAGAATATAATATCAAGCATACCTTAAGTTTGACTTTGTAGCTCACATGCATCAACATGGGTATTTGTTATTATTAATACGCACAGTTTTTGACTGTGACAAACAGGAGCAAATTAGGTACATAATCCCTATACACATTTGCAGCAGTACATGCCCTATCTCACAATCAATCAATTGACTATTCATCAGATAGCTTCTTTCAAGTAAAACTTCAATAAATTTTTTATCTTTACATAATTAATTGCGTTTAGGAACGCGATGCAAATTATATTTCATAAAAATTTAACTTTTTTACTAAAACAAATAATTTTTTTATATATTTTAGATTATTTATAATGCGTTAATCTTAAAAATAATTTTAAAAAAATAAAAAAAATATTATATGAATACATTTCAGCACGAAAAACACTTTAAAAAAGTTTTGATTGAATCCATATTATTCAAATTGATTTAAAGTATAATTTTAACTTAAATTAGATTTCAAATTACAAGCTCTAGCTAGATCATTATATTATAAAATACACTAAAAAATATAAATGATTTACTCTAGATTAGCAGTGTTCATACACTCTCAAAATACTTTGGATTTATTGTTTAATATGACTTTTTTAAGAATAATTTTAAAATTTATATTTCAATTAATATTCACACTCTAAATATTTTTGTATTTTTGTGTGTGTTTATTTAACCTTTTAGTTAAAAATTAATATTTAATATGAAGAGAGAGGGACTTGCCAGATACCAGTTTTAGCAAGAGAAAATCGACATTTACATAGATTCCTATCACTAAAATTATTTATCTTAATACTGCATTCATTTTTTCTATTTATTTTTAGGAAATTATCTGTGTGAAAAACCGTTGAAAATGTCTGTATGTTTAATTTTTTTATTGATAGCGTAAAGTTAAGTAGAGTTTAATAATTATGGTCCTGGCAAAGCTATTTATGTGCTGTCATTAGGCCTCACGAAGCAATCTCTGGTGTGACTATTAGTGCAGTAGTTTTTGTTTTTATAAAAAGTGTATTTCTTTAAAATAAATTAAATTAATAATTTTTAGTATTTTTTTAATGATTCTAATATATATATATATATATATCATTTAATATATTAGAAAAAAAAAAACACTTTTTAGATAACGATACTAGACACGCATCTAGACTACAATATTACATCGTGGTCGCTACCTAAATTCAAGCAATGATTTAGCGTCACATTTCTCTAGACTAGTCAAAAGGTGTTGCTGGCCATATATTATCTAGGATCGATTCTATGCCAAGACCTAATAATTTGACTAATTGAAACAGGAATAGGCTTTGGAAGGTTTGTTTTTATGTTTTAAAAGTGTTTTAAAAAATTTTAAATTTTTTTTATTTATTTTAAATTAATATTTTTTAGTGTTTTTAAATTATTTTAATATACTGATGTCAAAAATATTTTTTTTTTAAATATTAAATAAAAAATACTTCAAAAATAAACCACAACCACACCATCTTTGCTAGAAAACAAGAAAATCTAGTGCTCAAGCAAAAATTGAGTACAAATGTGGTTGCTTGCCTAAATTTAAGCGAAGGGCAAGCTCTAGTCTCATGATTCTCTGGTTTTGTCAAAATAGATCTGCTGGCTATTGCGTTGTCTACGATTATGGACCACGACCAATCGCAATTTGTGCATTAATTTCTTTTTAGGTAATGGAATTAGACTTAATTCCCGGGAAGAAGTGAAGATAAAATAAAAATGGTGCTGGTCTTTTACTACGGGAGAAGCGAATTACAGCTCCTCATTCTGGCTACCATTACTTACGTTCCAAGTATTTTCAAATCAACCAGCTAGTTCCTGCAATTTAAATTGAGAATCCTCTCCCCTAATTTCCAACAATATCAGTAGCAATGGCTAACGAGCAATATCTACGAACCCTATCAACTTTGATCCCTTTCAAGCCCCATTCACAACTAGCCCATGTCTTCCATTTCATGTTCTTCGTTTTCGGCTTGTCACTTGGAATGATAGTTTGTCTGTATCTCAGGAGTTTCACTTTCACCTTACAAGCCACTCCCAGCCCTATGTTTTCACCAACACCATCAAAGTCATTGCTGGTAGAAACAATAAAAGGAACGCATATTTACATGAAAGAACAGGAACTCCTCGCAATGCACAATATGAGTGACGAGGAGTTGCTGAGGAGAGCATCCAAGGTCCCGATAGCTCAAGAATCTGCTCACAAACATGCTCCAAAAGTGGCTTTTATGTTCTTGACAAATGGGCCGCTTCCGTTGTCTCTCCTGTGGGAGAAGTTCTTTGAAGGACATGAAGGACTCTACTCCATTTATGTGCACCCACATCCTTCTTACAATGATTCATGGCCTCGAAGTTCTGTCTTCTATGGTAGAAGAATTCCTAGCCAGGTTAGCTTCTTTCAAAATCATTGCAACTTCAACATGAAATCCCTAATTACTCAATGAATCACTGTTTGAAAGTTCTCTTCTTCTTCCTCTTCCTTCCTTTCTTTTCTCTTTGGTAATTATACAAGTACCAAAAAGGTCTCCATATTTATTTCTTGTATATTCTTTCAAATTTCTTCCTTAAACATACCATTATTCAGTGCTTAAAGTGTTTTTTGGGTTTCACTATGAAACTATTTTCACCTTTTCTATTTAATCTATGCATTTTTATTTTTTATTATCTTAGAGGTTATTTCATCGAAAATAAATTATTTTTATTTTGATAAACACATCATGAAAATAAGTTCTATTGATATCAAATATAAAAGAAAAAAAATTCTTTGAAACATTATAAAATTACAAAATAATTAAAAAATAACTAATATTTAAAAAAACATGAATTAAAATTTTTTAAAATGAAAAGTGCATTAATTTAGATTTAAAGAAAAAAACTAATAAACCAATAAACGGAGAAAATGTTATTAATTCTATTTAAAAGCTAAAATAAAAAGTCAACCTTTCTCTTAAAAATCAAAGATATACGGGTATGCAAATATTTAACCATGACTTATTAAAAAAAACATTATGTGTTTTTATTTCTTTAAAAAACCTAATTTTTAAGTGGTGTTTACTTGAAATTACCTAAAAAATACCATAAAAATATTCACAATTCACTTACTAATTTCAAAACAATGCCCCAAAATCACTCAAGAAACAAGAACCAACTGAATCTAAACTGATCCAATCTATTTCTTTTGGATGTTTATAGAAAAAGATCATCACTATCAAACTCCTCTTTTTAAATGAAACTCTTATACCAAAATCAATTATTTTTGTTTTTGGAATGTGGCCAATCGATAAAATTAAAAAAAAATAAAAATACAATGAGCTTTTGGATCAAAATGAGAATTTTAAAAACTTTGAGATTAACCTCACATTTTTTTCGTGTTTTATATAGCAATCCTCTATCTTTTAATTTTGTTTTTCTACTATAATCTAAAACTTTATCGCATAGCATTGGCCATAAAAGAATTAAATAAAAAAAATTGAGAATGAAATAAAAAAAAAAAGAAAAAAAAGGAGGAGCTTCAATGTTTTTATAAACAGTAAAGCAGCTGGAGAAAAACTATAGTTTTTTTAGTTTATTTGTTTGATTTGTTTTTTCTTTTATGTAGCATTATTCTAAACTTTGTTTATATTCTGTGTTGCAGGCAGTCTACTGGGGAACTGGAACAATGATAGATGCCGAGAGACGCTTGTTAGCGAATGCCCTTCTTGACTCCTCCAACCAAAGATTTGTCTTGCTCTCCGAATCTTGTATTCCACTGTTCAATTTCAAGACAACATACGACCACCTCATGAACTCAAATATAAGCTTCCTAGGCTCATTTGACGATCCAAGAAAACCAGGTCGTGGTCGGTACAACCCTAGAATGTGGCCTGTAATAAACATTACCGATTGGCGAAAAGGATCACAATGGTTTGAGGTGCACCGAGACATTGCGGTTCACATTATTTCCGATCAAAAATATTACCAAGTCTTTCAAGAGCATTGTCACCCGCCATGTTACATGGATGAACATTATTTTCCAACATTGGCGAACATACTTTATCCTGAATTAAATTCGAATCGGAGCATCACTTGGGTGGATTGGTCAAGGGGCGGTCCTCATCCAGGGAAATTCGGGTGGGGTGATATTACAGACGAATTCTTGAATCAAATTCGGCATGGTTCCGAATGCGTTTATAATGGTAACACAACCTCAATGTGTTATCTCTTTGCCAGAAAGTTCTTACCTCAAACACTAGAACCTTTGCTAAGGATCGCTCCTTTGCTGCATGTTTTTGATCCTTGACATTCTTGTCGAAATGGTAATTATTTCTCTCAGTGGCTGTGAAGTGCGATATCCTTTTCTCAGCTTGAAATCAACCCATGAAAGAAATTAAACAGTTTGGCTTTTCCCATCAAAATATCTTCAATTTCATTCACTTTCAAGCTGGGGCGTTCTCATCAAGGCATAAGTAGGTATAAATCATATCATCAGGCTTTTTAAATGGATTGAAATGGATGGTGGTGCCCTTTGCTGTGTGCACAGCACCAAATTAAGAGAAAACTCCAAGCACGTACATGCACCTCCATCTCAGCTCTGCCACGCGTGGAAAAACAAATACGTTAGAAAGGACTTGTCCAGTTTCCCAATCTTCACTGATAATGACTAGCTAGGCCGGCACCGAGATATTTGTTTCCATGTGCATGGCCGGCACATGAGTTCCGACATCACAAGTGGGCAGTAGGGTGTTTATATCTCTATAACAGCTCAGCAAGTTCTACCATTATAATCATGGTTATGACTCCATAATGTCCTTTTCTAGAAAAGAGGAATATCACTGCATTATGCAATGGGATATTTTATATTTTCACTGTCTGTCCAAACCAAATTGAAATGTCGGCACTTTCTGAGGTGTCTTTAAAGGAATCCAAAGATATCTGATGAGTATCTGATCTTGATCTCTATGGCTCTGAATCATTAAAACATTGAACCATAACTCTCCGGCCATGACCGCACCGCACCTTGTAATATGGCACAAACGTGCTTCCAATATTTTTGGATTTTTTTTCTTCTAAAAGCAACTAAGATGGCCTCGTAATAAGTCCATGGACTGAAATTAAGAGAAATTAAGATGATCAATCATTCAAGTTTGGATTAAATTATATACACCTCAAGGAATTAGCTGGGATTGATCTTACCCGCAAGTTGAAGTTCATGATTGCAAGATAATCTCTTAAACCAGCAAGTCCACTCTATTCTAAATTTATATAAAGAATTCATGCCAATGCAGTTTTATTATTTATGAACGTTTATTTATTATAAATAATTTACTTCTTCCTTCTTTATTATTAAAAAATAAAAATAGAAGTAAAAAATAATAGTTTTCATATGAAGAATAGTATGCAAGGACCTTAATTAGAATCTTAAGAAAAAAATGAATTTAAAATTTTAGAAAAAACCCTTTTAGAAAAAAATGAATTTAAAATAATAGGTTAATGATATTCTATCTGTTCTAATGATTAGGTTTTCAATTCTTGAAAAAAAAAAAATCCCTAACTTGTTTTTCTACCCTTCTTTCCCTTTCCCTTTCTTTTCCTTTTCCCCTCTTTAGTCTCCATATGCGTCTTTCTCCTCTGCCTTTATCCTATCTATTCGTCTCTTTTCTCTCTTCAAAACATCTAATTCCTTCTTCCTAAATTTAGTTGTTTTCTTTCTCCTTGGATCGGGTTGTTTTCTTTCTCTCTTACTTTGTCATTGGCGCGATTGGTGGTGTTGCTTAACACCTGGAGAGTTACATTAATGAAATGCCAAGCACAAGTAAATATGTCTATTTCGATGGAGCAGTTGAAAATGTTCTAGTTGAAAATTGAATGAATGAAATGTTATTCTTACAATAAGGTCAGGGGAATCGAATCAACTACTGAAAGGGTATTGTTCAAATGAAATTGCAATTGTCTAAATTGGTATTCAATTTCTCATTCAACAGTACAAACAATAAATTTGTGATTTTGTTATATATCTTGTTATAAGATAAACTTCTTACACTTGTGAGTTTTTCTAGATTGATCTTTAGTTTCTCATTCTTCTTGCGCACAAAACAAGTCCATGATTATGGACGCAAGGTGTTTGAAAAAATACATGTTCAAAATGTGGTTTCGTGGACCACTATAATTGGAGGACTTGTTTCTTATAGAGATATGGATGTTGCTCAACGAGCTTTCAATCAAATTCTAACAAGAAATTTGTGGGTGTATCATTTATACAATCATAGATTTTTCAAGATTAACTTTGAACTTGGATTGTGGGTTCTTTATGGGTTTATCAAAGCTTCATGTTGATTTTGTGAGACTATCATTTGCTATAAAATCCCCATGTTTGTAGTTCATAGAGAGAAATATTTTGGAATAATTTTTAGTTATATTCTATGGCTCATCTTTGAATTGCTTGAAACGTATTCTTTTTTAGTATTAATAGGTGTTATGACCAAGATGAGAGATTGAATGAAAGGTTTTTGGTGACATGTGTATGATCGAAGAGAGAGTGATATGAATAATTGAGCATCACCAAATGATCTATTTCATATACCAAATGGGTCTATTAATGGGTCTATTAAAAGGTCTGAAACTAAAAGGATTTGAGAAGAATTGATTGAGCTGATTTTGAATTTTTGGGTAACAAGTTGTAAATCTGCTAGACTAGATCTATATGCATTATTTGGAGCATATTTAAAGCTACACAGATTTGAGCAAATAAATGTGACATTTTATAAAATACAAAATCAAATGGATAAGACTAAAGTTATAATTACTAATTTGCCACAATCCCAAATGATTCTTAATTTAAAGAGGCAAGAGAAACTGAGACTTTAATCTATGAATGTTGATGAATAACTTACCATGCTTATAAAGAAAACAAATAAACTAATGGACGAATGGGAAGCTGCAGACCAGCCCTGAAAAGATGCAAAACATTCAAGTGGTATTACACTTTTAAAGAATTTAGAAGTTGATTCATTTGAGTTGGATGCTTTAAGGAGTGAAAGTCCACTAAATTCATATATTAGGAAAGATAACACTAAATAAAAGGTTGATTAATAAGACATAAAAGATTCTATGTCAATTCATGTTTTGAAAGGTTTATAAGGTGATGATACAAGGAAAAACATTATTGCTACCTCAATTGATACATTGAAAGAAAATGATTTCTTAGAGAATATCTTTATTGTTGAAACTTCTAATGCATAAGTCATTGGCAATGCTACCAAAGTTAATTGGGTTGAAAAATACATGAATGACTCTGTAAAAGACAAAAATTAGGTTGTTTAAACTTTTTAAAGTGAGATTTCAAGTAAATTGACAACAATTAATATGTTTTTGAGTAATGGGAACATGAAGGTTTTGAAACACATACAAGTTGCACTAATTAATGACCATAACATAATAATTCTTTCAAATGATCCCTGAAACAATATGATAGTTTGTTGAAGAGTCTGGAGATTAAGGAAAATAGTGATGTGGTTAAGAGAAAATAAAAAATAGATGGGTCATTTGTGAAGAAAAAAAAAAGAGTGTTAAGAGAAAAAACAAAGAAGTATGAGATCTTTTTATACAAGAAAGTGTTCTAAAGACCTTTTGTTATACTAACAACCCTATGTAAAATATTTTTTTTATTTGTTGGAGGATTATCAAGATGTATTACCCATTAATGTTGTTCTTATTGTTTATTTAAAGACAAATCCATTGAGAAGAGGAGGAATGATGTGAATTAGTGAATATCACTAAAGGATCCATTAAAGTTACCAGTTAGGCCTATTACAAAGTATGAAACTTAAAGGATCAAAGAGAAATTGATTGAGTTGATTCTGAATATTTAGGTTAAAAAGTTTTAAATCTATGAGACTAGACTTTTGTGTACTGTTTGGGCCATATTTGAAGCTATATGCGGAATATTGCAATAATTATAGTTGTGTTGGAAACTAAACATCTCAAGTTTTTCATTTATTTTTAGTAGGCTCAATAAATCATCAATGAAAGAGACAATGACATGTTTGAAATCAGAATTAAAATTTATTAACAAACAAGGAAATTCAAAAAATGATTGTTTTTCATTTGATTTATGGATTCTTATAAGATAGATATATAATTATACGTGGAATCCTTATTTTGCAAGGATTCTTTACTTTTCAAGAAGATCAATTAGGCAACAATCCTTATTTCACAATGATGTTTTAAGCAACAATAATTCTTATTATTCATGGACATTAGAGATAATTTTGGGCTTATTTTTGCTAATGAATAGTTGTACACTAACAAGCATAATTTTTTATTTGACTATTGGATTAAGTTAAAATATTTTTAGAAAATTTTAAAGGTCTTTTTTTTCTATAGGGTTAAAATTTCATGGTGATAAAAAATTAGAAAGGTCTTCGATAAAGACCAGAAGCTATTGTGTGGGATTTCCATTAGTTTCCTAGTTAGTTTAAAATTCTTTTTCCTATTTGGATCAATACTCTTTTATTATTTTTCCAAAATTATTTAATAATTTTTTACATACTTTAAATAGGGTTATTTAGTTTGTATTTAGGTTTTTTGTTTTAACAAACTTTGATTTCAAAATAATATTTTGTGTGCTTTTGTGAGGACTGATCATACTTGTTAGTTCTTCATTAAACTGACTTGAACTTATCAAATATCAACTATCTTTATGATGTTCTACCTTATATTTCCAGTTCACAATTCTTTGCAATGATTGGGATGGGGTCCTCGTTCAATAACTTTGATGCCTTGATTCAAATATACATTGTCTTGAGTTTTTTTTTTTACTATTTTTAAATTTGATTTTAGCTTTCAATGATTTGTTTTATCTTCCTTATGGGTTCAAGGGTTCTTACTCTTCAGGTTCGTATCATGGAGATTAGTAATTGGTGATGAAAGTAGGTTATCGATAGAAAATAGGTATAGTTTAATGATTTGTTTTTTTAGATACAGTTATATGGATATTGTGGACATTAAATCATTTATAATGACAAACTTGTAATATTTTTAAACTATTTTTCTTTTTTTTTTTCATTTTTTTTTCGAATCGGGTTTGTTTTTTTTTTTGGGTTATGCAAATTGTTATCAACTATATAAACAATTAATAAAACTTGTGAAATAAATATAACTAATAGATAAAAACTTAAGGACAAACAAAAACAATATATAAGCAATATGTAGAGATAATGAATTTTGCAAGTAATAAGCACAAGACAAGATAAAGAATGTGAGTACAAAGATATCATATATAGGAATTTATCTTGAATTTCTCATGCCTACATCTAGTCTTCAAGATCCACTTGAGATTTCTCAATCTACTATGCATTTCTACAATTGAAAAACAAGTCTCTTTTACAACCTTTGATTTACTCTTAATCCAAGTGTTGAACTATTGCCACTCTCACCTGAACAAGAAATGTCCCAATAAGAAAAAAAGTACTCAAATGATTATACCCATCTCAAGAGTAATCAAAGTTATGTCTTATAACACAATATGAAAGATTTCAACCAATTAAGTTATCAAGAAAGATGAAATGAATACATAAATGTTTCTCTCGCTTTCTTGTCACTTTTCCTTGTCTTTCTTGCATATAACATACAAAAAAAAAAAATGGAGGTTGTTTATAGAGGCTTCAAGTAACTAGTCGTTACTTTATATATGAAAGTGGCCATTGCATAATGTCTTACTAAATTGAGCATGATTCTACCTAAAATCAACTCAACCGATCCTAGAGATCTACTTGGTTAAGAATGTAAGTCAAGATGAGTTGAAACGAATACTTAAATTCATTGTTTAAAAATTTGGAACCATACTATAAATCATAGCAGATTTAAGCAAAAACAAAAAAAACTTAGATTTTATCAAAACTTCATCGTTTACACTTTCATAAAAGTGATGTTTTTTTACTCTAAATAACAATTTTTGATTTATCAAAACTATTTTTGTGTAGTGAAAGGAATGGCAGTAATGATAACGAGGAAGAGATTGAAACAAACCGATATGAAAATAAACTAATGGTAGTATTATTGGGTTATATTGAGAATTATGTTCAATTTGATGTGTCAAGAGTAAACTAAAATTAAAATAAGGTTTCTAAACTAAAGAATAAGCTTTATTTTTTTTTATCAAAATATATTTGATTTATCAAAATTATTTTTGTGTAGCCATGAAAGGAATGGTAGTAATGTTCGATACCGAGGAAAATATTGAAACATACTAGAGGTATTAAAAGCTATATTTTCTTATTGTTTAACTTTCATAATTAGTATTATGGTTGGAGTATTTAGTATATTTAGAGATGTTAATCTTAGTATTTTTCTAGTTCTATTCTTAATGTTTAAATTTCTTTGTGTACTAATTATGTTGGCATAATTGTTTTGTGTTTAATAAAAGTTTAATTATTTGATACTCGTTTTATAGTTTGATGTGTTAATCTATCATGATTAACATATCCTTGTCTTAATTATTGCCTAATATGTATGATTAAAATATACAAGCGGGTGTTAGATTAATATTTCATATCATGATTTAATACAACTCGTATAAATAAAAACAAAAAAAATAAAAAGAATAATTATCTAGTAGGTGATCCAGTGATAAAAGTTTGGGATCAAAAGATTTGTTTCCTATTGTTTCAGGTTTGAGCCATGTGGTTGCTAATATGATAGTCATTGAAGACTTACATGGTCGTTAACTTCAGGGCCCGTGAGATTAGTTGAGGTGCGCACAAGTTGATCCAGACACCCATGCACGTTAATAATAATAAAAAAAACAAAACAAAAAAGAATAAAAAGCAACATTGCCTTCCAACAAAGATTAGAAGCTACAATGTTACTTTGCTAAAAATTAGATCACTAGTAAAAAAATAATTTTATTTTTTGAGGTATAATTAGAATTCAATTAAATATGTATTCACTTTAGTTAATAATAATAAAAAAAGGGAAAATAGTTAAATAATTAAGGAGATATTTTATTTTCAAAAGAAAACACTAATAATAAGGCCCATTTGCATCTGCAGTCGTTATCAACCTGAGATAGTCAAATGATTTTATCATTATTTCTGCTACTGCAAGATATTGATGACAGGTATACTTTTTCCTTAATTGCATCTTGTTCGTTATTTGCCTGCAGGTTTGAGTGTTCAAGACCTGTGAAACATAGTAGTCTGGTCCAAGCTTGTCGGAGAGATATGAACAATAATTTTCCAATGTCCTGTTATGTTTTCATGGTTAAAATACTTTCTACTAGATTTTTGCTTGGTATTTCACTATGATTAAGTGTTTATGGATGTGTTGGTAGTTAATGTCATCCTGAGTTTTTTTTTTTTGAAGATTTGTGATTTTTCTCTTAAATCTTCCTAGTGTTCGGTTCTTTTATATATATATATAAAAGCTACATTTTGAATGGTTAAAAAAAATTGATAATATATTATTAAAAAGTTCGAGTTATGCATGAAATAAAAACTAATATTTGTGTAATCATTAAGAATTTATTTATATAATTTCAAAACTTATTTTGAAATTGAGACTTATAATTGCATGATTTATATGATGATATCTTTTGAATTATTAGAATTAAGAATCATGGTATCTTTTTAAATTATTAACATTGTTAAAATTATGTTAATTATTGACTTATTTATTTGATGATTTGATTTGTGATGGTTTGATATTTGTTTAATTTAAGTTTGATTTGGTTAAAATATTAGAATTTTTACTGGTATATTTCTAAATTCTTTTCTCAACATTTCAATGAAAAATTTTGATAGATTTTTTTTAATATATAATTTTTATATTTTTCAGCAAATATTTTAATAAACAATTTGTATGAGATATGTCTATTTATATCTTCTTTAAAATGCCTATATTTTATATCATCTTAAATAAATATAAGGGTTTTTGGAGCATAAAAAATGACTTTATAACATAAATTAAGTATAAACTAAAAGAGAAGGGAGTTTTATTGTACATCTCCTCACAAAATACTATTCATTAGAATAGTGCTTTACTTTGTTTTTTTTTCTTTGTTTTTTTTTCAATTAATTTTTTTGTTTTATTTTATTTTTTAATATTAGATTTTTTATTTATTTAGTTATCACACTCTCATGACACGGATTTCAGATTTGACGGGTTAACCTAGCTGACTCAGATTTGTTTTCTTTTTCTTAATTACTTTTTTTTCTTTTAGTTTCATCATTTAATATTAATTTAATTAGGAATTAAACTTCATGATTTGTTTTGTTTACTTTTCATTAGATTATCCCGATCTCATGACTAGAGAATAATGCTTAATGGATTAACCCTAGTTAACTCGGGTTGTTTTTTGTGTCTTTTATTTAATTTTATCATTTAACATTGGATCGTTTGGGAATTGAGCTTCATAATCTATTTTAATTTGCTTTTTATGAGAATATCTTGGTTTTAAAATCAAGGTCACGAGTTTTGACATTTTAATCCTGGTTAAATAAGGTCATTTTTTTTATTTTCTTTCTAAGAGGTTATATTGATCTCATTACTTGGTCACGAGTCCTTCAACATTGGACTAACTTTTTTATTGGGTTGTTCCTGTCTTATAATCCGGGTCGCGGGTTAATCTAATTGACTTTTTTTTTTAATTTACTTTTTTTCCCCAATTTCATCAACAAATATTGTGTTTAATTGAAAATTAGACTTCATAATTTATTTTTGTTTATTTTTCATTAGGTTATCCTAGTCTCATAACTCAGTAATAATGCTTAACGGTTAACTCGGGTTAACTTGACTTATTTTTTATATCATTTTTTAATTAATTTTTTTTATAAATTTCATTGTTCAACATTAGGTTTGATAAAGACGATTGAGAATCTAGCTTTATAATTCGTTTTGACTTTCTTTTTATGGTGTTATCTCAGTCTCAAGATCAAAGTCGTGGATTTGACAGGTTAACCCAAGTTAAATCAAGTCATTTCTTTTTCAATAGGTTATTTTAGTTTAATGACTTAGGTTATGAGTTTGGTGGATTGACTTAGGTTGTTTTTATGTTTTTTTTTTAAATTTTATCATTCAATAATGGACTGGTTAGGGATTAAAATTTGTAATTTGTTTCGATTTGCTTTTCATGGGGTTATCTCGGTCTTATGACCTAAGTTGCAAGTTTAACATGTTAACCCAAGTTATTTTTTAGGTCCTTTTTTAATTGATTTTTTTTTTCAATTTCATCCTTCAATACTGGGTTGATTGAGAATTAGGTTTAATAATTTATTTTAATTTACTTTTTATAGGGTTATCATAGTCTCATAACTTAGGTCATGAATTTGACACGTTAACCCGGGCTGTCCAAGATCAATACAATATATTGTTATTTTAATATTAAAAAAAAATATCATCTTGAAATAATGTTTAGTCAAAATTTGTTTTCAGAGGTTATATGAGTTGTTTTTAGACTAGTAAAATCAACTTGGTTATATTAAGTAAACCCTCACATGAGTTTTTCTTGTTAGGAAAAAAACATTAACAACATTTAAATATATTTTTTATCTTCAAGAAAAATTTAACTTGACCTGCAGTGTAGCGCCGGTCAACCATCTGGTGATTTTTAAATTAAAGGCAAAATAGTTAAAATTAATAATTCAATTCATTTATATAAGTATTTTAAATAATATAATTATTATTTTACTTTAAATATAAAAATTATTAATACAATTAAAATTTAATTATAAATTAAAATAAATCCAGAAAGCGATATTTTACCCTAGAGAAGGTGTTAGTAATTACCATGAATCGAAAGGAAAAAAAAAAAAAAAAAAGAGGCAGCAGCAAATACGATGGATCACCACTTCACCACACAAATCTAAATAAATAAATATAAAAAACGTACAAATAAAATACCATCCTTCCTAACTCCGAAGTCTAAAGTACTAGTTTACAACACCACACAGTTTTATCAGAGAGTTAAATACCTCTCGCCCACCGAATTACACCTCAATCTCCGTACCCCTCTCTCTCTCTCTCTCTCTTTCTGATATCGTCGCTGGCGTCGTTTCGTCGGTGAATCTGAAAGACCAAGAATCAGAAAGACAATAACAATGGAGGGAGACAAGTACTTGCAGGAATTCTTGGTTGATACATCAATGTTCAACAGCATTGTTTTGGGTCATTTGTTACCGTCCAATTGGTGGGTCACTCTGCCTCATTTCTTGCAGACTTGGCTTCGTAACTACATTGCTGGAACTCTCCTTTACTTCATCTCTGGTTTCCTCTGGTGCTTCTATATTTATTACTTGAAACGCAACGTTTATGTCCCTAAAGGTAGAACACTTTTTTTTATTATGTTTTTCTTGATTTGAGATTGATTCTGTTCGGTTCTTGAATTTTTTAATCTGGGTTTTTGTTTGTTGACTTTTGGGCTCATAAGTTTTTCTCCAGTTTGTTTTTTTCTTGTACTTTGATCTAGTATAGATGTTAATTTGAAATCTAAGTTTGTTTTCTTAGTGTTTCTTGTTAATTAACAGATATGATTCAAAAACTCTTCTTTTGTGATGTTAACGCGTAATGAGATTGATCTAGTTATTGATTTTCAATCTGGGTCTTCCCTTTTCATTTTTCATTTTTTTTTTCTGGATTGTTTTTTTACTTCTGAAGTCTTTCATGTTGAACATGAGATGATAGATTTGTGGCTGGCAGCTCTGATGTGTTGGTGTTTAATTGAACCATTCATTCTGTCAACTCTCAAGTGCGTGTCTAGTTGTAAAGTTTGAATCTTTTGTCTGCTTACGGTCCATATTCATGACATTAATATTCGCATACGTGCTTATGTATAGTATGTGCGTTGCTGTCAAGTTTGATTCTGGTATCATTTGTTCTCATTCTAAACTTTTTATGTGGATTTTGACTGGCTCTCAATTATGAGTTAATGTTTGCATCTGAGTTGGTTAATGCCATTCTTCTTTCTAATTATTGATTTTCTGTGCTACTTTGGATTTTCTTCCTTTTTTCCCGCCTCCAGATCTGTAATCATTGAATTTGAGAATTCTCTTCCTTTTTGTCAATTTCTTACCTACATTGCTTGTTGTCCTTACTTTGCTTGTAACTACAATAACATGCTATACCTTTTTCTTGCCCCCCATGCTTACCTCTTTCAACTCTCTTGGAAATATGTAGAATGCGTCCTCTTTTTCTGCAAGTGATATCCACTGCAATTACTTCCTTTTTTTTTTTTTTGAGTTTCAAAAAGCCAAGTGATGTCCTGAAGCCCGAATGCCATGTAACATAACATTACTTCATGATTATGACAACAGAAGTTATGATGTGTAGAGAAGTTACCGCTTTTTATGTTTTTTTTTTCTCTGTTCCTATTTGCTGAGAAATTACAACTTTTTTTCTTATTTTCTCACAGCATGCGTATATGCCTATTTAATAAGATTGATCCACCATTTCAATCAGCAAGCATGACTTTTAAAAGTTGCTGATTGATTTATTGGTGGAGTTTTCTTATGTAAGGTAGTGTTTGAATTTCATTTAGACTCTAGTATCATCCACTTGAGATGATGATTTGCCAGTTTACTTGTCAGGCCTAAGATTACACCTTTTTTTGATCTCTCGCAGATACCATACCTTCAAACAGAGCCATGCTCTTACAAATATATGTTGCTATGAAGGCTATGCCATGGTACACTCTTCTTCCAACAGTTTCTGAGTACATGATTGAAAATGGCTGGACAAAGTGTTTCTCTAGCATATCTGAAATTGGTTGGTTCGCCTACATCATATATTTTCCTATATATCTTGTTATTGTGGAGTTTGGGATTTACTGGATGCATAGAGAATTGCATGATATAAAACCTCTATACAAGTATCTTCATGCAACCCATCACATCTACAACAAACAGAACACTCTATCTCCATTTGCTGGTATGTTCTTAATACAGCTCTTTTATGTTCATTGTTTATGTTGTGATTAGTCAGTTGAGCATTTATAGCATTTTTAGTGCAACGAAGATAAACTTTTGGCCCCTTTTTTTATTAAGAAGCTTGCTGATGGCAGGGAAATATAGTCATCAGGCCTTGCTTTCCACGTAGAATGTCCACTATATATAATTGTGGAAGTTGTCTTTTACCATAAAGTGGTAGACCATCAATTGGTGATTGTGAAAGACTGGACTCAGTGGTCTAAGGCTTATTATTTTTAATTTGTTATTAGGTCAATTCTACAATGCCTTAAAATTCCTTTACCCAAATCTGACCTCCTCGTGCAATATCTCATGTCATTTCCCAAGTGGTTCCTTGCCACCGTACAAGTGTTACCAAACATGGCATAGCCGGTAAGACCTTGACCAGATCTGAGGGACAGCTGGTGAACTTTGTTCTGGATATCATTTGTCACTGTTGAAATTTGGTAGTGACAACGAAGGAATGCCTTCCCTTGCAAATTACTGTCACCTTACTTTGTTACAAGTTAAAAAGAAGAAAGGTGAATGTTATAGAACTGCCTTCTTTGTTGCTGAATTTCGACAATAAGCAATCCATATCTGGCCAGAAGGTGACCTGATATGGTCCATTGGTACCAACTATGTGGACATATTCGGTATGACTTGTGTAATAATTGCAGGATGAAGTTAAAAAAATTGTGGATGAAGTGCAGTGTTTTTAGAAAAGGCATACAGGGAAGGGCATTGTAGAATTTGCAGTGAAAATTGTTGTAGCTTCTTGGCTGAAAATCTTGAAATTTTATCCAATTACTAAGAGAACTGGATTAGCTTATAATACAAGTTTGTTTTCTGGTAATGTTGACCGCTTACCTTTTTTTCTTTTGCTCTATTCACGTTTCGAAATGCACTTAATCTGTGGCAAATTTCACAAAAACACCACACTGAATTCCAGAATTTGTTAATACCAGATCCCAATAAAGCTCACCTTGTTTGACCAAGTCACTCGGGACACGAATCCACATTGTATGATTTAGTTAATGAATGTTGGATGTAAGTTTCAAAACAGTAGTGTGAATGTAGAAGCCACCCACAAATAGAAGAGTGCAAGACTGCGGAACTATTGATGAATTTGAAGAAACTTCGTTGTTAATTGCAGCAACATCAGGTGGCCTCTACATTAGAGGTAGACACTACGTTTATGGGACTTTTATCTTACACATTCGCTGACTTAGTGGGTTTTTTTCTTGCACTTTCTGTGATTTGGTATTTCTGAATTTTAGAATTCAATGTGGTGCTTTTGAGGAATTCAGTGAAAAAATTGTCAAAAACTCGTTAAACTCTAACCTTTCCCTGCAGGGGAAAGGTATTGTAGACTTTGCATTTAGGCATTGCTTTTTGAACCAAGTCATCTTTAATTGTTTACCTTTACAAGGATCACTTATTGGAAGTTATTGGCCTATTTCAGGTTTGGCATTTCACCCAGTTGACGGGATTCTACAAGCTGTACCACATGTTATAGCTCTGTTTCTTGTGCCAACCCATTTTAGATCGCACGTAGCCCTCTTATTCATCGAGGCTATATGGACAGCAAACATCCATGATTGCATCCATGCCAACCTATGGCCCGTGATGGGTGCTGGGTACCACACCATTCACCATACCACATACAAGCATAATTACGGCCATTATACTATATGGATGGATTGGATGCTGGGAACCCTTCGTGACCCAGAGGATGATTCATGCCAGAGAGCGCAGAAGGTGCAATGACGCCCTTGCTTGTCTTCGCCAAGCTGCTCATGCAATTCCCTGTAGTTTGTTGGGTAGACATGCGTTTTGGTTGGACTGCATGTAATGCATGTGGCCTTTGCATATATTTATTTCTTTTTTATGATTTGTTGTTTCCGTGGGCTCAAAAGGGGACAATGTTTGAGAGCTCAAGGATGTTTTCTGCTTGCTTAACTTGCAATTTAGCCACAAGCTCTGTAAGCCAGTGTTTAGTGTGTCTTTGTTAACGCCGCTCTGTATGATGTTGCTGTTTGGTGTGGCCACAAAATAGTTAGTCTTTGGAACCAAGCTAGTTTTCTTTTTTCTTGAAGAAAGAAACAAGAGATCCAAAAATCGGGGTGTTTGTCTTTCATGGCAGATTTGTCTTTGAAGGGCAACCAACAGTGGCGCCGAACAGATCTTCAGCAGCAACATTTATGGTGCAACCGTGGGCAT
This sequence comes from Populus deltoides, assembly GCA_015852605.2. Lineage (NCBI taxonomy): Eukaryota > Viridiplantae > Streptophyta > Magnoliopsida > Malpighiales > Salicaceae > Populus > Populus deltoides. Next base: position 15,076,610 of record CM027573.2, read on the forward strand.
GCATGCATGTGCTTGAAATACTATAATTCTATATGGTTTGGATAAACCAATGCATCACAACCGAAATGCTTTTTAGACTTGGACTGGCCATTGGCTGTCCATCCCCACAACACAGCCTTCTTCTTATCCAGTTGGCATGCCACGTATGGAATTCTGTTCTGTATTTTGCTTTGTTATAAAGAAACGTCATTTTTTTTGTTTTTAATTATTATACTCTATTCTTAAAGAGATCATACTGTTGAATCGCATGGTGAATGTCTGATTTTATGCTTGGTGAGCAGGCTTGAGTTTAGGGGAAGGAAGGAATTTTTAATGAGACATTAGTAATTACATTAAAGGCGTTAATTGATATATATTTTTTGTGTTTATAGTGTAATTATTAAATGAACCTTAGAAAAAAAAAATTTCCTTAGTTCAAGGGACATTTCAGGTTTTTCATCTTTTTTTCTTACAACTCAATTACTTAAATGCTCCTAAAAAATAAGGATGGAACGGCACTTCAGATATTTTGCTACATTTTTCTTTGTAATTCTCATGTGTGTATTTGTTAAGCACGCTTCAGCAAGTGGGTGTTATTCATGCCCTTCAAGTGCAGTATGCAATATGAAGACAACACTGAACGTAACCTTTTAAGACGGTGTTTAATGCACCTCACCACCCCTATCGTAGTGGTGAGGTGTGTGTTTGCATCTGGCATGCAAGGAGCTCCGACCATAAGATTTTTCCTCCCTCAATCTTTCATCTCCTTCTAGAAAAATATGTTGATCATTGCAAAAAAAAAAAAAAGTTAGGCTATTTGTTTGTTATGTTAAATTATGTCCTCATTCTTTTGATTGCAATATATTTGGTTTTGAATAATTTATTGAGTTAATTTTATTTTTCAATTTCATCCATTGACACTTGATTTATAAATTAGATTTGGTTCTCATTCTTTTAATTACATTGTATTTGGAATTCAACAATTTATCGAGTTAATTTTCTTTTCAATTTCATCCATTTACACTTAGTTTTTATAATAGATTTGGTCCTCATTATTTTAATTGTGATGTATTTAGTTTTAAATTCTTTATTGAATTATTTTATCTTTCAATTTCATCCATTGACATTTGATTTTTATATTAGATATGGTTTTCATTCTTTTGATTGTTATTTTTTGTTGTTCTTATCCTTTATATAATTGAAATTGTTATTCAATTTTATCTCTTATGATTTAATTTTATTTTCTTTTTGTGTCAAATTTGGTTTTTTTTTTTTTTCAAATCTATATTTTTTAAATAACATTTTTTAAAAAAACATTTCAAGTTTATCCTTGATTAGTTTGGTTGGTAATTCGTGTCACAAGTTTATCCTTAGTCAAATTAAACATGATTACCTTAGATTTTTTTTTTCCAGTTTTTTTATGAAATTGATTTTTTTTTTTTATAATTTCATACTCTGACATGAAATTATTGGTCCTTGAGCTATGTGATTTTTTTTTTTTACTTTTTTTCTATTGGATTATCCCGAGTATGTGTTAGTCACCCGAGTTAACTTGTATTTTCTTACTCAATGTTTTTTTTTTATTTAACTTCAATTGTTTTTGCTAGGTTCTTTTTTTGTAAGTTTATTTTTTATCCTGATCTTATGTTACAAGTGGTGAGTTAGTCGAGTTAACTCGGGTTGACTTGTTTTTTTTTCTATTTTTTTATTTTTTTAATTTCATCATTTTGCATTAAATCATTTGCCTTTGAGCTTTGTCATTTTTCACTTCTCTTTCTGTTTTGTTATTTCAATAGCGGATTGATCAAGTTAATTTAGGTCAGCTTGCATTTCCTTTCGCAATGTTTTTTTCTTCTTTAACTTTGGTCGTTTTTGTTAGGTATTTCTTTTGAAAGTCTAATTTTACTTATCCTGATCTCATGTTGTTGGTGGCGTGTTAGTTGAGTTAACCCGAATTTATATTTTTTTTTCCTTGATTTTTTTTAATTTTATCATTTTGCATAAAAATATTTGCTCTTGAGTTTTGTCATTTTTTCACTTTTATTTCTTTTTAGTTATTTTGAGTGCGGGTTGGTAAAGTTAACCTGAGCTGGCTTAGGGTTTTTTTGATTTTTTTAACTTTTTTTTACTAGGTCATTCTTTTGAAATTCTTTTTTTTTTAATCTTGATCTCATATCATGGTTTGTGGGTTTGTTAAGTTACCCCAAGTTGACTAGAGTTTTTGTTTTTGGCATTATATTTTTTGATTTTTTTTTGTTTTAATATTTGATATTAGATTATTAGACCTTGAACTTTGCAATTTTTTTTTGCTTCTTTCTACGAGTTTTTCCGGTCTCATATTTTAAGTTATGTTTTAGTTAATTTAACCCGAGTTGTCTTAGATTATTGGCACTTGAATATCACTTTTTAGCATTTAAAAAAGTTTGGCCTAATGCAGAACATAGTGTGGGCCACCTATCCAATTAGTTCTATTTTTTTTTAATCTCAAGATGCTTATAAATCAAATCTAGAAAATACATTTCACTGGTTTCTGACCGATGCAGTATCATGTTTTCTTTCTCCAACAATTTAAAGAACCAGCACTCCATAACTATACACATCAGACTTGTATGAAACTCCTCCAAAGTTTCTGCATAATACTTCTGGTGTGATGTATCCAACAGTCCCTCTTGCAACCACCCTCCATCGAAACCTTACTTTTCCCTGCTCTTGCATAGTTTTGAGAGACCAAAATCAGAAATCTTTGGACAAAAACCTTCACTGAGAAGAACTCTGTTGATTTCCAATAGCAAGTCATACGGTACTTTAATTTCCAAAGGATGGTCTGTAGGTTCAGATCCTTGACCACATATAAACTTATCTAGACATCCATTAGGCATGTATTCATAGATCGAAGCTCTTTTAGTCCTATCATAACAAATTATACCCCATAAGAGTAACTATGTTTACATGGGAAGTTCTACTAATGCATGCAACATCATTAATAAATTCCTGTCCTCCAGCTTTTGATTTATTTAGAACTTTTGACTGCCACAAGAGAATCAACTGGCAACTTCCCCTTATAAACACCACCACATCCTCCTTGACCAAATTTTCCGTTGAATGAGTCGGTCATTTTCTTGAATTCTGAATATGAATATCTCTTTGGAGTAAGAGATTGATAATTCACCATGAATGCCTCAATCTTTTGATTGTCCTTTGTATTCTTCCACCACCAGAGAGTCATTGGCTTGGTCGTAGATAATCCATCCATCGTATCACAACTATATAGACTCCTAATATCACTGCCACAGTAGCTGGTATGACTGTAAAAAAGATGATGGGAGAACCTCATGACAGATAATCAACAATTATTAAAGGGAAGGGATATGTCAATATAATTTTTTTAATCAAGTCTTCAAATAACTGTAGAAATCGTCCTTAATTCAGAACCTAATCCATTAAAGAGTTGCTAAACACTTTGTTAATACATATTTGCCCATGTTGCTTAACCAAACACTAACATTGTTTAAAACAAAAAAATTTCCTGATCGAAGTAGGAAAACAAATTCGAGCGCACAAAGCTTTCCTTGTACACTACGGATAAGTCAGCCGAAAAAGGTAATGCACATACATTATAGAGAAAGAGATTTCCAATACTTGTAAGAAAACCAGCAACCTAAACAGGAAACCCAGAGGAGGTCTGTCCGTACGAAAGACTGATTTCTTTCACATTCCATGCAAGAGAGGGATAAAAGAGCACAAGAGGTTCACTATATTTTGTTGTGCTGCTTTGTTGTAAAGAAAGGTCTGCCTAATTGCCACCAATTTGCTGGCAAGTGGAACGTCTTGGTGCATCAAGCCTTGTTTAAACCAAGAACAGATCAGTTATGGCCACTTGCTTAGTCCTTTTACGTCTTCTTTTCTCGATTCTTGTTATTTGGGGTAAGTTTCTTTCTTGTTTTAACTACTTTTTATGCCTGCATTGTTCTGTTAGGTTTCCTGAAAAAATACTGAAAGAAAATAAAAGAAAAACTTAAACTTGTGGGTTACCTAATTGAGTAGTATAATTCTTTGGCTTCATTGGGCTGCTTTTTTTTTTATTTTTTATTGAGCATATTGTTTTACTTTTACACTGTATTTTATTCAAGCATGAAAACACAGGTTTTTTAATTTCAATTTCGTGATAAAATTAGTGGGATTACGTGCTACTTCTTTGTTTTTGTATTTGGATTATTATTATTTTTTTTTTTTGTATTTCTTCTCTTGATTGTGTTCTTATTATGAATTGGGATTTAGAATTTTAGTGAAACTGAAGCTTAATGTCAATTATGATGAATTGATGATATCATGATAGTAATATTTATTTTTACTCTATATATTTTCAGAAAAAGTTTCCTTTTCTGTGCCCTGAGATTTTCTTAAAAAATATTCATTCTTTTCTGTTAATTTTTGAACCAAAGATTTTTATTTTCTTTTTGTTATGATATTTGATGATTCTTGTGCTTATTCGTCTCTTTTTTTGCTGCACCTTTCTTGATTTTAGTTTTGTTCACATAATTAAAAACTCTGTTTGTCACTGTTTTCTCAGGTTCAGCTGTCCAAATCCATGGCGTTGAACTTGGGATTAACTATGGTCAGATTGCCAACGATCTCCCATCACCCACTCTAGCAGCTGTGCTGCTTCAATCTCTCAATGTCCATAGGGTAAAACTATTTGATGCTGATCTCAATGTCCTAATTGCCTTTTCCAATTCTAATATTGAGCTCATTATTGGACTTGGCAATGAGGACATTCAAAAAATGACTGTTCCCACAGAAGCTGAAAATTGGATTCAACAGAATGTTCAGCCCCATATCCCTCAAACCAAAATCACTTGCATCGCTGTCGGAAACGAGGTCTTCAGCAGTAATGATGCCCAGTTAATGTTCAACCTTCTCCCAGCAATGAAAATGATTCATAACACTCTTGTGAATCTTGGATTAGATAAGCAAGTGATGATCACTACGCCACATTCTTTTAACATCTTGGAAAATTCCTATCCTCCTTCATGTGGCACTTTTCGAGAAGATCTTGCTGAATACATCAAGCCTTTATTGAGTTTTCTTTCTCAAATCAAGTCGCCTTTCTTTATCAATGCGTATCCATTTTTTGCATACAAGGCTGACCCGACTCAGATTTCTCTGGACTATGTACTTTTCCAGCCTAACAAAGGGATGAAAGATCCAAATACTAATTTGCTTTATGATAACATGTTGTATGCTCAAGTAGATGCCGTGTATTCAGCAATGAAAGCAATGGGGCACACGGATATTGAAGTTAAGATTTCAGAAACAGGCTGGCCATCGAAGGGTGACCCTGATGAGGTGGGATCAACACCAGAAAATGCAAGGCTATATCATAGTAATTTGATCAAAAGAATTCAGGAGAAGCAAGGTACACCGGCAAAACCATCAGTCCCGATAGAAGCATATGTTTCCGCACTCTTTAACGAGGATTTAAGAACTGGTCCAACATCTGAAAGGAACTATGGACTCTTCTATCCTGATTGTTCCCCAGTTTATAATATTGGATTGCAGGATCATTTTCCTACAAATGCAGTAGTTTATTCTTCAGCAGCATCCAATATAAATGTAAGTCAAATTTTCTCTCATCATTACTAACTAGTGTTTTGGTTGAAGTATAATTAAAGCTGAATTGCATTTTGAATGATTCTGCAGGCATTGTCTGTCTTCAGCTTGCTCATCTTTGTTATGGCGTACGTAATCCTTGCTTAATTTGGACCATATCGGAGGAGGGGGCGCGATCAACAACAAAAGCATATATAATGGTGGTTTTTTTTAATAATTATAAATAATTGTAGCATCTTCAACACCCCTTATATAATCATTGGCTTTATTTGCTTGGTTTATTTATTATTTTTAAAAAAATATATGATATTTCATCCTTTGCCTTAAATAATTTTTTGAACTTTTCTTTCTTTTTATATTTTTTAATTAAGATTCTGTATGTAAGTTGGTTAACGTAATATAAAAATAAAGAATATATACACCCATATTCAATTAAATACTTAGTCCCATACCAAAGGAGTATTTTATTAATTTATTTGACTTTAGTAATTTATCATGTCTTACGTCCACATAATATTTCACAATGTTATTCCATTAAGAATAGTAGAATATGTATCAAAATAAAAATTAGATGCAAAAGGAAAGAAAGTTTAAAATATGGAGCACATTAATAAATAAAGAAAAAGAATATAAACCATGTTATGAATCTTTTAATTTGATAAGTCAAGAACTGCATCACGTTCTTAGGATCAACATTTGTTGATTTTATCAAATATATATAACATTTGATTTCATCAAATTATTTTAAGTGTATTCTATTTGATTAAATTTCAAAAACTCACGGAATGATTTTTTTTTTATTATTTTTGTTAGTTTAAATAAAATTAAGAGGAAAATTGATTCATAATTGAAATCTCAGCCCAGCCCGAAATGAGTGGGCCAGGTCCGGCCAGTTAAAAAAATCTAAAAAAACATTTTGGAAAATTTGTGATTTCCCCGCGTGTTTTTTTTTACTGAATTTTGCTTAATATTGGTTTGTATTTTCATATTGTAAAGATACAAATCCGGTATTAAAATACCGGGTTTTCATCAAAACGTTGAAAAAATAAAAAAAAAAATATGTTTTTGTTTTCATGCATATGGCCAAGTCTCAAAAAATCATATTGTATTTCCATACAATAAAAATAATTTTAGCAAGCATTTTGACTTTAATAACCAGTTTATTAAAGTCATGAAAACTAAGCCAATATCTCAAAAACTCCAAAAAAATCATTTTGTTTTCTTTTAATAGTAAGGATTACGCGTTTATATGTAGGGCATAGTCTCGATATTAAAAAGATAGTTTTATATTAACTTTAGAATGGTTAGGTTTAACCTGATAAGATAAGGACCACCTTACCGATGATGATTTTTCTTAAACCGTAGACATACCAACAAATAGAAATATAATGAAACCGTAGCATATATCATACAATAAAACAATGCAACTTACCTTAGGTAGGACGTATTTAAGGTGCTAATACCTTCCCTTTATGCAACCAGTCCCCATACCCGATCTCTGAGACCAGTTACGGTTCCTAGTGGTCAAAATATTAGGTGACGACTTCCCTTTTATCTTTTCACTGAAAAAGACAAGTCTACCCATATTTAACAGATAATTAAAATATACTTGAGGATGAATAATTACCACAACGTCACACATGTGCAACAGCAATAAACTTGACCATTGAAAACGAATAGGGGCATTAGTGTTGATATTGAGACAGGAATCTAATCTAGGATATAGGACAAATAATTACATTAGAAAGTACAAATTATAAAAGAAATTAAAACACTAGGGGTTTTGAACATCCTGTTGGCTGCATTATTCATTCATATAATGTTTTTTTTTAATTTTGATTATTAAACTTTATTTTCTTACAAATTTATCATTCCAAGTTATATTAGCATTGTTAAATTAAAAAACAATATTACAAGAAAAAATCTTAGATATTAGTTATAAGATTAAAAAAAAGGACAAAAAAAGAACCCACTATTCAAAAAGCATGGAAAATGGAGCAGAAAAAAAGATTATGCTTACGAATATGATGAACCAAGACATGGTTGAGAAGAAATGGGATTGCATTTTCACAGAGAAAGGAGGCAAGAAAACATTTCTGTGTTGGAGAGATAATTGGCCACTATATATTTCACTTTACATTACGTCAGAAATGGTTTATAATTTACTATTTACAATTACATTACATCAGTACACTTTGTCATAACTTATTTCTGAATTATTCTCCTAAATGTATCTTCTTTTTTTAATAATAAATAATAATAGTAAGGAGACTGACGATGAGGAAAAAGCTAGCTAAGGAAGGATTTCAGATATGCATAAAATTAAGCTATGATTTTGGACAAAGTCGGAAGCCTGATCGTATTCCATTGTGCCCAAAATTTAAGAGACAATGCAAATTCAATGTCAAATTAAATGATTATTAGACGAATCTGCACAAAAATTAAGTTCAATGACATAATTAGATTTTTAATAGGTCAATTTAATTTAATCATGGGACAAATTAAAAGTTTATTTATGTTTAAGAATTAATTTGGGTCCAATTAAAGGATTTAATTATGTGCAAGGACTTAATTATACTTTAAATAGGTCAAATTAATTTTGTTAAGGACTTAATTAATGAAAAACTTAAGTTTAGGAGCACAATTTGAGCTTAATAGAGAATATTGGAATTTTAGAGGGTCAAATTTAATTTTTTCAAAGTCAATTGGTTCAAATCAGGGGTAAAATTGCAACAAAATCAATGTTTTGTGATCAATTAAGGGCTAAATTGAAGAAATTTGCAGCCAATGACCATTTTGAAAAGGCACTGAACTCTAGGGATAAAATTTTATCAAACCAGGGGTGAAATTGAAGAGATTTAAAAGTTTAATGGTCAATTAGGGGCTAAATTGAAGAAATCTAAGACCAAGGACTAATGTGGAAAAGGCGCTAGTATTTGGGGTTGATATTGAAGTTCAACAGGGATAAAATTGCATAAAATTGAAAGTTTGAAACTAATTAAAGGTGTAATTGAGAGAAATCATAAATCGAGGGATTAAATTGAACTTTACCAAAATGATGTTGTTTTGGTAAAGTTAATCTTCTTCTTCATTTTTGTTTGAAAAGACTACTCAGGGGGCTACTTTTCAGGGGCATTCAATGTTTCATCTCTCCATCAAATTTGACAAAACTTGCATGAAAATGATGGTCTGACATTTGACTACACCTCGATATGGTCATTTCTGGCCAATTGACACTAAAACGCCGGCCCAAAAAGGCCAACTCAGGCAGTCTTCAACTGCCAAATTTGACAGTTCATGATGGTAACTTTGAGCCAATGGTTGAGATCCTCCCAGTTCGAATCAAATGTAAGATTTGTCCTCAAAAGAGACAAAATATTCATCTTCCACCCCCTATAAATAGAGGTGGATTCCAATCAATGAGCACCAAGAAATCAATATGACAAGTTGGCAAAAGATCATTTTTTCCTTGTTTTTTTCTGCAATTTTATTCTCTTTGTCGTGATCTCAACCACTTCTCCTCCTCATTTGATGCGTCCTCAGCCACTACAATCTTAGCACCACCTAGAGCCGCCGACACGACCACCAATCATCCACCCTAACATCAAGAGTGGCCACTGCAAACTCCTTCCTCTCCGCCACAAACTTTCTTCCAGCAACCAGCTCTACCACTAGTCGTTGGCATCTCCACCCACATCTCTATCATCAGTCGATAGCAGGACCAACCGACCTCTCCTTTAATGTTAGGGAAACCCCTTATCTCTTCTTCTCATTCTTCTTCTTTTCCCTGCTAGCATCAGCCCTGCATGCAGAACGAAAATTCATTCTGCATACAAGAGACAAATTAATTAACCCATAAGCTGGGTTGGACCCGTGTTAACCCAGCCCATACAGCTCGGTTGGGTCTAGCACAACCCAAAAAAACAAAAGAAAAGGGAAGGATGTTGGGTCGACAGTCAGCCCAACCCGACTAAGTCGGGCTAGACCCATCCTAGCCTAGTTCGGATGGTTGGGTCTGGTCCAACCCAATATATTTAATAATAAAAAATATTAAATATAAAAAAAAACTTCAAATTTTTGAAAGGGCATTTTAAAAATATTTGTGGTCTCCCCGCATGTTTTTCCAATAATTTTGGATAATATCGGGCTGTATATTTACATTGTAAGATACAAATATGGTATTAAAAATATTTGGTTTCCTCCAAAACTTCAATAAAATAAATAAATTTTAAAATAAAATTTCATTTCAAAAAACAAAAAATAAATTTGTTTTCGTGCATATGTCCAAATTCTAACAGTTTTTCATGCATACTTTTTAAAAACAGAGTCGTTTTTATCATAATTTAAAATGCAAAAATAGATATCGTAACCAGTTTATGATTATTTGTTAAGGTTTGGTTAAAATATCAAAAACCCTTCACCAATCATTTTGTTTACTTTATATTTGAAGTGTTAGGTTTTAGCTATAGACTTTAATATTTTAAGATATAAAATTACACAGTAGAGTATAGTTTCAGGTATTAATTATACAAAGAAATAAAATGCGATGCTAAAATTTAAACCTTAGAATGGTTAGGATATATAACTCGATAAGGTAGAAATTTTCTCATGAAAGGAGATCTATCTTGAACTTTAGATAAGACTAATGGACAAAAATACAACTTACAATAACAATCAAATAACAATATAACTTATCTTAGGTAGGTTGCACTAGGGTGATGCGTCTTCCCCTTGCACAATTAATCTCTTACCTAGACTCTCGCGGACCAAAAATTTAATGATAACCATAATATTAGGTAACGACTCTTTAACCTTATAATCATAATTATCCCCAAAACCTCTTTTCATGACACTCTCAGAAGGCAAACGTTGTCTTTCTCAACTCCGTGCGCACGCGAGCCGCGACACACTTTGCAATAAGATACTAAAAGTCCACGCATAGATAGAACTAAAAGATACTAAAATGCTTGCCAAAAATGTAGTAGTGTAACTTGGTCTAAGAAGGAAAACGAAAACAACCTAGAGCATGTCACCTTGCTCCGTTAATTTTGTCTTGGTCTTGATCCTGAAGCAGTTTGGATTTTGAAATACAACCTCAATCCTAAAACTTATCTAGTTTTATTACAGGATGATCTAAAATATCAAAAGTATAATCATTTCATTTTCCAACTATAGTTCTTCTATTCCGTGCAGAGTTTCATAGGCTAGAATCCTAATGGCTCAAAATGCCTTCATTATGGAAGGAATCCCTCTAAAATTATGCGGAGATTTTTTCTGAACTTACAACTTCATGTTAATGGATATATATAATTTTCAATTTGGTCATTGAATTGTACTAAAAAATTGATAGAAGATTCTATAGACCTTATTTTCATAGGATTAAAGTTTTATAGCAATCAGAGATCAAGAAAACCTTTTAATAATTCCCAAAAGCTATTGTTCGAGGTTTTTTATATTTTTTTATTTTATTTAGAACTCTTTTATTATTTGGAATGGGGAATGAGGAATGAAAAAAGCCATGATTAGAAATATGCCTTATGGCAGTGACTTTTAATTTAAACTTATGTATGTAGTGATGGCAATGGCTAGAAAGTGTTAAAAGGCACGAGCTGCAAGTAATGAGAAGAATTGATGAATATAGATGATGTAAAACATAAACCAAAATTATCGCATTGAATTGATAAGTACATGGTTGATGTCTAGTGCATGTTATAAGTGTTGAGATAAATTAATGATTGTCTAGCTAGTGCAGGTAACATATAGGTCTCAAACAACGAAATGGGTCATTGAATATATATAGCCGATGTAAATTCCAAGCAGTGATTATTGAAATGAATCTATGAATGTACAACTCAAGGCATGAAATGATGACCATTAAAACGAATAAACAATCATGGTTGACGTAAACCGCAAGCTCTAAGATTATGAGAATAAATCAATGAAGTTATGGTTGATGTAAAGCATGCATTATGAATACTGAAATAAATGGGCGAATACAGTACATGTAAGGTATGAATTTTGAGTTCCAAAATGACTCGGGGGATCCAAGTGATCCATGTAAAATAATGGGGTATAATGATTATTGAATCGGGTAAATCAATATGGTTATTATAAAGTAAAATCCATGATTAAGATAAAGGTGAGGTATTGAATTGGATAAATGAATGTGGTTATTCTAAGACATAAACGGATTAATGAATCCAGAAGTTGAATTAAAGGAAATTGGATGGGATCAATTGATCCCTAATCAAATTAAAACATAAGTTACAGGTATGGTATGAGATTAATGAATTCCTAACCGGATTGAAGCATTAGATATGATTATTGGAATAGATTAATGAAGCTAAAATTGATATAAACTATAAGTTAGGAGTATGGAAATAAATTAACATGTTTTATTAAAAACATGAGTTGTTGTTTTTAAAATGAGACAATGCATCGGCTAATTTAAAGCATGGTTTATGATTATCTGAAAAGAATTATTCAATACATATCTAACAATATTTTAAGGTGTCCATGATGGTGAGTTATAATAAAGGAAATGGTAGTTTATCAGTTGATGAAGAGAAAGTAGCAAATAAAAAATTCAATATATATTTAAAAATGCTAGAAAAAAAGAGATTAATTTTTCATGGTCATTTCATTAACGGAAAAAGATTGTAAATTTTTCATTATTATATAAATAACCTTACCATATGTGTGTGTGTAACAATACCCTTAAATTTCACGTACACGATGACGATAATTGGAAGGAAAATAATTGCATGAAAAGTTTAGGGCATTACAGCATGAATATGGTCTTCTATACGTTGGCCGATGAACTTGATAAACTCTTGGTTCTTAGGCTTGTTTCACTGCCCCTAGAATGTATTCTGGATCTACCTTACTTGGAGACCGATTCATTTCTAGGTTACTTGGGATTATTATTTCACCGACATCCCTCTAAACTTAGCTTTTGAACTAGTTCCCATGCACTTCCTCTGTCACTAAAGTCCTTCCTTGATTTATTCTTGGCTAAATTACTTCATCATTTCCCTTCCTTACTATGGCATCCAATTTTGAATTGACAACTTATATAGCTTCTGTCATCCCTTTGCAGGATTCTCTACTTAAGTTTTGCAACTTTCCTACCTCATGCTGTAAGCTTCTCTCAACGTTGTCTTTCTCTTGACATTTAACTCTAAAATGACACGAGTTAATCTCTTATTCATTGTCATGACCGCATTGTAATGGTTCTCAATCATTTTTCATCTTTAGTTTATGTTTTTCCTCATTTTCTTAAAAACAAATCATATATCTCTCTTCAAATATTTTATTAGCTTCTTCCACCCGAAGTTCAAATATTATATACCTCTCTTCATTACTCGTAAATTTGTGTTCTTCCTCTTAATTTTCTTTCCCTGCCTTTTGAAAGATTGACTCTCTATTTCCTTTTTCAACATAGACTTCTACCAAAACTTTTTTTTCTTTTAGGTTTTCTAGTAATGGTGACCTATCACCTATGTAAATCTGGATTTTATTAAATATGGTCTGCAATCAGATTTGTCATGTTTTTCCTGGCCCAGACTCCATACCTCTCTGGTGAATTTCAATGTATAACAATAAGACAATAGCATGATTGTGATCTCCGGATCTTGTCTACGGTAATCAAGCTAGAACCCTGGATAGCCACAGTAATCATACATGATGGATCCCCAGAAAGGATAGCTGATACCTTTAATATTTCCACAATCAAATTAGCCGTCCAGATCAGATATCGCTCATCATCATTGGCAAAGGCAGATGATGGAGCATTGACGAAGGTTATTAACAGGAACATGATGAGCCAAGACATGGTAGGAAAGAGATGGTGTTGCATTTTCAGAGATGGAATGAGGCTACAGTGACAATCTGCAGGTGTTGGAGCAAATTGAACATGATTTTTTTTCAGCACAATACCATTCCAAAATCCCACTCGTTAATAGTATGACTGAGTAAAGAGTAAGAAGCTTCATGCTGATAGCGGGAAGAAAATATAAAGATTAACCACTTCCTGGGATGTACCCTTAACGTTACTCTAATTTTATCGACTGCCAGGCTGGAAAGTAAGAAGCTTTCCATTTCCCAACCAAAGTTGATCATAACAAGAAAGAAAATGGTCAGCACCAGACGAGCATTTTTTACTCGAGTTACCATTGGCATATACCAGTTTCCTCAAATCTACAGAGTACGAAAAACTGGGTTCAGATGGAAAAATTGCAACACATGATCATTGGGAACACATCATTTTCATCTTCAAATGAACAGCAGCTGATTCCACAGCAGAGTTGAAATACAAGATTTCGCTTAATTTGACTCCTGCTGTAAGCATTCATACAGATGTAATATTTATGTGGAAAATTACACTCAATCTAATAATTTGTACTAGACTCAATGCACATTACAAAAGCTGAAGTGAAAAATAAATTACCTTCTCGAGTCAACTAATGCATGCATTTTATTTAAGAAGCTCTTGGTATAAATAATCACCAGACCAATCCTTTTCTTCTAAATCTATCAACACGATCAGTGCTCATCCGAGACTTTTCAGGTTTATTTGGCTTCTTTGACTTCTCAAGCCTGCTATCTAAACTATTTCTAGAGATTACAGGAAGATCAGCCAATTCAAAAGTGTCTGAGCTTCCACTCTCAGTTTGTTTGTTCTGATTTTCAGACTCTGTTGTTTTCTTAGAACCATTTGTAGCTGTTTTTAATTTGCCAATGGTCAAAACAAACTTCTTCAGATGTTTGATAAATTCTGGATATAGCTCAAGATTGCAATGCCCACCTCCATTGATCCACAATGGTTCGTATTTCTCTTTGCAAAGCTCCCAAAGTTGTTTCCCATGAGAGCAATCAACAACTTCATCTGATGTCCCCTGAATTTGCAAATAAATAAATAAAAATCTCTTATATCCATAAAAACATGTTGGCATAATGATTTTATCTCTAACTTCCATAAACATAATTTTGGGGTGATGAGACAGAAATCTCTCTGACTACAAACTATGTCAGAACAATGGAATGTACATACAAATAACTGCAAAATGAACGTTAAAAAGAAAATTTAAGCTATTGAATGGAGGGTCAGCAAATATCAACCTTTTGTTTTGTTCTTCTGACTGATAGAAGCAACAATAAAATCTATGTTGGACTTGTCTATACAACACTATCTAGTTTAAGCAAGGACATGATTTACCCAAAAGCCAAAGTAGTTTATTGCAAACTACATATCCATAGATGCTAATTGGGCCACCTTTGCACCCTTAGCACATGATGAATTGAAAATTGAGGTTTAAAGAGATCCTCGTTCTGTTATTTTACTTTGTCTTTGCCTTTTTTATTAATTACATCAGACAATAAATGCCACATGAAATGCTTATTTGTTAAGGACCAAATTGATTTATGTTGACACTGAATACAGGCTCATGATGGCTATTAAGAAAATATTTTCCTTAAATTTTTTTCTGGAATGCTAGAATTTTGGTTTATGAGTTATGACTGCAACCAGAGTTGAATCCTGTTGAAAGCTTTTGTTAAACCCGTGAAACTAAAAAATTTCCTTTATTCATATCTTTGAAGGTTTTACAGCTACTAATTTTTTTCAATGATGGTCTAAAATTTTGTAATCTAGCACAAGAACAACATCAAAACCAAAAGACCTGCTGCTTCTTCACACTAGTTGCCAACTCATGCAATGCATAAAATTATGACCCAAAGAGAGATTATAAACAACTCAAAAAAAGAGAAAAAATTGAAGAGGGGAAATAATACTTACATGAATTACGAGAACAGGACAGGTCACCATACCAATTTTGTCAATGTTCTGAAAGGAGAAAGTAACATAAGTGCTCGCACAGAGAATCAAACAGATGTTTAATGGGATCAACACCCCAAAAATTACCTTGTAAATGTCGAACCAGTAAGTCCTTTTGACTGGGTACAATACCCTCATCCCAGACAATATTGGGCTATGCAGAACCACACCTCTCAAATTTGGTAAACGTGAAGAAAGATCAACTGTGGGACCACTACCAACAGACTGACCATACAATATTAGTTGATCATCTTTAACCCCATACTGCTCCTTGAGGCATTTATATGCCAGCGTCTATGTCCGCATATGTATTACATTCAGTTGGCTGTTTCAAATGAAAGGTGACAAATGTTGAGAGCAATGCCATATATTACAAACAAACAATGCTAAATGTTTGAGAAACTTAAGTTATACGATGGTTGCATTTGATACCCATCTATACTGCCATAAAATTCTTGCTTTATGGAAGCAGTATGAAAAATATGCAAATCAAAATGCATAAGGAGAACTTATGTTTCATTTTCTGAATTTGAATATCCATGCTCTGAAACAAGGATATAATTATACCAACAAAGCAAACTTAACAACAAGGATATCTAAGCATGCATCAGAAATAGATGTCAAAGGGCATGTAAAATTGCTAAAGTTAAGAGCAGGCATAAAAATTTCTTCCAATCATTAGAAACAAGGAATAGGGAAAGCTGGTTAAACCTTTCCGCTTGATTGCCCATAGCCTGAGTAATCGTATCTGGGAAAATGAAACAGTAATACAAGATTAGAAATCAACCCTGAAGCAAACTACAGTAATAATAATAAAAAAAAACAACAAGAAGTAGAAAAGCAACACAATTTTTCAAGAATATGAATATTAATCATTTTTTTTCTTTTTTGTATTCTTTCTGGTTTTTAAGACAACTATTAGGTTCTTATATGCCTATATTTCTCCATTATATTACAACGGGAACAAGTACACATGATATGAGGTAGTGCTGGAAAGTAAATACCATATCTTCTGCATTGCTTCCATAAGGCCTATCCTAAAAGGTAAAAACCATTCCAATGATACTTCTGAGATTAAACCATGCCAAGTTAAAACCCAAAATCTACCTTTAAAGACCATTCTTATTGCCATGAAAGTCATTCTGTTTCAGATATGCTAAGAAGAGCAGTAATTTTGTATCAATAGATTCCAGAGAGACAGAAAAAGGTGCATCTAAATGAAAGACTAATCCAATTCACATCAGGATTTGCAATTGCCCCAACCTTAACTTAGTAAACTTCCATCCACACTAAAATTCATATATAATCTTCAACAGACTCTCTCAAGTCCTAATAAATGGATAATATTCAAAATGGTAATTGCAGACTTGTAGGGGGAAAAAACACAACTAAACCTCTCTTTCCACCATTAGAGTTCACTTTCAAAACCAGTTGTACAGAAGTTCCCCTCACCAGAGGCATACATTACTTCCTCCCCATGCAAACAAACTACAAAGTTCACTACTAAAGAGTCTCCCATCAAACTCAACCACAGACATTAAAGACCAAGTCTTTTCTCCATCAACACTAAACCTACACATGGAAAGCCTCTTCCATATGCTTGATGAATTAATTATACTAAAGCAATAAATCCAAGAAAGATACCACCAAAAATGCATCAACCCACCAAACCAACACTCATAAAGTTCAATACTGTCAATTAATACAACTAAAAAGAACTAAACCAAACAAAATAATAATAACATTAAAAAAAGAAAAGTAATACTTCAAAAGGAAAGGATCTAACCCCATAAGATTAATGCGAAGGCGATTACTCAATTCAACAAAAAGCTCAAACATTTGACCCAAATCAGCTGCATTTCCATGAGAATATAACAAAGTAGCTGAAGCTCTAGGATGCTTTATATGAACAGCCACGATTTCATTTCCACGCCGAGTCCTCAACTTCAAAAAATCCACCTCATCCTTCCTCGGCACCTCCGGTATACACAGTCTAGTAGTAAAACCACCAGACACGGCGGAGAGAGACTCATCAGTTACCACCGTGTAAGAAGGCGGGTTTGGTGGAAAGAAAGCGAACTTCGCGGCAATTGTTGAAGTGACTCCACCCATGTTGTTATTATCTTCCCTATCATTAGATGCTTTGAATTCCAAAAAAAAAAAGCCTTCTTCAGATCTTAGTAAATTATCAAAGTGGTGGGGCGCGTGAGATGAGGGAGAGTGGCGCGTAGGGTGTAGGGAATGTGGTGATAAAGTTGGAAGAAGGAATCTTCGATTTTATGGAAATGTTTGGAGTTATAGATTTCAGTTGTGTTAGAGAGAGAGAGAGAGAGAGAGAGGGATGGTTCAGTTGGAATTGTCGCCTGACGGCGACTTATTATTAAGAAGGGAAGGACGGGAGGGACGGTAGCTTTATTTTGTACATGAAAGCACAGTATAGCATATAGATAGTACAATATTGTTAAAATCTTGATTTGATATATGATTTTACAGGTTATTATATACTTAACGCGCGAAATCATTTAAAAAAACTTAAAAATAAATAAAATTAGGTTGAAATCAAGTAAAATCATTAAAATCGGGTGAAATCGTGTAAAAACGCGATTTCAAGACCATTTTAACGATTTCATTAGAAAACATATACTGTTGTAACCTTTGCCTCCAGGCTCCAGCTGTCCAGCGGCTATTATTCCATTGGCTATTGCGCATTTTTTCATCTTTATTTCAGCTAATGATACACACACACACACAAAGAACAAATAAAATCTAAATCCCTAAATCTAATCTTTTTCTCTATTAACAGCTCATGACCTCACGCCTCATAGCTTCCTCTTCCTCTTCATCAATAGCGGCAGCGCTCTCCTGGTAATAACTCACGCCTGCCAAACACCGACTCACGCCTCGTGGCTTCCTCTTCCCCATCATTAATGGCTCACAGCTTCCTCTTCATCAACAGCGGCAACGCTCTTCAGTCTTTAGACTGTTCACTCTTCATCAACAACGCTTTCCTCTTCAGTCTTCAACAACGACTTACTCTTCAGCCTTCATCAACAGCGGTCTTCTTTTTTTCCATCATCAACAACTTCCTCTATAGTTTACACTATACACTGTAAGTTGTTCCATTTATAATGTCATTTTGTTTGGTTATTAAGAAAGTTTTAGAAAAAGATATGACCTTTTTATTGTTATATGTTGATTAGTTGAACTAAATTTAATTAATTTCTTGATAAATTATTGTGTTTAATATCGGTTTGGTTTGCTAATGATTTAGAGGTGATGAAAGTTTAGATTTTGATAGACCAGAAGTAAACTGTGATAAGAAAAAATGTATGCAACATGAAATTATTCAAATCGGGAAGAAATTTGGAGGATTTTGTGGGTTTTTTTATTAGTATTATTTTCTGTTATGGGCTGATATGTGGGTTATGAACTTTACACCCTTCCTCTTCATCAATATGGTTCTGCTCTATGAATAAGTTATGATTGATGGAACTGGATTTGCAGTTTATGGCTAATTGGTTATGTGGATAGTTTACTGCTTAAATTATATTTGTTTATAGTTGAGCTTGTTGACTAGAGAGGATATCTTCTTTTTCTTGCCCAGATTTCGGTGGTGCAACATGATTACAGTCTAGACGCACTCTGCTTAGAGGATTTATATTACTGGTCATGATTATAGTCTTCTAAATTGTCACTACAATTTTTATAATTGTCTTCGAGCTACTAATAAGGTTTTGGATAATATTGGCTGTATGAATCACAGAGAACAATCTTGGCTAATTTTATTGTCACTATTGATTTATATTACTAGTCATGTATTATAGTACTTTTTTTTAACAAAACATTAATTACAATCATAAAATATTTGGATTGATTACATGGATGAATTGAGTTGATTCTTGAATTGTTGAACTTATGGCATCTAGAAAAAATTCTTCGGGTAATAGGCTTGATGTGGGATAGCAACATGGTATAGATATTGATAAGAATTCTAAAAACGTTCAGTGCAAGTATTGTCAAAAATTATCAGTAGAGGTATTTTTCGTTTCAAACAGCATTTAGCTTGCACTCGTAAGAATGTTGAACCATGTCAGCAAGTATCAAAAAATGTTAAGTAGATGATTTTTGGGTGTTTTGGTGAAAAATCTAAAAGCAACTGAAAAAGAAAAGAAAGGCTCATCAATATAGTGGAAATGATGATGATGATGATGATGAAATAAAAGAAATTAGCTCCAAGAAAAAAGGAAAGAGAGCAGCTAATGGGAGTGGAAGTACATAAACAAGCCTAAATCAATTACTAAAAAAGGATATTAGAGAAGAAGCATGTCGATAAATTGCAAGGTTTTTCTACACTAGTGCAATTCCATTTAATTGTGTAAAAAACCCTGAGTTTCTTAAGGCACTTGAATTGGTTGCAAAGCATGGGTCAGGTTTCAAGCCTCCATCCATAATATTAGAGAGAAGTATTTTGAAGCAAGAAGTGAATCAAACAATGAAATTGCTTGAGGAGTACAAGCTAGAATGGAAAAAAAAATAAGTTGTTCAATAATGTCTGATAGATGGACAGATAAAAAAAACATTGTATTTGTAACTTTTTGGTTAATAATCCTAAAGGGTAGAGGCGGAGCCACAATGGGGCATAAAGGGGTAACTGCCCCCTTAACTTTTTATAAGCATGTTTATGTGCAGAAATATAAATTAGGAGTTGGAAAGTCCCATGACTAGGAGTTACAAAAAATTATAGGAAATAAAAAGGAGAAAAAGAATACTCCGTATCTTCACGTCCAAATAAAGCAAATGCATGTTTCGTGGAAAATCATCCATTTTTGGATTTTCTAATATGCATTCTATTAAAATAACTACAAAATCTTTTTTCCGGCAACCTTTTTTTTTATATGGTTTAGGCTCTTATGAGAAAAAGATTTTCGATGAGATTGATAATAAAATCATTATGAAGCGGTTTCAAAATATAAAAACTCAAAGAGAATAATTATAATGTTAATTTTTTTATTTTAAAAGTATTCTTAAATTAATTTTATTTGATATGAGTTAGTATATATGTTTCAAATTGATTTTTTATATTTATAATGCATGTCTACATAATAAATAATATCAAATATTTATTAGTAATTTACCCCCTCATTTTAAAAATTTTGGCTTTGCCACTGCTAAAGGGATAATATTTTTGTCATTGGTGGATACTTCTAATATGTCCAAGACTACTGATAAGGTATTTGAGATGTTAGATGCCATTGTGGAGAGGATTGGGGAGGAAAATGTTGTCTAAGTAGTCACCAATAATGCTGCAAATTATAAGACAACAGGACAATTATTGATGTAAAAAAGAAAGAGTTTGTTTTGGACACCATGTGTTGCCCATTGTATTGACTTGATATTGGAAGATTTTAAGAAGAAGTTAAATGTTCATCAAGTAACTATTGCTAAGGAGAGGAGAATCACCTCATATATTTATTCAAGAATTATTCTTATTTCCATGTTAAGGCACTTTACGAAAGGAAAGGATTTGATTAGGCCTGCTGCCACTCGATTTGCTACAACATATTTGACTCTAAGATGTTTGAATGATCATAAAATGCAGCTGATAACTATGTTTACTTCCAAACAATTGGAGTTTATGTAGGTTTGCAAGAATAGAAGAAGGGAAATGAACTCAAAATTGTGTTTTGGACAACAGGTTTTGGCATGATGTCACTATATATATTAAGGCAACATATCCTCTAATTAAAGTTCTTCAATTAGTTGATTTAGATGAGAAACCAGCTATGAGTTTTATATATAAAACAATGGATGAAGCGAAAGAGAAGATACAAATGAATTTTGGTTCTATGAAAAAAAAAGTATATATCTTGCTAATTGTTTATTTCAAATGTTGTCATCTATTAATATGAATGTCTTTAGAAATACTTCCAATTGAGATATTTCTAGATTGTAATGATATTTTTATTGTTTTTTTATATAGTTATATACCTATATGGAATATTGTTGATGCAAGATGGGAACTTCAACTCCACAGACCTTTACATGCAGCAGCTTATTATTTGAATCCTCATTATCATTATAATCCTAATTTTAAGGTTAATGCCAACATTAAATTTTGATTATATCAATGCTTAGAAAGGATGATGCCTAATGCAATTGAAGACTGCAAAATTGACTTACAACTTGAATCATTCAAGGATGCAAAAGGCTTGTTTGGCATTGAGGTTGCCAAGACAGCAAGAGATAAAAAAAAAAAAAAACTCCAGCTCATTGGTGAGATTCTTACAGGGATGAATGTCCAAAATTACAAAGGTTTGCAATCCCAATTCTAAGCTTGACTTGTACTTCATCTGGATGTGAGCGTAACTGGAGTGCATTTGAAATGATGAGTTTTTTTATTTTTTTATTTTAAATGTTGAAATATTTTATAAAATCTTATAAATTTGAATTGTTTATTTAGGTTCATACAAAACGAAGAAATCGTTTGCACCAGAAAAAAATAAATGACTTGGTATTTGTAATGTGCAATCTGAAATTAAATGATAACCAAGTCAAAAAACAAGCTGATGATTTTGGTGTAGTAAATGATTTTTCATTTGATGATGATTGGATAATCGAGGGAAAAAAACATTCAAACTTTGATTTGCTTGGTGCTATTGATAGTGCTACACGAAGAAAAAATGGTAAAGAAGATGAAAGTGATGAAGAAGAAATTCCTAATAATGCTGAAATGGAGAGTCATGGTATTGAAGATGATTTGGAGATTTAAATTGATGACAATTTAGAGAATTCAAGGAGTTTGTGTTAAATAACATTGATAATATTGGTGTTGGTACTAGTAGTAACACTAATGTTCATAATATTGGTGTTGGTACTAGTAGTGATGCTAATAATCCTCTTAATGATAATGATATTGATGAATGTATGAGGAATAATTAGCAAAATGAAGGCAATGAAGCTAGTTTTAGTTTACATGACACACTAGCAGATTGTTTATTTTAAGTTTGTTAATTGTTAGTTACTGAAAGGTTACTTAAATTATACATGAATTTTTATTTGAACCATATATTTTAAGGTGATTGAACTATGTATGAAAAAAAATTTCTTATGATTTTACAATCCGAGTTTATTTTGCATTTTTAGTATTGTGTTAAAAATACGTTTTTGAGAACCTTGGATAGTACGACTTTACTGCCCGCACTAGGATAAAAAAAACATTTATGGAAAAAAAGGTTATAATAAATTTATAGGTAGGATATAAATGTTTGAGTATTTAATATTAATTATTTTTAAAGTATTTTTTTATTTGAAAATATAATAAAATAATATTTTTTTATTTTTTAAAATTTATTTTTGACATTAACACATCAAAATCATCCAAAAAAATAAAAAAATTAATTTAAAGTAAAATTAAAATTATTTCAAATTTTAATAGAAAACAGGTTGAAACTCAATCTCAAATACTTTTAAAATTTCTTAGTCCAATTACTTGTTTGGCTTGAATTTAAAATTAACTCGTGTGTGAGTTGTTTTAATATGACTTATTCAACTTGGTAGATTTAAAGCAACCTAAATGATCGGTAAAAAAAATATATATTGTTTGGCTTTACAAAATAAATTCAAGAAGATATTTTTTTGATATTGAGACAACAATATATTTGACCGGCCTGAGCTTCGCAACTTAACCCACCAACTCAGCGACCTAGACCATGGACTTTGTTGGATTTAATAACTTTGTTTTCTTAAACCACTTTTTACTTAATGATTGATAATAAAAATAAACACTCATAAAATTGAGCATCAATCAAATATCGGGATATTTGTTTGAGACTGCAACAAACTTATAGAAAAAAATCAAAATAAATTATGAATATCAATTCAAAATCAACCAAATATTGAAGAATAAAATTGAAAAAAAAAATAAAAATGATTCAATTGAAAGAGAAAAAATAAAAAATGAATTTTTTAAGGAAAAAAAGAGGTTTGAATAAGCAGGTCAACCTTAAAAACTTCTCGATTCAACTCTTTGCCTAACTTGGATTTAAAGTTAACATGTGTGGAAGTTACTCTGATGTGATTTGATCAACTTGGTGGATCTAAATACAACTTGGATGACACGTAAAAAACATAGTTTGGCTTTAAAATAAAGCTAAAATGACATTTTTTTTTATTGAGACAATGATATATTGGATCGCTCTAGGCTTCACGGATTAACTCATCAAATCTACAATCTAGATCATGAACTCCATCTAGCATAACAACTTTATTTTTTTAACTATTTTTTACTTAATAATATGATAACAAAAATAGATATTTGTAAAATTAAATATTAATTAAATTTTAAGATATTTGTTTGAGATTGTGATAATTTTATAAAAAATAAATTATAAAAACTAATTTTTAAAAATAATAAAAATATTAAAGGATAAAATTTGGGGTACCAAAGGGGCTCCATAAAAAACAATTAGGATTTCATCACTAATTTATTTTTAACAACAGACTATTAAAACAATATAAAATAAAATAAAAAGATTCTTTGAAAAAGCTGATGTGTACTCTGATTTGCTAACGTGTCAATCTGTGCGGGGGTTGTTCTGTTTATATAACGCCCGTGGTCCTGTAATGACGTACTTACAAGGCATATGTGGCTATGAGCACACTGCTGAGACTTTCTCTTCTTGTAGTGGAACTGTGGGGACAAAAGAGGACATGTCGTTTAAAGTTCAAAGAGAAGAAAAAAGGAATCTCACGCGCTAAACATAACCGCGTGATTTTTACATTTTTTTTAATATATAAAGCCAATATAGGGTTTATTTTTATTTTTATTTTGGTAAAATTTAATGTTGTAAATTTTTTTATTAACGGGAATGTCCGGATCAGTTTGAACGTATCTAACTAATTTTATAAGATTTAAAATTAACAATCATATAAGTTTTTAATGATTATTATATTAACAACAATCAAACTAATTTATTATAAATTTATTCTACACAAGAGAGGGGATCCCACTAGACTCACACAATTTCCTACTAGTGAAATTCGATCCAATTATAGATTGTTTCAATTTTTTTGAGATTAATAATTATTGTTAAAACCTCAATGAGTAAGATTTTAAAAAGAATAGTTTATTTATTTAGTTTTTGTTACTTAATAAGAAAAGGAAAAAAGATCCTATTTACATTATCCAATGACTGAATACATAGTGAATCAATCACTGTAATCCTAATTGTTTTTTCAAAGATTTCAATTTATAACAAGATAAGCTATCCATCCTATTGGAGGGGTGAAGCAGCTGTAACTCTCATGTCAATCAACTCCTGGAAAAAGAAGACCTATACTATAGAAAGAGTCTACGTCCATCGTATTAATAAGCTTTTAACTTATTATTGATGTATTTTTACTACTGTATATAAATTTTTATTATTATTTTTTTGATTTACGTGGGTGTTGTGTAATTGTCATCACGCACTACGACTAATCCCCACTCACTGAACACTCTGCAAACCTAACAAACATATAAAACACTATAAAAATGACAGGCATATATATAAAAACTTGAACCCACGTGCAGCAGAAAGAGACAAGCCCCTTCCACCACTAGGCCAACACGGTCAGTGCAATAAATTTTTATTTTGCAGCTATACTAGCCATGGATGATATAGTGATTGAAAATGTAACGGGAGTTGTTTTAAAATGTTTTATTGTTTAGTAATGTATTAAAATAATTTTATTTATTTATTTTAAATTATTTTTAATATTAATATATTAAAATAATTTAAAAATATTAAAAAATTAATTTAAAGTAAAAGAATAAAAAAATTAATTTTTTTAAAAATATTTTTAAAATAAAAAACAAACTGGATTTTAACACCTTTATCCCACACAGGATTTATTACCATTTCGGAGAATTTATTCACGGCGGGGTGATGAACTTCAAATTAGGTTTCTGTTTTCTCCTTTTGGGCTTTAGTCTAACTAACTGCAAATTAGCAAAGCCTTTGCCTAGGAAGAAGATTATAGATTTGTCAATGGTGGGCTTTGAAGCTTTGAATTTGTTTTGTATTTTAAAAATAAATTAAAAATTTTTTTATTTATTTTAAATTAATTATTTTTTTAATGTTTTTAGATTATTTTTATGTGATGATATCAAAAATAATTTAAAAATAAAAAATATTATTTTAATGCATTTCTAAATAAAAATTACTTAAAAAAACAAGTTTTACATAATTTCAAACACCTTTTTTATTTTTTCGTTGTTAAGAGAGACCAAAATGCTATTCACTAGAGTAAGATAAACTATGGGAGAAATCTAAGAAGTAGTCAACGTTAATATGAATAATATTATCAACTTGTTATAACTAACTAAAAATATAGATGAACATTATATTTATAGTAACATGACATAAAAATGAAAAGAGTAATTATGCTTCAAGCGTGTTTGGTATTGTAATGCATAATATTTTTTAAAAGTGTATTTTAATTAAAAATATCTTAAAATAATATTATTTTAAATATTATTTTTATTTTTGAGATCAATAAATCATTAAAAAAACACTTGAAAAATTATTTTAATATATTTTTAAATAAAAAATAATTTAAGTATAGATTGTAACGCAAAAACATAAACAAAATCTGCTTCGACGACTTGTTAAGTATTTTTGGAATAGTTTTGACACAGCAAAACTAAATACTTATCTATGCAGGTCTTAAAAGTTTAATCTCATAAGTTCCTCTTGAGCTGTCAATTGTTTTAATCTTAATTGACATATTATGTAATTTTTTGTTCTTTTAATTTTAATACATGAATTATTAGGTCTTTTGATTAAGATCCTATCGACTAAGTCTTGGCCACTATTAACAGCAAAATCATCTCCAAAAAAAAAAAAAAAGTTTTATGACCACAAGTTTATGCATACCAATTTTGAACCAAGCCATCATCGTAAATTTTCAATTTTTAAGATTTGAATATGTTATTTGCAAGGGTGAGAAAATTGTTTCTGTAATTTTTTTTTGGAGTGATTTAATGGCTGAAAATGGAGAATTTTGTTGCTCAATTTTGACAATGAATCCTCAATCCAAACACCCAAGAGTAAATACAAGATTATTCATCAACTCCATGGGAGTTGGATTGATTTTTTTTAATGTGAAAAAAAATCCAAACATTACTAAGGTGTTTTTTCAATAAAAACAACTATAATTATGAACTTAAAATAAAATGCATATTGAATATCTTTTTTAAATATTGATATAATGATATATTAAATAATATTTTCTTATTAAATATTGAGACGATGATATATTATATTAACTCGAGTTAATTTGTTAAATCTGTTATCCGAGTTATGAGATTATGATATTCCTATTTATAGAAAAAGAAAATCAAAATAAACTATCAAAATCAATTTCTAATCAATCCAATGTTGAATGATAAATTTGAACAAAAAAACATTAAACTAATAAAAGGATAAAAAACTATCTGAGTCAACTCGGGTTAAACTTCTAAATTCCCGACCCTGGTCATAATATATAATTCAATATTGAATAATGAAATAAAAAAAGACTCAAAAAACCTGGTCAACACGAACTAACTTGTTAAATCCTTAACATAGACCATGAGATCGAGATAAATTCATAAAAAATAAATATAAAAAAATTATAAAACTCCACTAATAGATCCGATATCGAGGGTTGAAATCAAGAAAAAAAACTAAATCCAGATCAGGATAACTTCAAAGAAAAAAAATTGAAAAAAACCCTTAACATAGACCATGAGATTGAGATAAATTCATAAAAAATAAATATAAAAAAATTATAAAACTCCACCAGTAGATCCGATATCGAGGGTTGAAATCAAGAAAAAAAAACTAAATCCAGATCAGGATAACTTCACAGAAAACAAATTAAAAAAACCCTTGACATAAATCATGAAATCAAGATAAATTCATAAAAAATAAATATAAAAAAAATTATAAAACTCCACAAGTAGATCCGATATCGAGGGTTGAAATCAAGAAAAAAAAAACTAAATCCAGATCAGGATAACTTCACAGAAAACAAATTGAAAAAAATTTTATAAAACTCAATTCTCAAACAACCTAATAATAAAAGATAAAATTAAAAATAATCTAATATTTAATGATGAAATTAAAAAAAACTAAATAAAATTGAGATGTTTAAAGGTAAAATTAAAAATAAATATTTCAATAAATAATATTTTGTATTGTGGCTACTATATTTAACCACACCCTCCACTCCAGTGTTTTGTTAATATTAAAATGAAAAGAGAAATAAATATAAAAAGTATCAATCAAAATGGTTTAGAGGGTTTTAATATGAAGCAGGCGATCTTAAATTACTGATAATTTACTGCAGAAATAGAATCCCAAGAGAAAGTGAGAGCCATCCTGGAAGCTGCCCAATTCTATCAACCTTGTTGTCATGTGATCTTAGAGGATGGATATAAGAACTCTTCTTGCTCGTAGATTGGATTGCAGACTTATTCATTTTCTCAGGCAAGGTAATAGATGTGCTTATTACCTTGCTAAGATCGATGGGAGCTCAAAGTCCGGTGGAAGAGGTTATTTGGAACTCTCCTCCGCCAGTTTTGTGGCTGCTAGGAGGCCGGCTGCATGAGCATATGGCCTTTTCCGGGACCCAGAAAGAAAAAAAAAAAGAAGAAGAGGAACAATGGTTAATTTGTAGTTCCTGTGCTTGCTGGATTGGCCCTAAATAACTTAATCATATTACCTTTGATTTGAATACATAACAAGCAAAGACATTAACCAACTTGATTAGGGGAAGCAAGCAGTTATGATCACTTTAGGGCAAAGTGGATCCTTAGTGTCCCCAAAGTGCCTTAAATACAGGAGGCTGTTGCCAAAAAGAATGAACATACTTCAAACTTCAACCAAGAGTGTCCAGGCTTGTCTTCTTTTTCTCCCCTTCTATGAATAGACCTCAGGATTTTTGCTCTATTTTCGCTGGACACCCGCATGCAGGAGCTAGCGCTTCGAAAATGCATTATGTTAAGCCTGATATTAACCAGACCATGAAACTCATCACCCCCAATGCGCCTTCAATTCCAGCTTCATATTGTTTATTGTTGAAAAAAAAAAAATGGCTTCGGTGGTGTCAATCGCTATAATAACAATTATTTTTTAAAATAATTTAATTTAAAATATATTAAAATAATATTTTTTTAAATAGAATATCAAAACAGAGCATCGCACATAAACAAGCAAGTTTTTCACATTGCTTACTACTTGTTAGATAATAATATAAATCATATCCTGAAATTTTATTTAATAATTTAAAATATTAAGTTGAGATGGTTCTTTCACATTTCTATTTGTTTTTTTTTTAAGAAAAGAAAACTATTATTGAAAATCACGTAGATATATTTATGCTGCTGAAGACCCTAAAAATGGACAAAGCTTGTTGGGTCTTTAAAAGCTGAATTGCATCAAATTTGAATGAGGCATGTTACCCCTCAAGCTCCAAACATGATTATGCTTAAACTTTGTGTTTAAACATCATCATTTAACCCCCCCCAAGCATAAATTTACACTAAACAAGGACCACCACCATGCATGTATGATCCATATCTTCATCATGGGTCAACAAATAATTGAAAGCAAGTATACGAGCACATAGCCCTGGCTCCATCAAACAATTTCTTGATATATAATTAAATACAATCCCTTGCTTAGCATCATCAACACATGGAAGCTGCGATTGAGAGAGACTTTATACTAAAAATTATTGAACTCCATCATATCTCTGTCTTCAATTTGTCTACATGATCTATAGCATCTTCAATGCTCCTACCCCACCTTATATACAAAAACTATTTGATAAATCAATCCATTCTTTAGAATCTTCCCTGCTCTCATAAAGCATCCCCTTGACCCTTCTCCCTGCCGTCTTCTTCCTGGCACTCTGCGATAAAATGCGCCGGTTATGCTAACATACGCCCTGTAAATGTCTTTCCCTTGCTACCAAACTCACATTTTGCTTCTTTTTTTAAAAAAATGTAAGTTTGGTTGCAAGGGAAAGACAACCAAGTTTTGATATCATAGATTATTTAAATGTACCTCTAAATATCTTTTCTCTTAATCTTTTTTTTTTAATCCAATTATTTGAATAATTGTTACAATTAACAGTTTTCGTAAATTTCTCTAGAAATGTTTAATACTATCCTTAATCTTTTAATTTCTCAAGAAAAAAAAACACGGATAATTTTATTTGAGAATCAATTTCTACGTCCAAGCATCATATATATAATTTCTCAAGTAAAAATAAATACTTCACAAAATTTAAAAATAGAAGAAACAAAAATATTCCATTTATCCGTACAAATTTTCAGAAACAATTTACTACTCAGGGATGGTAACTAGTACAGGTCTCCAAGCTCTCCTTAACAATCTATATCTCAACGACGCCGCAACCGGTCTCAACGCGCCGCCACCGACGCCGCCTCTCCTCACAGCCGCTGCACCACCACTAATCAACCCCACCTCCTCACCGCCACCACGCTCACAACTCCTCCTCTCCATCTCCTCAAAAGGCGGCGAAGACACAAACAAATCCTTCAATTTCCTCCTCACCCTCTTCTCGGGCAACGGATCTTCCTCTGCTTCCGATTCATCTTCTCGCCGTGGAATCCTCCGGCGAACATCGGAGTTCTTTGAAAGTAGCATCCGAAGAGTCTTCCTCCGGCGGCGGATGTGGAAGACGGGACTTGTTGTTGGACTTTGCGTTGGTGTTGCTGTCACTGCACATTGTGTAGCTAATAGCTTGAATTTATGCAGCGTCGCCATTAATCAACGAAAACAAGAAGACCCCACTTTCTCTCTCTCTCTCTCTATACAATCTTGAGATCTAATTTATTGAACCCATCTGGGTTTTCTTCGGGTTTATGCTGTTTGCCGTTCTTGAAGAAGAAGAAGAATACTTATTATGATCTAATCTCTTAAATTGTATGCTGTTGTTTATCTGGATTTGAAGGGTGGGTGGTAGTATTTGTTATGTGATGACAAGTGGAGGAGAAGGGGAGGTTTCGGTATGTAGGAATTGATGCTAGTGAATGAGTCCAAGGAGTAGAGTGTGAGAGATAGAATTGTGTTTTTGTTTTAGCGATGGCTGATGATGATGGGATTAAGAGAGCTTGAGGCCATGGAAAATTGCATGTAATGCTGCTCCTTTGTCTGATCTAATCTAATGTTGGTCAAGTCCAAAGTATATCAGATTAATAAATAATGTTGTGTTTGTCTTTTGTAGAGGGGAAGGGAGATGAACGGTTGCTTTTGTCCTCACTTAATAGTTTTCATCAAAATACTGAGAATTTAGTGTTGGCATGATAATTGCCAAAAACAAGTTCAGGAACTCTTAAATCTAATCTAGGAATTAAATAATAATGAATGAATCATGTTTGTTATTTATTGGCTAAGTATATATATTATTTGCAGAAATAACTCTTCGAAGAAGTGACAGCAACGAGTCTTCTTCCTAGAGTCCCTTTTCTTCTCTTTACTTTTCTACGTTAATTTCTCTTTTATTTTCTTCTTCTTGTCTGTTTCCTGGTATTCTTCGACAGTGAAAAGTGATAATCTATCCTTGGCAGTGAAGAGTTCAGAATCCATGGAGGTAAAATTAAAAAAATAAAATAAAAATAGAGGACAGCACACGAAGTATGATTCTGTTTCTAATTTCTTTTAATAGCGTATGCAATAATCTAATTATGACCCTTTTTCTTTTTGGATTTGCTAGGATTTTGGACTCTGAAACCTGCATCGGCTAGAGAACAGGATCAATTATGCAAAATGAGGTCGAGGGAGATCATGAAAAAGGGGATTAGGAGACAATTTTTTTAAAAGAAGATCTCTCTGTACAAGGTAATTGTTCAATTACTTGATCTTATAAATTCCTTCCAATTTTCCTATATGACGGAAATTTCTTATTTTCCATAGCTTTTCTATTGGATATAGATGTACACTAGATTGTTTATTAAAATATTAAACCAAAATAAATAAAATAAAATAAACTATTTCAGTGTGATGCACAAAACGTATTTGGCCATGGTGAGGCAGACATTTTTTTTAATGTGGTGTCAAACCAACTAGTAATATACCATGCAATTCACCATTCTTGTTCTTTTATTTTATTAAAAAAAAATATAATTCTCTTCAAGAAATTTTTGTACACAAAACTCATAACACTATTCATTAATAGTGTAATTACAAAATTGCTCTTGAAAAAAAAAAAAACCCCTTTAAACTAGGCATTAGGGATAAAAATATCTTTTCATGACACAATTATCTTTTACAAATTGTATATAGTTAGATTGATTATTTTATCTTTTTTGTAAAATAAAATTACTAATTTAACCCTAGAATAAAATAATATAATGCCTACTACTAAGAGATATTTTTGTTTTCTAGAATAGTGTAATTACTTTAATGCCTATAAAGACAAAAACAACATAACTCTCATTCAAAAACTTATTTTTTTTTATCATTTTATTTTGGTTTTATTGTAAATTTCAAGGATACTCCAATGTATGGCTAGCCCTCGTGTTGTTCAGGTGGCTCGTGCAAGGTTGTTTAGTCATCAAATACTGCCTTACGGGGTGAAATTTGAAAGGTTTCATCGTCCCCGACATAATGTGGCAGCGTGTGCCCCTAACGCATATAAGAATCAGCACTGATATTTTTTTTCTTTTTTCTCCCTCTTAACCTTGAATTTCATGCCAACCCTTTTAAAAAAATCAACCAACCTCTGCAATTTATTTCCTCTTCACAATTGGTCTTTGTTGTCCTTTTGATTACTATTTTTTTTTATATTTTGAATAAAGTATAAAATTACAAATGTTTTTCAATTTAACTCCTCTTTTATTTTTGAATCTTTCAAATCTCATCCCTATTCTTTTTATTACTATTTTTTTAAAAAAAAACTTAATAAGCTATAAAATTGCATTTGTTTTTCGATTTAACCTCCTTTTATTTTTTTTCGTTTAAATTTAGTTCTCATTCTTTTAATTGCCTTTTTTTAATCGTCTTTTTGGTTTTTTTTCACAATTTTATCCTCCATGAGTTTTTTTTTATCAAATTTGACCCCTGTTTTTTTTATTGCTATTCTTTTTTCTTTGTCAAGTTTTTAAAATTGATATTTTTTTCATAACTTCATCCTTCAAAATTAAATTGGTTTGGAATAAATCTTATTGATTGAATCCAGATTAAGGATTTTATAAGTTGCGAATTTTAGAGATTAGACAGAGTTTAAGAGGTTTGCCCGAATTGCTTTTTTTTTTTCCTTTATAAAAGCTTTTTTTTTACCATTTTTGTAGAGTTTTGCTTTATTATTTTTTACGATATGCCTTTTATGGGATTAGTCTTGGATTCATGACGAGAGTCACTCGTTTCAAAGATCAACGTAAGTTGACTTTTATGTTTTTAGGTTTTTTTTAATTGATTTATTTCAATTTCATCTTTGAACATTTAATTTATTTGAAATTGATCTCCCTACATTTTGTTTTTCTTGTCTTTCTATTAGGTTATTCCAATCTTGTGTTAATGATTGCGAGGTTTACAATTAACCTAGTTTAACTAAGATTTTTTTCATTGCTATAGGGTTAATTCTAGGTTCAAGACTAGAGTCACCAGTTTCAAACGTTAACATAGATTGAACCTTTTTTGGGACCTTTTTAAAAATTAAATTATTTCAATTTCATCATTCGACATTTGATTTATTAGAAATTGATCTTTGTATCTTTTTTCATTTCCTTTCTATTAGGTTATCCTAATTTGTTTTTACAATTTCATTCTCCATGAGTTATTTTTCTATCAAATTTGATCATTATTTTTTTTATTGCTATCCTTTTTCCTCTCACAAGTTTTATAAATTGATAAATTGACAACCCCTACTAAATTTTCAAACCCATGACTTGGATCATAAGTTCGAAAGCAACATAAATAGAAAACCACAAAATCCAATCCTCAACAAATCAAACACTGAAGGATGAAATCGGAAAAAAAATTTAGATAAAAGGATGCAAAATAAAAATATTGCTATTAAAAGAATGCGGGTGAGAATAGAAATAAAAAAATAAATTCGAGGGAAACCATAAATTTTTTATTTGAGGGTTGAATTGAAAAGAAAAATAACTTTAACAAAAGGATAACAAAATAAAACAATTAGGACCAAATTAAAAAAAATAATATATCATAAATTTTGATTGAAGGATGAAACTGAAAACCAATAAAATTTTTATAAAAAGGTCATAGAAAAAATTAGAAATCAAAAGTATAAGAACCACAAAAAAATATATGACAAATTGGGATTGAAGGATGAAATTGAAAACAGAGGGCCAATAACAAAAAAAATAGAGATAAAAAATAAGGACTGAAGTTGAAATATAAAAAAAGAGGACTAACTTGTAATTTTCATAGGAGAAAAAGATAAGAAAAAAGACCTACCGGCAACAAAACACCCCTCCTCTATCGACACGTGTTGTATAATTAATAAGAGAACGCGGTGAAGCATCCAAGAACACAACAAAAAAGAATTTTTTTTTCCATTAGGATAAGCGTCGTACATGCTTGCCAAAGTGAATGGGTGCCTCCCACATTCCCCAACAATGTTTTGCATTAAAAAAGTAATTAATTGACCTTGAAAGATGAAATTGCCCTCGGTGATCATGGAGTTAACAAAAAAAACCAGTGTGAAAAGACCAAAAGGCTCCTGGATTCATGATTTGATTTTTTTATACCAAGGGTAAGCATGTCATTTAGCTATATTTTTATAAATGAAAAGACAAAAACACACATCTTAGAAAGTTTTAAAAACTTGGTCTAGAGAGTAATTATATCATTTCACTATATTATAAATATATGAAAAGACAATTATATCCCAGGTCAAATCTTTAATGACTAATGAGCCATTTAAAAACATTAAAATACCTTAAACACCAAATCATGTGACTTTTTTTTTGGAAATGGTAAAATTGCAATTATACTATTGTTGTGAATAGTGAGTTGTGTGTACATAATGAATCACCTTTCAATTTTATTATTTTTTTAATATTTTTTATAAGTAGGAGAGAGAAATATTAGGTGTTCAGTTTTTTGCCTAAGAAAATTGTTCAAGCTCCTACAAAAACTGTTAATGACTATGCATTTTTTTGCCTTTTTTACAATTTGGTCCCTCAAGTTTGGTGTTTCTGCAATTTGATCACTACACTTTATTTCTTTTCAATTGCATCATTTAGAGTTATGTCTCCATGTTTTATGCGCTTAAATAATATGTTTTCCTTCACTAACCTAATGTGTTGTTAAATGTTGCAACATTAAATTAATGATACATTTTATAAAGTAAAGTTTTCCTTTTCTTTTTAAAACTAAATTGAGAGATAAAAAACCCAGATTATAAAGAAAGAAACAAAAAGACTTTTCACAAATGGCACGAAAAAGTTCCATTTAATCTCTCAAGTTTTATTTTAATTTTATTTTTTATCCTTATCTTTTTAAGTTATTATGTTTTGATCCTAATTTTTTTTGGTTATATTTTAGTCCCTAATAATTGACAAAGAGAAAGTCAAAAAAAAAAAATAAATAAATAAAATTGAGAAGAGAGAGTTCTCAGCGCGGTTACACGGTTGTATTTCAAAAACAAAACAAAATACCAAGTCTCCAATTTTGTTGGAGTCAACGGCTAGCAAACGCCTCACTAGACATTTGAACATTAGATAATAATCAAAGCAGCCAGTCATGCAAACGAGCAACAGATGGCTAAATTCAAAATGCGCATTGCCTTAGAAGCCTCTACAGTGGTATTCGTCACATTTTTTGCATATTAACAACAAATCAACACCATACAAAGAAAGGATAATTAATAAACCTCAAAACCATTGACATATCGGATATTTGAAAATTTCTTAGTAAAAAGGACTCGAGAATATCAACTGCTAGTAGGAATGAGGTGTTACAGTTGAAGAACTGCTAGCCCAAAATTGATCTGTCGTGGAGTCTGGTGAAAGTTGAAGTGGGGGATGAGCATGCTTCAATAGCCAACATCATCGTCCCTAACATTCAACACCTCCTTTCCCTGCTCCATAATTTTCTCTCTCAATTCCTCTTAATACCTCCAAAACATCTTCCATAGTTGGCCTCATTTCCCTCTCATGTTGCAAACACATGAAAGCTAATTCTGCAACTGAAGATACCATCTCCCTTACCACGAAATCCTTATCGAATCCAAGAAATGGATCAACCAACTCATTTAAAGCATGGTTTTGGATTTTGTTCACTGCCATGCTGGACAAATTAATATCATGCCGATGCCTAGTGATGTCCACTGCTTCTAAAGCTGATATCAGCTCAATCAAGACCACACCATAGCTGTAAACGTCGCTCTTGTTGGTGAGGTGGTAGCATTGATAATACTCCGGATCAACATATCCAGGCGTCCCTTGAGGAGCAGTCGATACATGAGTTACATCAGTTGGGAACAATCTCGACAAACCAAAATCAGCCACTTTCACATGGAAGTCGTTGTCTAGGAGAATGTTATTGGTTTTGACATCACGGTGTATGACATCTGAAGCGTGGAGGTATGCAAGTGCCCTGGCTGTCTCTATAGCAATGCTCAACCGAACAGGCCAAGTGAGCAAACCAGAGTTCGACTGTCTTCCATGAAGATGATCAGCGACAGTTCCATTAGGAATGTATTCATAAACAAGTAGAAGCTCTCGGCTATGCCTTGAGGTGCATCCATAAAGTTCCACCAGGTTCTTGTGCCGCAAATGAGCTAGGATCTCAATTTCATTCATAAACTGCTCAGCACGTCTCATGTTGCTCTCATATAGGCGCTTGACAGCAACCACACACCCATCCCTGAGTACTCCTGACCATTCAAGCAATTACGTTAAGACTTTAGAATGGAGTCAACAAAGAAGTTAATTTATGAAAGGTTACTATACTGCAAAATAAAATAATTTCATCTTCCAACCATAGTAAACAGTGCCAAACCCTCCATCTCCAAGTTCTTTTGAAGAATCAAAACAATTAGTGGCTTCCTCGAGTTCGTTGTAGCTGAACACCCTGACTCCAAGATAGGTACTGCCCTTATCAAGGTCAGACTTTGAGATGGCAAGAGAAGGAGTAGTTCGAAAGAAATTAATTGAAGTAGCAAGGCCGTTGCCTGAAGTAGGTGTAACTGCAGGAAGGCCTTCGCTTTGCACTAGGGCAGATTTTCTTTTCTTCATTTGTTTGACAACCATGATCCAGCATCCCACAAAGATAACAAGAACTGCTCCACTTGCCAAGCTGACTCCTGGAAATGATAAAAACAAAACTGCTCAGCTTTTCTTTTCAGTGCTGATTTAATACAGTAATGTAGCAGAGTTGTACCTATTTTAAGTGGTTTTCGGTTAGACGACTTCTCTGCATAATTCACGAGAGCGAGAAGCATCAGTTGTAGCATGAATAAAAAGTTTGGAACAAATTTGGGACTTGTTAGCAAGATCAGATAGCAAGAAACTTCTAAAATTTGATTGTGGTTATCTTAATTATTACTTGTTAAATACAAACTAATTCAGGAATTCAGTCAGATTATGGACACCCAGGCTATGGTCCTAAACAACGGCCACAGTAAAGGAAGCAGGTCATCCATGGAGAAACAAGCAAAAATGGTGGGTAAAAACAGAGAAAAGCAGGGGGAAAATCCTTTTGAGTAATTGAATAGCGCAACGTTTTCCTATCACTGACCGCAACTACTAGAGAAACAAGCAAAAATGGTGGGTAAAAACAGAGAAAAGCAGGGGGAAAATCCTTTTGAGTAATTGAATAGCGCAACGTTTTCCTATCACTGACCGCAACTACTAGAGAAACAAGCAAAAATGGTGGGTAAAAACAGAGAAATAAGCATTAATTATTGCAAAATAATTTAGCAGAGCTTAAACGAGAATTATTTAACATCTGATGAAGAAGAAATGGATCATATTGTCGAGTTCAAATGATAACCCCATAGAATTGAACACAGACTCAAGCAACGAAGCATAATTTTGAACATTGAACCTCTTAACATGAACATTGAATGAATGCTATAATTTATTATTCACTACCAGTAAATAAAGCTACTAGACTTGTGAGCCTTGCAAGCAATTCAAGCATTAATTCTTGAAATCATTGCAGCTTTGCATAATTTGATAAAAAAAACCTCCGTATCAATTACCACAAGAAGTCCTAGCTTTTCTTGAAAGCTACCAAACTCGTATGGAAACTAGAAGATTTTGGCTAGTAAAAATTAATATCGATTTTAACTTACCAGGACAGAGCTGATCATTACAGATGCAAATAGGTTTATCATCAAACCCACATCGACTACCAGAATGCTGGTAACATTTCTGACAATCAGCACCGTAAGGATTCCTATAACTGACATCAAACCCATCTTTCAAAACCTCACCAAGTAATGATGACCCTTTAGCCTGAAGTCGTTGTTTCCAACTCCGGAGAAATGGCACTTGAAAACTAGTCCGACACCAGTCCACAGAAGGATGATCACCAACCTTGAAAAACCCTTCTTCTGGATCTCCTGGCATGCCACAAAAGAACTTAAATTTTTCCGCGACAGGGTCACCAAAGTTCTTGCACCCATAAAACAAAGAAAGGGTTTCATTGTTGGAGACAAGACTGAAGATACTATTATCGAAAGTGGTGCTATTGGATAGGTGGGTGCATGGAAGGTCATCGTAGAAGTCTAAACGTGAGAGCCTTAAGGTTTGGCTGGTTTGGTCAACCCGAGTGACTCGGTAAGGCAGTGATTTAACTATGAGGGTGGTCACTTGACTCACTTTGTCACCGTCACCTGTGAGCCGGAACTCCGGTGGGCCGCAGTAGGGTGGACGTTGGCCACCGGTGATGTCTGTGAGGGCACCACAAGAGAACTTTGAAAGACTACTCGTGTCATTCGAAGGAAATGATGCCGTTAAGTGGAGGAGCAATAAGAGGGTGGAAAGGAAGGTGGCGGCAGCAGCGGTGCCGAGGGGGCACATTGGTGGAGGAATTAGAAGGGGGTGATGGTGGTGGTTGTTCTGGGTGTGAAATGCTGCAAGGAAAGAGGGTAGTGTTGTAATGGCCTAATGGAAGAGGGGTTAGATAGTACATGACTCTTGACTGGGTTATGGTAATGGGTTGGCTCTGGTACGTTGACTGAAAAGTTGTTTAAGTCAGTCAAGAGGAAATTGAAGCAGAAATTTCCTACAGTCAGGTATTTGATAATTTTGGGATAGCAGGAAAAGTATGCCGAGAAAAGTAATAGGAAACTGGTTTAAGAGCTATGCTAATGGGAAATGGCATCATTTTTCTGTTTTAACGCCTGGACTCCGTTGTACCATCCATCCTGTTCCGTGGTTTACCAAGACTTCGTAAAGACTTTCAAGTCATTGATTGTCTTCTTCCTATTTTCTTTTATTAATCTTGCTTTGAAACCGTTTGAGGAATCGAGGGTGATTTTACAATATCCTGGTTAAAGATAATCTGGTAAATAGTAATTTAGTCCTTGTAGTTTTAGCGATATGATAACTTAGTCTTTCTAGTTTCAAAATCATAACTTCGTCCATTGACAGTATAGAGGAAGGAGAAATTCGGAAACTGATCATTATGGTAAAGAGAAAGTACCGTAGGAGAGATTACGTATTGGTAAACGAAGCTTGGTTTCTTAAGGAAAAGTTTAGGAAGAAAAATAAATGAGAGAAAATATTTATTTTTATGTGTATTGAGAACAATTATAAAATATAGCTACCAAATCTAGATTCATCAGAAAGGTAAATATACATATTTAATGATATGATGAATTATCTATGATTAATATACAAGATTACATGAAAACTATATATACAATTTAAAATTACTTAAAATACCATACATCACTCTCTTGGAATATTTTAGAAAAAAATTAGTTAATACTTCTAAATCTTGATGTAATTTAATTGTCTTTTAAATTTGAATCATTGGCTTTATTTGACTTCTTTTTAACCATTTTTATAATTTTACTACTGAAAATAAAGTTTTATATTATATAAGGTATAATACTAGGCCTAAATTTATAAATGAATGAAATCAACCTATTTTTTTAAGAATTATATTAGTGTTTTAGTATCTTTCTTAATTAGAAATAAGGTTGAACACAAAAACTAATAATTAGCTTTATATATAAAAAAGAAATAAGTAATACAATTACTAATAACTAGCTTTATATATAGAAAAAGGGATAATTATTTTTCATTTTTCACCTTTTCTTCAAAGTTTAGCAAATTACTTTTTCCTCCTCGAGCTCTAATAACTTCAATACATTTTACATCCTTTATTTTAACACCAAAATAAAAGTCAACAATCTTTTGTCATTATTTACATGTTTGTCATTGTAATAATTTTAATAATTAAAGTGCCGTTGAAAACTAAAAATAACAATCTTACTGTTGCAAAAAATATTACATTTTAAGAAACCATTAAAATCATGTTTATAACTAATTGCTAGACAATTCTTGATCATTTCAAGCCAACAAAAAAAAATCAAATTCTACAAAAGATTTCTCCATAGTACTCCTTCATTTCAACCCAACAAAAATTAAAATAAAAATAAAATGAATAGCATTAGTTACACAAATTTGAAATAGTGTTGTTATGTTCATCAAAGCTAATTGTTGACTTTTAAGTTAAATATTCATGTTTTCATATATTTTAATTATAATAATAAAATAAAAATGAATTAATAATATGTCTTAGTGAAAATATAAAAACAAGTATGATGGATTTCGTGAAGAAATCAATTGAGCATTCAAAGAAGAAAGCAAAGGAAACTTCAATTGGTATTCATTTTATGTGCTTAATGTAAATCTTTATATCCTACTTGATAGCACATTTAAAATGAACTCACACACTTAACCATGCATACTTTAAAGGATTAATAAATCACATGATAAAATCTAAGATAGATGATTTTAAGAATTCACCTAGGTTAATCTATCATAATTGAAATTCTACATGAACTAGCTAACCGTTTGGTATGACCAAATGAATCGGTTGATCTATATTTATTAGTGATGGATACATGAGAATTCTGCAATAATTAATCAACAGATTGACTTGACCAATCTGAATCGATCAACCATTTTAGTCTTTAATGAGACTGTAACGATTATAACGACAAGCTTTTTTAAAAAACATATATATAGCTTGTCTAATTGCAAAATTATCAAAAGAATCCAAACATATGTTATATACAAGCTATTCTAAAAGTAAAACAACTTTAAAATCATTAATCATTGATTATACTCTAATTTATGCTTAGTAAACCTTTATAATCTAGTACAAGAATATTCAAAATCTTTCTTATTACACTTTGATGTGTCCCTAGATTTTTACCATAAACGTATGGATTTTGGCATATAGAATAGGGTAAGTCAAGTATTGTATCCACAAGGATGTGGTTTAAGTACTAATTCATCAATTTCCTATATTCTTTATAAGATTTCAAATTTGTATAATGGAATGCAAATTTCTTTTTGTTTCATTTAAAATAAAAAACAATGATTTCTAAGGCGTAAGATTTCATCAAATGAATTCCTTTTATAAATTTAAATATAGTTTCTTGGACTAATCTTTTGCTAATTGCAATGACTGAATTCCCTTTTGTATATAATGTCCTTTTTCAAGGTATAACAACTATATCTATATTAATATCATGTGTACTTTCGTGATCATAGAAATTAATATATATAAATTCAATAAGTTTTGTGGAACTCTTGAATATATGTCACAATAATTTATATTTATTTCTAAACTACACTACCAAGATTTGATGAATTCATGAACTAATATTGAACTTCAACTTTCATTAATTTATTAAACACCTTAAATATGCAATTCATGGCCAATAAATTACAAGGATGAAAACCAAAATCATCAAATTAAAATCAGCAAAATATATGAAATTCAATTACATTCAACTCATGTAATGAATTCAAAGATTACATCCTAGCCATAGAATAAGAAAATTAGTTCATTCTTAATCCAAACAAACAAAAACACTTATTAAATTTAAATATAACGAAGAGAAAAAGAATAGAAAGAAGAACTCTTATGAAGTGAGAAGAATTTCTTCAAGCTTCCTCTTTCATAGATGCTTCATTCTCTTGAGTTGTTTAAAATATTTCTCTCTCTCCTCCTATATATCCCCCCCTCCGCATGCCGTCGATCACACCTATGACAGGACCAAATCCCTGTTTAGCATCATCAGTCCCCTCACCTATGACCTTCATTAATGCTAGTGAAGACATCCTCTCTCACAACTAAGAGAGGAAAGCAGTCGCGTGAAGAGGAGAGAGAGGAGAAGAGAGCCAAAGCTTATTGTGGTCGGATCTCCTTTCTTAGATCTTTTTTTGCCTCATTGTTGGCAAAAAAAACAATAGGGGTTGATGATCTACTTGATCTAGTGGGTCTTTATCTGTTCAGGTCATCAGAGAGTGACTCCACGCTCCTCTAGTGGCAACGCATTAATTCACGCACTGTCATTGTCTCAATGATTGGTCTTCTAGTGTTCATTGCATTATACCCTGGACATTCCAATCATCTCAGAAGGTTGATTTATCAACTCAAACCATTTTTGAACAAAATTGTGATAAATTGTGAAATTTTGGAGCAAAAAGCTTATTATTTTGTATGATATTTAGATTGTTAATTTGGTTTGATTCGTGTTTAGATCTCGATATAACTTGATTATTTGCGTTGAATTATAAGTTTATTTTTTTGGGTTTGTGTTTGAGGACGTTGAATATTGATGCATGATTTATGCTTGGATTGATGTTGATTTATTTGAATTAGCATGAAATTTGAATATAAGTTTGTGACATTAATAAAATTGTGGATGTTAGGCATTGTTTAGTTTTGAGTCGGTAAACGATAATTAGTTTTGAATGGATATCGCGGTCAAAATAGTCTTTATATAAAATATTTTTATTTGCATCTTGTCAAATATGTCCTTCATTAGTTGGTAATATTTTCTTAATGCCCAGAAGACAATTTTTCAATCAATTTTGATTTTTCTAGTTTTTTTATCCTCATATATTTAATATTTAGAATTGTGACCTACACACGAGGTGCTTTTTTGTTATTAAATGGATCGTTTTCTTTCCACAACAACAAAAAATCTCTCTTTGAAAAATACAATCTTTTATTTAATTTGCATATAACCAAGTCTCTCAAAAATACAAAAATCATATCTTGCTTACAAAAATAAAATACTTGGTGTTTTAGTATTTCCATACAAAAATATATATATATATATATATATATATATATATATATATATATATATATATTTGCATGCATTTTAAATTTAATAAATCAATTTATTAAATTTATGAAAATTTGATCAATATTTCTATAACCGATAAAATTTTAATTCATGAGAATTAATGGTAAATATTCTAGTATAAATGTTGGACCTCCAACTAGGTTGGTATTTAAATATTAGAAATTGACCAGAAAATTCTCAAAATTATTCTGAATTTTCAATTATTTTAATTGGAAGTATTTTTTATTAGGAGGCACGATCGAGTTGTAGAAAACCCATTTGCCTTCATCCTGAGCCATAGATTGACTATCGGTTATAAACCCGTGAAAACCTTTAAAAAACCCATCAAAATCACACAAAACAGTTTATTTTAGATAAAGTGCGCTAGAGGTACTAATACTTTATCTAGCCACAACTAATCACTTACCCTTGAATCTCTGACAAAATCTGTATAACTGAGTTTCCTAGCTATCTTAAACCAAATAACTAGGTAGTGACTTCCTTGACCCTCAACACCGTGCGTCCACGTGCAACAACTCACAAGCAGTGGTTTTCCATCATTCCTTGCTATTTTTTTCCTTATAGCTACATGGAACTTTTGGAATTCTA
Organism: Populus deltoides; assembly: GCA_015852605.2. NCBI lineage: Eukaryota > Viridiplantae > Streptophyta > Magnoliopsida > Malpighiales > Salicaceae > Populus > Populus deltoides. The sequence goes on from CM027573.2 coordinate 15,119,994, forward strand.
GTCGTTAGCCTATAAAATTTTAATTTGGTCCTTAATTTTTAATAGTTAGGATTATTTTAGTTCAGTTAGCAGAAATATGATGGAGTGGATTTTCAGAACTTGGGGGATCATAGAAAGTTGAGAAACTTATATGATTCTTAAGAAGAGGGTGCTCTTATGATTCCTACATATGAACATGAGTTCTATTGATTGGTGATAGGGAATGTTGAAAGCATTTCAAATAAACTCATAGTGAAGCTTTGCTGAGCAGACAATTTCATATTCTGCCACATTTAAAATGGTCAAAATACCTTCAGCATGAAAGAAAGACGCATTCTTTACCAAAACAGCAGGAAAAGCTTTACAAGACATGAAAGAGAGTATGAGAGCTTAGTAGTGATCCAATAAGACCTTGACCCCAGCAAAATGCAGAGTAGATAGGTAGCAGAGAGGCGTCTGAAATTGGTACAAGGAATCATCATCTCCCTAAGATATTAGTTAACCACAAGTGATGATATAAATTAACCTCCAAGTTATTTCTCTAAATTTTAAACTTGTTTAATAGTGACGGATGGCAGATTAATTTTACAGTTCTGAGCATCATATAAAAATCATAATTAACACACATTACCATTGACAAAAACCAGAGGAAGAGGCAGAGAGGATAGTGTCTCCTATCAGAGCTGCGTGCTTGCAATTAACATACATTATCCACTTATCCTGTCGTTGATGCTGTATCTGAAGGATTTGTTCGAATGCGCCACAAACCCACTAAGATCATCTTCTCATCTTTTGCTTATCCCATAGTAGACTTCCTTGCAATCTCTTCTTCATCTTCTGTCATACTCTCTTGAGGTCTTGATATCACTCTTGGTTCAAGATGCTTATAAAACCAGTCCGGGAAATATATTTCTCAAACAAACAGAGTAAGAAAAATATGAAAGTCCATTAAGAAAGTTGCAATGCAGGATGGATGACATTAACCATAGACACGATACAGCTGAACCTCACTTATTGTCTAGATCTTGAAACCATAAACAATAAGAGGCAAGTAGGAACATAACGTTCTACACTTCCAGCAGATTGAACATGAAGTACATACTATAACTGGTATGCATCAGTGGTGAAAAAAAGAGATGGAGAGAGACGACAATGTCTATTACCAATCCTGTGCGAGTATCCTCCGGTGAGCTATATCAAAGAACCATTCAGCCTAGAATCAGCTCTTAGATGAAGGACATGAAATAAGGTTTTTTATATATTCATCAGGCTACACAAAGTATTGAAGTCTCTAGTTGCAAGTCACTTTCATCAACAGACAATTTGTTCACTCCACCCCCCTGTGACGACACACTTGGCAGTGAAGATATAGTGGAAGAGTAATCTTGAGCAGACCTTCTAGGTGAAGAAAGTAAAGCTTTTGGTGGAATTTGCAAAGAGTGAAGACTACCTTCAAACATCTGTACCACCTTTGTCATTGATGGTCTGTCTGATGGAATGGTTTGGATGCACCACAAACCTACAACTATCATCTTTTTTATAATCTCTTCTTTCTCTTCTGATACACCCCTATAAAGTAATGTAATCTCTCCCGGTTCAAGATACTTATAGAACCAATCAGGAAAATACATTTCACTAGTTTCCGAAGATCCAGTATATTTTTTTTTTCTTTCTCCGACCATTTCTAGAACCATCATTCCATAGCTATACACATCAGACTTGTAAGATACTCCTCCAAAAGTTCTGCAGAACACTTCAGGTGCTATGTAACCGACAGTCCCTCTTGCACCTGTCATTGAAACCTTACTCACTTTACTCTTGCATAGCTTTGCCAAACCAAAATCAGAGATCTTTGGACAAAAATCTTCATCGAGAAGAATGTTGTGAGGCTTTATGTCAAAATGCACAATTCGAGTGTTACAACCTCTATGTAAATACTCGAGACCTCTAGCAATACCAACTGCAATTTCATAAAACCTTTCCCATTCTAAACCAAAATTTGTATCTGGGGTTCCTTCATAAGATATGAACTTGTCTAAAGATCCCTTGGTCATGAATTCGTAGATCAAAGCTCTTTTAGTCTTCTCATAGCAGAAACCCAAAAGTGTAACTATATTCACGTGGGAAGTTCTGCTAATGCTCGCAACTTCATTCATGAACTCTTCTCCATCACCTTTGGATTCTTTCAGGACTTTTACGGCCACAAGTCGACCGTCCGTTAACTTTCCTTTGTATACATTACCAAATCCCCCCTCACCTAGTTTATTGGTGAATGAGTTGGTGATTTTCTTAATGTCTGAATATGAATAACACCTTGGGGTGAGACCATGATAGTCCATCATAAATGTTTCAAACCTGTCAACATTCTGTGAATTCTTCAGCTTGAAAATCATTGCTATGACGCCACTAAATGAGCCTTCTCTTCCACTGAAACGTATTGCAAGTATAGAAAAAGCAATTATCGCTGCCACAGTTGCTGATATGGCTGTAAAAGAAAATGATCATCATCATTATCATTGTCGTCATCGTCATCAAATGAAAATATTGGATTCTTATTATTATGTTCACCTGTAGCAATGATCTTAAGACCCTTACCAAACCTTGAAGATCCCGTTCCTGTAACATCAACATCAAATAAGTATCTGATATAAGAAAATTTTACAACTTTCATTGGTGATCAGCAACTATAATAAAAAATGAAATTACCCTACAGACAAAGAAGTGGAATGTGCTGACTCATGATGATGGTGATGACGACAACCAATGGAAGATGTCGTAGTTAATTAGTAATAAACAAATAACAGAATCAGTCTCAGCAGACATAAAATTTAATACAGTTTAGGAATTAATTCTGAGATTAAGTGTGATATATTAGATAATGTCTTTATTTTCTGAACTCCTTAATGTCTTAATCTATATTGTTGTAAACTTAAGCTATCCATTCCATGGCAGCTTTACAATTCTTTCTTGAATACTGTTTGTCCTGTTCTTGTTAACTTTTTACATTTCTACCTGACACACAGTGCATAGCGTTGGAGTTTGTCAATCATTAAAAAAATACATTTCTAAATTATAAAGAAATAAATTAAAGTTTTCAAGCCTTAAAATTAAATTACAGTAGAAAATTATAAAGAAACCTATGATATATGTTAAAAGGCAATAATTTATAAGATTTTATGGAAAAGAAAGAAGCAGACTTCCCTATTTATACGAATTCTAGAACTAAAATCCTCATTGTAAAATGATTTTTTTTGTATTAAAAATCACATGGCTAATATAAAATCTAACTCACATTAGAATTTTTAAACTAAACAAATCTTAGAAAATCTTAATAGCTAAGAAAATAATATAATAAAATATATGTGCTAAAATAATAATAATAAAAAAAACTATTCTCAACGTTATGCTTCCTTGAGAAGAATTCATGATAAAAAATTAAACTCTTCCATTTAAAAAAAAATAGATATTTTAAATATAATATTATCGTAACAAACTGCTCCAAATATCTTAAATCTTATTTTAGAGAAGATATTTCCATGAAAAAACTCTGAATCGAGACAACTTCACTAGAACCATAAAATCAAGGTCATATAAACTTATCCGGTACTCATACCTGACAATGCTATCTTTTTTTTAACAGAAAGAAGTTCTGATGTGGTAGTAAAGACACTTGCATCATAATTTTTTACAATATCTCCATATTATAATTTAGAAGTCACCGTGACTTCCATGTCAAGATCTACATCCATGAGAGAGAGGAAAAAAAAATAAAAAATAGCAGTGTGCTTATACTTTCTCCTAGTTACTATCGAAATACTGTAGCTGAAAAATTAGTACTTTCCTCGATCTCCTTATCTTTAGCATACTAAACTAATTTGAAATTTCAAAACTATATATTTTCATATCTAATTATTTTTTTAGTATGCTCTCAAATTCATTAGTTTGTAAATCAACGGTAATGATAATATTTGATTTCCACTTGTAATCTAACGAAATAAATCTTTTCCTTAATAATAATTTCATTTGAAACCAATATGAAACAGGTGACTTTGCGATCATATCATTAATCTAAACCTTTTCCAACATGGAAAAGCTCTTTATTTTAGGGGTTGTTTGGAAAATACCTTCGTACCCCTAAATTCAAGACATGATACTCTGTGTTCTTGAGATAAAATCAGCTTTTCACTGTAAATTTACACAGTAAAAAACTGATGCCTATAGTGTAATTTCCCATTAGCAAGACCAAGACCAAGTTCATGATAAATGTTTTATTTCTCACAAAGCGGTTGAGGTGTGAATTGTGCTGTGGAAAGAGGATTATTTGTTAGTTCATGCATGGATGTTTTATTGGTTCCGTGCATCTTTTTGTGCAATCAAAATTATCTAATATATTCAAACATATTATTTGTTTCTTCACATATATCATGAGTTAATTTGATGTTTCATTAGACTAAATTAAGTCATGAGGGAATATCTTATTTATTTCTGGTCTTTTGTTTGATTGGCATGAATGGGGCTTTATGTCTTTTAAAATATTAAGGTGGGGTTGATTATATGTCATCATAAATAACTAATAAGTTGTTTAAGTAAATGTTTTTTATTTTTTTTATTTTAAATTATTTTTTTTATTTTTAAAATGTTTTTATATATTAATTTAAAGTTTTATATTATTTTAATATATTTTCAAGAAAAACTTAATTTCTAACCCTTATTACCAAGCAATTCAAGCATTAATTCTTGAAATCATTGAAGCTTTGCATAATTTGATAAAAACAACCCTCCATATCAATTACCACAAGAAGGCCTAGCATTTCTTGAAAGCTACCAAACTCTTAGAAGATTTTGGCTAGTAAAAATTAATATCGATTTTAACTTACCAGGACAGAGCTGATCATTACAGATGCAAATAGGTTTATCATCAAACCCACATCGACTACCAGAATGCTGGTAACATTTCTGACAATCAGCACCGTAAGGATTCCTATAACTGACATCAAACCCATCTTTCAAAACCTCACCAAGTAATAATGACCCTTCAACCTGAAGTCGTTGTTTCCAACTCCGGAGAAATGGCACTTGAAAACTAGTCCGACACCAGTCCACAGAAGGATGATCACCAACCTTGAAAAACCCTTCTTCTGAATCTCCTATCATGGGACATGAGAACTTAAATTTTTCCGCGACAGGGTCACCAAAGTTCTTGCACCCATAAAACAAAGAAAGGGTTTCATTGTTGGAGACAAGACTGAAGATACCATTATCAAAAGTGGTGCTACTGGATAGGTTGGTGCATGGAAGGTCATCGTAGAAGTCTAAACGTGAGAGCCTTATGGTTTGGTTGGCTTGGTCAACCTGAGTGACTCGGTAAGGCAGTGATTTAAATATGAGGGTGGTCACTGAGTCAACAATATTACATGTGAGCCGGAACTCCGGTGGGCCGCAGTGGGGTGGACGTTGGCCACCGGTGAAAGGGTAGGTGATGTTTGTGAGGGCACCACAAGAGAAGTTTTGGTTGCAGTTTGAAAGACTACTCGTGTCATTCGAAGGAAATGATGCCGTTAAGTGGAGGAGCAATAAGAGGGTGGAAAGGAAGGAGGTGGCAGCAGCGGTGCCGAGGGGGCGCATTGGTGGAGGAATTAGAAGGGGGTGATGGTGGTGGTTGTTCTGGGTGTGGAATGCTGCAAGGAAACAGGGTAGTGTGGTAATGGCCTAATGGAAGAGGGGTTAGATAGTACATGACTCTTGACGGGGTTATGGCAATGGGTTGGCTCTGGTACGTTGACTGAAAAGTTGTTTAAGTCAGTCAAGTGGAAATTGAAGCAGAAATTTCCTACAGACAGGTATTTGATAATTTTGGGATAGCAGGAAAAGTATGCCGAGAAAAGTAATAGGAAAAGTATGCCGAGAAAATTTTGGGATAGCAGGATGTTGTATATATTGAATCAAAATTAAAATTGCAAAAATTAAAGGGACTATAGAGTAAGAAAAAGAAAGTGGGGGGCTAAGTATAACTTTTTCTAGAAAATTTAAGATTGGCCATGAGATTTCTCTTTATTTTACACTTTGGTCCATAATTGTTAAATTTTAAATGTAAAGAACTTAATTATCTTAGAAATTTAAAACTCATATTACTTACATTATAAAAAAAAATAAAATTAATAAAATTAACGTCAATTGGAAAAAAGAAAAAAAACAATTAACTTAATGTGTCTATGAGACAAGATTTTTAACAAAGATTGAATGATTTTGACGTATTTAATTTTAAGATTTTTGAATTATATGCCATGTAGTATAGGAGAATATAGAACTTTAATTCTTCAAAAACAATTCAAAAAGTCGTTTCTGATTCCAAGTTCCAAATACTAGTGAAATCCTATTTAAATGAATAATTACAATAATATTAAAAAAATCATCTGATTATATTGTGTTTTTTTTAAATAAAATTAGAGCTTTTTATGATATTATTTTTAAATTCTTAATAATTATATATGAAACCAATATACATAATTGTTCAAAAACATTGCATATAAATATTCAAAAAAGATTAAAATATATATTTAATTTTATTTTATTAGTCTGATCTTTTATATTATTTTTCTTTAATAGTCGCATGAAAATAATCAAAATATTATTTTTTTGTTTCTTATTTGAAAATTGTTTTACAAAAACAATTTTTTAAAATAAAATACCTTGTTTTCTTTAAAATAGAAAATGAATAAACCTTTTTCAAATATCTTAACTTTTATTACAAGTGGTGTAAAATGACGTTGAATTATTATTTTTTATTATTCTCAATGACTAAAGAATCATATAAATATAAATTTCAGGAAACATTAACATTCTTAAGAAACAAAAAGCTGGTTTTAGTTATCACTGAAGATACAAGGAAATTGAAATTAATTAATGAAAATGGCTTAAATCAAACAATAATAAATACAAATAGGAAATTGAAATCAATGACAATGGCTTGAAACAAACAATAATAAATATAAATACGACACTTTCTAGGCGTATCATATGAAAGAAACAGAAGAAGGCATTCATTCAATACACAGGAAGGAAAGACAGTAACTGATTACCCAATTAAGTTTCCTGTCAATGCAAATCGTTTTATGAACAGGAAAGTGATATATCAACAAGAAATTAAAGAAGGAAAACTATCAATCAATAACAAATGTCATGGACAACGCCATTCAGTTTTCTATCTAAAACTTCTAAGCAATTCTGGTCCATCACGGCGAATCGGACAACTGCTCCACCACCTTTTTCCCATCACATATCGATCTTGCATACTTTTTCCTCTCCTTGCTCATCTTCAGCCTTTCAATGTAAGAACGCTGCACCCATCTGCTTCAACCTATTCTCTCGTCTCAAAGCTGTGTTTGAAGCCATAAATGGCATTATCATTAAAACATTAAGATCAGAAACATGAAAAAAATGTTTTCAGCATTTCTTGCAGTCTGAGTGTTAAGGATCCCTCAATTAGATAAAGAGAATAATCATAACAAGCTTAAAGAAAAAGAATCACACATCTACTACATAGTGTTTTACGTGACTCTGCTATGTTTACATCTATAGGCGAAGAGGAAAAGTTTCATTGTATTGGAATAATACAAGTCTTAGAGAGCTCTCATCCCTAATCAACCTGAAGAAATTTTGCTCCAGCATGTTGTTCTGATTCTCTTGATGGATTTATTCCTTTTCTTCTTCAACATTGCTTTATTTAGCTTTAGAGGATTTGGTACAAACGTAGTTCTGTTAACCTTCTGATAGAAAATCACGAATTCCCGCATAATATATAAGTTCTATGTCAGTCCACAAGCATATCAATCATGCGATTATTTCATCATAACAATACCAACAAAGAGAAGATAGTACAACTCAATCTCATTGATTGTACAACACTTGAAATTTCTACTCACATATTTTAAGTACAGAGGATAAGGATATCTCTACAACTAGTAGGAATGCGGTGTTGTAGTTGAAGAACTGCTTGCTCAAAATTGATCACTCATTGAATCTGGTGAAAGTTGAAGTGGAGGAGGAGGATGCTTCAATAGACCAACATCATCCTCACAAATATCCAATACATCTGCCTTTTCTGCTCCGTAATTTTCTTTCTCAATTCTCCTCAGGATCTCCAACACTTCCTCCATAGTAGGCCTCATTTCCCTCTGTTGTTGCAAACACCGGAAAGCTAATTCTGCAACTGATGTTACCATCTTCCTCACCACGAAATCCTTGTCAAATCCAAGAAATGGATCAACCAGCTCATTTAAAGCATGGTTTTGGATTTTTTTCACTGCCATGATGGACAAATTAATATCATGCCGATGCCTATTGGTGTCCACTGCTTCTAAAGCTGATATCAGCTCAATCAAGACCACACCAAAGCTGTAAACGTCGCTCTTGTCCGTCAGTTGGTAGCATTGATAATACTCCGGATCAACATATCCAGGCGTTCCTTGTGGAGCAGTCGATACATGAGTAACATCAGTTGGGAACAATCTCGACAAACCAAAATCAGCCACTTTCACATGGAAGTCGTTGTCTAGGAGAATGTTATTGGTTTTGACATCACGATGTATGACATCTGAAGCGTGGAGGTATGCAAGTGCGCTGGCTGTCTCTATAGCAATGCTCAACCGAACAGGCCAAGTGAGCAAACCAGAGTTCGACTGTCTTCCACGAAGATGATCAGCGACAGTTCCATTAGGAATGTATTCATAAACAAGTAGAAGCTCTCGGCTATGCCTCGAGGTGCATCCATAGAGTTCCACCAGGTTCTTGTGCCGCAAATGAGCTAGGATCTCAATTTCATTCATAAACTGCTCAGCACGTCTCATGTTGCTCTCATATAGGCGCTTGACAGCAACCACACGCCCATCCCTGAGTACTCCTGATAATTCAAGCAATTACGTTAAAACTTTAGAAAGGAGTCAACAAAGAAGTTAGTATATGCAATGTTACTATACTGCAAAATATAATAATTTCATCTTCTAACCATAGTAAACAGTGCCAAACCCTCCATCTCCAAGTTCTTTTGAAGAATCAAAACAATTAGTGGCTTCCTCAAGTTCATTGTAGCTGAACACCCGCACTCCAAAGTAGGTACTGCCCTTATCAATGTCAGACTTTGAGGGGGTAAGAGAAGGGGTGGTTTGAGAGAGATTAGTTGAAGTAGCAAGGCCTTTGCTTGAAGGAGTAGCTGCTATAGGAAGGTCTTTGCTTTTCAGTAGGGCAGCTTTTCTTCTCTTCAGTTGTATAATGGTTATGATCCAGCATCCCAAAAAGACACCAACAACAGTACCTGCTATGCTAAGTCCTGGAAGTAGGAAAAAAAACTGCTCAGCTTTTTGTTTTTTTTTTTTAATGTGCGTGTAGCAGAACTATACCTATTTTAAGTGAATCTGGGTTAGAGGTCTCCTCTGCGAAAAAATGAAAGCGAGAAACGTCAGTTGAAACATTAATGATCACATTGAAACAAATTTTCAGTAGGCAGTAGGCACGATAAATTGACTAACTTCTAAAATATGATATTGGCTATCTGAGTTTTTATTTGTCGAATACAACAATAAACACAAGTCAACTAGGGTCTTTGACCAAGCTACACCAAATCAACTCCCAAAAAAGTTTTTTGAAAACCAATCCGGGTCAGCTAGGTCCCAGATCAACCCATGAACAATACCAGGTTTAATAACAGTGGTTTAGAAAGTAGCGAAAAAGACATGGAAAAAACAGAGAAAACAGGGGAAACAAACTATGAGTAATTGAACTGTTCAGTTTTTCCAAGCAATAAACACAACTACTAAAGAAATAGACATGGAAAAAAACTCTCGGAGATTAACTGAGATTTAGATAAAATTCCATGAACAAGGTGTAGAATTCTTTTGTGTGCTCAAACAATCACCCGATGGAGCTCTAAAGGGCCAGAGTAAACACAAGACTGAAGAAAACAATCCTAATTTTGAGCCTTTGAAAGTAATTCAAGCATCGAGTTCTTGAAATCATTGGAGCATTTACTTGAAAGCTATCAAACTCATAAAGTACCAAAGACGAAAATATGGCAAGCTAAAACCTGACCAGACTTGAAAACTGCGGTAGAACTTGCAAATATCTGCAAAGATGAATTTATTCCTTGACTGCTTAGAAGAGTAGGATGGCTAGTTGCAGTTTAGAAAACAAAAAACCTGGACCAGTTGACGGAAGAACCTGGAATAATTGAAGTTTACTAAACGAAAAACCTGGACTAGTGGGGATGACGAGTAATTCCTAATAGTTGGCTAGGCTTCTACCTCTACTCAAAGGAATGTTTCACGCCTGTTTCTATTACCAAAGATCCTCCTACTTTTGAGCTACATCTATTTATCCTATTATGCCATCAAGGAAAGAGACTGGAAAGAGGATGTACTTGTTGACTGACTAGGTGGTGATGGTAGGCAATTAAACTCTCGAGGTCGATCGGCACAATAGCAAGCGAATGCTTTAGTTGTCTGGTCGTACCCACACTGACCACCAGATGAATTGCATGTATCACATAAGGTATCATTTGCATTCCACACCAGCCCAAAACCTTGATTAAGAGCTCCAAGCAACTTTGCTTCAGTTGCATTTCCTATAATTGGCTCAAGAGCTGATTGACGTACTTGAACTTTAACACTGTTGTCGCAGGATTCCAGGTAACGGATTAAGTTAGAAGCAAGGTTACCAAGGAAAGAGAAGTCGTCTGTTGCTGTAAAGTAGCCCGTCATCTCAGTGGTGTTTATGCTGCATGGAAACTGAGTTAAGAGATAGGAAGTTGAAGGAGCTTGAGCGGGGCAACCATAGTAGATTGTTATGTTATGATCATCCGTTGTGTAACTCAAAAGACTGGGATTCAAAGTTGTGTTGAGTAGGAGAGTAGGACACAGATTTTCTCTGTAATCTGTTCTAGCAACGTTAAGAGTCCGTGACTGGTTATTGATGGCAAGGACTTTGTATGTCGATTGAGTGATTTTGATCTCCGGAACTTGGTTACTGCAATTGAGCCCGAACCCTGGATAGCCACAGTAATCAGGCCTATTGGATCCCGAGAAAGGATAACCAATACCCTTAATATTTCCGCAATCAAACAAGTTTCTGCAGATTAGATACCGCTCATCATCAGCAGAGAACACAAGTGTGAAACCACAGACAAAGATTATGGTTATGAACAGGATAAACCAAGACATGGCCAGAAGGAGATGTGGTCGCATTTTCACAAAGAGAGGATTGAAAGGAAAGACTGTTCATCAAGTATTGAGTTAAGGGGAAAAACAAAATACATGGAAGTTATCTCACTCAACTATTATAATAGAATTGATAGTGAGTATTTGACCACGGGAATTAAATTTTTCAACGAGAAGCTTCCATTAGAGCGATAAGAGTGGCATCAATTGAAATTCAGGTAGCCAACCAAACAGGCAGGTCATTTTCTTAGCAAGATAAAATAATTTTTGATGTATAATTGGTATCCTGATCGAAAATTCTGTGGCCATGTAGAATTTTCCTAGTTTCAGGTCTGATATAGCCTTTGTACTTGCTGTGCTACGGCCTGCGGCAAACTCAAACCGAGACACACTTTCTTATTCATTTTGGTTTGCAAGGTTGACTAAACCAAAAAATAAAAAGACAAATTTTCCTCCAACTAATTTCTGGGAGACTGAGCTATATATCTGTCCTGACAGGTCTGAGCATAACAAACAGTATAGCAGACAAAGCAAGGAATAAAAGTAAGGTATGCAGATAAAAATAAAGATGCTGTGATGTTATGATATTCTAGGTTCAAGTTCCTAGAATAAAAGCTGTCAATGTTTCAGAATAACTGTCATATATGCCAACAAAGGCAAGATCAGACGGAAACAAGAGGTGAGAATTTGGGTTTGGATTTTAAGTTTGAGTTATTAGACTACATTGTACAAGGAAAAAGACCACTAAACATTTAACAACCAAAAATGATATGATCGGCAAGACCATCGAGTCTATGATATGAACTCAATTTTCGGATCCGCTTGTAAATTTCCTGTAATTAATAATCACGTTTGTTCTGCTACATCTAAACAGCTCAGCAATACAGAAACGGAATATGATGAACTGAATTTACACAACAGCGAAAGAGGAAAGGTGCAGTTGCCCTTAATTTGTTTCCATGGTTAATATGTAACCACATGAACAGTGTCTACACAAGAGCAACAAATCCTAAAAGCAGACAAGTTCATCTTTGTTATGCGAACATTGGCGAGAGCGTCGCTGATATGATGAGTTTATCTTGGATGTCTTTAGCTTTTCCTTGTTAAGATTTAGTAAAATTCTTAGCTATGACCTAGTATTAAACAAAAACCATACTATTTTCGTTGTCATCCTAATCATCTGCAGAACCTGCTATCAAAACTTCCTACGACTACTTGGTATCATAGTGAAACCACTGGCCTCGATTTTCTTGTGGTATGACCATTACGTAACTGGAAAGCTATATCCCTTATTACCATGGTCTAGTTCTGAAGTTTGAGCCTCCTAGCTAGTCCACTAGGCAAGTTGTTCTAAGAAAAAGATGGTCATATCAGTGTTTGCTTCTGTCCAAGTATAATTAAGACAAAATTTAAATGAATAAAACAGGAAAGGAACTCAGACGTGAAGCATCTAGCATTGGCTTGAGTTCATATACTGATCCGAGCCATAGCTAAGGTACATACCTGAAACAGGAGCAGCAGTGGGTGTTGAACTGGTTGGAGCATATGTATTCGATCCTCTAGATTGATTTGGCCAGTAACAAGTTGTTTCATTAGAAGTACTGTCATAACCACAAGCTCCTGCAGACCTTAAGCACTCTCTACATGCTGTGCTATCAACCTTCCATCTTATCTCAAAACCTTTTTTCAAGTATTGTTTCAAAGCTGGCACATCCAGAATTGATGGCAAAGCTATTACAGGAGCTGGAAAAAAGACACTACTGTAACAAGCCCCAGGACCACTAGCTTTTGGTAGCACAAAACCACTTTGATAATTAACCCCATTGATTCTGCAAGTGAATAGTGCAGGGCCATCTAAATCAAAAGGCAGACAACCATAAACAAAAGTAAAATTCATGTAACCAGTAACAGACTCAAACATCATCGGATCGAACGTGCTGTTCACAAATTGAGGCGGACACAATCCAACCAAGCTGTCCTCTCTTGCAATCCTGAGAATTTCAGGATCTTGTTTTATGTCCAAAACACGGTATCTAACCTCGTTAATATTCATCTTGGTGATACTATTCTCACACTTGAGTTCCAATTCAGGAATGCCACAGGAAGAAGGTCTGGCACTTCCCAAAAGGGAAAGTCTGCGGTAATATTGCCACACACAAACTGATTACTACAGTCACTGAACAGGTCGTTGTTGCTTAGTGATAAAGGAATTCGAATGAATAGCAACAATACAATAACAGAAACTGAAAGAAAAGAAGATAACGAAAAAACCAAGGAATTCATTCTGGCGAAGAGGAAGTAGTATAGGAGAGATGGAATTGTGTGTTAGTAAAGTGAGCCTGGTTGCTTCAGGGAAAGTTCAGAGGACATAGAAACGAGTGACTCCACGATAAAGCATCAATTTCAGGAAAATAAATGCATCAGGAAGTGATAGATGCTGATGCAATACTTGAGAATATTGAATGCTTAGCTGACTAATTTTCTTTTTATTGGAAGAGGGTTACCGACAAGGGCTGAAGCATATGTGTTAAAGGTTTGCACGACATATAGCTTCGTTCAAGATTTTATTAATATTTTTTGGTTAAGATTTTATTAATATTTTTAATTAATTTTATATATAAAAATTTATAATTTTTTATTAAGTTATTAAAAAATTTTAAAAATTTATATGAAGTTTTCTAGTATAATATTTTAACTTGGATTAAAATTTCATAATTTTTGAAGAAATTTAGAAATTTAATGAAAAATCACAATTTAACTAGTTTTACGTTATTGAGTATAATTTTCAATCCAACTATCAAATTAAGCTAAAATTTTACAAGAATCTCAAAATATATTTTAAAAAAATCTAGCTAATATTTTTACTTTCACTTTAATTTTATGTACTCTTAAATTTATTTTTTAATATTTTAGATAGTGTATTTAAATTATAATTTTACTTTAACTTTAAAAATTCATATACATTATTCAAAAATTAATTTTAAAAAAATTATATATTTGCTTAATAGTACAAGGACATAAAAATTCATCGCTACGCCCTTGGTTACCGCATTAATCTCTTTGCAAAATGAAGTCTACCTCCAAAACACATCATTCTTTTTTTTTTCTTTTTTTTTTCTTTTTTGGGAGGTAAGAAAAACATGGACAGGTAATGGCAAGACATGGTTATCAAAATTGACCTAATTTATTGGTTTAATTTCACGTATAATATCATTGCAGTCTCTAGCAAATCAACTTTGTGCAGCCAAATCGGTGTAGGTTTGTTAATGCTGCTGAAATAGAGCAGCTTCTGCCAAAACACATATCTCAATAGGAATTAATTATGGATCATGGACGCTCCCTTTCGTCATTAATTTGATTGCATGGCCAACAGGTATTGCCTGCCTAATTAGCTGTTAATTACTAACCACTAGATACACCCAACTACCAACTTAATTTGTAACTAACAACTACCACCATAATGCAGATTAGTTTGAGAATAAGTTTGTAATTGAGGATTTTTTTGGTTGAACGAGAAGATCATTTGCATAAATTATATTATATGGTATTTTGTTAAAAAAAACCAAGCTCTAAAATATGATTTATATAATTATTTAATAGACTTCGTCAAATGCAAACCCTTAATTTTTTATCAAATAGAATACGAATATAAAATTCAAACTTGTGTGTGTTTCACCAAATGTGATAACGTTAGAAAATCAACTTAATCTAATATTTTAAATTGTTAGATTAAATTAAAAAGTAATTTTAAATTATATTTTACATTCTCATTTAACAGTTAATTAATTACCGAGTGGAGTTACTGTGTTGTTATTTTTTACATGCTACAACTTGCCGGGATTAGAGTGTCTACTTCCTGGCTAATGATTCTCAAAGATCTCGAAGAGAATTGTAATTCATTACAAAACTTGAACTTCAAATTAACCATTGATTTTTGTGCTCCATTGGAGATGATAAACAAGTTATCTCCGCTTTATTTTTACCACCGAAGTCCATCAACATGGAGACAGGCACGCACATTACAAGTGTATATTTTTTAAAATTTTGATCAATTTTGAAAATAAATTTATTAAAATATTTTTTATATATTTTTTCAGATTGATATCAAAAATAATTTTTAAAAAATAAAAAAAAATATTTTTTTAATATATTTTTAAATAAAAAATACTTTAAACTATATTCATTATTATAATCTAAAGATGACAAACACACACACGTAGGTGCAGGTGTTCATTTGGCCTCGTATTTCTCTCAATGAAATTAATAAGATGCAAGAAGCGAACAACTAGGGCTGTTTTTTCTAGGTGGGGGGTTACGAGAAGTTTCTGTTGACTTATTGACAACAGTATATATTTCATAATTGCATTGTGAATTCTTCTAGCCCCTTGGCAATACTGTAGTTATACTTTTATTGCTTCATGTGAAAATACGGTAGAAATCATGTTTTTTAAATTTTTAAATTTTTTTTATTAAAAATTATTTTTTTGTGTTTTTAGATTGTTTTGATATGCTGATTTTAAAAATAATTTTTTAAAAAAATATAATTTTGATACATTTCTAAATAAAAAATACTTTGAACCACAACCTACCACAATTCCAAACAGGTCAAAACCTTATTTACTGTGTGACTTGAAAAAGTACCAAGATTATTAGGTTAATGTTATCATATTAATTTAGGTTAATCCTTTTATAACAATAATATCGTTACATTTAAAAATGACTCTCTATAATTTGACTAAATCAATTGAATCATTAAAAAATTGATTGATTTAATGTATTTTTTATTCAATTTAAAACTTAATCTTGGTTAGGTTTTGGGTTTAATATATCACAAAAATCATAGCTTTCACTAGATTAATTGTTTGCGCTCCACTAAAATTTCTATTTAAATCAATAAATAATGTTATTTAATTTTATTTTTTTAAATAAAATTGTTGATTGTGCGTAAACTGACTTAATTTATATAAAAATTTTATTACAATATAGGCTGAATTATTTTCATGAAAAAGTTTTTTTTCTCCAAAAAATTGTTGAGATACAATTGTGTCGGGAAAATAATATGTTTTCCAAAACTTTCTCTAGCTAAAACATGCTATATATATATATAAATTTAAAATATCAATTTTTCGATAAAAACTTGCCATGATTTGAAAAACAAGTTTAAATGAAAAGGCAAAAAAAAAAAAAGCTCTAGAAATTTTTACGTTATTTTATAAAAATAAAAAAAAAAAAAAATTAATTTGAGAAAATTATATAAAAACTTAAAAATAAAAAAAATAGACATTTCATTCTCATTAAATATTCATGATAATTTTTTTTAAAAAAAAACATTACACACACTAGTTTCATATATAGTTATTTATAAAATAACTGCTCACATTACATTTAACATTAAAAACTTGTAATTTTTTTTTAAAGTATTGTATCATCGTATAATTTTTAAAATAACATTATAATTATTTTACTAGAAAAGAGTTTTATTTTATATTATTGAAAATAAATAAAAAATGAAAGGTCCAATAAAGTTAAGTCTAGGCCCGCGCAACTGGTGTTGAAAAGAAAAAAGCACAAGGAAAGTCTATTATTTTAAAAAAAATAAACAGATTCGTTCATCTGAGGTAGATGACAACATGTCTAATCATCTCTGGGAGTTAAAAATGAGGTTTTGACTAAAATTATATTTTGAATCTTAAAATTTAAATTTTAACTTATTTTTATTTAAAAATATCTTAAAAAAATCATTAAAACCTTATTAATCACTTTTTAAATTTTAAAACTTAAAATCAAATCAAATCAAAACAAGCTACAATCTAGTTTTCCCCCTCATAATTTAAGAATCAAACCATCTCCACTAATTTTTTTTTTTTTTACGAATCTATTAACATCAAAATTAGTAATTCCAGGATGAAAATAAAAGACTTCAAAGAAAAAAATTAAATATAGAAATCATGTGTTTTGGTAGTGCTTCAGTGTATGTATACAACAATGAAACTTTTGAGCCTTTTAATCTATATATTATTGTAGATCCTGTTCATTTGTTGAAAAGTAATTTTTTTTTGAAAAGTGAATTTCGGGAAAGTGAATTATTTTTTGATGTTTGGTAGTGTAATGAAAAATAAATTGAAAAATACTTTTTAGTGTTTGGTTATGTTTTGGAAAATGAGCTGGAAAATAACTTATTAATGTTTTATTTTTTTAAAATTTATTAAAATAATAAGAAACAAATCTTACAAATCAAAAAGTTGAATAAGAATGAAATTGAAAAGAAATATAATTTCATAAATTATCTCAAATAAAATAAATAATAATAAAAATAATAGAGATCAAATTTAAAAAATAAAAAAAATTGAAAGATGAAGAAATTAAAATAATAATAATTAATATTTCATAATTTATTTCAAATAAAATAAGTAACAATCAAAAGAATGAGAACCAAATTTGATAGATAAAAAATTTCAATTAAAAAATGATAAGGGAAAAGCAAATAACAATTATAAAAATAAGGACTAAAATTAATATAAAAATTAAATTCTAATGGATGAAATTGAAAAAAAAATACTCAAAATAAAATATATATAGCAATCAAAAGTTTGAGGACCAAATTTGATATAATCAGCAAATAATATGATATTTTTAAATTTTTTACAACCTACGGAAAGTGTTTTCGTCTAAAATAAAAGGAAAACACTTTCCTGAAAACCAAACCAAATCTTTTTTTTACTAAAAAGTATTTTCTATTGACTAATTTTTCTAATGGCAAACAAACATAAGTTTTTCAAAAACTATTTTCCGGAAACAAACCATCCTTGAGTAGATATTCTATTCTGGTCGTTGTCTGCTTCATGGATTTTCATGGATAAGGGTAGTTCATTAAGATAAAGACGTCTTTAAAGGGCGAATACAGGATACAAATCTCATGTGATTTAGCTATGTTAAAGCTAATAGAATTCAGAGAAGTGGGAAAGCAGACGAGAGAAAAGCCCGGAAAAGTTATTATGCAGATTAGATTTCTAGAGCCTAAAATTGTATTATAACTAGTTATATAATCTGTGTTCTGTTGCGAGTTATAATTGTTTTTTAAATTAAATATGCAGGTTATTTTTATATGTTTATTATATAAAAAAATTCAAGATACAAATCAAAAAATTTATGCAAGCATAAAAAAAAAAAGAAATATTATGTGAGGCTGAACATATTAGAAATATTATTTAAAAATATATATATATATATTAAAAAATAAATATCATTTGTATAAAACAAAAAAAAAAAATTATAGATGATTATAAAAATATCTTCAAAAATAAAATAAAAAAACTATATTCACAAAAGGTATGTAAAACTCGTAACTTAGGTCATAAGACGGGGTAAATTGATAAAAATGTTTTTGAAAATAATCACAAACCAATGTTTTTTTTTTAAAAATAATAATATGGAAAGATAAAATCATAAAAGAAAATGATCAAAGAAAAGGATATCAAACCGCTTTAACTTTTAAAACCCTGACCCGAGTCATTAAATTAGAAGAACTACAAATGAAAAAATCATAAAGTTCAATCTCTAACAAATCAAATGTCAAATGACAAAATAAAAAAAAAATCAATTATATTGAAGGATTTAAAACAAAAAATTGTAATTGAAAGAATGAATGTGAAAATTAAAATAAAAAATAAATTAGAGGGGAATCAAAATTGTTCAATTGGATGGTTAAATTGAAAAGAAAATAACTTTAACAAAAAGAAAAACAAATCAAAAGAATTAGGTCGAAATTGAAAACAAATAAAACAATATAAACTTTGATTGAAGAATAAAATTGAAACCAATAAAACTTTAACAAAAAGACCAAGAAAAAAAATAAAAATCATAAGAATAAAGACTAAAATGTAAAAAATAATATATGAAAAATTGTAATTGAATGACTAAATTGAAAATAAATATTTTTTTATAAAAAAGGATAAAAAAAATAAAAAAATCAAAAGAATAAGGACTAAAATTAAAAAGTAAAAAACAAAAATAACAACCATGTACTTTTTCGGGTAGAGGAGAGAAATGAAGGAAAGGAAAAAGAAACGATGTCAACAAACTATCTATCATCCACCATCATCATGAGAAAAACAACATGTGGCACTTTCAAAGACACGATAGAATTGTAGGTTTGGGCACCGAATGGCGGCTCATGTGGTGTCCAAATAGCGTAGACTCCACCCACTTATTGACATGTAATGAGCACGCATTGGCAAAATTTTTAAATAAAAAATTAATTATCCAATTATAAAATACCAAAATACCCCTCATGACTTGAAAAAAAATATAAAAAATAAAAACCGTTTGAAAAGGATAAAAACACCCTTAGATACATGCGTTAATTTTTGTCTTCTAAAGGGCAAATATGTTTTTTTTACTATATTCTAATGAGCAAAAAGACAGATAAAATCCTTGGTAAATAGGTTTTTTTTTTTATCTTGAGATAAATAAGTAATTTATTAATTGTTCTTGAAAAGACAATATACCCTCTAATAATCCTTCAATCACTGATGAATCTTTGGAAAAAGGTTAAATGCACCCAACACCAAAGCTTTCATTTTTGGAACTGAATGCCAGAAAAATAATCTTACTATAGCAATCCAAAATAATCTATATCTTAAACCCTGTTTATTTTATGTTATTGTTTGATGAAATAGACATGGTTAACGTAATAATTTCCTCGAAACCCATGGCATAAGGAACTTTTTATTATTTCTAATGGAAACCTCAGTTGAATAGAAATGAAGATGTGGGCCTTGGGATCAAAACTTTTGGTGGGCTTTCTTGTTGGGCTCCACTAGATTGTTAGATTTCTTTTTATGGATGATCTTGTCAGTGCATATTATGCTGAGCTCTACTTGGGATCCTGGGCTGCTCCTCACTACTGTTCTTGAAACTTCTCTCGTACATTTGTCATCATTCCTCAACTACGGAAACGGTGGAAACCTGAGAAGGGTCTCTATTAAACATTCCTAGTGATATTTGGAAGAGTAGTTATGATTATTTTATAAAATATTATTTTATTAAAATAATATATTTTTTATTTTTAAAATTTATTTTTAATATCAACAATAACTATTTAAAAATATAAAAAATAATTTTAATAAAATATTTTAAATTTTAAACAATCTCCATATCTAAATGTCAATCTTCTTGAATAATAGAAGTAGGTCCATTTCATCCTTTATGGTGTGGCCTCTAGAGACGGTCCACGTATATTGCTTTGTTAAATGTTGCCTGCAGCTCTCATGAGTTTCTGACATGGCCATGGATGTCCATAGACTTAATTTATTGATTCAGCATAATTATCCGGAAGATGAGTTGCAATTATTGATAGATAAACCGAATTTCCTGATGCTGAAATGTCACTGTGTGATTCACTCATGAAGTGAATTAAATGGTCTAAATGTAAGCAGACAAATACATCTTATAATTTTTTAAATCTAAAAATTTCTGCATCTTTTTAACTAAAAACATAATTTAGCTTTGCATGACTACCAAAAAAAAAAATTAAAAAAAAAAGTTGAAATTATAGTTTCGGGTGTAGGAAAATATATGAGAGTTTTTTTTTTTTTCCACCCAACACCTTTTTTTTTCTGTCTTTCTTTTTATCTGATAAAAAACTTTATTCCCCATACTCCTACTAGTTTGCTTGTATCCTACTTAAAAAAAATAGAAGATCTTTTTAAAGTAGACAATTCATATTTAAATAGCACAATAACTATTTTTTTATAAAAAAAGAAAAATAGTTATGTATAAAATCTTCAAGCTTTGACTTTAAACCTAGTCAAGTTAATTTGTTCAAATAAAACCATTTTTCATATAAAAAAATAATTGTCATGTTGGTTTGGATGCTTGAGAAGTAAGTTCAACTTGTTTATTTACAAAACCTATATGTTAGCATATTTTATAGGTTATCTTAAAAAAATCATATCTCTCTCATATGAGCTTTTATTTTATTTAGATTTGGTAGGTTAATAGGTTCAGGAATCCAATAAAATTGAGTTTGCTATAAATAAATTTTTCTAACTCAAGATATCAGAATAACTAAAGATTAAAACTAACATAATAGGATACTTATCTTTAAAAACTATAATTTCCATGTTCTTTATTTTTTTTCTTGCCATGTGTATATAAAACTTCAAGAAATTAAAGCACAGCATACATTAAAAAAAAAAAAAAACAGGTAGAGGCATGTCCTAGAGAGGCACAAGATTACCGTTTACATTCGAAGGCCACTGGCAAATAGAGAACCGAATAGTTTCATTTCATGCTCCTTCAAGGCTAAACCAAGTTCAACCCCACCACTTTCGTCTTTGCTCTCCATAATAGAAAAGGCATCCAATCTATCTATGGTCGTAACCTTCACATTGCTTGGCTTCCCCCATCCAAAATCTGCCCCATACATCCCAAATCGGTTTGTCCCAGCAGCTCGAACCTGTCGAATATCTGGTTCCCAGTCATTGTATGGTAACCTCTCCTTTGCTCCCTCAAAAACTGATCTATTCTCTAATCCTTTTATCATCTCAGTAAGCCTCTTCGCAACATACGCAACCCCATTCTCTTTCATTAGATCTTCTCCTTCCACAACCACATCAAAGGAGCTAACACAATTACCAATATAATTCTTAGGTAATGGAGGGTTTAAACGGGGTCTACAGTCTACCGTAATCAAGATTTTAATCTTATCATTGCTATTTAAGCCTTAATTTTGCTTCAAGCATGCAAACCAACGTATTTGCATATACAAGCACATAAGTCGACAAATGTATTGGCTTTGTTTGATTTGTTTCCTCTTTGGATCCAAAATTATCCAGTTGAGACTTTACCATTTCCCGAAGCTGCTATATATCTTCACGAGAGAGTTCGAACGTTGTTCTTACCAGGTTTGGTGGAGTTTCTGGAAATGGAAAAGGCTTCAAACTTCTAGTATTGTCATCGGAACCTGGAAGTTTTACTCCCAGCCAGAAATTCAAGTACCACATGTCTAGCCCTTCAGGATCCTGAACAACTGTTCGATTGAAAAACGGGGTTAGTTCTTCTGGTAACAAGCTAGGGATTTCCATTTTTTCATCGACTAACTGTCTGCAAATGCGAGCCCATGCATTCATGAAAAAGGATACGCTCAAGCCATCAAGAACAGCATGGTTAGTGGTGTGGCCGATGCAAAAACCTTTATTTGGAAATAAAGTGATCTGAGTAGCAAGTGTAGAGGCTATAGTATCAGATATTGATACATTTGGCACATAATGATGTGACTCAATAGCATCATGCACTTCACTACAGAGATGGTCAAAGTCTGCACTGGACTCGGCTACTGTAAGTTTAATACCATCATCTGGAGTATTGTACATAATGACGGGTTTGATGGAATTTGGAGGCCATGTGAGGTTACCGGCAAGAGGATGGAAGTGGGAAAGAGTTAAAGAGAGTGCGTGCTTGACCTTGGGAAGAATTACGGAGTTAAAGAAAGTAGGGGTTAACTCAGTGAGTTTATAGAAAAAGATGCCTTGAACCGGAGGGAATTTGAGGTTGAAGATATAAGAGAAGATTAGAGGCAGATATAGCTCGGTGCTTGACTCGGGTGAGGTAGAAGACGGACTAACATGGCAAACCTCGAGAAAGTTTACTGGCTTGGTTGATGCCATGACACTTGAACAAAGGAGAGATGGATATAAAGAGAGAAGAGGACAAGTTCGGAAATCGAACACCTTCTTAACATGCCTTTATAGAACCTAGAACTACTATATATGAAACAAAATATCTTACATTTTGTAAAGAGGAAAATCAAATGATAAAGTTTAAGTTATAAATTTATGATTTTTTTTTCATCTTTTAGTCTATTTTGTTTTTAATCAAAGGTCATTGTAGTTCTTTGCGACTTTAGTTTTAGGCTATAATAACAAATTTAAACAATCCCTAAACTTTTAGAATATGCGTGTGTTTGAGGGAAATGTTTGTTGAAAACCAACATACCATAAAGTGTTAAGCTCGGCTATCCATTAATTGTTGAACCTATTTTTGGCGATCATCACTCCACACGTGTATTTCAACAAAAAGCTCTATCGGGCTTGACTTGCATCTAAGAACTGTTGCCTGCAAGATAAAAATGTTGTTAGTTAAATATATTTATAAAACACAAAAAAATGGATATAATAAAAAAAGTCTTACCATCTACTTTGAATGGGAAACGAATAGAATGGAGTCGCTGGTATGCGTGATAATGGAATCGCGAACATGCTGGTTCTGATTCTCTGCACCGAATTGTGACCGTCGCGTGAAACACGCGAACATCACGTGCTAAATGTATTCCACCTATACAACCTCCAAGATATATGGCGGTCTGAAATCCTTCTAAACGCTACGTCATTTTAGTATGGAAGCTCTCTTTATTTCGTATATTTTTAGGCTTTCTTTTGCATCTCGTACCAAAAATCACACAACTTATATGATACAAATGAATTATCTGTTAGTAAATAAAAAATAAAATTTTAATATTTGAAAAAAAAATTATCCTATTTTCGATCTTACCTAGTTGCAGTGTGATTTTCCCAAACTGTCCTCGCAATATTATTATTAGTTCTCTCCCATTCAAATTTTCCTTTGCAGCTGAAATTTATAAAAGAAACATTTTAGTAATTTCAATAAACTAACTGAATTAACATTGTCACACCCGACATCGCGGCGACCTTAAAAATTTAATTCTTTGGAAAAGAACAGATTTCTGACATCCTATTCTTTAATGGGGATATTCTTTGTTTAAGGAGTCGCCACCTAGTATTATGGTTACTAGGAACCCTAACTGGTCAACAGAGATTCTATGGTCCGAGACTGGTTACATAAAAGGGGAGATATTATCACCCCTTAAATGTCCTACCTAAGGCAGGCTGCATTGCTAATCTTAGTCATTAATTGCTAACATTTTTTTTTTGTTTATTCTATGATTTTTTTGTTTTGTGTGTAATATTCCTAACTCTGGCGCCAGTGAATATTCAACTACGGATATTTCCAACTCTGGCGTTGGTAAACATTATGTAGGTATGAAAATGAATAAATTTGAATTATCATTTTTATTCCTGACTCTGGCGTCAGTGAACAAACAATTAAAACCAATTTATTTTTTTTTTACACAATCGCATATTTTTTATTTTTATGTAGCTAAAGAAATAAAACAAAATAAAATAAAATAAAATAAATTTACATTAGTATTTTTATTCCTGACTCGGCTCGATTGAATAAACTAATAAATTTACTTTATTTTATTTTTATTTTTACACGCATGTTTTTTTAGGTAATTTAAATAAAATACAATGACATAGTCAGGGAATAAACAAATAAAATCAATTTATTTTTTTTACGTAATCGCATTATTTTTTTTATGTAGCTAAAAAAAATAAAATAAAATAAATTTACATTAGTATCTTTATTCCTGACTCTGGCGTCAGTGAATAAACCAATAAATTTACTTTATTTTATTTTATTTTTGCATGCATATTTTTTTTATTTAAATAAAATACAACGAAATAAATTTGAATCAATAGTTTTATTCGACTCAAGGTCAATGAATAAAAACAATAAATTCATATTTATATTTTTATTTGTACATACACATTTTTTTATTTTTTTATCTTTTTATTTTTTGTTAATTTATATTTTTGGGCTGGGCTGGGCTAAATCCAGCCCAGCATATATATTGGTGGCTGGGCTCGACCCGACCAGCCCGGCCGATCATCGGCCCAAGCCGTTGACTACTGGCAAAAAAAACAAAGGCACGCGTGACTAGTTCACGCGTGCACGAACACTGGTGAAGGTAATTAAATTACCTTCACACAGTGTTCTTGCAACACTAAATTAACTTTGTTTTGAAAGGAAAATGCAAAGGGGAAGAAGTCGTACCTGCGTTTGGAGACTGAAGATCTTTGCTCTTGGAGACCGAAGATGCTTGCAGCGTTGATGATGATTATTGCCTACTGCTTCCTCTGGTTTTCCTTCCGTGATCACTTGTCTGTGCCTTTCTTTTTCTGTTTTTGTGTTTTGTGTGCTCTGTATTTCTGGGTTTAATTGTTGCCGGGTGCTTGTGGGTTGTTCTGTTTCTGGGTTGATTGTCCTTTGGGTCTGTGGGTTGCTCTGTTTTTGGGTCCTCTCGGTGTATATGTTCTCTGGTTTTCTTGCTTTTCTTGCTCTGGTTCTGCCCTCCTTTTTTCTGCTTTCTTTAGGTGTTCTTCTCCCTTTTATAAACCCAGCCGATCGCCTCTCATCAGTCCTGCCTTTACAGGACTGTTATCTTCCACGAACGAGATCGTGGGCGAGAGACGTGGTCCTCAATTGGATTGAATCCGTTGCAGATTTTCCGGCCTGTTGAATCGGGATGGAGAAGAAAACGAACATTTTTCTACCGGCATGGGCGACGTTTCGACAGCAATGGATTTCACCAGCAACGACGACGTTTCAAGCAGCAAATGGACATTTTTATTTTGATCCCTGAACTGTTGGAAATTCGGCAATTGGACCCCTAAGCAATTAAAAATTTCTGTTAATTTTGCCCTTTTTGAATTAATTTCAATTAAATCCCTGAATTGATACACTATTTACAAAACAGTCCTTAATTCCTGGATTGTTCAATTTGGTCCTTAATTAATTCTTTTAATTTTGCCCCTTTTGAATTAATTTCAATTAAATCCCTAAATTATAACACTGTTTACCAAAACAGTCCTTAATTTCTGGATTGTTCAATTTAGTCCTTAATTAAATCTTTAACTTTTAATTCTTTCAAAATTGATCAATTAACTCTCAAATTACATCCCCAAACTTCAAATTTCGCTGTCTTAACCCCATTGTCAACTATATTTAGTTTTTTGTATTATTTGTTCAAAAATTGAGTTATGACAAACATAATTAATACTAACCTTAAACCTTGAAAATCATGCATCGACCTATGGTTTTCATTCAGAATGTTTGGAAACCTCGCTCCATTGAAATAATGAAATTTTCATCTATGATTTAAAGGGCGACGTTATTGTTCTCGTAACCTCAATGTTTGTAAACCTGAAAGTGTATTTGTTAAATGAAATTATTTTAAAAAAATTATTAAACATGTCGTTGTGAAAACAAAACAAACTTACATTTAAAGGTCATCCCTCCACTAGGCCTCATACTTGCTGGTAAATGGATCCGGCTATGAAGGGACGCGTCCTTGACATTGCGGCATCGCACTCGACGAGCCCGCATCATAAGTCGATGTTTATGCCTTTAACATTAGATTTATTGAGAATTGAATTTTATAATTTGTTTCAATTTGCTTTTCATAAGGTTATTGTTTGGTTTTCATGCGGTTCTCGCTATCTCATGATCCAAGTCATGAATTTTACGGGTTAACAAAGGTTGGTTCTGATCGATTCAATATATCATCGTCTCATATTTAAGAGAGAAAAAAGATGTTCAGTATTTAAAAAGTGTTGGCTAATATAAATTGGATTTTTATTTTATAATTAATTTTTTTTCCACAAAACACGTTAACAATAATTTAATATTTTTTTTATATTTTTTAACAAAATTAGCAAGCCAAGTATCTAGTTTTACTTAATCAAATAGCATATATTAATCTCTCTTTCTAAGACAAGGGACGTTATTAGCCAATTGATTCTTTTCTATGATAAAAAAATATTTTCAAATCATGAAATATAAATCTTAAATAGAATAATTATAATTATAAGAGTGATTTATTGATAAAACATTAATTACATGATACCACATCACTTAATGAAGAATTTTAGTAAACAAAAATAAGTATCTTAGATCATTGATCGTAAAAAAAATAGGAAAATTATATACAAACAAACTTTATTATTAAACTTTTTATATGTTTCAGCCTTACCTAAATAGTGGTAAATTAAGGGCAAACCTAAAGAATACTTTCCAACTACATAGATAGTTTCAGCCTTACCTAAATAATTTTTTATATGAACTTTATTATTAAACTTTTTATAAATTCTCAATTTAAGGACTTTTAGCATTTTTTAAAGCCTTTCGTCCATGTTTTCATCAAAATCTTTTTTTTTTTTGTGAGAATAGTCTCATTTTTTATGTACATATTTGAAAAATCAAAATAGTTTAATTGTAAGATTATACAAAAATAGTGTGTGCAAAATTGAGAATATCTCAATAACTTGTGGTATATCCAAAATTTAAATTATTGGTCTTCTAAAAAAAGTAACTTTCACATGCGTTTTTATGAGGATTTTGTAGAAAAAAAATATTTTTGAGGCTAAATGAAAATTTTCTTATTATTTCTTATAAGTTTGGATTTGATTTTTTTTTTCTTTTTTGTATTTGTCTCTCCCCTTAAAATGGACACATTGAGTAGATCTAGAAGCACTCTAATATTTAACCATGTTTTTTCCTTTGCCCTTTTTTTTTCATTGGAAGATCCATTATATAATATATAATTAAATAAACGAAATTCATTAGAATGTGAACTTGCTTAACTAAAAATTTCTGTTACATAAAAAGAAAAGGTTTTACGATAAATAAAAATATTGAATATTTTTTTTTGAGTTAAAGTTCTATTTTCTTTTACACTACATGTTACATAATTAAAAAAAAAATAAAAAACATAAAAATTATTCAATCTTGTTAAAAGTTTTGTCTCATAGACACGTTAAGTTACGCTGCTTCTTCTTTTTTTAGTTTTCTATTCTTTTGTTTTTTCTATGATGCATGTAATAATACGAGTTTTTAATTTGTAAGATAGTTAACCTCTTCTAAATTAAAATTTCTCAGAATTTAGTAAATGAGAAAAGATGAATACGTAAAACACACACACGTACAAACTAACTTAAACTATATTTATATTAATTATGCATAATTGCTTGAATATAAAAACCTTAAGAGATAATTCAACTGGTCGGATCTTCAATTTGTTGTTCAATGTTCACAAGTTTGAGTCTTCTCAAAATGACTGGAGACTTACTTGATCATTAACTTTAGAACCCGTGGGATTAGTCAGTGTACGAGCAAACTAGTCTAAACATCTATGTTAATAAAAAAACAAAAATTTAAGTTGATTCAAAAATAATTTTTAGCGTCGAAAAAGAATAGAAAGTGGCATTACCCACTCGTATAAAAGACTTATAATTTTTATTTTATTTTTTCGTAGAAGGATGATGACTGTTAAGGGCATTGATTTGTTTGTCATATGTATTTGAATGTTTGGTTAGCTTATGAATCGTAGAATATTTGGTATGTTATTGAATGGTTGGAAACAAAACTACGTCTGAAAGTTAGATAGAGATTCTACTAAGCTGTAGACATCGAAAATCAGTGAGTGATATTAATGATTGTAAGCGATGCCTTGTCCGTATTAGTATAGTTATAGGTATGTGCATAAAGATAACTCAGAAAAGGAATGAATGAGGCACACCACTCATAGTATGTAAAAAGATAAAAAAAAACATGTGTACTTGTTCGAGTTACATGCTGAGGAGCACTAACACGTGCTAAGTATCAAAATAAAAGAAAGACCCTGAAGAAAATATGGTTATTTCCATATTTATCTAATTAAGCATGACTTTATCTCCCTACCAAGCATACCAAAAAAAAAAAAAAGTTTTAAGCCTACTAATATGAACTACTGTGAATATAAAAATTCATAAATTCACAGTTAAATTAACTTTTTTAAAAATAGCAAAATTCAATCTTTTAAATTGAGTTTGACACACGATAACATGTATCGAAGTACTAAAACTATAATCATCAGACCCCACCTAATGATTACAAAAATCACAAATGAGAAGTATGAAAAATACCATGAAGATTGATTAATTCTTTGATAAGTCAAAAGAAGTTCTTTTAAGAACCAAAGCATGAGAAATCTCTCACAACACACAATAATAATTGCTAAAATCAAAATCTATAAAAAAACTCTGATTACAAATGTCGCACCCTCGTGGCAAAGCACGACATCATGGCGACCCTCGATTGATTTCTTTGTTTTTTTTTTTTTGTGAATAAGGGAGTCGCCACCTAGTATTATGGTCACTAGGAACCCTAACTGATCTTTTAGAGATTCTAAGGCAAGGGACTGGCTGTGTAAAAGGGAATGTATTAGCACCCCTATTACGCCCTACCTAAGGTAAGCTGCTTGGTGTTTGGTTTGCCTTATAATTGCTATGGTGTTGGTGTTCTCTTAATTAGTTTTCCTAGGATAGGTTTGCTATAATGAATGGATTTGGGTTCAAAGTCTAAAAGTAAGAACCCTTGGCTAATATGGATCATACCTTTAGATATGTCTATAAAGTATCAAAGAGAACCAATGCAGATCTCTTGAAATCTGTGTTTGATTCAAACTAAATTTATTAAGATAGAAATCCAAGGAGATTCCATGTGCTTTAAAAGCTCATTTTTCCCTTAGTATTTCAAGAGTTTGTGACTCGTAAATCGCAAGGAGAAGGGACAAAAATTTAGAAATCTAAGGAAATTCAAGGCGCTTTAAAAGCTTATTTTGCCTTAGTGTTTCATACTCTTATGGCTCGTAAACCATGAAGTCAAAAATTAAAATGTCCTTGATTATAATCAAGGCTTCTTTCAAGGATGTGTGATGACTTATTATTCCTAGAAAATTATTTTGGATATTTACCACTTAGGGTTTCTTTATCCAAATATTAACGGTGAGTAATAACAAGTTATTCCCAATAATATTTTGGATATTCATCCCTTTGGGATTTCTTTATCTAAACATTTACGATGAATAATAGATGAATTCCCCCAAAAATAAGATTTTTGTATTTTTTAGAATATTGGCCAATACCCTTTGGAGTTTTACAAACATGTTGTAAAATCCAGAATGTAAGAAAATAATTTTTTCTGTTGTGTTTAAAAAATCCATGCAAAAACACATTTTCAAAACTTCAAATATTTGTTTTTTTTTATATAAAAAAATGTTAAAACATGTTAGGGTATGAGCTGTATGCTACAAGAAAACCTTTATTTTTTATCAGAACACAAACATCACAATTAAACACAAACATCACAATAAAAGTTAACTAGCCGTCACATATATTCTAAGATTTATAAAAAGCATAAAGCAACTAAAAAAAAACATTCAAAGCCAACTCAACTCAAACTCCACTCAAACAGGGTTCGGCTCGCCTACTTCAACTTAAAATTCTATAATTGGAAAAACAAGTCTGTATGCCTAAGGAAGCCAAAGTTTTGAAACCTAGATTTTGAACTCATAAAAACATCATGGTCGGCTATCCTTTCTCCAGCGTGTAGAAAAAAAAGTGAAGGTCCCTAAACTTAAAAATTCCTAAATGATTAGTACTTCAAAGTGCATTTTATCAAGGTTTTATATCATCGTTTTGCACTTAAAGTATCAATATCTCCTTAACTAGAGCATGTTTTATAATAACATGTCTAATAATATAAGATACCTTTAATTTATGGTAAATGTTCATCTTAAATGCAAGTCTATAATATAAATCAAAGGATTGATTGATGAGTTTAACTACTGAAATTGAGAAGACAAAGAGAGGGCTAAGCTTAGAAAAGAGATGATGGTTCAGTCCAAACTAGAACACCATTCGATTATTGGATCATAACTAGAGCTGTAGAACTTGGATTTAGGTCTGGTTTATATGTATGGAAAGCTAAGACATAGGCCTAAAACTTTAATAAGAGTCCAAGATTCAAAAGGACCATTTTCAAGTTTAAATTATAGCAACAATGAAAAGTCGGAATCTGTTCTGCAGCCCTGATACTATTCAGTGTTCAGCCCATATCTCGAGTTTTAGAAGTTCAAATGCACTGATTCTTGTTTTGTTGGAAAGCTGAGAAAATTTCCCAGAACTTTCATGCGGTTTATCTGCTCAAATTCTGATGTTAGCAATGACATTTTCTGTAGACAAGAAGATAAGGATTGTTACCAAGTCAAGAGGTGGCCACCCACTCAACAATTAATCATCAAATCAATAGTTCTGAATTTTGGCCTATAAATGGAGGCATTTGCCATCCATTTAGGCATCTTGGTTTTCAGATCAAGATTATGTTCTTGCTCTCTCTCTTTATATTTTTGTAAGGCTCAGGTTTTGTTTATATTAATTTCTTATTTATGCTTTTCATTTCATTTCCTTTACTTAGTTAACTTATATCTTATTTATGTTCTTATCTTGTTTATTTATGTTTTTCTCTTTCATTATGTTTAGCTAAGTTTATTATGTCAAGATGAAAAGGTTACATTAATGGTATAAGAATAAGTATAGTATAAACTCAACATGGACTTTAATGTTTGATACTAACATGTTTTGTATTTGTTATCTTGTTCACTTTTAATACTTTGCTTGTTAAATGGTTAATCTAGATTTATGTTGTATAACTCTTGGTACAACAAATACTTGACACTTTCATAGCCCAACCGTATCGTATAACCGACACTATGCTATGAAAGGAATTTGATTTGTTGTTAACATAAGTGATAATCATGAATACCTGACAATATTTACAAGTATTAGCATTATTCGAATAAGATAACTAATGTAATCATGTTAACAATTTATAATCCGATTGGAACCTCCTTTGTGTGTGGTTTCCAGTTGAGTAATAAAAAGAGTTTATACTATACTTGTTTGAAATACCATTAGTGGACCCTCTAACCTTGACAATTATTTTATCCTTATTTAATCCTTATATCAATATCACTTCTCAAAACTCTCTTCAACTCCTTTTTTGTTATGATCTATTTTTTATTTGTAGTTTATATAGTTAACTTATAAGTTGCTTAAGAATTGAGCCTCATAATATTTCTTAATTTTTCTTATATTAGGTTATCCCATTTGTCTGATCCGGGTCACAGGGTTTAGTGGGCGTGTCTGACTTTCTAGTCTATATTTTGTTGTCCTTTTTTAGATTTTCTTTCGATATCATCCTTCTACATTGATTTTTTTAGGAACTAGGTATAAACAAAGTTTGGACTGAACCAGATCTAAATCAAAGTTTTAGGCTTATGTCTTAGCTTTCCATACATATAAACCCGATCTAAATCCAAGTTCTACAGCTCCAGTTATGGTCCAATAACCGAATGGTATTCTAGTTTGGACTGAACCAACATCTCTTTTCTAAGTTTATCCCTCTCTTTGTCTTCTTAATTTCAGTAGTTAAACTCATCAATCAATCCTTTGATTTATGTGATAGGCCTGCATTTAAGATGAACATTTACCATAAATTAAAGGTATCTTATATTATTAGACATGTTATTATAAAACATGCTCTAGTTAAGAAGATATTGATACTTTAAGTGCAAAATTATGATATAAAACCTTGATAAAAATGCACTTTTAAGTACTAATCATGCTCCGATACCAACTATAATAACTTAAGGTTTCTCATTAATTCCCAACACATTGATTAGTCAACTGACATGAAATGGGTGATTTTTTTTTTCTTTTCTTTCATCTCACCTATTGATGCTTTGTACAACCATGTTTATAGATCAAGCATATAAGCACCGCCAGTTATAATAGTGTGACACCCATATGATCACATAATCCAACATCTTACAGTAGAGAGTACATAAACAACACATTCATTTCATTATGTCATCATACATTTTATTTCACATCCTTGTTTCTAGAAAATCATCATTACAAGTCTTTACAAAAGTGCTGATCGACAAATCCATGACTATTACATTTTTTACACAAAATGCATATCACCCTAAACATGTGATTACATAGTTTATATCAAAGCATATGGAACCATGGAATGGAGTTCCTATGTGCCTTGGCTGTGTGATGTCCCAGTTACAGTTCAAATGCATCATAAGAAATAAAAAAGATCTTTAATATTATAAAAATAATGAATAGAAAAATATAATTGCAAGTTTCACTATTAACCTAGGTAAGTAAATTCTTTTCATTAACTTCATATAATACAATCACTATGATTTTGTCAAACTATGTTAATCTTATTTGTACATCCATTTCACTCAATTTAAGTTTTAGAGATCGAAGTTAGATCCCTGGTCTCCCTTGGTCCATAAGCCCAAGTGTCATTACCCAAATGTAATTCCATCATTTGATCTTGATCATCTAATAAATACACCATTAGTCGAGGCTAATTACTCTATTGAACCTCGGTCATCCCTTACGAATATCATTAGTCGAAGCTAGTTACATTATTCAATCTCAGTCATCCATTACGGATACCATTAGTCATAGCTAATTACATTATTCAATCCCGATCATCTATTACGAATACCATTAGCCACAACTAATCACAATATTCAATCCTGGTCATCCATTATGGATACCATTAGCCGAAGCTAATCACATTATTCAATCAACTATTTCATGAGCAATTTCCAGTAATCATAACCAAATAGCAACAATTTTATATAACATTCATTACAAGGATCTAATATAATTACGGAAAAGGGTGGAGACCACTACCTACTCCTCTCGTAGGGTGTCCTCGTCCGATCGAAGGTCCAATCTCAGTCGCACCTCTTGATACACCAATGATCATCAATCAATATATTTGTATTCAACAATCTCATAGACTAATACCACATATATTCCAAGAATGCACAAGCTCACATTCAAGTGTTCCTCATATGATATAATCATATAATGAAAGTCATCATATCCAGACATTCTTTTTAATTCTAAATGTAGGTTACCCACATAAATCCTATGATTTAATTCTAGTGTTCCATGATGGGGTTAGGCCAACTGACATTGGAATCATCAACAAAAACTAAGTCACTTCCAACACAGAAAATCGTCAACTTAAACTATGTTAGTTCTGACACAGAAAATCATCAGCGAAAACTAAGTCACTTTTGACATAGAAAATCATCAGCGAAAACTTACTTCTGATGCTACTTTTTCCTAGGTTACACTTAGGACCTGTGTCAAGTTTTTTCCTTCTGCCGCTTCAACCTAGTTCAAGCATAGACCATAATCAAATCATATTCAAATTTACAAAGTAAAGGTGATAAGGGGGTTTCCCTATTTCATGACGATAGTTTGTATTGAACCATATTATTAGAGATAACTTATTGATCAACATTCCTTTCTATAATAGTTGTAGCCCTGTCACTTCCTTTTTTGACATACTACGATTCTCCTCAATGTTAACATCACTTCTCATTCATCGTAGATGGTAAAATACATCCTAGGCATTCTAGTTTATTCCATACAACCTATAATGCGAACCTTGTGATCACATGGTCACGCAACCCACACGCAAAAACACTAATTCTTGGAAAGCCAAGTAAATCAGGTTTGATAGGAGTGTGACACAAAGATAACTTGTACCTAGGCACCAGCACTATTGGAAACGGAGACCCCCACCCAACAAATATTGATTCGTGAATGAGAAGTATAAGGATGACGCCACGAAGACAGTTGTTCTTCGATAAGTCGTTTTTCAGTTCTTTAGAGAACCATGGAAGATAGATTATCTCACCAACACATACACACACACAGAGTGCGGTAAACAAGAAGTTTTATTAATCTGAATTGTCTGCCCTTACATGTCTAGTTATGCCATTATTTATAGTGACTCCAAACTAAAGTAAACCCTAATAGACCCCTTATGTGGACTTATATGATGCTCATTTACAATTAAACCCAAATAATATAAATAAACCCTAAACCAAGAAGAAAATAATAATAACAATAATAAATCCGAATTTAATATCCTAAATATAATAGGATTAGATTTGTTGTCTTTTAGAAGTTCCATATAAGCTAGAAGAATCAAATATGAAGGTAGAATTAATTCTGAAATCTTCTTTCCTTTTTTTATAGCTAGGATGAATAAGAAATCCTTATAAGAAAAGGATTCTAAAACATTTATGAATCATTGCCACACTTGGAAACTATGTTGCAGCCCATTAAAGATCTTTGTAGAAATAGAAGATTCCTAAAATAAGCTGCCACATCATTTTAGGAAAAGAATCCTAGCCAAATAGAAAGTCCACAAGTCAAAAGGAAGTAAATAACAAAATATAGCCTATGTTGACCCGTGTTTTGATGCCTTCCCAAACTCTGATTGACCTGATATTTTAACCCAAGGTAGGAAAACATGTCAAGAGACTATGTAAAATTTCAGTCTGATCCAATGGTCGGATTGAGAATTATAATTGTTGTCATAAAATTGGATAATTGCATATTTTACATCAAAATCCAAATTTGACCTTTCCTAGGTCGTATCATTCCCTCTCTCTTCAAGATAATTCGTCCTCGAATCACCAATAAGTTGAATGGACAATTCCTTAGCCTCTTTTTGAAGCCTTTGGAGTTCTTTTCTTGCCAACAATCATCGCCAACAACTTTGGATGAAAGTAACAGCCGTTCTATTTCGTATATCATCATTGCAGCGTATTCTACTCTCTTTCTAAAGCTTGTTGGGCATTGACTGATGTCGTTAACACATCAAGTTCTTGCTTCATCTCCCCTAGAATACGGGATAAACTCTTGGATTCTTTTTTTAAAACACTAATCTCTTTATTTCTCTCCATTTGATACCACCTCTCCTTTTGAATCCTCTTTTTTTTTTTTGCCATAACAACTCATCAGAATACATGAAATCCCTTTAGTTTCTAGGCTGCCGAAAACCTTCCTGGTGGCCTATGATCTCATCCTTAAAACCATCATCACCAATATCATCAACATCCTTCTCAAAATCCTTATAATCAGCCCACCTTGGCCTTTCGGCCCCACTGTCATTGTTAGATTTGTGTTGAGCCCCAAACTTTCTCACGTCTTGGGTACATGTTCTAGCCACGTTACCATGTTTTCCCACCTTCGCAAGTCTGTCACACACGTTCCCCATCATAAAATTCATTCTTTCCATCATCTTTGTCATGTCATGCATTTGGATTTTAAGTTCTACATTGGGAGGGGGTGGTGTGTTGTTTTGCACTGACATGACAGTACCTGCAAAAATTGGTTAGTGGTAAAAAAAATCCTCACATCCCTCTTGTTTCGCTCAAACACTCTTAATATCCTCACATGCTCACACCTCTCATCTCACCTTCTTGCGGTTCTTGCAGAACTCAAACCAATACCAAATAGACATGAATGAGAGTAAGGAATACACACCATCCATAATTCATCAAGTTTATCATAAGGTTGTCACACAATGCAAGATTAATCCAACATGTATACATTTTTCCAAGGATTCTCCCACCTATTGGTCCATAGCCGAGCCTAGTGTTGTTAACAACTATTATCACTATTGTTCATAATTGTATCATTCCAACTTATCAAACACATTCTAATAGGAATTATTCATAATGCAAAAGTCTTATTTTCATTCCATATCTTGATTCCCTAAGAGTGTTCATCATGCAAGGTCTCCATCATGGTTTTCCCCTTTTTGGTCGGACATTATTGTCCATTTTCTTTCTAATTTACACATGCAATTCATCATTTTTATCACAAGTATGCTCACAAAAACATGTTATAATCACACATTCAAGCACTTGGTTCATAATCATGCAAGGTCATCAATCACATAAACAAAGTCAAAGCATTAACATAGCATAATCTTTGTTTCAGCTCAAACATATCTCTAAAGGCTTAACAAGATAACAATCTACACATTCCATCACTTCAATTCACTTTCTTTTCATCCTTTCAATTTGGCCGACCCTTATTTAGGGTTTATTCATCCATAATCATCCATGTTCATCAATGTTTTTAGTAAAAATTCTGCACTTGTGTCCTTTCATTACCAATTCTTCTTCAATCTTCTCATTTAGTTGTTTATTTTTTTTAATTAACAAGTGTAAGAACCCTAAATCTTTCATTTTGAGTTTTCTCCCTCTCCCTTGTCCTGAAATCATAAAGCAATAAACAATGAGTGATATAGAAACAACTTTAAAAAAATTTTGGGACGGTTTTGATGATTTTCTTCTTCTTTTCCTCTTAGTTTTTCTCTCCTTCTTCTATTGTTCCAGCCGACCTTCTAGGTTCTTCCTTCTTTTATATTTTCAGTCTCTTTTCCTTTCTCTAACTTTTCATTCACTCAATCATTCAAGAAAGATGGCATGCAAGTTGATTTGGGTGGGTTCTCTTTGCAAGATGGAAGACTGCTGTAGTTAGGGTTGTTGCCTGTTTTGGGGAAAAGAAAAAGTCATCTCTTTTTCCTCCTCTTTCATGTATACCCCTCTTAAATGGGATGGGAGTGTTTGGGTGTTGGTTATCCTTATTCTTATTCCCCTATTTGGTTAACTTAGGGCCAATTTCCCCCTTATAATTCCTGCCTAGAATAGGTCGGCCTATAGTATTTAATTATTTTGGTTTTTATAGCTTGATACTATGTTAATTTTATTCCCTTTTTATTTTAAAAAATAAACTAACTGACAAAAATGATATAGGTATATGTTTTATTTGAAGAAAAAAGTGACCAATAAAGCTAAAGTTGAAGGTTCCATATGTGAAGCATACTTGATTGATGAAATTACCAATTTTGCATCTCATTATTTTGGTGATGACATGCAAACAATTTGGAATCGAGTTCCACGAAATGATGATGGTGGCCTTAAAAGTCAAGATGGATATTTCTCTATTTTTTCCTATCCAGGGAAAAAATTATCCAAAAAATTTTATAGAAGACAGTTGTCACATCTTTGAAATGCAAATTAGCGATAATTATGTGATATTCAATTGTCAAGAATTGAAGTCTTATTTAGAGTAAGTATGAAATATTATTTTGTACTTAATTTATGATAATTTATTATTAACTTTAACATTTTAAAATTTTAGGCAATGTCGTCAAGAGTTAAAGTCACATCAACCACATGCGAGTGATGTTGAAATTGAAAAATTATGCAAAAAGATCTTTCCATCTTGGTTAAAAAATAATGTAAGTATTTTCATTAAATTAATTTATATTTATGTCAATTAGTTACTTTAAAAAAATTATTAATCTCTTTTAAAACAATATTTCTTATGGAGTTAACCATTATGCTAGGTGGAATACCAATCTATGAATTGAAAATCAACTCTTTGGACTTGCTATGGGCCCTTCAACTTCAGTGAAATGTTATAATGGGTATTATGTGAATGGTTTTAAATTTCATACTCAAAGTTATGGTTGTTTTAAAAAGACAATGAATAGTGGAGTTTGTGTGAAAGGAAGTTGCTATGATGATAATAAACGTGATTATTATGGAATGCTTAAAGAAGTTGTTCGGCTAAAATATTTGGGGAGCAAGTGCAAGTTATTTTTGTTTAAATGTAATTGGTATGATACAAAACGAGGGATTAGAGTGCATCGTTCGAATGGTTTGGTTGAAATCAAGCATACATCTCGACTACATGGAAATGAAGATTTTGTGTTAGCACAACAATGTCAACAAGTTTACTATACATATCCACCTGATAATAAATCCTCTGAATGGTGGACGATTATTAAAACAACTGCTAGAAGTCGTTATAATGTTGACATGGGTGAATTTATTGAAGATGAAAACAATGTGAGAACCATCATTAATGTGCAGGGATGAGCTCTTTAAGGAGTTTAAGATAAGAACCATCATTAATTGCCATATTCTTTTCTTTGATATGTTTATAATATTCTTGTAATTTGTTTGTGTTTTGGTTCAAATGAAAATATATTTGCTCTTTCATTGAGACTACTTTATTGATATGTGTTGGGGTATTGATTTTTGAACCTGCATGTGGAATTGAAAATCTTGTCAGGATTCACTTGCTTTATATTCCTTTTCTTTTATCTATGGGGTGTTTAGTTTTTTATGTAGTTTGCAGAATCAATAAGATATGGATTAAGGAGTTGTCATATTCCTCTCCTTTTTTTATTCTAAAGATAACCATAAATATGCTTCTCATCTCCAACACATGTATTGTAGTAGGGACTCATTTGTGTTCTAATTTGTTCTTATTTCTTATTTACTCTTTAATATCATTTAATTTCTTTTGTTATTACATAATCTTGCAAATTTTGAACAAGATAACACAATATGATTAATCATTTCCATATTTTGAAATTTTGTGCACTCTTTTTACTTGGTGTGTGTGTGTGTGTGTGTATATATATATTATTTGGTAGAAAAAATATTTCTTTCCTGAGGAAGATGAGTCGATTGTTCGTAAAATTTGGGAAGATAAGGCTAGGATTGCTTTGAATCAACAATTGACACGAGCTCGCAAGAAAGTCATGTCAAATGGAAACACTACAAATATTATAGATTGCCTTGATAAAGGTCCTGATTGGATAAATAATGATGACTAGAATCAAATGATCAAAGATGTTTGGTCCACCCCTGAATTTCAAAGGAGGTCAGAATCTGCTAGGAGGAATTGATTAACCAAAACAGATGGCAAAATAAGCACTCATTCTAGAGGAACAGTGTCATTTGCATCATATCGAGCTCACATGGTAAGGAATTATTATTTTTTTTACTTAAGATAATGAATTAAATTTTTTATATTTATCCTTTATAATATTTATTAATCTTGAAAGTAAGAGGAAGCTAGTGGAAAAGAACCCCCATGGGATGATGTCTTTTTAGCTTTGCATCAAAGTACTAAGCAGTCTGGTAGCTTCATCGACAACAAGTCTGAAAAAGTGGTTGTATGTATTTTTATTTGATTATTGTTATAACTTAAGTATTATTTAACATTCAAATGAATTTATTAATGCATGTATTTTATTTGTAGGAAAATTATAAAATGGAGATGATTTCAAAGTATGGAACTAATCGGGAAAATCATCCTTCATTTGATGGAACAGCTTGGTGTGTGGCTTCAGGAGAAGTTACAAAGGGTAGGGTATATGGTGCACCTTGTATGCCAAAATCTATAGTTAGTACAAGCTCTTCATCACATTCCTACTCGGTGGAGTCATCATATCCTAGTTCATTGTATCGGGCATTACA
Source organism: Populus deltoides (assembly GCA_015852605.2). Taxonomy (NCBI): domain Eukaryota; kingdom Viridiplantae; phylum Streptophyta; class Magnoliopsida; order Malpighiales; family Salicaceae; genus Populus; species Populus deltoides. The sequence continues at coordinate 15,160,107 of CM027573.2, forward strand.
AAAGGAGATAAAGAATAAAGAAGAGGAGATAAAGAAAAAAGATGGTTTTATTCTTGAAATGAAATGACAGATGGATTCCATGAAAGAATATCTTATAAACAATCTTGGATACCATGGTGGGACATCAAATATTGGCCAAGGTATGTCATCACCTTTGGCCCTATCAATGCCACCACCTATGGCTCCCCAGATAATGACATATATAGGTAACACATCTCAACAAATTTATCAACCTACACTTTGACCACTATATCCTGATTCATCTTGTATCGATCCACAATATCATGGTTCGTCTCCGCAACTAGCACCATGATTGTATCTTTTGTTGTTTTTTTTTATTGTATTTTGACTTATTTGTATTAATGCAAGTTTAACTAAATTTTTATAATATGAATATTATTTTTATTTTATTTTTTTATTAGTGATACATTTTTAATATTAATTTATGTTGGTTATATATATGCTACAACTTTTAAAATATCTATAAATAATTAATTAAACAAATTAAAATTCATTTTGATAAATCAAAATAATTAATTTAATAAAAATAATATATTCAGCAACGGAAAATCCGTTGCTGACAATCAGCAATGGAGTTTTCGTTGCTAAAATAAGCAACGAATTTTCCGTTGCTGATTTGTCAGCATCGGAAAAATCCGTTGTTGTTTCACGAAAACCAAAGAACGGATTTTCCATTGCTGCAGAATCAGCAATGGACAAATCCGTTGCTCAAAAATCAGCAACGATAAATCTGCATCGGATTTTTTTCATTGCTAAATTGTTTTAGCAACGGATTTTAGTATTATCTGCAACGGAGTAATCAATTGCTAATTAATAAATTTTTTAGTAGTGTAAATTTTTTTAAAAATTTGTGTGATATATATATATATATAATTTTGGTAGAATTTATGGAAATAATTTCTTGGAAGAGAATTTATAAAAAGTTATTATAAACGTAGCTTTAGCAAAAGATAATCAAAATTTCACAAGCACAAGCAAATAGCATTACATAAATAACTCCAAAAGTCCAAGAAATTAAAGCACAGCATACATTAAAAAAAAAAAAAAAAAAAAAACTGGTAGAGGCATGTCCTAGAGAGGCACAAGATTACAGTTTACATTCGAAGGCCACTGGCAAATAGAGAACCGAATAGTTTCATTTCATGCTCCTTCAAGACTAAACCAACTTCAACGCCACCACTTTCGTCTTTGCTCTCCATAATAGAAAAGGCATCCAATCTATCTATGGTCGTAACCTCCACATTGCTTGGCTTCCCCCATCCAAAATCTGCCCCATACATCCCAAATCGGTTTGTCCCAGCAGCTCGAACCTGTCGAATATCTGGTTCCCAGTCATTGTATGGTAACCTCTCCTTTGCTCCCTCAAAAACTGATCTATTCTCTAATCCTTTTATCATCTCAGTAAGCCTCTTCGCAACATACGCAACCCCATTCTCTTTCATTAGATCTTCTCCTTCCACAACCACATCAAAGGAGCTAACACAATTACCAATATAATTCTTAGGTAATGGAGGGTTTAAACGGGGTCTACAGTCTACCGTAATCAAGATTTTAATCTTATCATTGCTATTTAAGCCTTTTGCTTCAAGCATGCAAACCAACGTATATGCATATACAAGCACATAAGTCGACAAATATATTGGCTTTGTTTGATTTGTTTCCTCTTTGGATCCAAAATTATCCAGTTGAGACTTTACGGTTTCCCGAAGCTGCTGTATATCTTCACGAGAGAGTTCGAACGTTGTTCTTACCAGGTTTGGTGGAGTTTCTGGAAATGGAAAAGGCTTCAAACTCCTAGTATTGTCATCGGAACCTGGAATTTTTACTCCCAGCCAGAAATTCAAGTACCACATGTCTAGCCCTTCAGGATCCTGAACAACTGTTCGATTGAAAAACGGGGTTAGTTCTTCCGGTAACAAGCTAGGGATTTCCATTTTTTCATCGACTAACTGTCTGCAAATGCGAGCCCATGCATTCATGAAAAAGGATGCGCTCAAGCCATCAAGAACAGCATGGTTAGTGGTGTGGCCGATGCAAAAACCTTTATTTGGAAATAAAGTGATCTGAATAGCAAGTATAGATGCTATAGTATCAGATATTGATACATTTGGCACATAATGATGTGACTCAATAGCATCATGCACTTCACTACAGAGATGGTCAAAGTCTGCACTGGACTCGGCAACTGTAAGTTTAATACCATCATCTGGAGTATTGTACGCAATGACGGGTTTGATGGAATTTGCAGGCCATGTGAGGTTACCGGCAAGAGGACGGAAGTGGGAAAGAGTTAAAGAGAGTGAGTGCTTGACCCTGGGAAGAATTACGGAGTTAAAGAAAGTAGGGGTTAACTCAGTGAGTTTATAGAAAAAGATGCCTTGAACCGGAGGGAATTTGAGGTTGAAGATATCAGAGAAGATTAGAGGCAGATATAGCTCGGTGCTTGACTCGGGAGAGGTAGAAGACGGACTAACGTGGCAGATCTCGAGTACATTTACTGGCTTGGTTGATGCCATGACACTTAACAAAGGAGAGATGGATGTAGAGAGAGAACAGAACAAGTTTGGAAATCGAATACCCTCTCTGAAGAGAACGATTAATTTATAACATAAAGAAACCTTATGAAATAAAGTACCTTTAATTTTTTAAAGAGGAAAATCAATAGATAAAGTTGAAGTTATGTATTTACGATTTTGTAAAGCATTTTATACACAAGAAAGAAGCACTAGAAGTAGAGGAAGAAGAAGATATAACCCTAAAAGGTTGGCATGATGGTGGAGGTTGCTTTCCTTCCTTTACATAGTGGTAAAGTATGTTTTTAAAATTATATTTTGTATGGAAATATATTAAAATAATATTTTTTTAGTTTAAAAAATTTATTTCTAACATTAATATATCAAAATAATTTAAAATTATAAAAAAATATTAATTTAAAATAAAATAAAATTTAAAATCTCATAAAACTAGTTGCACTGCTATCTCCAAACAGATACGGAGTTCAAATCTTGAGATAGAGAGAATTTGTCAAATTCCTCTTGATGCATTTGCAGTATATATACTATCTTTAAAATCGTTTAGAGAGGAAATCTAGTTGTAGTTAACATTCAAATTGGTCCGAAAATATCTTTAATCATTGAGAATAATAAAAAATAATAATTCAACGTCATTTTACACCACTTGTAATAAAAGTTAAGATAATTGAAAACGGTTTATTCATTTTCTATTTTAAAGAAAACAAGTTATTTTATTAAAAAAAATTGTTTTTGTAAAACAATTTTCAAATAAGAAACAAAAAAACAATATTTTGAATATTTTTATGCGACTATTAAAGAAAAATAATATAAAAGATCGAACTAATAAAATAAAATATATATTTTAATCTCTTTGAATATTTATATGCAATTTTTTTGAACAATTGTGTGTATTGGTTTCATATATAATTATTAAGAATTTAAAAATAATATCATAAAAAACTCTAATTTTATTTAAAAAAACACAACATGGATGATTTTTTTTTAATATTATTGTAATTATTTATTTAAATAGGATTTCACTAGTATTTGGAACTTGGAAGAAGTTTTCTAGTTTCAGAAACTAACGACTTTCTGAATTTTTTTTGGAAGAATTAAAGTTCTTTATTCTCCTATACTACATGGCATAGAATTCAAAAATCTTAAAATTAAATACGTCAAAATCATTCAATCTTTGTTAAAATTAAATCTTGTCTCATATATAGACATATTAAGTTAATTGTTTTTTTCTTTTTTCCAATTGACGTTAATTTTATTAATTTTTTTTTTATAATGTAAGTAATATGAGTTTTAAATTTGTAAGATAATTAAGTTCTTTTCATTTAAATTTTCTTATAATTTATTAAATGATAAAAAAAAGATACGTAGAACACATGCACATACTAAGTTAAAGCATATATATTATATGAACAACGCATGATTTCTTGTATTAAAAATGAAAACATTAATATCTTCAGAGAATTGCTTGGTGGTTAAGAAGGTTTGCTACATTACTAAATTTCTTGAGTTCAAATCTTATAATCAATATTCAAGATCATTTATTAAGTTTCAATTCATCATATGAGAAGTACGTACGTCTTTAAAATATTCAAGGAAGAGACTTATTCTCGATTAATATTTAAGCTAGTTCAAAAATACCTCTTATCATCGAATAAAAACATATACTACATGTGAAGAAGAGTGATACAGTCATACATGGTTAGAAATAAGGTTCTTTTGAGATACGGTAAGATATGTGATACTGATTTTTAGTTGGAGTTTAAGGTAGAATGTTGTTAGTTGTTGAATGTTCTTCCCACCAAACAAACAACGTTTGAAAATTTGTCAGAGATTGAGCCTACGTTAATGTAGAAATCCAAAAGCAAAGGTGATGATAAAGATCAGCCGGTTTAAGGTTTGAATTTCAGGTTTTAATTAGGTTACCGGGTCGCCCGAATCAATTTTATTTTTTTAAAATCAAAAATCATTTTAGTAAAAAAAAAGATTAAACGGATTGCAACCGTGTTTTTGATAGGGTTTTATCGGGTTAATCGAGTTGTCAGGTCAGTCAGATCACCCCGAGTTCTTTCTTTTTATATTTTTTTTAAAACCAATCTAATTCCAATTCTAAAAACCGAGTTAGATTTCAAAATTATGGTTAAAATTAGCACTATAAAATTAAAAAATAAAAACAAATGTCGCTCTCCTTGATTGTTACTTGCACGTAGTACAAGACCAGGTTTTGCCATGGTTGAATTATAGGTTTGACCATAAAGTACTATGATTAAGATTGTTATTAAATAAAGAATTGTTCAAAGATATTTAATTAAAATTATTTTCAAAAGTAATGTTGCTAGTAAAATATCTAAAACTAACATGTATTAATTTATTATTTTTTACTTATAGTATTATTATGCATTAGATTATTAATATATCGTAGCAAAAATATTAAGAAATTACTTTTACCGTTGCATCAAACTGTCAACTCTTTACTTCACCTAATTATATGTTTGTTAATTTTCAGAGAACACCGGTTCATAATTTGAAGCTGAAAAATAAGATGGAAAGAAAATGTTTAAACACTTGTTGATCTATGGAAACATTGCATAAATATCAAACTTAAGCTGAAAAAAGAGTTGTTGGCATCAAGAAAACATAAAGATTTGTCTATGAAAACTCTCCAAAGTCTGTAGGGATGATTTGTGTAGATCTAATGGAGTGTTTCTGGCAGGCAAAACTAGATCTAAGAGTTGGTAAAACAATCATAATTTCGGCTGGGTTTGTTTGATTGACATGCAATAACTCTTAAATAAAGAAGATTAAATATAAATATGTATCTTGAAAAGCTGAGAAGGAGAAGTAGATCGAGATATTTTTCAAGAAAGAATTTAGTCTTGGTTTGCATACAAGCTAATCGATCCAAGTATATTCTTACTGTCAAATAAATAAATAAAAACTGCACATATCAAAACCTGCGAAATTAAACTAACATATTACATGTGATTGATGTTTTAGGTGAAACAAACAAATTGTTTAACGAAAACAATAAGCTTTTATTGGTGAATTAAAACAAGAAATGTGAACTAAACTAGCTGAGAATATTTAGAGATTTACTTATAGGTCCCTAAAAGGTGTGGTATGATGGCAAAGGGTTTGAGATCTGCATAGTAGATCTCGAGTTCGAGTCAGGGAATGCATTTTTTGTAAGAGTTTTCGGGTTTTACTTGTTCATCTGGACCCATAAAATATGCTTTCCGGGAGATGAGGTTTCCTCAGATTAAAAAAAAAAAAAAACGATTTACTTGATAGATTAGATAAACAAAACAGGACCTGCTTCAATTTTCGCTCATAGTTCTTCAGAAAGAGAGAACAGGCCCTGGTAGTGGCAGAATCTGTTTAGCTCAATACCTTTTATTTAGGCCTTTATATCCTAGGGCCTAGTCTGTTTTTTAGTTGGGAACATGTCTGGCGGCTGTTGCTTTCTTTTCTTCTTTCGTGAGCGAAGAAAATCAGTACAGAATCCCATGATAAAATTAGTTTCTGGCCACGAGAGTATGGTCGCCAAAGGCTATTGTTGCGACGGAACGAGTAAAAAAACCCATGTGATGCCGCGGGTAATGGCTAAAAAAAGAAGGAAAAAAAATTGGACACAAGCAGATTAATCCTACAAATTTGATGGAATATTAGTGAATAAAGAAAGGAAATATACAATAAAAGAATCAATTGTTATTAGAGAGTCGGTATCATGATAACTCGATAGAAAATCGGGCATTAAAAATCTTGATGAAATCTAAGCTTGAAGCTTGTGTTTGGATGACAATTAAAGAAGGCATGGAGAATTTGCAAAATTATAAGGTCTTAGAAATTCTTTTTCTTGTGTCCCTTCCATGGCTTCACACCTGGATGTCCCTAGATTCAGCAAACATGGCCCTAAGCACTGTCGCTGTTCTCATCTGTTCTTCGCAGTTCTTAATCGTCAAGGGGATTTCAGCAAACGTTTCTAGCAATGATAAGATTTCTCAGGATTCGTAACCTAAATGATATATATTAAATTTTTTCAAGTATTTTTTACGCATTAAAATAATATTATTTTATTTTTAAAAATTATTTTTGGAATGTTGGCATTAAAATAATCTGAAAACACCAAAAAATATTAATTTAAAACAAAAAAATAATTTTTTTCAAAACACTTTTAAAACACAAAAACAAATAAACTTTCATGTTAGTATCAAAATCACTGAATTGTCCAAGTGGTTTTCATCCCTATTATACCGAGATATAATTTTGGTTTTATATTAAGATTTAAATAATTATTTTTTTAATTAGCAACATATAATATATTGCTAAAGCCTGTTGCTAATAATAAAAAAATAATATATATGTAATTCGTTGTAAATTTGTTATTAAATTTAATAATGAAATTATTTATTGTTAAATTCAGATGCTAATAGTCTTTATTTTTAGCAATAAAATAGTATTGCGATAAAAAAAATTATGTTGGTGACATCGTTAGTAAAACTTTTACAAAGAATGGTAATCTTGCACCTACATAAAATAACCATCCATAAAACTCTTAAATATTGTACTGAATCTTCTGCCCTGCCATGTTGTAATATTCAACACCTTATCTTAGTACGTAATAGATAATCAGATTTCCACAACAAGCAGCAAATAAAATTACATTAATAACTCCAAAAGTCTTAGAAATTGAAGCACAGCATAAATATTAGAGGAAAAAAAAGAGTGTATAAGCATGTCTTAGAGAGGTATACACGATTACAGTTCACATTTTAAGGCCACAGGTTTTTTTTTTTTTGATAATCATCGAGAGTATAATGAGAAAAGGCCACAGGTTATTAAGAACAGAAAAACTTATGAAGAAGATATATAATGCAGCTGGGAGAAACCTCTTGTTCTATTGAACAAACTTGGCTATTACATAGCCTAAACTGAAACCAAAGAGTAACATGGTACGACTAGTTCAATGAAACAATCATCCCTTAACAATAGGGATTTATTGACTGTGGTAAGAAACCACGGACAACTGTCTAACATGTAGACTGAGAAATCTTAACTCTGGTAAATAGAGAACCGAATAGTTTCATCTCATGCTCCTTCAACACTAAACCAACTTCAACTCCACCACCTTCATCTTTGCTCTCCATAATAGAAAAGGCACCAGTTCTAGCCATTGTCGTAACCTCCACATTGCTTGGCTTCCCCCATCCAAAATCTGCCCCATACATCCCAAATCGGTTTGTCCCAACAGCTCGAACCGTTTGAGTAAATTTCTCCCAATCAGTGTATGGTATCCTCTCCTTTGCTCCCTCGAGAACTGATCTATTCTCTAATCCTTTTATCATCTCAGTAAGCCTCTTCGCAACATACGCAACCCCATTCTCTTTCATGAGATCTTCTCTTTCCACAACCACATCAAAGGAGCTAACACAATTACCAATATAATTCTTAGGTAATGGAGGGTTTAAACGGGCTCTACAGTCTACCGGAATCACAATCTTAATCTTATCATTGCTATTTAGGCCTTTTGCTTCAAGCATGCAAACCATTGCATATGCATATACAAGCACGTAAATCGACAAATATATTGGCTTTGTTTGATTGGCATCCTCTTTAGATCCAAGCTTATCAAGTTGAGAGCTTATCGTTTTCCGAAGCTTCTGTATGTCTTCACGAGAAAGTTCGAACGTTGTCCTTACCAAGTTTTGTGGTATTTCTGAAAGCGGAAAAGGCTTCAAACTCCCAGGATTGTTATCAGAACCTGGAGATTTCACTCCCAGCCAGAATTTCAAGTACCACATGTCTAACCCTTCTGGATCCTGAACAGCTGTTCGATTTTAAAAAGGGGTTAATTCTTCCGGTAACAAGCTAGGGTTTTCCATATTTTCATCGACTAACTGCTTGCAAATGCGAGCCCATGCATTCATGAGGAAGGATACGCTCAAGCCATCAAGAACAGCATGGTTAGTGATGTGGCCGATGCAAAAACCTTTATTTGGAAATAAAGTGATCTGAATAGCAAGTGTAGATGCTATAGTATCAGATATTGATACATTTGGCACATAAGGAAGTGACTCAATAGCATCATGCACTTCACTACAGAGATGGTCAAAGTCTGCACTGGACTCGGCAACTGTAAGTTTAATACCATCATCTGGAGTATTGTACGTAATGACGGGTTTGATGGAATTTGCAGGCCAGGTGAGGTTACCGGCAAGAGGACGGAAGTGGGAAAGAGTTAAAGAGAGTGAGTGCTTGACCTTGGGAAGAATTACGGAGTTAAAGAAAGTAGGGGTTAACCCGGGGAGTTTATAGAAAAAGATGCCTTGAACTGGAGGGAATTTGAGGTTGAAGATATCAGAGAAGATGAGAGGCAGAGATAGTTCGGTGCTTGACTCGGGTGAGGTAGAGGAAGGACTAACATGGCAGATCTCGAGTACACTTACTGGCTTGGTTGATGCCATGACACTTAACAAAGGAGAGAGGATGTGGAGAGAGAACAGAACAAGTTTGGAAATCGAATACCTTCTCTGAAGAGAATGATTAATTTATAACATAAAGAAATCCTTATGAAATAAGGTAACTTTTATTTTTTAAAGAGGAAAATCAATAGATAAGGTTGAAGTTGTGTATTTACGATTTTGTAAAGCATTAATTTTATACACAGGAATTGCATAATAAATGAAAAAAAAAAACAAAAAGGTTGCTACATAAATAAGAAAATTAGTTCTGGAGCAAGAAGATATCATTAGTGAATTTAGTTGGGTTTTTTTTTTTTTTATTGGAAAGTTAACTATCATACAGATATGGACAATTCATAATTGCTTGAATTAAGAAGAAGAAGAAGATATAACCCTAAAAGGGTGGCATGATGGTGTAAAGCTTGCCTTCTTTTCTTTATTTATTTTAAAAAATTTATTTTTAACATCAATATATCATAATCTAAAATTATAAAAAAATAATTTAAAATAAAAAATTTAAAATCTTATAAAACTTTGATTGCTCCGCTACCTAAAATAGTCATCAAGTTTAAATCTCATGATCATCTCTCAAGAGAATTTGTCAAATTCCTCTTGATGCATCTGGTTAGCTATATATATAATATCTTTAAAATCATTTAGAAAGGAAATCTAGTTCTAGTTAACATTCAAGTTGGTCAAAAATATCTTTAATCATTGAGAATAATAAAAAATAATAATTCAACGTCATTTTACATCACTTGTAATAAAAATTAAGATAATTGAAAACGGTTTATTCTTTTTCTATTTTAAAGAAAAAAGTTTTTTATCCAAAAAAAATGGTTTTTGTAAAACAATTTTCAAATAAGAAACAAGAAATAATAATATTTGGGTTATTTTTATGTAAGTATTACAGAACAATAATATAAAAGATCGACGTAATAAAACAAAATATATATTTTAATCTCTTTGAATATTTATATGCAATTTTTTTGAACAATTATTTATATTGGTTTCATATAATTAAAAATTTAAAAATAATACCATAAAAAGCTCTAATTTTATTTTAAAAAAATGCAATTAGATGATTTTTTTTAATATCATTGTAATTATGTATTTAAATAGGATTTCACTAGTATTTGAAACTTGGAAGAAGTTTTCTAGTGTCAGAAACGACTTTAAATTTCTAGCTTATTTACCTTACTAAGAAAGCGTGATTAGTAAATAGTAAATACATAATGAAAGGTTAATTTGTTTCATTACATAACAACCAAATAAGCTACCGCTAGGCTATGTTTGCTGGTAAAGGAGTGATCACCTTTAATATAAAATAAGTACGCAAAACCTGAAGTATTTAAAATTAAAATTACTCACGTCTAAAAAATAACTAAACATAAAATCATTCACTTTCTAAAATTCTTCCAAATCGTTAATTATTTTGTTTTTTCAATCATTACCAATTTAATTAGTTATATCAATTGTTTACATAGGAAAACAGTAGAAATGTTTTTACAATAAATATATAATTTGAATTTGTTTTGAAGAATTAAAGTTCTATATTCTCTTATACTACATGGCATATAATTCAAAAATCTTAAAATTAAATACATCAAAACCATTCAATCTTCGTTAAAAATCTCGTCTCCTAGACACATTAAGTTAATTGTTTTTTTTCTTTTTTCCAATTGACATTAATTTTATTTTTTTAATTTATAATGTAAGTAATATGATTTTTAAATTTGTAAGATAATTAAGTTCATTTCATTTAAATTTTCTTAGAATCTTGTCATAACCCAATTTTTGACCTATTTTAATTATTATTATTATTTTATTTAATGAAAAATTGATGATGGAAAAAAAATAATAATAATGATAGAAAAATAAGTAAAATGAAATAAATGAAGAATGAATTAAAATTTGGGTTAAGGGCAACATGATTGGAAGTTTTGGGGTTTAATTAAACTTTGAAATTAATCTAATTAAATCCAATTAAGGATTTAATTGGAGAATTGATAAGTTTGAGACTTAATTAAGCTTGAAATTAATTTAATTAATCCAATCAAGGTTTTAATTGGAGAATTGATAAGTTTTAGACTTAATTGGACTTTGGATTTAATTGAATTAATGAAATCAGCGACTTAATTGAAAGCAATACCAAAGTGTGGGTTTAATTGGGGGCAAATTGCAATAGATTAAAGTCCAAGGACTAACTTGTAAAAGTCGCCGAGATGCAGAGATCCAATTACCAATTAACTAGGGGTTTAATCACAAGACTTCCAAAACTTTAAAGACCAAAATGAAAAACGCCATAAACACTCCACTGTTCATCTCCTCCATCCCGATTCAAGAGAAACGGCAGAGAACGTGGGTAATGTTTTTGCCCACGATGTGCCATTAATACGGAAGTGTAAGGGTGTTAGAGGGCTTATAAACAATGAACAGCAAAGAAAAAAAGGGGGGTGGACGTGAGGTAGCCTCTGGTTTCTTCAAAAAGAAACAGAGGAGACGAACGAACAGGGAATTGGAAAAAGCAAGAACCGGAAATCAGTGAGGAAACAAGCAGAGCAAAACAGAGCACAAACACAAAAAAAAATACCCAGGGAGAAGGGGAGAAAGGCAGAAAGGAATCAGAGATCAACCCCGCCATCATCTTCATCCCTGCACAAGAAACATCAACCCAAAACAGAGCCAAGAACAGAAAAAAAAACAGAGAAAGACAGAGCATGTGAGAGCAAGAGAAAAAAAGAAAAAAACAGACCGAGAGAGAAGGGACAGACACAGACAAAAAAAGGAAAAGCAGAGAAGATAACGTGAACAAAAAGAGAACCAGGGAAACGCAGAGGAAAAACAAACGCAGAAGACAGAGAACAAGAGCAAGAAAACAAAAGGAGAGCGACTGGAAACAAGAACAAGGGACAAACAAGCCAATAAACAGGGGACGAACATAAGCAGAGGAAAGCCACCGTGACCAGAACCATTGTTGCTGCTGCCTTCTTTGTATCCAGAGCCAGGTAAGTAAGTTTCTCCTTCACCTTTCACCGTTTTTCATTTTAATTCACTTCTACTGTACACTCTCAATTAATTCCTTTATCTGCTAATGCACGCGTGATTTAGTTCACGCGTGCTTCATGTTGCCCAGCCGGGTCACTGGCTTGGGCCAGTGACTGGGCTGGCCCAGCCCAAAAAAAAATATATATATAAAAAATAGAAAAAAATAGAAAAAATAGAAAAATAGAAAAAATAGAAAAATATGTGTGTGCATAAATAAAAATAATATAAATATACTAGTTTATTCACCCACGCCAGAGTTGGGAATAAAATATTAGTTTAAGTTTATATTATTTTTATTCGTATATTTTTTTTATTTAGCAAAAAAATATACGTGCATGTATGAAAAATAAATTTATTTTTATTTACTGACTTCAGAGTCAAAAATAAAAATACTTATTTAATTATTCTCTTTGTTTTTTTATTTAACTACATAAAAAATAAAAAATATGTGAATGCGTAAATTTAGTTTATTTGTTTATTCACTAGCGTTAGAGTCAGGAATAAAAAAATATTAATCTGAATTTATTTTTGGTGGCTATGAATTTTTACCAACGCCAGAGTTGGAATTATTTGTAGTAGAATTTTTACCAACGCCAGAGTTGGAATTATTCGGGTGGAATTTTTACCAACGCTAGAGTTGGAATTATTCGCGATCGAATATTCACTGGCGCCAGAGTCAGGAATATTATAAACAAATCATCATAGCTTAAGCGAATAAATGTTTAGCAGTTTAAGACAAAACCAGCAATGCGATGCCTTTAGGCGTAACGTTTAAGGGGTGATAATATCTTCCCTTTTACATAACCAGTCCCGTACCATAAAATCTCTGTTGACCAGTTAGGGTTCCTAGTGACCATAATACTAGGTGGCGACTCCTTAAACAAGATATTTTTCCTAAAAGAACAAGATGCCAGAAATCTGTTTTTTTTCCGCAATATACTTAATTTTTTTTTTAAGGTCGCCGCGATGTCGGGTGCGACAAATCTATTAAATAATAATAAAAAATAGATAGGTAAAACATATGCACATACGTTCTAAGTTAAAGCATATATATTATATGAACAACGCATGATTGCTTGAATTAAAAATGAAAACATTAATATCTTCAGAGAATTGCTTGGTGGTTAAGAAGGTTTGCTACATTACTAAATTTCTTGAGTTCAAATCTTATAATCAATATTCAATATTCAAGATCATTTATTAAATTTCTCTTAATACACTTTTTTTTTATTATTATTAATGTGGGTGTCTGGACCAGCTTGCGTGCACCTCAACTAATCCCACGGGCCTTGAAGTTAACGACCATGTAAATCTCCAGTGGCCCTTATCAGGTTTGTGAAATTCGAACTGGTGATTTTTAGAGAAAAAATCTAGAACCTGACCAGTAAGCTACACCTTTTGATCGCATGAGAAGTATGTCTTTAAAATATTCAAGGAAGAGACTTGTTCTCGATTAATGAATAAGCTTGTTTAAAAATTCTTCTTAATTATCATCAAATAAAAACATCGTATACTACATGTAAAGAAAAGTGATAGAGTCATATATAGTAAGAAATAAGGTTCTTTTGGAATATTGTTTATTGCTCATTTCTACGTTGGCATAATTAAATAGCCATCATACATAATAAGATCGATCCTAAAGCATGTAAGATCTGTGATATTGATTTTTAGCTGGAGTTTAATATAGAATGTGGTTAGTTGTTGAATGTTCTTACGAACAAACAAACAACGTTTGAAAGTTTGTTAGAGATTGTGCCTACGTTGTGGATATCCAAAAATAAAGTGATATAAAATTGAAAAATAAAAACAACTGATCACACTCTCCTAAAATTATTATTTTCAGTTGAATTATAAGTATGACCATAGATTACTGTATAAAAAGTCGTTTTTTTTTTCCTGCAAGGATATTCAGGAAGACAAGCCAGCATCATTATAAAGATGTATTTTTTTCTGTATTTATGTGATTTTTGCGGTTATAATTTCACAAAATAGATTTAAAAAAAAATAGTTTTAGTTATATTTAATTGGATTAAAATATATGTTTAGTTAAAATTATGATTAAGATTGTTGTTAAATAAAAATAATTTCAAAGATGCTTTATTAAAATTGTTTAAATATCTAGAAAGAACATATATTAATTTATTATTTTTTACTTATGCATTAAATTATTAATACAATAATAAATACAACAATGCATGCGAAATTAAAAAATTAGTTGTACTGTTACGTCAAACTGTTAACTCTTTCCTTCACCTAGGCTATGTTTGTTTTCCGGAATTCACTTTTCGAGAAACCATTTTCCAAACTTTTCTGTATTTGTTTGCCATTAGAAAAGTTGGTCAACGGAAAACACTTTTCAGTCAAAGAAAAATTTGGCTTGGTTTCCAGAAAAGTGTTTTCCTGGAAAATTTGGGCGGAAAACACTTTCTGGATAAAGAGAATGAAAGTGTAATTGATTCTCTGTTTGTATTATATTGTAATCAAAGAACAATGTTTACACAGATTATATACAAGACGATCCACTATATCAGGAGAGATTCTCGGCTACAATATTGCAGAGAAATATTCAATCAACAGCTCACGCATATCTCCTCTTCTCCTAATATATCTGGGATTCTTTCCTTCAATACTCCCCCTCAAGTTGGAGTGTATGTTGATCACTCCTAACTTGCCGAGCAACATGGAAAACTGGTTTGAACTCAGTGGCTTTGTGAAGATATCTGCTGGTTGATCCTTGGTCCCTGTATGTTCTGGCTGAACTAATCCTCTTTGCACTTTGTCTCGCACCACGTGGCAATCTATTTCTATATGCTTCATTCTTTCATGAAATACAGGATTTGAAGCTATATGGATTGCGGCTTTGTTGTCGCAGAACAATTTGACAGGTCGCTCATGTCTAACATTCAGATCTTTCAAGATGTATTGTAGCCACGTTATTTCACAGCACGTAGTGGCCATGGAGCGATACTCAGCTTCAGCACTTGAACGTGATACGGTGGTCTGCTTTTTCGTCTTCCATGAGATGGGCGCATTTCCAAGGAAAATGCAGTAACCAATCGTGGATCTTCTAGTGTCCTTACAGCGAGCCCAGTCTGCATCACAATATGCCTTTAATTCCAATGGCCCTTTGGATGGTAAGAGGATCCCCTGACCCGGTGCGTGCTTGATGTACCTCAATACCTTGTGTGCTGCTTCTAAGTGGGGTTGCCTAGGTTTATCCATGAACTGGCTAAGTATATGGACTACGTATGCAAGGTCTAGCCGTATGATGGTTAGGTATATAAGACGTCCAACCAATCTTCGATATTGAGAGGGATCTTCTAATAATTCTCCATCTCCTTGTGTAAGCGTCACATTTTGTTCAGCTGGAAAACGTGAAGGCTTAGCACCAAGGAAACCCGTATCTTCCAAGATTTCCAATGCATATTTTCTTTGACACAAAGAAATCCCATGCTTGGATCTTGCTACCTCTATCCCAAGAAAATATTTCAATTGTCCCATATCTTTTAGCTTAAACTGGCTGGACAGAAAGCTTTTAGTCTTGGTGATGTCGTCTAAGTTGTTCCCTGCCAGAATAACATCATCAACATATATTAACAAGGCTGTGAAGATCCCTTGATGGTTTCGGACGAATAAGGAGTAGTCAGACCATGATTGCTTGAAACCAACTGATTTGAGTGCTGAGGAGAGTTTAAGGAACCATTGTCGTGAAGCTTGTTTCAAGCCATATAAGGATTTGTGTAGTTTGCAAACCCGAGTCTCCCCCTTTCATCCGAACCCAGGAGGGAGCCGCATGTAAACATCTTCATATAAATCACCATTAAGGAATGCATTATTGACATCCAATTGGTGAAGATGCCAATTTTGCATGGCTGCAAGGCTCAGTAGGACACGAACAGTGGTGAGCTTAGCAACTGGTGCAAAGGTTTCCCGATAATCAATCCCTTCAATCTGACTGAAGCCCTTGGCCACCAACCTGGCTTTGTAACGATCAATTGTGCCGTCGGGATGATACTTTATTTTATAAACCCATTTACAGCCAATGGGGCGTTTGTGAGCTGGAAGGGGGACCAAACTCCAAGTCTTATTGGCATGGAGAGCTTGGATTTCTTGCTGCATGGCTTCCCGCCATTGGGGATCCTGGACTGCCTGAGAAAATGAGAGAGGTTCTCGAGAAAGAGTCATATTGGCAGTAAATGTTCTTTAAGGAGAGGAAAGATTATCATAAGAGAGAAAATTGGAAATACTGTGAGCCTGACCTGGAGAAATGACCACTTCCGAGGAATTAGATTGGTCGGGGCGTGAGGGGAGGGCTGCATCAATGTGAAAGCCTTGCAATGCAGTAGGCAGTCTCGTGGCGCGAGAAGATCTGCGTGGAGGGGGTATAGGTGGTGGTAAGGCTGATGAAGGAGCAGGGGATGTTTCAAGTGTGGTATGATCGGGAGGAGTTATGATAGGACAATTGTCCGTGGATGGAATGGGATTTAGAAGTGGGGATTGTGTGGGGAAATCTGAGGGTGAAATGGTAGAAGGAACAGCGGAAGAGTGGGAGGTGGGATTTTGTAGTGTAGGAATATAGGTATGTGTGGGGGGTGAAAGAGAAATGACTGGAATGGGAAGCAATGAAGAAGGCAAAGGAGTCTGACTTGTTTTGAACGGAAACACATGTTCAAAAAATGTTACATCTCTAGAGACAGTAGTGTGTTGGGTTGTTAGATTGTAAACCTTATAACCTTTTTGGCCATGAGGGTAGCCAATGAAAACACATTCATGAGCTCTAGGATCAAATTTGCTTGGACGAGTGGGGTGTGTGGACACAAAACATTGACATCCAAAAACCTTGAGATGAGAAAAGTTAGGCTTGGCGTTGAATAGACATTCGAAAGGTGTTTTTCCCTTAAGTACTGGAGTTGGAGTTCTATTGATCAAGTAGGCTGCAGTGAGTATGGAGTCCCCCCAAAAATGTTTCGGAAGATTGGCTTGAAAAAGTAAGGCTCTAGCAACGTTTAACAAATGTCTATGTTTACGCCTTTCCTACACCGTTTTGTTGAGGTGTATTGAGCGAACTGGTTTGGTGAATAATGCCTTTAGACGAATAGAAGTCTGAAATTTTGAATCCTGGGCCATTATCACTCCTGATGATTTTAACATTTTTGCTAAATTGATTTGCAACCAAGTGAATGAAATGGATAAGAAAAGTTTGTGCCTCAGATTTATGTTTCAACAAATATATCCATGTGCTTCGTGAATGGTCATCAACAAGAGTTAAAAAATATTTGGCTCCAGAGGAAGATGGGACATGATATCCACCCCAAATGTCAATATGGATTAAATCAAAACAAGCTGCACTACGTGTAGTGCTCAATGGAAAGGGTTGCCTAGTCAGTTTGGCTAAAGGGCAAATAGAACAAGAACTGGGAATACATGATTTATTGAAGAAAAATGGAAATAATGAAGATGTTTTAGTTGAGGGATGACCAAGTCTTTGATGCCACAAATTGTCTGAGATGGTGGAAACTGCATTGCATGTTGCTTTCCGTGACAGGTTGAGGCAATAAAGGCCCTCCTTCTCAGTGCCCGTCCCAATCATCTTCCCCGATCGTAGGTCCTGTATGAAGCAAACTTGTCTGAGAAAAATAGTGATATAGAATGAATCGTATGCCAGCTTGCTCACAGATATTAGGTTGAGGTAGAAAATTGGGACGCAAAGCACATTATGAAGTACAAAATGGGAAGAGAATACTACTGTGCCAATATGGGTGACTGGTGTGCAATTTCCATTGGGAAGTTTGACCCAACGATTTTTAACTGGTGTAAGTGAGGTAAGGAGAGTTGAACTATAAACAATATGGTCACTTGCACCACTGTCCAGTATCCAACAGATTTCCATATTTCTTTGGGAAAATTGGAATGATTTACCTGAGAGTTCCTCATAGTTTGGGATGTTACCAACTAGGTTGGCTGATGCAGACCTTATTAAGAGTTGGCTGAGAAGTTGTTGGCATTCTTCTCGTGAGAAAGGAAATTCTGGCAAAGCCCCCTTGTTGTGACTTTATGGAGCCACATGTTTGACCTTCGATCTTCCTTGACTACCTTCAGCAGTGTTCCTTCTCCTTCGGCAATACTCATAAGTATGACCTTTTCCGTTGCAATAGGTGCATTTCAGATGTGCTCTGCAATTTTTCGTATTGTGATTGTTCATGTTGCATTTGTCACAATACTTACCCTCTCCATTTACTGGTGTAAAGTCACGAGTCACCTTCTTGATTGAGAAAGCAGATGCCTCTGCTGGTGTTGCCAATTTCCCAGTGGAAGTCTCTGCTTGCTTCTCATGGCGCAAAACCATGGCATAGGCTTTGTTCATATTTGGAAGAGGATCCATGTTTATGATGTTGCTTCTAGTTTGGGCATAACTTTCATTGAGACCCATTAGGAATTTCATGGTCTTTTGTGTCTCCAGAAAAGTCTTCATTGTGGTGGCTGCTTCACAGGTGCAAAGCGGGAAGGAATTAAGTGCATCCTTCTCATCCCACAAACATTTGAGTTTTGTGAAAAACATCGTGACTGAATTGGTGCCCGTGTCACAGTCATGAATGGCATTTTCTATATGAAATAGAGAGACTGTGTTAGTCTGGGAAAATCTCTCCTTCAATTCTAGCCATATACTTCTTGCATCTTTGCAAAGAATAACACTGCCTGAGATCTCTTTTGACATGGATCCAAGCAATCATGTTTTCACAAGGATATCACATCGGTCCCATTGATCCTGCTCATGGGAGTCACTCGTTGGTCTCCTGAGAGTTCCATCTATGAAACCCCTTTTGTTTTTGATAGTGAGTGCCATGCTCATCGACTGCACCCATGTTGTGTAATTGTCTTCCATCAATATTTGTGAAACAAGGACAGCCCCTGGTTGATCTGCATGATGGAGGAAAAGCGGATGATTGGATTTCTCCCATGTTTTTTAGGTCTTGGAAGTTGTTGAGCCCCTGTTTTGTTCGAGGAGCCTTTGATCTCCGTCACCTGCCATGAGGAATTTCTGGGTTCTTAGAACCACTGCTCTGATACCATAAAGAGAATGAAAGTGTAATTGATTCTCTGTTTGTATTATATTGTAATCAAAGAACAATGTTTACACAGATTATATACAAGACGATCCACTATATCAGGAGAGATTCTCGGCTACAATATTGCAGAGAAATATTCAATCAACAGCTCACGCATATCTCCTCATCTCCTAATATATCTCGTGCATATCTGGAATCATAATTATCTGGGATTCTTTCCTTCAATACTGGAAGTTGTGAAAAATTTAGAAATGTCATATTATTTGTTGATTATATCAAATTTGATCCTCAAACTTTTGGTTGCTATATATATTTTGTTTTGAATATTTATTTTTCAATTTCATCTCTTAAAATTTAATTTTTATATTAACTTTGGTCCTCATTTTTATAATTGTAATTTGCTTTTCCCTTATCATTTTTTTATTGAAATTTTTTATGTATGAAATTTGGTCCTCATTCTTTTGATTGTTACTTATTTTATTTGAAATAATTTATGAAATGTTAATTATTATTATTTTAATTTCTTCATCTTTTAGTTTTTTTATTTTTTAGATTTGATCTCTATTATTTTGATTATTATTTATTTTATTTGAGATAATTTATGAAATTATATTTTTTTTCAATTTCATTCTCATTCAACTTTTTAATTTGTAAGATTTATTCCTCATTATTTTAATAAACTTGAGAAAAATAAAACATTAATAAGTTATTTTCCAGCTCATTTTCTATGACATAACCAAACACTGGAAAGTGTTTTCCAACTTATTTTTCATTACACTACCAAACATCAGAAAATAATTTACTTTTCCGGAATTCACTTTTCAGAAAAAAACTATTTTCCTGCAAACAAACGGGCCTAATATATGTTTGTTTTCAGAGAAGAGTACAAGTCCATAATTTGAGGCTGAAAAATAAGATGGAAAGAAAATGTTTAAACACTTGTTGATTTATGGAAACATTGCATAATCAAACTTAAGCTGAAAAAAGAGTTGTTGGCATCAAGAAAACATAAAGATTTGTCTATGAAAACTCTCCAAAGTCCGTAGGGATGATTTGTGTAGATCTAATGGTGTTGGTTGTAGGCAAAACTAGACTTTTATGAATCGAAAGCACGCAGAGGTTAAAATGGTAAGGTAATTTCAAGGCTTTCTAATGGAGATTGGAGACAGTAGACACTATCAAAGCCCATCCTTTGACATGACAAGAGCTGGTAAAACAACCATAATTATTTCTGCTGGGTTTCTTTGCTTGACATGGAGTCACTGTTAAGGTCTCCTAGAAGAACAAATTCTCTACATAAGCTTTATGGCCTCACTATCATTTGGGATCTGTGGGGAAGAAGAAAAGAAAAGAGAGAAAGTTGAAGAGAATTGTTTTAATTTTATTATGGCAATTTGTTTTAAATCTGAGAGAAGGAAGGAAAGAAAGAAAATTGAGGAGAATTATTTTAATTGTTTATGTGGAATAAATTGATTACATGACATAATTAATTTACAGGCGAGTCTATAATTCATATATAGGATACTACATATACAATATTTAAGGTACTTTGATTTTGTATTTTTTAAAAAAATAAAAAATTTTATTTTTTTATTTTAAATTAATATTTTTTGATATTTTTAGATTTTTATATGTTAATATTAAAAATAATTTTTAAAAATTTAAAAATTATTTTAATATTTTCCTAAATAAAAAATACTTATTTAAAATTAAAAAAAATATCATTCTCAATCACCCCCATGCTTTTTGTCACCAATCCGTCGCAATCATTATTAAGAGACATTCTCTGGACAACAACCAGAGTGTACTATTCATCAACTTTATTAAGTTATAAAAACTAGATGTATAGATAGCAAGCGTCTTTGTCGTGTATAGATTCACAGAAAATATAAATTATTATGCTTATAGAAGTTGAAAGTTAGCTATGTATAGATCATGCTATATCAAGCGTCGACAATTATATCATATCCACATAAAATTTAAAATTTATTAAATAATAATTATAAATAAAAATAATACATGGTTGCATATAATACATAAAATTTATTGCACAATAATTATAACAAAAAAACAATATAATATATGACTGCACATAACAAACTAAGTTTATTAAATAATAATTAAAAAAAACAAAAAAACAATACAAGGTTGCACTTATTAGCAATTCTATAAACAAATTAATATTCAAAAAAATTTTAATCTATATAAAATTAAAAAAAACTACAAATGAATCATACCCACCTCTCAAAAAACTAAACACACTTAATATTATTTACAAATAAGCATAATCTAATTAAAACATGAACCAAAAATTTATTTGAAAAAATATATATAAATAATGCATTATTTTTTAAAAAATTAAAAAATATATATATAAAAATAACCAGCCCAGGTGCTTGTAGGCCTGGGAAGCTAGGCACTTAGATCTGCAAGCATGCCTAACCCACATTACATTGAACTTGACAGCCCATCAAGTCCAATAACTTTGAACACAGTTGGCGTCAAGTCCAGGTATCTTAGGCTTGATAATATGTCAGACCCACGTTACTTGGATGTGGCAAACATGGCAGTCCCAAACACCTTGGGTCTGGCAATCATGCAAGACTCAAACGCCTTGGGTCTGGCAACCATGCAAGACCTTCTTGTTGTTTTTGTAATGGGCAGCACAATTTTCTAGGAGGAGAGAGGGAGGGAGGGAAAAACCCATGGCGGGAGCTCCTCCTTGGGCTGCCTCGGCACACGCGCATTGCTATTATGCCTGGGGTACCAAGGCACATTGAACGCCCCCCGTAAGGAGACGCCTAGTTCTATTTTGGGGCGGCACACGCTACCCAAATGGTGTTGGCGCGTGCTCAACACGCGTCATCCGTTTCTGAATATAAATAATAATTTATATACATATAAACACTCAATTACTTCTGACCCCACATGATATTTACAATAAAACTATATGAAAACGACGAAAACACCTCTACATGCAACCTTATTTTTGTTGAAACCCAAGGGTAATTTTGTATTTGAACTATTTTAATTAAAGAAAAAGATGAAGAAGCTCCTCAACACATGCATATTCCCCCCTCAGAGGCATGGTTGTATCTTAACTGTTGTTTTTTTTTAAAAAAAAAAAAGAGACAAAAGAAGCCCCTAACCTAAAAGTTAAAATTTTGTGCCCTAAATGGCAAATCAATATCTATATTGTAGCCTAAAAAACCTAAACGGATCATTTTGTCCTCAATCATTCTTTCAATGTCAAATGTATCTCATGAAAAAGATAATCTTACCCTCAACTGTATGCTTAGAAGGTTTCTTTAACAATAACAATTCTATCATTACACTGTTAGAATCCATGGTAATTTGTGTCTAGGCAAACAGTGAAAAATGAACAATAAGCTCTTTTAGTTTGTGTTATTATTAGCTATTTTTCTAGTGTTTCGCGGCCAGTTTTTTTTCAACAAAAAATATAAACATATAGGTTTTTTATATAAAAAAATATTAAATATAAATTAAAAAATATTATCTATGCATCTAATTAAATAAATTGAAAATTATTTGTGTCAATAAATAAAGAAGAATCATTAACGATAACTAAATATGTATTTTAAAAAGTTGAGAAGGAGAAGTAGATCCATATATTTGATCTTGCAACATAAGTAATTTACCCAATTGTATTCAATGGCTCTATTTATTGAAGTTATTTTTTATTTAATCAAATTATAGTAGAAAAAAAAAACACACACATAACATTGTTGCATTTATTAGAAATATTATCCAAATATAAATATTTTTTTATTTTTTAAAATAAAGTTCAATTATATAAAACATAAAAAAATATAGATGAATTACAATAATCTCTTCAAAAATTAAATACATAAAAAATAATTTAAAAGAGCACTATTTAAAAAGACTAAATAAAAAAAATCAAAGATGGGATAATAATTTAAATATAAATTAAAAAAATTATTTAAAAAAACATGATTTTTTAAAAAAAATTACAAGTTACAAGAAAAAAAGTTAGGTGTCATTTGATCCTATTTTTTTTTAAATGCAATTGGGGTGGAAGACCGCCCTAATAATTTTTGAAACAAAATTTTAGATGATGCGTCATTAGATTTCTCCAAATTCTAACTATTATAGTGACTGGAAAATCAGGATCCATGGTATTTTGATTTAGAAATCCATTTTAAATATATTTTTTTTACCTAAAACAACTACAAAAATATCCCTAAACACCTTGATAAACAAAACAATAGACTTAAACAATCTAAAAAACCACACAAAAACTCGAAATCAACCTGAAATAAATTTTTTCCCAAACTTTGATCTATTTTTTTAGGCATTACTAAGGTAAAACAAAACATCTAAGTGAAATTCTCCATATTAAATGAAGCTCATTGACATCATGATCGATCTTTTAGCTGCTCAAATCAATATTAATGTTGATTTTCTCTCTTCATTGTAGAAATCTAGCAATCTCTCTCCCCTCTAAAAATAATAAAATAAAGTTTTATACTAAAATTGAATTGTTAAAACATTTAGGGACCAAATAGATATGATTTAGAAAGTTTAAGGACTAAATTGAACTTTGCACGAGAATTGTGAACCCACCATCTATTTTTAGTTTCTTTTCCACTTTAGTCCTTCTTTCTATCTTGTCCTTGTCCGATAAATTTGAATCAATTGTCCTTTAATTTAACTAAAAAAAATACAATCGTGAAAAAATAAAGTTTGATAACCAAAATTTTTTTAAAAACAATTAATCCATAATAGAAATTGAGATGGTGAACATTGTTTATATATATAGTAAAATCCTCACAACTTTAGTGTTTTTTATAATTTTGATATATTTTTCACTAAAAAAATACATTTATTAGCCTTACAAAACACACACTTAAAGATTTTCATGGAAGACCTGTGGTATGTTATTTAGGAGAAAAATATGAGTAATCAGCTTGTTTTTTTTTAATTGTTTTCTTATATAGTTAGACTATTATACAGCAAAAGCTATTACAGTATGAATTATGTCCCTAATTAGTGTGACTTATTTTTTAAGCTTACTTCTCCATTAAGTTTACTTTTGTCTATAAATAAAAAAAAAATACTTTCACCATAAAAAACAAAAAAAATAAAACAAAACAAAAAAAACACTCCCATTGAAATTCTTTTGACATGACCCAAAACATGTACTTTAAAACCTTAACCATGTTGTATGATTTAAGATTTTGTTTGTTCAAATAATCTAGCTATATTTTTTAAAAATTTTATTTTTTAGTTTTAAACTAATTTTTTTTTATTTTTTTTATTATTTTGATATGCTGGTGTCAAAAATAAATTTTAAAAAATATTATTTTGATATATTATCAAACAAAAAGCACAATCAACCTTTACCACACGTAACGTGGTTTCTTTTAAAATTATAATATTTTTTTATATATATCTTTTTTTTCATACTTTGATATGATTGTTGTCATAATCCAATTTTAGATTCCTAAAATTATTTTATGAAAAATACATTTTTTTTAAATCCAAAATAAATTAAAAATTAAAGAATTAAAAATATTTTCAAGACCGGAAAAGATAAGTATTTGAGCTGCAACAAATCCAGATACTAGAAGAATAACTAAATTAAAATATTTTGATAAGATATACCAGAAAAAAAATAAAATTTAATATTAAAATATTTTAGATAGCTTCTGGAGTTTGCTCTCTTCCTTGACAAGAAAATGTATTAATGTTGACAAGGTAACATATTACATGTGATTGATGTTTTAGGTGAAACAAACAAATTATTTAATGAAAACAATAAGCTTTTATTGGTGAATTAAAACAAGAAATGTGAACTAAACTAGCTGAGAAATATTTAGAGATTTACTTGATAGATTAGATTATTGAATCCATTTTCCAATGCTTTCATATGAAGTCTAAATGGTAAACCTATGATTCTATCTGGTTAATCTGGTTAATATGTATACAGTAGTATTGAAATCCTTTAATTTTTTTATTTTATTTTTTATTTTTATTTGATAACTTTGATATTCCAGTCAGTTTGTTTATACGTATTTTGATTAATTTTTTAAAATTTTAAAGTTAATGATAAAGTAAGTCTCTATTCATCCTAAATTTAATGATGACAGTTGAAGTAGTAACGTCTATAAACAAATCTAAAATACGATGAAATGAACTACACCCACTCCTCGTAGTATAGCTTATGCATTTCAGTAAGTGTTATCTCTCCAACCTCCTACCATGCGAGAAGAAAAAGACTATTCAAATGAAAGGATAAAACAGGCCCTGCTTCAATTTTCGCTCTTAGTTCTTCAGAGAGAGAGAACAGGCCCTGGTAGTGGTAGAATCTGTTTAGCTCAAAACCTTGTATATGGGCCATTATATCCTAGGGCCTAATCTGTTTTTGAGTTGGGGACATGGGCTTAATCATGTCTGCCGGCTGTTGCATTCTTTTCTTCTTTCGTGAGTGAAGAAAATCATTGAAGAATCCCATGATAAAATCAGTTTCTGGCCACGAGATTTTGGTCGCCAAAGGCTATTGCGAGTAAAAAAAACCCAATGTGATGCCGCGGGTAATGGCTAAGAAAGAAAAGGAAAAAACTTGGACACAAGCAGATTAATCCTACAGATTTGATGGAATATTAGTGAAATAAAGGAAGGAAATATACAATAAATTAAAGAATCAACATGAGAAAATTGTTAAGATTGTTTTTTTTCACAATATTTCTCAGGATTCGTAACCTAAATGATATATGTTTGATGAAAATTCTCATTTCCATTCCGCGGAGCAATATTTTAGACTGCTTTTACTTCGTGTGTTGAGTATCAAAACCACTGAATTTGTTGTCTTATTACAACCAAGTGGTTTTCATCCATATAATTATACCGAGACACAATATAGACTCTCCATTTTGAATACGAAGGCTATAATTGTTCTTTTGTGATTTATGTATTCTTGTATGCTGAAATTAAAATCATTTGTGTACGTAGAGGGTTATGATCCCTTTAATTTATTTTTTTTATTTCTATCTAAATATTGTAAAAAAAAGTATCATATTTATGTTAAACAAAGTTTCTAGAGAAAAAAATAAAATTGAAAATGAAGCAAAACATTAACAAGAGGGAATCGCCAATTCATCCAACCAAGGGTTCAAACTTCGATATCGAACAGTACAAGAGAGAGAGAGAGAGAGAGAGAGAGAGAGAGAGAGAGAGTAAAGAGGAATGATATTAATCGATATTTATATATCACAAGATAATTTATTGATCAGATACATTTCCTAGTACAACAGCTTGACCATCTTCATATCTATCTCCACTGATAATTTATTTTAGATGATATATATATGCTACCATTGACATCATTATTTCATAGAACATGGTAATAATTATATATGGAACAACATCACTCAATATCTTCATAGTTCACACACTCCTATAAATGCATAATTACCCATGCAAATAATTCATTATGAAGCATATTATATATAGATATAGTTGCTAATTTGATTTAGCAAGAATATATAATTATAATTAGCAACTAGGGTAGGGAACACCACAGGCACTAGCAACCTTTCTAGCACCAGGAGAGGACACAAACTGCTTGAGGGCTGGATCCTTGAGATATCCACAAAGACAAGGCTTCTGCTCCTTCAATTTGCTGCAGCAGGTAGTTGATGGCGGTGAAGAGGACGAGATTGCTGGTAGGCATGGGCTCAACTGCCCTGGGTTGCAGGTCACCGCTTGTGACACTTTTGCTTCAGCTAATAACATTACCACCACCACCATAGTTACGAGGAGAGACGCCTGCTTCATCTTCAATAATTTTGTTATTGCTATTTTTTCTTTTCTTTTCTTTCAGTGTCAAAGAAATGATGCATCAGGGCAGGAGTCTGTCCAAGAATTTATAGAAGGGAGATGGTGATCGGAGCTCGTGGGGTCTATGCGTCGAGTATGCGTGGCCAGAATTTCGGGTCCTATCCTTCCAAGAAAAGTCGTACGGAGGGGTGGAATTATGATTTCTTGGGGGGGGGGGGGCCAAATAAAAAGACAACTGATGGGATGAGTTTCAAAATGAATAAACTTGGAAAGATCAAAGAAAAAAATATATATGATTTTTTGGGTGAGGATGCTTAATTGAATTGAAAATTTCCAAAAAAAAAAAAATAATTTTCAACCTGGACCGGTTTGGAAGATTCATGACCTAATGCATGATTTTGATCATGTTTCTAATTGAACTTAACAACATATTTATTTAATAAAATTTGATTGACTTGTTCAGGTTTTTAATCATTCAACCAAACTCGATTTAAATTAGATGGGTTGAAATAAAAAAAATTATATTATTATTATTTTAATAAAAGTATTTGACGGCAATGTCTCATGAATTGAAATTATAATCTAATGATTTAGATAATTTTTTTAGTTTCTCAAATCAATCTAACAATTATATAATTTGTTATCTATATCTAATTTATTCTTTTCAATCGGTATTTATATTACTAGATATTTCAGACATAAACCTCGGCATCTTAGCAATCATACATATTTTTTATTATTTAGAATAACATTTTTTTTTAATAAAAACGATAAAAGTAACTATATTGATATCCATATAGTATATCATTGATAATGAATACAAGCACCATTAAAATCCTCCAATTAAAACACCTTTATATGCTAGATAGAGAAGGAAAATACACATCAGGCTAGATGTATTGAAACCAGCACATCAAAGCACTTGTAACTAGAAAGCAGCAATCACCATGGAAGTTGCTTGCTTCTTTTTTTCCTTTTCTTACATGATACAATAATTGAATCAATTTCTCTGCACTGAGATTGAGTTTAGCTTCTAACAAAAGACGACATCCACGTCAGAATTAAGATTTTTTGTATAGAGGCCACGATCATAGTAAAAGGCGATTAATTAAGGTATGGGAGATTATAGCATGCATGACTAGGATTAGACGAGACCGAGACATCATCAACAAGGAGTGATACAGTCTTGTTGATTTTTCGTATTTATTAGAGGTAAAAAACAACCACTCCGACCAGTTCTTGGGTATAATACATGAATATGAAATTGTCTATCATGTACATGTGTATGACTATTCGAACTTTTGTCCTTGTGTTGATTATTGTCGCATTCCTCACTAAATCAAGACCCGAATTCTGGCACATTTTGCGGATTCCAAGTTCTCAGTCTTCTCTTTCTTTCTTTCTTTCTTTCCAATCCACGAATATATAGTTAGACCGACTGACAAATTGTCCCTTGGAAAATTAGGCAGTGCAGTTTTCTAATGTTGTTCATGCATCAGGACTAGAAGTCAAGAGACTCAATAAAATATAGTGTTGTGTTATTAAACTGAGCCGATCGAATCTAGGATTCTGCTCGGGTTGGATTTAATAAAAAAATAATAATTTGGTCAAACTCGAACAATTTAGTGATAAAACTCGGAAAATTTAATAGATTAATTCACATTAATCCAGTTAACAAACTTGTAGTCTTTTGCTGAGGATATAGTTTGAATTGAATATAGAACTCGTTTGACCAGTAAGACTTGATATATTCAATTTAATCATTCAAGTCATATATATATATTTATAATAATATGTTAATTTATCATCCATAATTTAACAAAGAATTGTGAATATACATTTATGATTTAAAAAAAAATTCAATTTTGAAACTCGAAATTAAATCTGCACAACCATACCCTAATTTTTAGAAGGGTTTTCATCAAACATTTTTAAAAACAACTATTACTATACTTTAAACACCTCATATTATAATGATGGTTAACTTGATTATCACCATCTTCAATTATCATATATTTTCTACCCCACCCACCAACAAGCCTCAACACTGACTACTATATATCTTCAGATAATCTCACTGGAAGTAGCTTTGTGCTCTCAGCATTAAGGTGGCTTAATTAATTATAAATCACCACAATACTAGATCAATTAGGATTAACCAAATTAATTTCTTTTTTATTCAAACTAAAACCTGGTTGAAATCTTGTTTTAGATCATAAATATTTCAAATCAATCCATTACATTGAGTTGTGTCAAGCTTTAGTTGGATTTTGATTGAAAAATGGTAGGTCATTTAGCTATAGAGTCGGTTCAAATCAATTGTTTTCATTGAAACGATGTTATTTAATTTATTTTTTTTTAAATAATATTAGCCTAGTTATATTTGGATCAGTTTTGGCTATATCAACTATATTTCTATAAATCCATCTAGATAAATTGATCTTGACTAAGTCAATATTTTTCTATTCAAATTAAAAACCGATTAAAATGTAATTTTAAATCATAGATTTTTCGCCGCGTCAAATTTAATAACCAACCAGGTAAATAATAACACGGATCACGAATGATAGAACTTTATCGGGGTTTTTATTTTTAGATTATTTCAGAGGTGGGACTATGGTGGTCGTTCTCAGTTGGAGACAAGTATTTATTAGCTTTTAGTGATTTAGCTTAACAAGAGTCAAGATGGCCGAGTTGGTCTAAGGCGCCAGTTTCAGGTACTGGTCCGAAAGGGCATGGGTTCGAATCCCATTCTTGACATACCCTTTTTTATTACTCTCTCGAGTATTTATACTACACGATTACTCATCTCTCAGGTTTCAATTCAAGATTGATTTTTATTTTTATTTTTATTTTTATTATTTTAAGAATTAAAAAATGAATTTAAAGATTAAAAGAAAAAAGAAATTATATCTTCAACTATGGAAATCCCTTGCCGTTTAGCTTGAGACAATGTGTTCTACACTGCAGGATATAATCTTTTTCCCCGTGAACTAAAGTGGAAAAGCAGAATCATCAAATACATGAACCTTCCTAGTTATTACACGATTTCCTTTTCTTTTGACAACCAATATTAGACATTTCCTTCTTTTTTTTTATCAAACTGTTAGTGAAATAGATAATAATAACAATAATAAAGCTCTGTCATATTATTATTTTTAGATTAATATAGGTGTTTGAATCAGCTTGCACGCACTTCGATTAATCTAACATACCTTGAAGTTAACAACTATGTAAACTTTCAGTGATCTTAAAATTTGTGAGACTCGAACTGGTAATCTCTACAAAGCAAATTCAAAATCTAATTAATTAAGTTATATCCTTTAAAATTAACTCCGTCAGATATTGATACTATATTAGATGTTGATAGTACACAAAATTTATCATACATTGACAAAAAAAGAAAAAATGAAGATTAATTTTGTGGAGAGTCAGCGTCAGGTAGATGAAGGGTGGTGACCGATGGGTGATTTTCGAAGCCAAGAGCCCTTTATGTTGGGGAAATGTTGAAATGTCACCTTCATTTGTTATTTATTTGACCTCCATTTACGTCGGGGAAAGAGACATATTTGTCTATTATAATTTGCCTTTTGACATAAAAAAAAAAAGGGGTTATAATATCTTTTTAACATGACACATGTTTTTAACGTATTATATGGGGTTATATTTGTTTTTTTAAATGCACACTGCAATTACAAATTTAGTTTTGGAATAAATAATTCTAAAGCTTTTGACTAATAAGTGTTTCTGTCTTTTTATTTTTTTAGAATAATATAATTACTTTAATATTTTTAAAGACAAAAACAATACAGCTTTTTTATAAAGATTTTTTTTTGTAATTTTATATTGGTTTTGTTGTAGATTTAGAAGTTGTTTGGAAATATTATTGTAATATTCACATGTTAAATATAATTTTAAAAAACCAGCATATAAATGGCCCCGTGTCGTTCAAGCGGCGAGTGTGGAGCAATCCGGCCAAAAAATATCATTTTCCAGTGTGGCGTTTGATAGATCGAGACTCCCTGAACACGATGGTGTGGTGCATATACCTCACGTGCTGCTGGTTTGGTGCCAAATACCATTGTGTTTTCTTTTTTTCTTCTCCTCTCTCTCATCCTCGTATTTTGTGTCAGCTCCTGTAAAATTTTAGAACAGCCCTTGCAATTGTTTTTTTCTTCACTTCTGATCCTTATGCTTATGATCATTATGTTTTTAATAAGCTATAAAATTATAAATGATTTTTAATTTCACCTCTATTAGTTTTTAATCTATGAATAATCTTTCAAATTACAAATATTTTTTGATTTTACCCCCTCCCATTTTTAAATATATGAATAATCAATCAAATTACAAATCTTTTTTAATTTCACCCCCTATGATTTTTTTAATCTTTCAAATTTAGTCTTTATTTTTTTAATTACTACTTGTTTTGTTTGATATCATTTTTCAAATGTTTTTTTTTTCAAATTTCATCCTCCTTTGGGTTTTTTCTATCAAATTTCATTCTTATTCTTTTTCTTGCAATTCTTTTTTGCTTTTGCAAGTTTTTTTTTATTGATATTTTTTAACCAACTTCATCCTTCAAAATCATGTTGGTTGAGAATTGAGTTTTTTTATTAAACTCAGATCCAAGATTCTACGGGTTGCGAGTTTTAGAGATTATATCAGGTTTAGAAGGTTTGCATCGTGTTTGCTTGTTTTTTTTTTTGTTTGCTTAAACTATTTTATTTTCATTTTCATCGTTCAACATTTATTCAATTAGAGATTATGTCCCATTCTTTTTATTCATTTGCTTTATGTAGAATTTTTTGCTAGTCTTGAAAATAATTTTGGTTATCTCGGGTCTTTTTATTTGTCTTTCTTGGTTGGTTTTCTTTCTAATTCCTTAAGTTGATTTTTCATTCCCAATTCTATTCTTTAATATTTTTTAAACATTTTATAAATTTATAATTGTTTTTCAATTTCACCACCCTTTAATTTTTTAATCTTTCAAATTTAGTCCAATTTTTTTTATTTGAGGCTCCATTATTTTTATTTATTTGCTTTCTGTACGATTTTTCACTGATTTTGAAAATAACTTGGTTTTTCTCAAGTCTTTTTATTTGTTGTTCTTGGTTGGATTTACTTTGTCTAATCAATATTAAATTGGTTCGGAATTGAACTTATTGATTCAGTCTGAGTCTAGGATTTAATGGGTTGCAAGTTTAAGACCTTAGCTTAGGTTTAGAAGGTTCGCCCGAATTTGCTTGGTTTATTTTTCTTTCCATTTTTTAAAATGATGTTTTTTTTTCAATTCATCATTCAGCATTTATATAATTAGTGATTAGATTCTGTTTTTTCTTTATCCACCTTTTATGTGATTTTATATGAGTTTTCAAAATGACCCAAGTTGTCTTGGGTATTTTTATTTGTTGTTTTTTGGTTGGATTTACTTTGACAAGTTTTCTAAATTGATATTTTTTATGCTTTGTCCTTTAGCATTAGGTTGTTTTGAAATTTAGTTGTGTGGTGTTTTCTAATTTGCTTTTTATTCGGTTGTTTCATTCGCATAATCTGGATCACAGGGTTTAGTTTGCTTGGGTTTTTTTTTAATTTAATTGACCCTCTTTTCAATTTGATCTTTCGATGTTGGATTTGTTTGAAATACAACTTTAAATTTATTTTATTTTATTTTTTTTATTTGCTTATCATTATCTCATGACCTAACTTGCATTTTTGACATGCTCGGTCAAG
Source organism: Populus deltoides (assembly GCA_015852605.2). NCBI lineage: Eukaryota > Viridiplantae > Streptophyta > Magnoliopsida > Malpighiales > Salicaceae > Populus > Populus deltoides. Next base: position 15,192,786 of record CM027573.2, read on the forward strand.
TTGATCCAAGATGTTTTTTTCTTGGTAGGGTCTACACTCTGAGTTGCATTTTTTAAAAACTTTTAGAAACATGCTTATATCTCTCGAGCATCTTTTTCTTTTACTAATAAAAAAGGTATTATGGCCCGTGAAAAAGTAAATTTTTTAATATTTATATTTCATTCTAGCAAATAGGTGCTTAAATAAGAAGGGAGTTTTGATTGTTATAAAAATAAAGGGTTGAAAAATGACCATATGACAAAAAAAAAAAACCTCCAAATTATAGGTTTGATACATGTTATGGCAATTTTTCTAGTAAAAATATTTTCTTAACAAACAAAATACAATTTTTTTCTTTTCAATTTCAAGACAATTTTCTTTTTTGTTTTTTGTTAATGGTAGAGCATCTTTAAGGTTGCTTGTACATGTATAGATTGAGTCTCTCAATTGGGTTTTTGGTCATCCACGTCAAGGTTAATGCATTTTGAGAAAAAAAAATTCTACTTTTTTGAATTCAAACTTAAAATGGTAATTGATGGATTATTGCATTTCATACTAAAATTTTCCTTTTAAGGCCTATGACTAAAAGGTCTACGAGAAAAAAGACCTAACATAAAGGTTCAATAAAAATCAAAACTCGTGAAAAGAGGCTATGGTAAGATGTCAGATCCAATCCCCTTAGGTTTGACTACATGTATGTGGGTCTAGCAAGATGTCAAACTCAACGTTCTTGTTTCTAGGATCACTTTGGATCTAAGTACCCAACATGGAAATCTAGGATCATTATCTCCCTACACCTTAGCCGTGTAAAAAAAAGCATCTTAGAGTTGTCCGTATGTCAATCAATATTAATGTTGATTATAAAGGTTAATCCCATCGATATTAATATTATATGCAGAATGACGTGTGGTCACGTTCTATAGGCACGAGGTACTCCCATCAACATTAATATCATGTAAGGAGACATTTACATCAACATTAATGTTGAAGCAAGGGTCTCCCTCTCCACTTGGATGTGAAGAAAGAAAAGACATACTACCCCTTGAATAAGAGGAAGAAAGTTCAAGATACAAATGTTATAAATATTCTCTAAACAATCCACATAAAAGGTTCACATTCTTCACTTTCTTGTAACATGTTCTTAGCACTTATCATCTATAAACTAAGAATAAACATTCTTACTTTTAGAATTTAATACTTATTTACTACAATTTTTTTATTAAAAATCATTGATTTAATCATTAGAGGGTTCTTAAATCCCATAAAAAAAATGTTTTACAGGAATTCAGACCTTTGTCACCAACCTTCCATTATCCAAAAACTTAAAAACTTAAGTTCCTAACATTATAGATTCTAAAGAGTCATCAATAACATACACACCAAATAAGTTCAGCATCTAAACCAATACCTCAAGAATCAAGTTGCAATAAATTGTAACCTCGAGGGGTATTTTAGCTCAACTGATTAGACCCTAGATTTGGTTCTAGAGATTGCCAGTTCAAGTGTTTTAGAAACTTATATAGTTGTTAATTTCAGGGTCTTGAAAAATTAATTAAGTTGTGTTTAAGTTGGCCAGACACCCGCAATTAAAAAAATATATATTGCAACAAATTGTTCCACGACTAAGGGGCTTGAAACAAAGGAATTTGTAGTCATGCGCTTGAGTTTTTTTGCTCTAAATTGTTAAACAGAAGGGCTTAAAAAAAGGACCAAGGAGAAAACCAAGGAATGCATTTGGTTTGTAGTATTGCATCGGCCCAGAGACGCTTAGATTAAAACTATCTAATTTGAATGTTGCATAAAAAATAGAAGTAGCATTTTCTTGTCTTAAACGTAGTGTTATTAAACCATGTTTAGCCTAACAGATCAACTCCATACCTACTCCAGGTATGGTTTTAAAAAAATTATTTGAAAATTGATCATGTATAATCTAATAAAAAAAATCCAAGTTGATAAGGTATTATCTGATTAAAAATTTGTTGATTTTTTTTTTAAAAAAATCAAATTAATTAATTTGTCCAATCACCCAAATTATGTCTAAGCGCCTCTCCCGTTGATCCTCAGGAAGTCTGACGACAGAAAAAGGCTATTAATATTTGTAATAAATTAGTTCATTGCCCATAAAGTAATTGCTTATTCTTATCTAAATAAAACGAAAACCTAATTATTGAAAACAAATCATCATTATGATTTATATGAAGGACAGGAAGGAAAAGAATGGCAAAGTGATCACCAATAACTGAACAAACTATCTTGAGAAAATATTTGGACACCTTCAAATACTTTAATTAACGTAAAATGGGGGGATTTTTTAATTTTATTTCTTTCTTTCACCACACAATCATCTTCTTCAATCAAAATGCTAACCCTCTTGCTTAATTTTTGGGGAAGTCTTAGAATACTAGCATTGGCAGAAGGCTCTCTCTTTATTATAATGTAATACTCTTAATAAGAAAAGAACATTTTATTTTCTAATAGAGTTCATGACTGGCCAAAAACAAGAACGCCTGTCAAAGATGACATTTTTCCAAGGAAGGGTACATTTCAATTTATTCACTAGGCATGTAACATAGCAAGAAGTAGAAATATTGGTGACTAAAAAATAATATGGATTATTTTCTTCCTTTCTGCAGCTACTGGTTGTAGTAACATTCACACTTCAATAGCAATCTATCCTTCATTCTGTTTCTCACCTATACAACGTAAATTCCTTGAAAAGAAGAAAAAAATTCTATGTTGAAAAGGTCACCCAACTCAAAACCTCGTGTATTGGGGAATAAAATCGAAGACCTAGTGCGGGAGATGGAAAACAAGGAAACCCGCAACACATCATCCCATGGGTTCACGTAATTTATTGGCTAGGGTTTGTTTCATCTAGGCCCTTTGTTTTACCTCTAAGCATTTCCGAGAAATTACCTCTCATTATACGCCTGAATCTTGTGTCTTCTGCTTGAAGGGGCGGCACAGCCTTCGGAGAGTCAGGCTGTGGTGATACAGGCTCCGAAGCTTCTTTCTTCCCTAACAGCCCACTGTCTCCAAAGAAACTACTGACTGATGATGCTAGCCCAAGATGAGCACCCATCGCTTTACTAAGAGCATCTAAAGCTCCACCAGATCTTTCCTTCATTATTATCTCTAGGGCTTCTTTGTGAGCTGGATCTAATGCATCCGGGTCTTTTAACAGGTTTTGTATTGCAGGAAGGAGAAATTCCCTTACACTATTTGCAGAAAGATCTGGAACAAACAAATGAGATTAAACATTTAACACTGACGCATAAAAAAAAAAGATTTGGGAAGCAAACTTGTTTAATGTGCAAGAAGCATTCCAGAAGAGAAAGATAATTTATACACATCAGATATAGATGCATCCAAATCATACTGAGTCTACAAAAGGCCCATCCATTAACTAGCTGAGGGTAGCAAAAACCAGTAAAATAATCAGACTGTGTAATGAGTGCTTCTGAAAACACTAATGGTATTTTAGTCAAAGATTAATAGAAGTCATTTGTATGGACTTCGGGCGGAGAAAAAAATAGTGGACACTAAAGGTGAATAGACAAACCTGTAGCATCCAGGGCACGGATTGATTCACAGAATGCATTAGCTCTCTCACGGCGACGCATCACATCACTTACAGAAGCTGGCAAGGCTGTAAACTGAAATATCTTGGAAAGGAGATGTTTGGAATGTCAAAGAAACAACTGGCATAAGTTAACAACATGTTCATTTAACGTTGGGAGCTAAAAGATGCTGGTAAATTGGTGAAAACACAATAAATAATCTCAGCTTGCTGAATAAATATATTTAAACTTAAATTTTTATCTTCTGGTGAAGGTTGAGGATATAATCTCTAAGTTTGTCTGTTGTATGTGGTACTGCCACCAATAAAGCACGGACCACAGCAATAGTAGCTTCATGGGATCCATCTTCAAGAAACGCATCCATTTGGACGCGTATCTTGTCAACAATCTGAAAGATGGCAAATAGTTAACTTACAAAACTTTCTCCTTCAAGATTACTAAAATCACTTCCTGGAAAAGAAAAAAAAAACACACACACACACACACACACATACCATGTCATTTTTGAAATGCTGTGCAACAGCTCCAAATGCTTCTATGCTGGCATACTTAACATTCAGGTTTGGGTCAGAGCCAAGAGTGATCAGCGCGGGCAAAACGTGAGTGGAAGCAACTTTCGCATCAATATATGGCATCTATTAAATGAATGGGAAAAAAATGTTTAAAACTAGGCTTGGGGTAGCAGGAAATGATGATTACAGAGGAACATGCAACTTACAATGGCTTTCAAAAGGTTGGCAGCATTGATTTTCATATCTATGTTGGAGCTGACAACCATTTCCCATAAAATGTTGAAAATGATGCTGTGGTGCTTCTCAAATGTGCTGCATCATGAAGAAACTCGTATTTATCACTCAAAATTGAAACTGAAGGTAGTGATACAGTATTACACATAGCGGTCTACAAAGTACAAACCAAAGAAACCGAACAGCATCAATAATCTCAGCAGTGTGCTTTGTTGACTGACTCTCTTTCAGGGTGCCATCAACTAGCAGCCCTCTCAAGTAGTTTGCTAACTGTTCATGCTGGCTGGGGGCACCTAAAACACCAGCCAAAAGCAGTGGCAATACGCACATAGTAGCAAGTCTCTCAGCAACAGCAGTTCTTGGCCTCAAACCTGCAATAAAGCAGAAATTAATAAAATACAATAATGTGAAGGGAATTCACTGAAATTTATTATCACACCTTTTATTCTTGGATGGTTGACAGAAGGGAAAAATGACAAATCAGCATTATCTCCAACTGATACCAAGAATATGGGCAGCATTATGTGTACCAGATAAGAATCCCCAAAGTATTCACTTACAGCCAGCAAAAACTGCAAACCATTTTAGTTAGAAACAACAGGAAGCACTATACTTAACATCCAAGCACCAAAAAGAAGTCAAGATGACTTAATGAATTAATTCCAAGCAGGAAAAAGCTACCTTTGTAGTTCTAATTCTTAAACTATCTTCTTTCTGAGGTAACATGCAGGTGAGCTGTATCAGATCAGGAAAGCAATCGACATGCATCCAATCAAATGCTGGCCATTCAGCATGTTCCCTAGTATGATAGTAAAATATCTTCAAAGTGATTATGACCATAACTAGGCTCAGTATTATTAGAAGCTACCAATACCAGTAAATAAACCAAAAAAAATTATTAAAATTAAATGAAAAGAAAGAATAAAAGAAGGAAGAAGAAGACCAGAGCTTACCTTGCATACGTTTCAAGCAAGGAGGTAGAGAACATCATGTCCTTTGACTCTGGGGCTGAAGATAAGGGGCAAGTCTCAACTGCTTTCTGGTGCACAGAGGAAAGCAATTCCACCAGCATTCTTAATAAAACATCAATATTCCAGCGCTCACGTTCCCCTAAAACATGTAGATGTGATTCCATAGAGCCTTCAACCCCCGAGAGAGGAGGACAATGCTGAAAATAGCAGAGAGAAAAATTGAGAAATGTACCAAAAACAACAGAAGAACATCAAGAAGAAAATAACTGCTAGAAACAACCAAACCTGAGCAGAGCTCAAGATGTGGGAGAGCAGAACTCTTAAAATGTGTTCTAGTCTGTTTCCCCACTTTATAACTGCAGGAAGCAGTTCTTTCAATGCAGTATCCACCACCACTCCAGAGGGATCACATACCAATTGGAACATCAACTCCTCAACCTATCAACAAACAATATGAGATACTGAAAAAACTAAATGTTTCAATTTGTTTTACTTCAATATTTTCATTTTCTTCTCAGACATCATATTGTGGCGAGGAAAAGGCTCCATTGCCTAGACCATGTGCCATCAGCCTGTTCTAGAGCTTACATTTTAGCCAATTCGGTCAAATCAGAATTCTTCTCCATGATTGCCCCGAAGCTTATTTAGTGAGGCTGACCTTGAAATATTTGTCCACATTTGGGAATAGTGGAAGTAGCAAAGCCAAATTATGAGCAGCAGCTTCTCGTACAACAGTTGCAGAATCTTCTATCAGCTGTTGCACAATGGACAAAATTAGAGAATCACGAATCTCAGGGCGGACGAATTCTGCAAGCTCTCCACAAGATTGAGCCACAAGCAACCTACGCTCCTCATACATATGGTTTATCTGCAATCCATGTAAAATTGATCCTTAGAAAGGGGGGACAGAAATGAAATGAAAGATGAAAAGACATTTATGGCAAAATTGGAAATTCCCTGCAAAACAACACTGAACTCACTTGTTCCCAACACTGGGGAAGCAATTCCGTTTCTGTTCTCATCTCCCCTACATTCTTAGCAAGACTAACGCATGCCTGAAACAAACCTCAAAAGGCTCAGCATCATCTTCAAATTAGATATACATGTTGCTACAAAAGCTTAAAACTTCAACTTCAAGGAATTCGGTATGATAAAATTATGACCCTACATCCATTATAATTCGTCTCTGCTGCTCATCTGGACGTTTTATCAAATTAAACAGTGTGTGGGTCAAGGAGTCTCGTGTGCCACTATCTGGATGACACTCAATTGCACACATCATTAGGGGAAGAAGCTCCTGAGCAAATAAAACCAAGACAGTATATGAAAAAAAACTTCTCCACAGAGCTCAGAGTCAGATGAAGAACAAATGAGTCTAAAGTGTACCTCTCGGTGATTGATCAAAACATAAGGAACAATCTTGGGCAAAGCATCAGCAAGGATCTCAATCGTTCGTAAGCCCTGCAAAGTAAATATATATTTCAGATATAGCATATAAATAAATTACTTCTAAAGAAAGCATGGAAAAGAAAACCAGGGAAATTATTTTTTGGGTGGTGAGGGAGGTTAGTTTATCTAAGAAATTATGATATTAAAATGGAAACCCCATTAGGATTCAGGAGAATTCATAGGCCGGAAGGTCTACATCTTATGCAAGAGGTGCCACCCAATTTAAAGTGAAAGAGAAAATCAACACATGGGAGAGAGTATAATGTCCCGATAGGAAGAAGATGAACTTGCCATATTCTCAGAAGCAGCTTTATCACCCAAGTTGTCCGATTCTAGATGTAGCCTACCATCTTCTGATGGTGCTTCACCATTTTGTTTGGTGACTAATACACTGTTATCAACAAGGGCATTTTCATCTGAACAACTGTTCAATAAATCTTCCAAAACTTCCTCAGGTTTATTGGTTTCATTGATAGACAGTGGTAGAACATCTCCATTGCCCAAAACTCCTGCCACATCAACTGGGTGGGAGACTATAGTTTTATCTTCATCTATTTCAACCACTTTCTCTTCAGCCTGACAAGTCTCTTTCTCAGAAGTGGAGTTATCTATGGATTCGGAAGCATCTGCTCCCTTTGCCTTCAATCCTGCTATTTCCATCTGCAATGACTTTATTTCTTCCTTGTACTTTTCCAAGGACTGGGATTGAACAACATCGACATCACTAGCTATCACGTTCATTCCAGAACGGGATCCTTCAATGTGCATTTTTAATGAAGTGATTTCAGATCTGCAATCATTGATTTCCTTTCTTTGGCGCTCCCATGATTGCTTCAACTCTTGTATCTGAAAAAAGAGAGGGAGAGAGAAAGTTAAAACACACACACACACACACACACACACACCCACACATGACAAAAATGTTTTCCTTGCATGAAAATTACTTGGCTCTCCCTGTCCTTGAGATCCTTTTGCATGGCTTCTAAGGATTTAGTTAATCCACTAATTTGATTATCGGACAAATCTTTAGCTATCAGCAACTTCTCCTTTTCGTTATTCAGCCTTTCATTTGTTTTTAGTAATGACTCATTTTCTCGAAGCATAGCAATTTTCTCCTGCAACAAAAACAAAAATGTCATTATTGTGCAGTTCAGAACATAAAATCATACTTCCCAATAAGCATCAGAGCAAATTTGTTCCATAAGTTTTGTCCAAGATGTCTAATCTGAGATCTTCACATGAAAAAAGTATGCATACAGAGAGAAGAATAATATAACTTGTGTTTAAGTTTCAATAAAAGCAACAAAAATAAGGATACAAGCCTACAGCAGATCAGAATGCTAGTGGGTCTTAGACTATAGAGAATCGTATGCATACTGAGTTTATGGGTCTAGAAATGACTTTCAGGAATGGTTCTTTTTACTACTTTAGCCATTTTTGCAGGCAGTGACTAAGCATCAGAAAAACCAAAGGAGTAGAGCATGATTCACACATTCAGGTCAGTAATCTTGTGAACTTATAGAGCTCTAAAGTAGAAATGATAATTTTTTTCATATTTTATTTCAGGTGGTCTTCCAGTAGCATTTCACATGATAAGAAAATGCATTACAAAAAGCAAAGCATTGGAAAAAAAAAAGTTATCATTTCATCAAGCCTAATGAAGCATCATCATTAAGGTAGCCATTAGCTTCATACATAGACATTTGCCAAAGATATCTTCAAGCATATGTAAACAATAAGTAGCTTATCCAACATGTACAAGAAGAAATACCTCGGCAGCCTCTGAAGTGGACGAAAGGTATTGATAATAATAATGGCGCAAGGCATCTGGGACACATGCAGGTGTATTCTGCCAAACATCTAAATTCTGATCTGTAACCTGAGGTGGAAAAAGTTATCTGACTATGATAATATTTCAAAATAGTTGTACACAAGCGCCCACAAACAAGGGACACACATCTACCTGATTGCAGGTTGTATATTAGCTAAGAGCTACAAGCATTTCTATGCATGGAAAAAAAAATTAAGGTATTGTTTTTCTGATGCAGCCTTCAACAGCAATGAACAGACGAAATGATATTACCCTGTCCAATATGAATTTTACGCCAGGTTCCTTTTTGTCCTTTTGAACTAACTTTCACATGCCAAACTTCAAGAATTTCCCAACACTGGACTACAATATATGAAATCAATGCAAAGAGCAAGCAAAAAGTGACGAGGTAGATTGATCAAGCAGGCTAATCCAAATAACAGTCAGTATGCCAGATGTTTGTTTTCAAAGCTACCTTAATACCTAAGCCTACATCATCGTATTCATTCTTAGTTTGCCAAATGCACTAAGGTACTTATCAAAATAAACTTTACATGTCTCAAGACTTTTTTTTTAATCCTTATAAGTTTGCATTATGTTTCACCCCCATGGATCAGCAGGACAGTAAATGATTGCTGCTGCAACAATAAATTCAATTCAAGGCTTTTATAATGATTTGTGCACTTCGATCAGCAGAATAGCCTACAAATTCTAATGCAGTCCCCTACAATCAATTGTTTCTGTCTAATGATGAATCAAATAGAACATAGCATAAAACGATCATAAAATAATTTAGAAGGAAAAAGGTTGTATACAGCAACAGAAAAGACTAAACACTGCATTAAATGTCTTACATAATACATACTTCTTCATAAAATGTCATAGCAGCAAGCCGGTACCCTGCTAAAAGTAAATATTCCTTTACAGCACAGTTAAGATCTCTACGCTCATTATCTTTCAAAGGGCCCAAGTCAGAGAGGGAAGCATTCTTCTTTTTTCGCACAACATCTGGTCCCGGATTAACAGAAAAATTTGACTTCGACTCTGGAAATTCATCCAAGATGAAATATTTATAAAATGACAAAAGAAGTGGCTAAGCAATGAACATTGTTTATGCATGGTAAGTCCCGTAATGCAGCAATATTTACAGTTACATAAGTGATTCCAGACAGGACAACAATTTTACATAATAAATGAAAGCCAAAAGGAAGAAGAGGATGGCCAATTAATCAAAAGACAGTGCGATAACACAACATATACGAAAATGCCTAGTACAAAAAAAAGTGAGAGATTAATATCGAGCAGATGGAAGAGTTTACCACTCAATTCAGCCAGTGACAAATCTGATTTCTTCTGTAATTCAGTCTTCAACTTAGAAATATCCTCTTGTGCTAAACGAAGCTCGTAAGCAGTAAGTGCTAATTTTTCTTCCATAGCTTCTTTCTCTTCTAACAAACTCTGAGGATCTGCAACTGCTTTTCAACAACAAAGGGGGCAGAAAAGAACATTGCTTACATTCTGTATTCAATATACCAGCAATAAAAATGCAGTAACTCATTGCTGAATAACTCAATCCTAATACTATCTAAATGCATTCTACACATTTCCCTAATTATCGAGAAAATAGCGCAATAATCATTCATTTCTTTACACTGCCATATACTAAACATGACCTAATTAATATTTTCATTCAAATCCAAATCGAAAAAAAAATCAACAAAAATTTATCAAAAACAGTAACTAACAAGATAAAAGAAGAGTGAGAGAAAACCTCGAAGAGAGTTGAAGCGAGAGATCTGATCAGGAGGGAAGTGAGAAGGGTCAGAGAAGAATTCTTTGAGACGAATAGCGTGATCGTCTCTTCCATCATCTAGTAATTCTTGTAACAATTCAAATGCTGTTAATATGTATTTCTCTTCTAACAAGAAATTCACCACACAATTGCACAGCGACGATCTCTCCACTTCCATTTCTTTTCTTTTCGATTTAATTTAATTTAATTTAATTTAATTTTTAATTTCTGTTTTTTGTTATAAAAGATTGAGACGACTCCATTTGATCGAGATCTGTTACGAGAGGGGAGGGACTTCTTGTTTTTGGGAGAGATAGAGAGGGAAGGGAAGGGGTGATACAGTGCTTCGCGGGTGGTTTGGAGGTTCGGGTTTTGAGGTGTTGATTTTGATGTCTTGGGAGTTGGGAGATTGAGAGGATGGTTTGGATCTGTTTGGGCTGGCCTGTGTGTGTGCTGTGCATGAAAGTTGAGTCACCTACTGGAAAGTCAACGGTGAAGTCTTCTTCTGTGATTCGTTATGCTGATGACACCCAATGGGGGTGCAACTAAAAATAAAACAGAAGGCACTGTCCACTGTCTGTTAATGAAATATAATAGTAGGATTTTTTTTTTTCTTGGGAAAAATATAGTGAACTTAATTCTTTTTTTTCAATTCTAAAGTTGCTTTTGGATTCGCTTACAACTTTATTGAGGTTAAATTCTTTTTCGAACGATCTTAGAGTCACACTTTTTATATTAATCAGTGCGATGTGCATTGAAATAGTATTTTTAATTAGTACATCACCTCTTTGAAATTAACAGAAGAAATTATTTATTAAAGTTATTTATGGATTGATGTACAGTAAAATCTATTAATAAATTGTAATTTCATAAATAAATTTTGATTTTTATTGTGTCTATTGCAATCTATTTGTGTTATTTTATGTTATTACCTGATTTTTTTTTTATTAATTTTTTTATCAAATCTTAAATGTATTATTTATCTTGTTATTGGTGTTTGGTGTGATAAGTGGTATTGATCATGATTAAAGCAGTGCACGATTGATAAATTTTAATTAATATAAAATAAATGGACGATGGATTGGAGGTTGAGATGAGAAGTATGACATTGGTTTGGTTTAACTAAATTTATTTAGAAAGATCAATTCTCCAAACTTTATAATGTAAAGAAAATATACTTTTTAATATTAGAAATATATCTTACATATAAATTTATAATTTTTATTAAAAAAATAAATAAATTAGTTTTTTTAGTGTTTTTAAAATTTAAGCCAAATACTCATGATTTTAAAAAACTTATTATTATGCATACAATGTGCGTCTTCTGTATAAATTTATCATCCCAAATATCAAATATAAAAGGGTAAAAAAATGGTATGAAAAACTTAAAATTAATTGTAAATTAATCTTTCAAAAATCTGAAAAATTATTAAAATTAGAGTAAGACCATATTTGTCAATAATTTGTTTTAATCAAACTATTTTAATTAAGATATCAACTAAAACAAAATATTTATTCATCATTCACCAACTGAATAATCCAAAAATACCAATAATCCATTTAAATCTTGTTAGTTTCTTGAACTTCATTCAAATCGCATACTAATTCAAACCAATTAACACAAACCCAAGTATAATCCATGAATCAATATTCAATGTTCAAATCAACATAAACTCAAGCACAATCCATTAACCAACATTTAATGTTTAATTAGCAATCTTTACCTTAAAAATAAACTCACAATCCAACATAAATTATCAAATCATCTTAAATAAAAAACACATATCAATCCAAATCAATAATGTCCAAACAATCCAAAAATTATACACAATACTGACCATTTTGCCCAAAATTTCACAACATTTTAACAATTTGTCAAAAAGTGATTTGAGGTTATAGGTCGACCTTTCAAGGTTATTTGTGTGTCTGAATCTACTGGAATCAAGCTGAAGGGGCTGTTGGAACAATAACAGCGCATGTACCCACACGTCACCACCATTATTGACTCGTGGTTTCACGCGTTGCTGCTGCTGGAGACGAGTGGGTTGGTGGATCCAAAGCTTTTTTGTGTCCTCTTCACTTTTAGATTGATAACGAGGCAAACAAACATTTGAATAAAAAGATATTTTTAGTTGAAGGTTCAATTCTCTCTCACTTCTTCTTACTCTCTATCTCTATTGGTTTTCACCGCCACCAATTACTACAAGGAGGGAGGCAAGCATGATGGTTTGGAGACTGATTGACAACAGCCAACGATCTTTTTTAATAAGATGTTGGTGGTTTTGTTGTTGATAAGAAAAACAACATTGATAAAGGTTTGAACTTTGGAATTTCTTCTCCTAACTACAATTTATGCTACTTTTTTGTCATCATTTCTACTATCATAGAGGGATTGTGATTGCTGAAGGTTATAAATAACATTGGATGGTTTGTTAAGGTGGTGTACGATGTAGGAGGTGATCTTTGGTGTGTAAAGGTAGTGATGAGGCTATGATTTTCTACTATGAAAAAACAAAAAGGGTTATCTTTTTTCTCTAAAAAAATCTTGAATTTCCTTTTTTTATGTTTTTTCTGAAAAGTAACGAGGGGCACAATTTTATTTTGTTTAAAGAGAGAGATTGACAGGTTGTCTTTTTATTTTACAAGAGATTGAAGATGAATATAAAGATTAAGCATTCTTAGAAATGATGGAGAGAGATGGATTTTTTTATATATGTTTGTAAGAGAAGAAGATTATGTGTTTTGCAAGTGAGTGGAAAAATGTGGGAGACACCTTTTTTTTGTTTGGCTTTTTGAGGGAGAGAGGGTTGCGAGGGTCATAGGTTTTTGTGGCCTTTCTTAGTTTGTTTATAGTGATTTATAGGAGATTAAGTGTTTTGGTATGTACAGGGGATGTTGGTGTGTACGGGGAAGGACAAGGAAAAATGTTTTTGGTGTGGGGCTTTTTTTTTGTAGCTAATGCTTTCACCCCCTCCCTTTTTTTTTTTGGTGTTTATAACAACTTATTTATATTATTCAAAATATTATTTTCACATTTAATCTTTAAAACCTTTCACAATCATCTACTATTTTCTTGGTTTCTCTAAAAACTTCTACCACCTTATAGCTTCTAATTTTTAAAAATTCCCTATCTTGCCATTCAAATTTCTTTTTTCTAAATTGGTTCTTATGTGTGTGTGATTAATTTGTTTGACTACTTTTTTATTGTGTAACCTGAACCTTGTGCAACAAATGAAGATCTGTTGAGTTGACTATTTATTGAAATGTGACAAACTCTCGTAGTCATGATGTTGCCTTCTAGTCAAATGGTGCCCTTCAATTATGGTATTCTTGCACCATTGCCCACTCATTATTTATTTTGATGGAAATGCGGTGCTCCATTATTCTAACTTTCTAAAGGCATTTATGAAATTATTTATTGCCAATAACCATTTGAAATTTTCCCTTTGGTTATGTGTATTTTTTCACATACAATAGTACAGTTTTCAACTTTGATACCTAGAAATCATGCTCACACATACAATTTAAACAAGTTCACATCTTCCTTACATGTCATTCAAACCTTAAACTAACAATCCTATTTCAATTAAATTTCTAAAACTTTCACAATGATTCATAAGCATTCATAAGCATTTAATATCGCAAAATCTCACGTCCACAACTTTCCCAACACATATATATGCATATATCTTGTAATTTGCATACTCAAGCCAAAAACTTATCCTAAACATAATTTCTCATACCTATACATTTAATAAACATGTAGCAGCATCACAGAACTTAAAGCAATTTTTCATACATACTAATCACTCTCATTCATACAACATAACACACTTATCAACTTCCATAAATGCTGACTATAAACTCAACCAATAATTTTACTTCAATTCACCTTCAAAACCCTCACATTAATTTATAGAACATTTAATATCATAATTACACAATTTCATTTTTCCTAATTCCCCCCTTATGGGCCGACACTACTTAAACCATCCATCTATTGTTTTTATTCAAAATTTTCTTTGAAATGATCATTGTCCCAACATATCACATGCCAATTTAATTCAATTCCCATCAAACCACATTTCTTGCCATTTCCCGGGGCCAGGCATACTAGTTTTCATTGATTTATTTCATTTTCTCTCACTAAATAATCAAGGATTTTCACCACTATTCAAAAAAAATTATTTCTACTTTATCAATTTAAGTTTAAAAGAATTTCTTAATAGGACTTATTTTATAAGGGAAGGAGGACTACCGATACACGACCACCTTAAAAAGGAAATTTTCAAATCCCATTAAACAGCGAAAAACCCAAATCTATTTAAAGTTTACATCACCCTTCACTTTCGTCCCACATGGTTGTTCTTCTTGAGAGCTTTGGATAAATTGTTTGCCGGATGATGATATTGAGGTGGCTGCTCATGGCTCATGCATGATTCGGTTTGCATTAAGGATGTGTTTAAGATTGTGGCAGTGGTTATGATTTAAAATATTTTTTATTTAGAAATATATCAAAATAATATTTTTTTTATTTTTTTAAAATTATTTTTAATATTAATATATTAAAATGATCTAAAAATATAAAAAATAATTTTTAACAAAAAAAAAAACACATTTTACACGGCAATCCAAACATAACCTAACAAAAACAACCGAGCAACCATGTCTTTGCTCTTGCCAGTCGCGTGGATTATTAGCATTACATAAACGAGGAGGGTTATTTGCCTTTGATGCGTGGACAGGCTCGACTGTGTCCGCACATAGAATATGCCATTGTCCTCATGGTGGAGACGAAATATTTTGGTCATCAGCTTGCTTGTCCATTTTCCCCGTTTAACTTTTATAGCAGCAATGGCACATTTATTTATTTATTTATTATAATTATAATCCCCTTGCCATATAATAGATCGAAATTACAAGAACTTCCAAGGTGTCATTTTCGATCAATTCTTCTATGAAACAAACACCAAATTTACAGCTACAGCTAGTTTATTTTCACATATTAACTGCAATGGTAGAGCATCTTGCATTTTTCTTTTTTAATGCAATGAGATTAGGCGGTGAACATAAATAAATTGTCAAATTGAGTACTTTTTTTTCCCGAGAAGGGAGCAATTTTTTTCTCTTAATTCTCAAATTGGTAATTTCAATAATTTAATTCTGTTCAATTCAAAATAAGAAAAGGCATTTTCCATTTTTTAATTTGTTTTGAGCTTTAGGAGATGGAATAACAATTAAAATGAGTTGAATCCTTTATTAACTTTTTTTTATCCTTTCTACACGATCTATAAATTCCCATATATTATTTCACGATATGCACTAACTAAGAGATATATTTTTTTTTTATTAAAGAATCATTTCAACCCAAAAGTTTAAGCGGTTAGATAAGATTTCAAGATATGATTTATATTATTCTCTAACACACCCACTTAAATGAAAGCCTTTTAACCTTAAAACTTGCACAGGATCACATTACCTTGTGCTTAATTTTTATCAAATAAATGAGGATGATGAGATTTGAACTCATGACCGCTTGATCATCAAGGCTCTAATACCATGTTAAAGAACCATCTCAACCCAAAAATTTAAACTGTTAGATAAGGTCTTAAGATATGATTTATATTATTCTCTAACACTTTTATTTTGTTTTATTTTGTTTTTTTAACTATGGATGTCAGATTAATTTATATGTATCACAATTAATTCCTCAAGATTTTAAAGTTAACAATCATAAAATTTTTTAATAACTTTAATATTTATATTTCTAAAAAAAATATATATCCTTTATACTAAAAAAAAAAAAAAAAAGGGTGCTCTGAAAACTTCATCTCTGCTCCTGGCAAGAAATGGACTAATGATAGAGATGATCTTTGCCCCCTTTTCTTTTATGAACAAAATTGTGAGTCATTGCATATTATATATTTATTTATTTATTTGAAAAAAATCCTTTTATTATCAAATCACAGGTTAATTTAAATTAACTATTTTTATTACCCAACTAAATAAAAACTGAGTTTATAATTTTAAATCCCAACTAAATCAAGCAGATATTTTACCATGTTAACTAAAAATTTAGCTGGAGTGATTTTAAAATTTTTTCATGTTATTTTAAAAACTTTTCATGTTATTTTACGAGGCTAAGTTTAACAACAACTATTTTTTTTTAACCATATTAATAAAAAAAAATTAACTAGAGTCAGATTTTTTTAAAAAAAAATTCACGTTATTTTATTATTATTTTTTTTTTACATGTGACAGAAAAAGTTGTAATTTGTCCTGTCCTCCTAGGAAATTCACCAATTCTGGGGTCCACAGTATTAATAATCATCAGGTGGCACCGGCAGCGATTCCTCCTATACCAGCCAACTATCCGGATTCAATTCTTCTTTCTCTCCATTGCCGTTTTCTTTGGCATAACAAACATTCCTTCTCAACTCCAAAAACAACCCCCCCTCTCTCGCTCTCTAACACTCTCAAGCAAGCACAGTTCAAGCTTCGTCTTACAAACTAAACATGGACTAGACATATATGTAGCAGGAGGTATGATTGGTTTTGTCTATCAAGACCCCTTGAATTTTCTCAGTAGTTGTACTCTTATGTGCATGCTTTTTTGTTTTTTTGTTTTTTTTTTCTATTTGAATATTAGTAGCAATTTGACTTTGATTGTACAAACTTTTGTCTGAGAAAATGTTCCTTTTTTCCCTTGATGGAACAGTGACGAAATGGATAGGAGAGTTGGGACAGTGAAAGCAGCTGTTAATATGTATGGAGAAAGAATTCTTGAAAGTAGTAGCTCTTCACTGAAGAAACCAGCTCAGATGGATTTGCCTGAGGTATGATAAATTTGACACAAATCGAGAACCGCTAAACCCCATTTCTTTGTTAATTCTAAGCACTTTAAGTTAGTTTAAAATGTTTGTTAGTAAATATTGTATTTTTGAATCCATTTAGAAGTCTTCCTCAAGAGCTAAGGATCTGCGCTTTGCTGAGAGAGACTTGGTTAGATATAAAGAGAGTAGAAGGGCTGCAGAGTCGGCAAAAGACAAAGCAGAATCAAGACTCTCAGAGGCGAATAGAAAAGTGAAAGATCTTGCTTTACAGATTGAGCAATCTAACTTGAAGGTAAAAGCTCAGATAAGAGACATGGACATGCTAAAGAAGTTGATTAAGCACGAAGACAAGGCTTTGATTGTTGGGAGTGCTGAAAGCCATCAATATGCTGAAGTGATAAGGGAGTTGGAAGGTGTGAAGCAAGAACTGAGTAAACTTAAGATTGAGATGGTTTCTGTATTGGAAGAGAAAACGCGGATAGAGAAGGAAATAGCAAGCTCAAATTCTAAATTGTCGTCTAATATGAACCGTGTGGAAGCAATCAGGAAGAAAATTGACGAGGCAAATGAAGAGCAAATGCCAGTTGAGTTGACACGGATTGAGGCCTTGAAAGAGTTTGGAGAAATTCAAGCTCAAAGAGAGAAGGAAGCAAGTGAATTCTCGTCTGCAATGGTGGAAAGTAAGAAGAAAATGAAGAATGCCAAGGAGGAAGACAGCAGCTCGAAAGATCTTGAGTCTAAATTGGCTGTTACATTATATGATGCCAATTTGTTACAAAATGAACTAAAGCTTCCTAAAAATATGGACAAAAAGGGAAGAAATGACGGTATGAAGCATCTGGGAGACAGTTTCCGGAAAGGCAAGCAATTGGAGGATTCCCCTGCATTGAAGTCCATAACAGAAGAATTGCACGCAGCTAAGAAAGAATTGGCTTCGATTAGGGAAGAGGGTTTTCAGTTCATGACCTCACTGGATATCATAAGGAATGAGCTGAGGCATGTAACAGAAGAAACAGCTCGATTGGAGAAAGAAAAGGAGAAAGCTGATATAACTGCTCAAAATCTGAACTCAAAGCTGCTGAGAGCAAAATCTAAATTGGAAACTGCATGTGCAGTTGAGGAGAAGGCAAAATCAATTTTATTCAGTCTGTCTGTGACACTTGAACAGTTGAAGACCGAAACGGAGTTAGCAAGGAAAGAGAAGAAGCTCATCAGTGAAGAAACTGCAAACATTAAGTCAGAAATCCACAAAACTGAATCTCAAATGGACTTGACTGAGGGAAAATTGCAGGCGGCAATTCGGGAGCTTCAAGCAGTCAAAACATCAGAGTCTTTAGCTCTTGAGAATCTGCGAAACGTTATTGAAAATACCATGAGATCTAGAGCTTCTGCTTCTCAACATAGTGCATCGATTGCCATCTTAAAGTTTGAATATGAGTATTTAACTGGACATACAGCCAAGGCTGAAGAAATTGCAGACAAAAAGGTTGCAGCAGCTCATGCATGGATTGAAGCACTGAAAGCCAGCGAAATGGAGATATTGATGAAAATTGAACTAGCTCATAGAGATATCAGAGATACAAGGGTAGAGGAGGAGCAAGAGATATATAGAACTGAGAGTTCACTAACTGCTAAAAGAATGGTAGAGGGAGAGCTAAGAAAGTGGAGACAAACAAGCAAAAAAAACACAGAAGCTGAGAACCAGCAACAGCCATTGCCAAGGAAATCCATGGAAGCTAATGGTAATCAGACTCCATCAAGACGTTCCAAGCTCCGAAATTCTGGTTCTCCAGCAGTTCGAATGACTCCTCGATCAACTTCAATCACTATCAAGAAGAAAGGAACAGTGGAGCCAAATCTAGCCAAGTTTTTCTTTGGAAAGAGTTGACAAGGATCCATAAGGTGCTTCAAAGTTTTTATGACCATGTGGCATGTGAAGTTACCTTTTTCCTCCTTGTCATTATGTTTCAATTGAAGAAAAAAAAAATCTAAAGTTCCTAATAAGTGCTAGTCTTCCTAGTTTCATTTGTCTTCACTTCCTTCACTTTCATGCACTGGAAACTAGCAACTGCGGGAGGCATTCTTCACTCTTCAATGGAAGATTGAATGTCTCAAACAAGGCAGTCATGTTTTGGATGTTCTTGTGCATAAATCTAAACCATAGATGCTATTTTTCTTGAGTTGTATTAGCATGCTTTTGCTGTGTCCAAATGCATTTCTGGATCTGGGATGCATCATCCGACATTTAAAAGTGCTCTTATACTGCAGTGCAGCTGATGATTTACTGCTGAAATCCTCTACACAAAAATGATCAAGTGCAACTTCCTTATGGCATAAGCGTAAAGCCAATTCACCCTTGCATTGTTTATCCAGTGTTATTAGGTTCTCATTCAATCTGTGTTGACCCAAAGGAGAGCTAAGGAGCACATCAGGCCATCAAGATATCAAATTTTGGAAGAGTCTTATTGTTATGTTGCCGAAAGTACACATTCTGCAAATGAAATGACACAACTATACAATTACAGATTGCATTTGCATAACATGTTCCTTGACTGAATTAGAAATGAAGGTATCTACAAATTCCTGAAATTAGACAAGAGTTCCTCCAACGATCGCTGAAAACATGGACATCCAAACTATATACAGATGCTTGATTGGCAGATTATCCATCATATTCTCTGTTTTGTCTTGTGTTCGACAATGACAAGATGTTTTTTTAAGGGGTTTCAGACAAGATGTTAACAAGGTTTTTACGAGATCCTATGAAATATTAGAATATCTGCTGAACGGTAATAGCTTGCCTCCTTCTTTGTTGTAGGATACATCCTCAAAACTATGACAATGAAGGCTTTGAACATAAGAAAAATAGATGGTTGTTAATGGAAATTAGTACCCAATAGATTAAAGATAAACAAAAAAACAAAATATTGTAACACAGGTTTGTCAAGATAAATTGAAGGGTCCAGACATAAGAACGATTCCCTGTTGCATGCTGCTATATATAACGAATCTATTTTCTCCAGAAATTGACATAAACATTACATCAAAAATGGAGGTGAATACACGGAATTCATATTTATTTTTTTATTTTTTTTATTACTATGAATTTTCAGATCAATTTATTCGATTAATTCATAAATCTTAAAATTAATAATTATATAAATATCTAATAACTCTAAAATAACTCAAACTCACGAACATATATCTAAATAGTGAAAGAAGTGTTTTATAAATAAATTGAGAGGAAATTTACTTCCAATGTGCCCTATTTTCTTTCTAGAAGCACTAGGAAAGACAGATTAAGGCCAGACAAAATGGTAGTTCCCATGAAAAGTCGCAGTTCAAGCTGGACAGCATGTTTCCTTGTAAAATACAAGAAGGGTCTATAAATTATATATATATTGGTTTGATCAGCTGTGAAGGCATATATTTGGTTGGTCGCTATCTCACGTAATATTATATTAACATTAAAATAATAAAAGAAACTAAATGGGTAGTGATTTTACCGTAGCCAATTTTTACTATCGCTATAAACTTTATGTGGAAGGTTTCAACAGTAAAATTATGATTTTACTTTATCAACAAAACACAATTGATCTGGGTATGGTAGTCTTTTTATTCTTGTAAAATAATTAATGTATCCTTTAAAGCAAAAAATAATGAATTGGCGGGTAGGGACATTTTTAGACTTTCTAAAATCAACACAATAACTTTAAATTCATATTATCTTTAACCTGGGTCAGGTTTTTTTTTTATATATATTTTTAACATGTTATATATTTTTTTTTATCAAGTTGACAATTTAGTATTTTTAGCATGTATAAAATATTATTTAATGTTAAAAAGTGGGTTACGCATAAAGATCACATGGACACACGTGAGTGCTCTCGTGCTCTTGGGATGGCAAGTACGGCTTCGTCCGGCAACAAAACTCCGGCTTCCTTAATGGTGTTTTAATTCTCAAGACAGCTCCTCCATTCCTGGACAATGTGTGTTGTCGCGGGGGGCGCGATGTCGTCTGGTGACAATGGAGGCTTTCTGTCGTGCCTCCTGATGAGGGGTGTTGTGTGTGGGAAGAGTTTTTGGATTTAATCATAAAATTATGATTAATGTTTAAGAGTCGCCACCTAATATTATGGTCACTAGGAACCTATGGTCTGCGAGAGTCTGAGTAAGGGACTGGTTGTGCAAGGGGAAGACGCATCACCCCCAGTGCACCCTACCTAAGGTAAGCTGCATTGTTGTTTGATTGTTTTTTTCTAAGTCGTGTTTCTATTCGTTGGTCTTTTCTAAGGCTCAAGGCAGATCTCTCTTCATGAGAGAGTCTATACCTTATCGGGTTAAATCCTAACCGTTCTAAAGTCTGAATTTTAGCATCGCATTTTTACACCTTTTATCTTTAATACTTGAGGGTGTACTTTATCGTGTAATTTTACATCTCACAAATATTAAAGTCTACATTTGGATCCTCAAAAAAAGATTGGAAAAGATTTTTGACATGTTGGCCAAATCCTAATGGATAATCATAAACTGGTTATGATATTCATTTTTGGATTTTTTTTAAACATGAAAAAGATGCAATTTTTGTTTTCGTTTTTTTAATATGAAAAATATGCTTGGAAAAATTTTAGGATTTGGCTGTATGCAACAAAATATTTTTTTCTTTTTGAGAATGTTTTAATTTTTTTTGAAATATTTCGGAGAAAACCGGGTATTTTAATACCGGATTTGTATTTTACAGTATAAATATACAACCCGATATTATACAAAATTGATAGAAAAATATTTTAGAAAATCATAATTTTTTTCTAAGGATTTTTGAAATTTTTTGTTTTTTTTTTGTTTAAACGAAGTATATAATATAATATTATATATTAATTGCAGAACGTGAACAGTAAGTTCACGTTCTGCATGCAACTTCACAGTTGCAGATGGCGGAGCAAAGTGAGAGGCAACCTTGCGGAGGAGAAGAAGTTGTTGTCACTGGCCTGGCGTGGGGTTGGAAGTGGTTTGGGTAGTCTCCCTGAAGCTGGTGGCGGCGTCCGTAGAGGAGTCGGTCTTCTGCGGCGGCCGCCGATCTCGGAGAAGGAAGAAAATGAAAATGGTGGTGTTGATTGGCTGCTGCCGCCGTGGAGGAAAAAGGAGGAGCTTTCGGTGGAGAGGGATAATTTTGCTGGGGAGGGTTAAAGACGAGCTGGTGGCAGCGTGGCTTGGAGTCGCTGAGAGCACGGTGGAGAGAGAGTGTAGAGAGAGACTTGCTGCAGAAAAAACTGGGGAGGAGGCTGGTTTTTTCTGATTTTTGGATCCGATTTTATCCTCCCTCGGGCCATCAAATCCACCTATATTTATAGGCGGTGGAAGAGGGCAATATTTTCTACAATACAGAAAAATTTCAGCCCTTGATTCAGATGAGAAGGATCCTAACCGTTGGCTCAAAGTAGGTATGGTGCACTGTCAAATTGTCAAATCTGCAGCTGCAGGCTGCCTGAGTTGGCCTCTTTGGGGTGGTGCCATGTCCGTTTATTTTCCAGTGAGCCGGTGAAGACCATACCCCAACGTAGAGAGATGTCTGGTGATCAGTTTCGTGCAAGTTTTGACAACTTTGATGGACGTTAGGGGCATTAAATACACCTGCAAATGAGGTGACTGAACCAGTTTTTCCGGGAAAAAAGAAAAAGATAATGAATAGTGTTCAGGATTCTGTTTTGGCCAAAGTTCATTTCAGTCCTTCCGCTTTCAATTTCTTTCAATTGAACTCCTAATTGACCCTAAACATTTGCAATTAAGCCCTTGATGACCTCCAATTGGAACCCTGAAGTTACGCGCCTTTTGCAATATGGTCCTTGGTCTCGGATTTTGTCAATTTAACACCTAATTGACCATCAAACTTTTAATTTCTTCAATTTCACCCCCAATTGTTGTCAATTAAGCCCCTCAATTGTGGCGCCTTTTGCAGATTGGTCCTTGGCTGCAAATTTCTTCAATCCAGCCCCTAATTGACCCCAAAACTTCAATTTTCTTGCAATTTGGCCCCTGATTTCAATCAATTAACTTGGTGAAAATTAAATTTGGTCTCTTAAAATTCCAATCTCCTCAATTAAGCCTAAATTAGGCTCCCAAACTTAATTTTTCACCAATTACACCTCAAATAAAATTAATTTGACCTATTTAAAGTATAGTTAAGTCCTTACACTTAATTAAATCCTTCAATTGGACCCAAATTAATTCTTAAACATAATTAAAATTTAATTTGGCCCATGATTAAATCAAATTGGCCTATTAAAAATTTAATTATGTCATTGGACTTAATGTTTATGCAAATTCGTCCAATAATCATTTAATTTAACCTTGAATTTGCATTTTGTCTCCATTTTTGGGAATAATGGGGTACAATTAGGCCTTGAATTTCCTTCAAAAATTGCAGCTTGATTTCCCGGCCTGCTTTCTCCACATTGCCAGCCTTTTATTTTATTTTTTTGATTTTTATTTTGAAAAAAAGTGAAGTTTTGGGGAATAACCCAGAATTGGGTTATGACATGTGTAACCAAAGGATATTGAGTTTTGCGCTGACGTTCATTTTATTTTTTTCTTTCTTGTTTTCTTTATCCTCCTTAATCTTAGTGCCTTCCCCTGAATATTTTCAAAACAACTCTTCGATTTGTTTTTCTTTCAGATTTGATCCTCGTTCTTTTTATTTCTATTTGTTTTATTTTAAATAATTCATGGAATTATAATTTTCTTTCAATTTCATCCTTCTTTGATTATCTTAAATGTCAAATTTAGTCCTTATTCTTTTGATTATATTTTTTTTGTTTTCAATCATTCTCTTCATTGAATTATTTTTCAATTGGACCCCTCAATGTTTTATTTCATTTCATTTTTATGTTAGATTTGGTCCTTATTCTTTTAATTGTTATTTGTTTTGTTTTTAATTCTTTTTTAATGGAACTTTCTTTTTCAATTCCATCCCTCATCATTTTATAGATCAGGATTTTGTTAATTTGGAATTTGACTTCATTGTTTTTTCGAGTTTGCCTTTAATGAGATAATTCTAGTTTCAAGACTTGGGTCACGGGTTTAAAAGATTGGCTCAGGTTGACTTAGAACTTTTTTAGATTTTTTTTTTTACAATTGGTTTTTTTTTCCATCCTTTTATAGGGCTATCGTGATCTCATATCCCAGGTCATGAATAGTCTCTATAGGGTTAACCCAGGTTGACTCGGGATAATTTTTTTTTCCATTTATTTGTTGTTGTTACTTTTTTTTTTTATCATATTATCAAACTAACAAGGTTATTAAATCCAATAAATTCAATGATTAGACTCTCAAATTTCTCTTGCTTCTTTAGAAATGTTGATGTTGCCTAAGAATTTTTTTCACGTTAAAGCAAAGTTTGGACAGGCCCGCGACGTATCATGGACCACTAATCTAGTTAACAAAAAAACTAAAAGATGAGGATATTTTAGTATCCCTCCTCACAAAACACTATCTTCATCTCATAATTCAGGTCATGGATTTGGCAGGCTAACCTGAGTTGACTCAAGTTGTTTTTTTTGTGTTCTTTTTTAATTAATTTTTCAATTTCAATTATTTCCTTCAACATTAGCTTTATTGGAGATTGGACTGCATAATTTGTTTCAATTTTCATTCTATTTGTTATCTCGGTCTTATGACCCGGATCATGTGTTTAACAAGTTAACTCGGGTTTTTAATTGATTTCCTTTTCAATTTCATCCTTTAACATTGGATTTATTGGAAATTGAGCTTTATAATTTGTTTTAGTTTGTTTTCTATGGGGTTATTATGGTTTCATAACCCAACACGCGAATAACCTAGGTTGACCCGAATTGACCCAATAGGCCAATATAATATCATCTCAATATTTATATATTTAAAAAAGGCATCTTGAGTATTTATTTTGAGTCAAACTAAGTTTTTACCAATCATCCGGGTAGTCTTTGAACCCGTCAAGTTGTCTGGGTTACATTAGATCAATCCATACACGGTTTTATTTTTTCTAATAGAAAAAACATTAGTAATTCTTAAACATTTTTTTATGTTAAAAAAAATTGTTAGACTTGCAATGTAATGCAGGCCAATGATCTAATACTAGCTATGTGACATGTGTTTTGTCGCAGGTTGGATAATGTTTTTAAAAAATGAAAAATAAATATACAACAGGTTTCTCCAACATGTTTTTGGATATAAAAAATTCACAATCACGAACCAAAATGCTTATACACGCATTTAATTAAATAAATCGATATTTGATCAAGATATAACTAAGATTAAAATATTTGATCTCATAACACAGGTCATGTACTCAATTGTGTCTACCGACTTTGTTTTGTAGGATAATTTTTTTGTTCAATCAAACAATTATTCTTGCCAACAAAAGGTAAGAAAAAGTCTTCAATAAAAGCAAATTGAATAAAACTATGAATCCCAACTATCAAACAACCCAATATTGAATGGAGAAACTGAAACAAATTAATTTAAAAAACAACAAAAAAATGGGCCCACTTGGGTTAACTCACTAACCCCACGACCATGAGCATATGATTAGGATAGACCTATAGAGAGGAAAATTAAAAACAAAAGCACAAATATCAATTTCCAAAAAAAAAATATTGATTGATGAAAATTGAAAAAAAAAATTTTAATAAGGACAATAAAAATTTAAAGTCACCTCGTGCTAACCTTCAAAACTCATAACCATGGTCATGAGGCTAGGATCAACTGAATATAAGACAAACCATAAAACAACAAAGCAAGATTCTCTGTAAAAAAAAATGATTAGTGATGAAACTAAAACAAATTCATTAGAAAAAAATGCAATGAAAAAAAAATTAAATCAATCCAGGATCAGGATAACCACACATAAAGTAAAGTGAAAAAAAAATATGAAGACCAATTAAAAAGATCAAATATTGAATGATGAAATTTAGAATAAATCAATTTTTCAAAAGGACCTAAAAAAATCAAAGTTTACCCGTGTTAACCTTCAAAACTTATGTTCCTAGCCATGAGGCTGGGACTAACCCCATAGAAGGAAAAAATCAACAAAGAAAAACTATAAAAAAAAATATCAAGGGATTAAATTGGTAAAAGAAATACAATACAAAAAACAATCAAAACAAAACAAACAACAATAAAAAATTAGGGACTAAAGTTGACATAAAAATAAATTAAAATCAAATGCTTAGGGCTAAAATTGTAAACAGAGTTTGATTAGTAAAAGGGAAAAAAATTAGGACCAAATTTGATATGAAAATGAAATTAAACTAAATAACAAGGGTGAAATTGAAGAAAAATATCAATCAAAATAAGAAAAAAAAACATAGTAATAAAAAGAATGAGTAATCAATTAGATGTAAAAAATAAATGATAAGTCACACCTTACTTTGGTAAAAAAGAGAGAGAGAGAGAGAGATAAAGAGAGAGGAGAAGAAAAAAGGCTACTACTACCCAACCGAAGCTCTACCGCACACACGCACTACACCATCACATAGGGAACATCAACATGCTTTCAATGACACCTTTGAAGGTGACGTATGACCACACACACCGCTTGAATGACACGAACAGTGTGCGCTTACTAGCGCGTGCTACGCAGGCAAAACCCCCTTTTCTTTTTATTAATATTTTATGTTTACTAAAATATCAAAGTGCCTTTTAGCCCTCTTAAGAATAACAAAAAAAAATAAAGGACAAAAAAGCCCCTATAAGGAAGCTTTATTTTTTTTTTCCTGAGGGCAGTTAAGTAATATTATCACAAAAAAACCATTATGAAAATATCAAAACGCCCCTGACCATTAATGAGTAAGACTTGACTTTTTAGGGGTAATCTAGACATTTTACTATGAATATGAAATCAGGACAAAAACACCTCTTGACATCATTAAATTTTTTTATTCCAACGCTAATGAAGTCATTTTAATATGCATAACATACATAAAAAGACTGATATATCCCTCCATAAATGTGGTGATGGTAAATGGACCTGTATGAAATGACAAAAATACCCTTAAAAGCTATGTAATTGGGTGGTTTTGAGAGGGGACAATTGGGAAAAACATTATGGATCATCCAAAGTGTTTTTCCCATGTGTTTTTGGATTAACTTCTAAAAATATTTGTTAATTCCTTGAACACAAAAATAAAAACAAAAACAATCAGTGAAAAATGGCTTGATCATTTGATGTCAACTCTTTTTCTACCTTACTTTTGTCACATCTAGTTTGGAGTTTGACCTGACAAAGGGATATGATTATTGATTTATCAAGTTAACTCATGGGTCATTGATTTAATTTGAGTGTATATTTCTGTTTAATGTAACATCATTTTAGTTTTTGTTTTTTAAAAAATTATTGCTTTTAACTCGATCAGATATAGATTGGTTTGGATGGGCTATCTAGATCGCGAGTTAACTCATCTGGTCACCCAGGTCCATATCAGCATTGGTCCAAATTAAAATAGAATCTAAGTCAAGCTCCAAGTTACTTATTTGCCTGGTCAACTCGCTAATTTGGAACATGTTTAATAACTATGGTAAGTATAATTGAATTGTAAAAAATAAAAAATAAAAGACTTTACCAAGTGGCATCTGTATATTCAAACTATTAGAAGAAAAAAAATTGTGTTGATGAATTATTGTAAATGCATTCTACACTTAGACACAATTTACTGTGGATATGTATAATACACTTTTTTGGTCCTTTTAAATTCTTTTTTCTTTTTAGTCATTAAACATGTTTTTTTATTTAGTCATTTTGTATTATGTTGATTGTGAATTGATTTTAACAATTTGTTTATATTTGATTTCTACAAGCTTATCGCATTGAAAAAAAAAACCCATCCCTAAATTGGATTGATTTTCTACGTTACAAAATAGAATTCAATTTAATTGAGTAAAAATATTAAGACTCACGGGACTAAACTTGATAATGAGTAACAATATATCCTTTTTTTTCACTATTCATTTCCCACTTTTTTTTGATGGTTTTGACTAGGGGAATTTTCTCATTTTCATTTTAGGTCTTTGTAGTTTGAAACTTTTATATTTTGATCCAAAACTTTATTTTAATCATGTTTAAGCTCTTGAGTTTGAGAGAGGAGAGAGAAACTCACTAGAAAATTGTAAAAGAGAAAAAGTTATTGATTACCCATATTCTGATAGCAAAAAAGTCATTTTTAGTGTCAACAGGTTTCATTTAATTAGAAGAGTTCTATTGAGATATTTTTTACCCTTTATATTGCCAAAAAAATAGATCAAGGTTGAGAAAGATTTTCTTTCTCAATTTGAAATTTTTTTTTTACCAATTTAGACTTGTTTTGAGTTGGTAGGCTGATTTTTTGAGACTATAAGAGTGTTTATGAGGTAAAAGTAGATTGAAAAATGAATTTGTTAGTCCAAAACACCTTAGCTAATTTTTTTTTACCACATCTCTAGTGGTCGAAAACTAGACATTTAGACGACGCATTATCTAGTTTTTATTTTTAGCAAAAAAAGACGGATGACACATCGTTCACCTTTTAGCCCTTAAAAAAAAAGCTAGGTACTTAAGCCTGGCCTTGCAAGCCCAACACACGTGACTTTTTATTTTATAAGCAAGGTCCACTGGGCCACTCAGACCTAACAACTTGATATTTTTTTAGCCCATTTCAGATTTTTTTTATATTAAATTTCATTAAATAAAAAACTTAAAAACATATTAAGAATGTCATTTTATTAAATTCTACTAAATTTATAATTGGTTTCTATATAAGATTATATTTTTTTTCCTATAAAATTAGGGAGCGGAGCACTTTATTTTTTATAGGCCTTTGTGATTTGTCTTTATTTTTATTCTAAAGTCTTATTTGTTGGTTTTCCTGGGTAATTTGTTTTACGATTTTATGATTATATAAAAAATTTAAAAAAGTTTCAGTGTCTTATTCTTATATTTTTTAATATGTCCACAACATGATCATCAAAAAGATATTTTATTTAAATTTGCTTTTATGATTCTAATATTTTTTTTTCTTTAAAAACTAAATATTCTAATGAAAAAAATCACAAAATAAAAAATGTATTAATAGTATGAAGAAATTTTGATTAAATATATGCATTTTATACTTATTTTAGATTGTCCGGAGTCTTTTGGATATTTATTCTAATTGTATTTGATTTTTATTAAACTAAATGCATTACTTAAGAAAACTATATTTTTTAGTTGATAAAAATTGATTAATAAGAAAAATTACAATTGCATTAGCAAATTATTTTGTTTTTAGAGAATTTAAATTATTATTTTTCTTATAAAACAATTACTGGCATATAATATAAACAAAAATGGATTGCTCCCTGCTACACGAGATTAGATATCTTAATTTGCACCTATGTTCTTAGCTTCTCGATTTAATCTTTGATTTGTGTCAACGTCTCTTTCTTGTATTTTTTGTGCATATAATTCTTGAATTATTTGACTTAACACACACATCACCTTTTCAGCCTAAAACAAATATTCTTGATGCTAAAATACACATGACAATGCTTGCATATTTATTTTAATTGAAAAATAACCTTTTCTTTGGTTCATGACAAAGCAGGGGGTAAGTCTACTACACTAAAAAAATTGGAAAAGATTATGGAGCTTCAATGTTCATATGAGAAATGAAGCTCCTCTTCTTTTTGGATGAGAATATCAGTTCTGAAATTGGTGAATTAGGAGTATTGTTGACTTACTTTCAATCTAGGTCAGACTTGGTAGACCGAATTAAAGCAACTCAGATGAAGGATGAGTGGGTATGTAAGATTTGGGATGAGTTGGAGTAAGGAAAGGCTTTGGGTTTCGTTGTCAGTAAAGATGGTGTGTTGAGATTTGGTTCCAAGTTGTGTGTGCCTTAGGTGGATGATTTGAAAAGAGATGTAGTGGTGGAAGCACACCAAACTACCTATATTGTACATCCTAGTTCTAACAAGATGTATAGAGACTTATTAGAGTGTTCTTAGTGGAATGACATGAAAAAGGATATTGCTGAGTTTGTATCTCGATGCTTGACCTATCAAAAGGTTAAGGGTGATCATCAAAAGCCACTAGGGATTTTATAGCCATTATTGATTCCTGAATAGAAATGAGAAATGATAACTATGGATTTTGTGTCGGGTTTGCCTCAGAGTCATAAGGGTTATGATTTGGTTTGGGTAATAGTTGACCATTTGACCAATTCAACTCATGTCTTGCCAGTAATGGTGATATATAGGTTTGCAAAAGCTTGCAAAAATCTTTGTTAACGAGATTATGACATTGCATGGTGTGCCTAACTCAATTGTGCCCGATAGAGGTCAATGGTTCACTTCTCAATTTTGGTTGAAGTTTTCGGAAGCCTTGGGGAATAATGTTCAGTTAAGTTCTGCTTTTCATCCTCAAACTAATGAATAGTTTGAGAGGACTATACAAATTTTAAAGGATATGTTGAGAGCTCATGTGATTGATTTTGGGGTCAGATAGAGCAAGTACTTATCTTTGGTTGAGTCTCCTTATAACAACAGTTATCAGGCGAACATGGTATGGCTCCGTGTAAGGCTTTGTATGGACAAAAGTGTAGATTACCTGTATGTTTGTATAAGGTTGGAGAGAGGAGATTGATGGGTCCCAAGTTAATACAAATTACTTCGGATAAGATTAAAGTGATTCGAGATAAGCTTCAAATAGCTCAGAGTAGGCAAAAGAATTATGCGAATAAGAGAAGGCGTATTTTGGAGTTTTTAATGGGTGAAAATGTGTTCTTGAAAGTCTATCCAAGTAAAGGAATATTTAGATTTGGAAAGAAGAGAAAGTTAAGCCCCAAGTTTATAGGGCCCTTTGATATTTTGGAAAGAGTAATGGCATACCGACTTGCTTTGCCACTTAATCTATCCTCCATACATCTAGTGTTTCATGTTTCGATGTTAAAGAAGTTTTGCTTAATTCATCTCATGTGCTAGAAGTTCAATCACTTAAGCTGAGGGATGATATGTCATACAAAGTCCACCTGGTAGAGATAATGGATTGACAAGTTAGAAAGCTTCGGTCAAAGAAAATTGCATTGGTTAAGGTTGTGTGGAGTAGACACCCACGCAAAGAAGCGACGTGGGAGCTTGAGTAGGAAATGCTCAAAAAATATCCATACTTGTTTGAACTTACTAGTAAGACTTTGGTTCTTAAAGTGTAAATTTGAGGATGAATTTTGTATAAGAGGGGGAGTGTTTTAAGACCCAAACTTGTAGTCCAAATCTAAACCCAAATCAGCCTACACCCACCTAAACTAACCTAGGTATTTAAAGAAAAGGTTGCAAGAGAAATTTCTTTTCCACTCTCTTTTCTTTCCTCTTTTCCATGACCTCTCCCTTAAAAACATAGAGGGATTTTGATTTTAGCTTGAATTTTGGTTTAAAAAAGGTAGAAGGAACAAGTAATTGATTTCCTTCTAATGTTATTTTCGATAATGGTTTGATTATGGGAGGATTAGAGAAGAGATTAGGTTTTGTTATGATTTTGATGATTGAATGATTTAAGAAAGTTAATTGAAGTATTAGGGTGTGGCTTTAAATGAACTGTTTTGATGACTGGAATGATGGGTTTTAGAAGAGCAAGTCATTTGTTTTTGGATTCTGAAGATCAAGGACTAGTAGGTCAGGATTCTGGAAATCCCAACCAACTAGTTGATCGGTTCACTTGTTACTATTGGTCAACTAGTTAGTCTAAACCAAGTTACTGATTTGTTTATGTAATGGTCAATCGGTTGACCCAACAGTAGAGTTTTATCGGGTCTGTTGGGTTCAATCAGTTTGGGTTATGTTTGGATTTGATCAGGTGAAATAGTTTGGCGATATATTTACATTTTGGTCTCTAAGATTAGAGTTTTAATTTTTAATGATACTTTGTTTCGAGTCGTTATTAAGTTTTTTCCTGTATCTGTTATAGGTTTTACCGACGTTCCTCCTAACAATCTTTAGTAGTCTTTGGTTCTATATTTGTTGCCTTTTGTTTTTGTTTTCTAGGTGAGTGGAATAATTTTTAATATACATGTATTATTATATATATATATATATATATATATATATATATATATATATATATATTGATATTAGGATGAGTACAATTGATTATTTCTTGAATATTGATATATATATTTTTTCCTTTATTTTTTATTACTCATTCATTCTTGATTTTGCACTTGCATTTTGTTAAGTCAAATTATATTCGATATGACTTTCATTTGTTTTGGATATTCATGTTAGCAACTATTATGTCTTGATATTGGTAAGCTTGTCAGAAACTCCATATTAATGGAGAGTAGTTAGTCTTTGTGTAATTGTATCATATACCTAGTTAGTGAGAGAGACACTAGTTTGTGGCGATTGATCCTCTCACAGTGGCCATCTTTAGGTATTATCTGGTCACCATCAGGTATCATTTGATTTCTAACATGTATTTAACTACCTTATGTTAACATGCTTAGTTCCATTCTATTATTTCTATATTATCATAATTGATGACTTATATTCATAAATAGCTAAAATATATATATTAAATGTTTTTTCATCACTGAGTTGGTTGAACTCACCCCTCCATTTAAATTATTTTCAGGTTCTTAGTTTCCGTTAACAAATTGATTTTGATCTAGAGTTCCTATTTTCTTCATTTTTTTTTTGTTAGTATGCCTTGCTTACTTCCTTGAGGCTTTCTTTTTAGTTTTATTCGATATTTTAGATACTTCACTATTACACTATTTTATTTAAAGTTTGGATTTTGACTATGTAATAAATATATGGATTATTGTTTTTGTTTTAAATGATGATGAGAAGTTTTGATCTATGATTGATTTTATTGCTTGAAACAATATCACATTTTGGAAGATTATGAAATGTTGTATGATTTTATATAGTTTTGGTTTTATAATATGTATATTCTAAGGCTTAGCGTAGGTAAGGTGTCCCCACGACACTGCTCCTGTGTTACCGGTCATGGACCCGAGGTTCGGGTCGCACCAAATAGACCAGGTCACATAGAGATGACAATTTAATCTAAACCTGATGGATACCAACTCAAATGAGTGAGTTTATGTTTTGATAGTTACTTTACCCAATGAATAGTGTGTGTGTGTGTGTGTGTGTGTGTATTATTTTATGTTGAATAATAAATAATTGTCATACAATGGATATCCATATGGATACTCGAAAACTTGATGGATAAGGTATGAATATCTAACACCTGAAATGTTATGGGTAGGGTATGGATGTTAAAAAAAACCAACTCGTTGGTACCCATTACCATCATTAGGGTCACGTTAAGGGAATTCCCACATAATTTAATTTTAAACCCGAGTTAGGCAAGAAGTTGGATCAGAAGGCTTTTCTTGTTAATATCATTTTTTTTTTCTCAATTGCATCCTCAATATTTTTTAACTTATCGATTGGATTGCCTTTGAATTAGCTAAGTCGAGTAGGTTATGTCAGGCAAATTTCCACATAAGTTAATTAGGCAAGAACTTGGGATTGGAAGGTTTCAAGGTTGACCTGCCGACCTGATTTTAATATCAATACCAAATAGATCTTTATGACCTATATAGTTTTTTTCATCACATTTAAAAATATTTTGATACAACCCACAGTGTAGTGCGTGCCTCTACACTAGCATCTGACAAACAACAAAGCACTCATTATTTAAGTCGGTCATGCTTGCTTTTGTCACATGCCACTTTCTTTTATTAACACAGGCTAAAATTGGTGGGAAAATATTACAGTTGTAGATGTCATTACATTGTTCACTGGAACTTTATAATGACACCTTCATTCCCAAAAAAAAAAAAGAAGAAGCTTATAACTACTAGCTATTATAGGTCATTAAGATCTTTTCACCTGACGTATTAGTCATTTTTAAATTAATCAGGAATCATTATATCTTTGCCCATTTCAAAAGCATAGTGAAAAGACTTAGATACCTTTCAAGGCAAAATTTTCTATGTTGGCATCTAGGGCAGTTTTGTACTTTCAAATTAGTTTTTTCATTATTATTATATGAGATAAGGATAATTATGTGTTTGGGAAAATATAAAAAATAAAAATACAGTGAAACAACCAAAATTTCATTAGATGTCAAGAAAACTAAAATTGATCTTAAAGGGTATTTTCATCTTTTCTCGAAGATTTTTATTTTTATTTTAACATGTCAGATAGTGGGTAATTTAGTATTTGTCTAAATATATAAAAACAAAAAGGGTGAGCAAGGATCCTTCCAATGTCCAAAAATGCATTTTGGTCATGTCTTTGGAAGCACCACCATATCCTTTTTTCTTTTAGTGCGGCACACGTCGCCGATGATGGTCTAGTCTGTCGCTGGTAGGTTTTTTTTTCTTTTTTTCCCTTTATTTTCTCTCTCCTCCCCTAAAAATTACAGTTTGACCCTCTTTGTTGTTGGTATTCAACTCTATTTCTTATTCTTTTAATTTTTAATTTTTGATCTTAGCTTTTTTGTAGAAGTTTTATTTGTTTTTAATTTTATCATTCAATTCCATTTTACCAAACTTTGTATACTCCAATTTGATCCTCATTCTTTGGATTTTTAATTTTGTTTCTTGGCTTTTTTGTAAGAGTTTTATTGGTTTTCAATTTCATCCTACAATTCCAATTGATTGTATTCTATTTTTCAATTTGGTCCTCATTATTTTGATTTCTAATTTTTTTTCTTGGATCTTTTGTAAAAGTTATTATTCTTTTTAATTTCACCATTCAATAAAAACATTATTTTTATTTTTTATGTCAATTTTGATCCTTATTCTTTTGATTATTCTTTTAATTTCAACATTCAATCAAATATAAAATTTATTTTGTTTTTCAATTTTGATCATCATTCTTTAAATGAATATTTTTTAAATCCTTTTATATAATTGATTTTTTTTTCAATTTAATTCTTTAATATTTGATTGATTAGGAATTGGACTTTATGGTTTTTTCATATTGGGTGCTTCTGTTCTAATGACTCAGGTAATGGGTTTAAAATGTAATTTTTTTTAAAAAAAAAGGGCTTTTATAATCTTTTTGATCTTTTTTATCAGGTTATTTAATTCTCATAATCTGGACCACGAGTTTGGCTGGATATCCAGGGTTGACTCAACTCTGATTATCGTGATTATAAGTTTGTCATATTAACTCGGGTCCATCAAAACTATTTTTTTATATATTTTTTTATTCCTTTTCAGTAATTGAATATCATTTCTTATATATATATATATATATATATATATATATATATATATATATAGTTACGTCCCATGGCAAATCGCGGGTATAAGGATAGTAGTCCGTAACCAATTTAATGATAAGTTGCTATTAAGCGAAATCCAGTCCAAAGTTTGATCTGACCTCTACTGGACCCCAAACTTTCTCAGTATCGCCAAAACGTGTGCAGACCTTTTCTTTTGGTTCTCAAGGAGACAGCCCAGCCGGCAATGGACGCCAACCCTCGCTGGGGAAGTCATAAAAAACTTCTTTCCTCCACCGGTCACAGCAAGACAAAACCAACCAACCCTGTATAGCTTGAAAGTCAAACCGTCTTACCAAATTATACTGGTTTGCCCATCAAATGGCTTTTTTATGCACCTAATAACGCCATCAATCACGCTAAGAACTGGATTCGTAGACAAATAGTTTGTAAGTGTCAACCTCACTGATGTTTAAGGAATTCAAACCACAGCTTGCCCCATCAGCTTCGAAGATGTTAAAGATTAGAAAACATCAACAACTTGACTGGTCATGGTTTTTTGACAGGTAATGAGTAACCATGATGAATTGTCTGCAAGGATAATTCTGGTATTGAAAGCATGCTACAAATAAGGCCTATTCCAATTAATGTTGTCTAGCAATAATTCAAACTTAAAGTTTTGCGTTTAGAGAAAGCAAATGTGGTGGGCGCATGTTTTGGTTTTTAACTTCAATGCTAGGAGACAGCAGGGCTGCATTGACCGGTTTCTCCCAGTCTGCACTTCAACTACAGTGGCTAATTCCTTACAGGGTCATATAACTCCAGCAGGAAACACAAAGCACTAAAGCAGTAAAGAGCCTCTCTTTTCTTTCCGTATATGATCTCCTTGAGCTCACACGATGATCCCACAACCACAGACATTTCTCCTTTGAACTCCATTCCACATTTGCCTTTATGTAGAGATGGTTCTGCAATTTGTTTCTCTAGTTTTCTTTATTGTCCACTATATTACTTTTGCTGGTTCTGTTAATGATGAAGGTCTTGCTCTTCTATCCTTCAAACAATCAATAGAAGACTCCACAGCTCGCAGTCTGGACAACTGGAACTCATCAGATGCGAACCCGTGTTCGTGGTATGGAGTTACATGCAGAGAAGAGAAGGTCATTTTTCTCAGGCTTCCAAACAAAGGACTAGCTGGGATGCT
Source organism: Populus deltoides (assembly GCA_015852605.2). Classification (NCBI taxonomy): domain Eukaryota; kingdom Viridiplantae; phylum Streptophyta; class Magnoliopsida; order Malpighiales; family Salicaceae; genus Populus; species Populus deltoides. The sequence continues at coordinate 15,229,377 of CM027573.2, forward strand.
GCAACTTGATACTGGTAAGCTTGTTGCCTTGAGTCATGTTAATCTCAGGAGTAACTACCTCTCTGGAAGCTTGCCAGTCGAGCTCTTTAATGCAGCAGGGTTAAAATCCTTGATACTCTCAGGAAACTCATTTTCAGGGACAGTTCCTGAAGAGATAAGGAACCTCAAGTACCTACAGACCCTAGATCTTTCTCAAAATTCTTTCAATGGGTCATTACCTTCATATCTTATTCAATGCAAGAGACTGAAAAATCTTGTACTCAGTCGAAACATTTTCACCGGCTTTCTACCAGATGAGTTAGGTAACAATTTGGTTATGCTTCAGACACTGAATCTTTCACATAACAGCTTCGGGGGTTTGATCCCTGGCAGCCTAGGCAACTTGTCAAGCTTGCGAGGAGTGCTTGATCTATCTCACAATCTTTTCGATGGCCCTATTCCAGCAAGCCTAGGAAATCTTCCTGAGTTAGTTTATATCAATCTCACCTACAACAATCTTAGCGGTGCAATACCACAAACTGATGCTCTAGTGAATGTAGGTCCAACTGCTTTTATTGGCAACCCTCTTCTCTGTGGGCCTCCTCTGAAAAATCAATGTCCTTCAACCACTTCCCATCCAAATATTGATCCTAAGCCCTTGGCAGTAGGAGACAGCTCAGGCAAGCCAGGGAGAGGAAAATGGTGCTGGGTCGTGATCGCATCTGTTGCCAGCACAATGGTAGGAATTTGCATAGTTGCGTTATCTTTCTGTTACTGGTACAAGAAGGTTTATGGTTGTAAAGAAAGCATACGTGCTCAGGGCCGTAGTTTTGAAGAAAAGTCAATGGTTAGAAAGGAAATGTTCTGCTTCAGAACAGCAGACTTGGAATCTCTATCAGAAACTATGGAACAATACACCTTTGTCCCATTAGACTCAAAGGTCAGTTTTGATCTTGAACAACTTCTGAAAGCATCTGCTTTTCTGGTTGGAAAGAGCGGTATAGGGATTGTCTATAAAGTTGTTCTTGAAAAGGGGCTAACTGTGGCAGTGAGGAGACTGGAAGATGGAGGTTCTCAGAGGTTCAGGGAGTTTCAAACTGCAGTTGAAGCAATAGGCAAAATTAGACATCCAAACATTGTCAGCCTTCTAGCTTATTGCTGGTGCATCAACGAGAAGTTGCTTATCTATGATTACGTGCCCAATGGTGACCTTGCCACTGCTATTCATGGTAAGTACCAGCCCGACTCCTCATGTAAAAAACTAAAAAAAAACTAGTTAGTTACCGTGTTGATAATGTTGTTTTCCATGAAAAATCACAATCAATTGTCGCGTTAACTGCTTTGAATCTCTTTTTAACTGCTCTTGATAATGTTGTTTTCCATGAAAAATCACAATCAATTGTCACATTAACTGCTTTGAATCTCTTTTTAAGTGCTCTGAATCTTTCTTCAAAATATGTCCAGGAAGAACAGGAATGACATACTTTAAACCTCTTTCATGGTCCATTCGACTTAGAATCATGAAAGGATTAGCAAAGGGTCTAGCTTTTCTACATGAATGCAGTCCCAAAAGGTATGTCCATGGAAATTTAAAGACTGGCAATATACTGCTCGGGGAGAACATGGAGCCCCACATCTCCGATTTCGGACTCAACTGCTTTGCTTATACAAGTGAAGAATCCATACCAGTTCAAGGGGAACAAATGACAAGCGGAACACCACAACAGGGTTCTCCATATGCTTTGACACCAACACATTCAAGCATGTCGGGGTCTTGTTATGAAGCTCCCGAGTCCTCAAAAGTCATAAAACCATCACAGAAATGGGATGTTTACTCATTTGGGGTAATTCTATTGGAGATCATTTCTGGGAAGTCACCAATTATGCAGATGAGTCTGTCAGGAATGGATCTAGTCCGATGGATTCAGCTTAGCATTGAAGTGAAGCCACCATCCGAAGTACTAGATCCCTTCTTAGCTCGTGATTCGGACAAGGAACATGAGATGATTGCAGTACTTAAGATTGCTCTAGCCTGTGTTCATGCGAGCCCTGACAAGAGACCCTCCATGAAGAATGTGAGTGAAAATCTGGAAAGATTGGTCTCATCGACTTAAAATCAGTTTTCATCGAGGGAAATTAGTCAATACACCCTCCTCAGAAAAATCAAATCAATGGGTGCGTTGTTCCTAGGGATTGAACTACTAATCTGCTACAAATATTTCTCCTCCTGTTTGGATGTTGTCTTACATTGAGCTCCTATTCACCACCATGTACATCTGAATCTTGCAGTATTTGTTGTGTTAAATTAAATAATTCGTACAGAATTTTTATTATTACTCTCCATGATTTTGTTACATTGTGGTTTGTACTCCTAAATCCTTATTACTGGAATTTCTTCCTCCTATTACCCTATCCGCGTCTCAACAAAAACATGCCATCTATTTCTACGCTTTAAGAGGTGAAAAGTGTCATTAAACTATCTGGAGTCAGTAATTGAACTGGGTTTCGATTGAAGTTAAACAGCCTTGATTCCAATCTAGAGAAGCACATAATTTCTGCAAACAAGTAGTGGAACTTTAGCATACAATCATGTTTAAGATAAGAAAACCTGCAAAATATGACAAGGATCATCGGAGGGTAATCTGAAATGTGTTTGTAATAAGCATAAATGAATGATAACCACTCTCAAAATGGGACCGCTAGAGAAAAAAAAAATTGAAACACTTACATGCTTAGCACTAATCACCAAGAATTGCATTCAATGAAGTAGACGTGCTGCATTTCTTAAAAAATAAATTCCTAGAAAATACGGCAAACATGATCTTTAAGGCAGTGAAGAAATGAAACAACTATTAACGGGCAGTAAACCACAATGAAACAATGGAAACTGAAACGAAATTCCTCTAAAGCACAACGATGGGATTTAGTTCTATCCATATAACCTTCAACAACATCCTTAGAATGGTGAAAATTTTGATCTACACTACTCAAACGCTGGCATTATTGCAGTGATGGTCAAAATGCATGACATGTTCCAAGACTTTGCATTCACGAATCCCACCAAACAACGAATGAATAATAAGAATAAAAAGCATAGCCATGCTCGTAGCTAAAGAATTTGAGCTGATTTATTGAGAACCAAGGAATAACCTCTATACAAGAGCGCAAACACACACACCGGAAACTGAATTTCATCACAAGAAATTAAAAATCTAGTTCCCTCGTTTCAAAGAATAAAAGAACAACGACAAATTAACCAACATGATTAAATTACTGCATGATAAAACCGACAGAAAAGATAAAAGTATGATTAAGTTTTAAATAAACAGATACACTGATTGTTCATGCGTAGAATATTATTGTATGGATTTAGTTGTATAACCTTAAGCACCTAATTTCAAACAACAATATTACCATCATACAAACAAGGAAATATTAAAAAAAGGGTAAGAAGATTGGATCATCACTTCTATTACAGATTATTAAAATATATACTACCAAAACTTAGAATCCATGAAGGAAAATCCAAGTCACCAAAAACAGTTGTCCCCATGTTGTTTTACTATAGATTATGCTCATCATGGCTTGGTATTCTTGGCTGTTGCTGCTTAATGCTATCTGTATTTAACCGTGCAATAGCCTCTGATAACAAGATTGTTGTGGCAGGGGTCATGGTTTGATACTGAGAAGGCAGTGTCGGAGGCGGAGGCTGAGACTTGTATATTTGGGCATGAAAATGATCATTATCAATTTGTTTACTATAGTTACCACTCTCCTTGGAAGCAGCACATAAAGGCTGGGATTGGTGATTCATTTGAGGAGCTCCTCCACATTGTTGCTTATTTTCATTACAAGGTACAGTAACAGGCGAACTTGTTCTTGGGATTGTTCTATAAACTTGTGTGGTTAAATCAGCTACAGGGTAAGCCACTTGAGCAGGGAGCATGGTAGAATCATGATGATGCACGGGAGGATGGCTAGAAGCAACAGTTGCAGTGTTCATCAAACCTCTTTGCTCGGGTAAATTGTGTGGCTGCGCAACAGGCACTAGGTATATCGGCTGAGGTTGGTTGGTCTGATAATAAACCTGCTGCTGAGGCACTGGAGAACTCATCACATAGTAAGAAGACATTGGCGCTATACCACTTGAGTCCTGGGGCATATAATGTGGGCCACCTGTTGGAATGAATTGCAGTTGTTGTGGCTGATCATATTGTAAAGACACTGGATATCCAGAAACAGGAACTGTTTTATGCATCTCAACCCCCATGGGAGGAGGAGGATCAGGGATTTTACTCTCTGATTCAAATGGATTTATAAGAGAAGCTTTACTCTCCACTGAAGTAACAGCCCCAACTGGATCTTGATACGTCACAAACTGTGAATCCTGACAAACCGCAGTTCCCAGACCATGATCACTGCAATAACCAAAGTTACAATAACCATTACGTTCATTTACACCCAAATGAACATAACTTTAACATCTAAAATATCCAATTTTACTCCCTTTAAAGATGTTCATTAAAAAAAAGAACAGCGAACCTTGGAAACTCGTACACAAGATAAAACATTAAAAACTAAAAACTACTAACAATTAACAACAGATTATATTAATCACCATCAAAAGAAAATAACTTTACCACAAAAAGACAACATTTGCATTCTTTTCAAAATTTTCCAAAAAACAGATAATTGACAGATTGAAGAAACTCATTCCCGAAACATAAAAATAAAACACTTACTACATAATACCAAGTAATCGACTATATAGCAATCAACAATGCAATCATCTAACTTAACTACATTTCCACTAAGAAGAACAGAAATTTTACCATCCTAAGAATCTCGATTTCCATACTTTTCAAAATTATCCAACAACAAATGCAAAACTAACCTTAAAACTCAAAAGAGAACATAAAAATCGAAACTTTTTTTTAAAAAAATAAATACCTAGAAACTCCTTCTGGGGAAGGCAATTTAACCTTATTATCCACCAAACTAGTCCCATTATCCTCAACAAAACCACCTTTAACACCCAAATTAGACAACGAAACCGAAGACGAAGTAGACCCAAAAGAAGAAGAAGTTTCCAAAACCATAGACTCAGCACCACAGAACCCACCACCATTGTTACCATTACCCTCAAGATGCACAATCTTTGCATTCTTCAATGCATCAACAAACCAAGTCTCAGTCTTCGGGTGATTTAACTGAGTTGTAGCCTTCAACTCGGGCTGACTCAAAAAGGGTTTGGTTGGAAACACAAATAATCTAATACGTGAAGGTGTACGGTTGTTTTGGTGCTCATCAAGCATGATAAGGACATCTTCATCGGTAGAAAGCGAAATGAGAGAATCAAGATTGTGATGTGGAAGTTGGTATTTCAGAGTGATTGGCGTGGTTATTTTCAGAGTTGTAGATAAGTGAGTGATTAAGGATGAGAGTGTGAGACCGTTGGCGGTGGTGTTTGTGGTGGCGGTGCCGGTGCTCGTACCGGTGGGGGTGGAGATGAGGCGGGTGTCACCACCTGAATAGAAGAGGGATTTGGTGTGGGGTTGTGGGATTATTTGGCCACCGTAACTGCACATTAGGCGAAGTTTTGGTGTGGTAGCTGGTGGTTGAGGTTGAGGTTGAGGTTGTGGAAGTGGCTGGGGGTCCATGGTGTGGCGGTGCACCGGAGATGGCGATGGTGATCTAGCCTAGGGAGTAGAAGCTGGGATTGGGTCACGTGTTAGCGTTTGTTATACACTGTTATACGTGTTGAATGCCTAACGCGGCAAGCACAGATATGCAGCGTTAAATTAGATATTAGATATTTAAATATTAAATATTATACTTTGATCCTATCACTTAAACTTTTCCAGTGTAATCTTTTTATTACTACAGAAAAGATTCAATGTGAGTTTGTGGCTCTCTCTCGTTTCTTTTTGGATTTGTAAGATATTGTAATTTATAAGTAATTTTGGTACAGAAATATAAAAGAAAAGGATGTAGAAAAATAACCTTTTTTTTATAATAAGGATTAGTTGATTTGGGACCAGGTTTTAGATGATGGAGATTTAAGAAAAATTATAAAAATATTTAATTTATTAAGGGTTTTTATTCATAATAATAATAATAATAATAATAATAATAAGGGATAGGTTTTGTGTACTATGTAGGTTTTTGTCAAGGAAATGGGTAGTCCAGTGTCTGTGTTCTGAAAGTCAACTGGGGACATGCAGACATGTGATTAACTTGCAGATAATAACAATGGGATTTTCCATTCTCAAGAACAGAGATTCACTCAGGATCGACCCACAATGAAGCCTCTTTAACAGATCATTATTAGTACGCCATTGAGAATGGGCCAGCAGTGAAAGGTCTGAGATTTGCTCAGAATGACCCACAATGACACAGTCTCATTTGCTCAGAATTCAAACCGAGTTTAAATCTATTTTTTATAAATTTTAAAGATAAAAATATTTAATATAAACTTTTATCATCAAATAAAATTAGTTTATATAAAAATTAATTGTTTTGATAGTCTAAATCGATATCAATAATATTTTTTTTATACTACCGAAATTTAGCGACTTCTCTCCCTTCTCTTTTAATCAGGAAATAAAAAATAATAAAAATAAACTTTTATATCAAAATTAAATTTAAATAACATTGAGACATCAAAATCGTATGATTTACATTATTTTTAAAATTAAAGGCTCAAAATGTATATTTCTCAAAACTTCTAACTCATGTTTGGTTTTTTTTTCTTTTCATTTCAATCTCTATTTTTTCAATTTCACCATTGACTAAGAAATCAAAAGTAATTGGCCTTAAATTATAATCAAATTGCCTAAAATAAAACTTTGATAATCAAAATGAATTGTTAAAAAATAAATAGTGCCATCCATGGTGTTTTATATAGTGCTAGTTGCATAATATTCACCTCATGTATTTTAGTTTTTAAGTTAATTACGCTTTATTTGTCTCAAATAAGTCTTTTAACACAAATTGTCACTTAAAATATTCTCTTCTTATTTTATTTTTTGTATTTTCAAAGTGCTTTTTTAATTTAATTTTTTTCTTGAAATTAGTTTTTTTTGTATTTTCATATGATTTTTGCCATGTTTAATGAATCATATTTATCTATGACACTTGTAAGCATGTACCAATATACACTTGTAGAGAAACTTAAACTTATAATGGTTTAGAGGCTATTTGGAAATATAGTGCAAATCACGTTTCCAACAAATTTAAATTTTTTTTGTTAAAAATATTTTTTTATGTTTTCGAATCGTTTTGATGTGCTGATATCAAAAATAATTTTAAAAAAATAAAAAAAATATTATTTTAATGTATTTTTAAATAAAAAATACTTTAAACCGCAATAGTTACCACAATTTCAAAAAGCCCGATTCTCCTTTTAAATCATTTTGAAAATTCCGCATTAAATGATTTCAGGTGCAAGCTTCAAGAGCTTGACATTAAATTTCAACTGAGTGAACAGAAGAAGCAGTTGGCATTGCCTTTGTTTGCAACTAATTATCAGTCATTCTACTTTGGATGCAATGGCTTTGTTTTGATCGCTTGTCCATCCCTTGAAAATATAGCAATCCTTAAATGTGTTGTGCTTCGAAGATTTCATGTTACCATCAAATGTGTTGATCTTAGAAAATTGAAGAAACAATTATAGTATTTTTGCAGTTTTCATTAAGAGAGAATTGGTTATAAATAGCCATACAAATAGTAATAGAAACAAACTGAAAATCAGCAACTCACGTATCCACTACTCTTATAACGTGGGAAGCAGGTAAGCAATTGATTGACTAAAACAAACTGAAGCTAAATGATCCTATTAAATAGGAATTATTAACGACTCAGTACAAAGACTAGTGAACCAAATTCTAAAGCTAAAATCTTAATATTTAACATCCTCCCTTAAACTGTATGCCAAGTGCATCAGTTTATACTAGAAACAGAGCAAACTCCCATTAGACCACATAGTTTCACAAAGACATCATGCTTCAATGGTTTAGTCATTATATCTGCAATCTGATTCTGAGTTTGACAATGAGTTACTTCCACGACACCCATGCTGATGAGCTCTCGAATGAAATGAAAACGAACATTAATATGTTTATTGCGTCCATGTAGCACCGGATTTTTGCAGAGTTTAATGGCAGAACTGTTGTCACAGTGGATTATTGTAGAACCCTCTTGATAATGCCCCAACTGCTGTAAAATTCTTCGTAGCCATATTGTCTGGCAAGCACATGATGCTACTGCTATGAACTCAGCTTCTGTGGTGGAAAGTGTCACTATGGGTTGTTTCTTTGAAGACCATGATACAGCTCTTGCACTGAACATAAATACATAACCTGAAATGCTTTTCCGATCTTTAACTCACCAGCATAGTCACTATCAGAATATACATTAAGACCTTCAAATCCTCACTTCTTGTAGAACACTCAAAAACTGATTGTTCCCTTTAAATACCTGAAAACCCTTTTTGCAACTTGTAAATGAAGTTCAGTTGGACATTCCATGTACCTGCTAAGAAGACTTACTACGAACATCATATCAAGTCTAATGGCAATTAAATACATTAAACTTCCCACAATTTGCTTGTATAGTATGCTGTTTATTTTCGATCCATCATGATCCTTACAAAGCTTTATACCGGGAACAATAGGATTGTTAACAGAATTGCAGCCATCCATTTTAAACCTTGCAAATATTGCTTCTGCATATTTCTTTTGCCCAACAAATATTCCATTTGAACTTTGCAAGACTTCAATACCTAGAAAATATCTCATCCTCCCCAAATCAGTCAAATCAACTCATCAAACATACTTGCATCATTCTCAGTGAATATTAAATCATCAATATAAAGACATACAACCAAAATATTACCTCCACCTCCAGTTTTGATGAACAGTGTATGTTCATAAGGACATTTCTTGAAGTTTTGAGTTGCAAAATATGATTCGATTCGACTGTACCAAGTGCGAGGGGCTTGTTTGAGTCCATATAATGCTTTATTTAGCTTGTACACCATCTGCTCTCTTCCCTTCTTCTCATAACCAGGAGGTTGCTCAACATAAACTTCTTCATTGAGCTCTCCATGCAAAAATGCCGATTTCACGTCCAGTTGGTAGATAACCCATTCTTTTTGAGCTGCAAGTGAGATGATCAATCAAATGGTATCCAAACGGGCAACTAGTGCAAAGACTTCAGTATAGTCTATTCCATGTTGCTGCGTGTACCCCTTAGCCACAAGATGTGCCTTGTGTTTATCCACTTCACCGTCTTCTTTAAATTTTGTCTTAAAAATCCATTTAACTCCCACCTTTTTCCCTCCTTCAGGCAATCTAGTGAGTTCCAAAGTATTGTTTCTCCCAATTGCATCTATTTCTGCCTCCATAGCTTTCTGCCACTTCTCACTTTTCACTGCTTCGGCATAGCTTAATGGATCACTGCCTACATATAAAGCTAGAAATGCATAGTCATCTTCTTCAGATAAACCCTCACTACTTATATAATCTTGCATCCAGCCCAGTGGTCTCCTTATTCTTCCCTCTTCTGAGTTTGTTGAATGATTTTCTGTTGTTGCAGTAGACTCTGTTGCAGAAGACTCGTCCCTTTCTGTATTCATATCTAGAATTGTTGTTGCTTCATCTGCATATGACCTGATTATTGTTTTAATATTTGCATGTGATTTGATGGTATAGCTCTCTTTAGCATGTATATTGATCTCTTCTGCATTCATGTCAGCTGGCTCTTCTACATTCATGGCAGCTGTATTATTGTCACTCCACTCTAGATCAACCAAAATGGCTTTTTCATAACTGTTGTCCCATCTCAGCTGCCTTCTTCTTCAAACCTCACATCCCTACTGATTATAATTGTTTTAGATAGTGGATCAAATAATCGGTAGGCCTTTGATTCCCCACTGACTCCAAGAAAGACACACTTTAAGCTTTTATCATCCAACTTTGTTCTTTTATTATCAGGAATATAAACATATACAGTGCAACCAAAAATTTTGATGTAGGAGACCAAAGGTTTAATTTGACTCCAAGCTTCTTCTAGGGTGATGTTTCTCACAGCCAATGTTGGACTTCGATTCAGCATATGAACTGACCAGTTAACAGCCTCTGGCTAGAAATTCTTAGGAAATTTCTTCTCAGTTAATATGCTCCTAACCATAATCATAATGGTCCTATTTTTCCTCTCCGCCACACCGTTTTGTTGTGGTGTGTATGTTGCTGTTAGTTGTCTTCGTATATCATATGCAGCACAAAAACTAGTGAATTCATTGTAAGTAAATTCACCTCCACGATCAGTTCTTAATCCACTCAAGTAAACCCCGACTCCTTCTCAACAAGATTTTTAAAGCTTTTAAAAACATTAAAAGCTTTTGATTTCTCTGCCAGGAAATAAACCCAAAATTTTCAACTAAAATCATCAATGAAACTAATAAAGTACCTCTTGTTGCTGTTAGAAATAGGCTTGATTGGTCCGCATATGTCTGCATGCACTAGTTAAAGAACTCTGGTTGCCCTCCATGTACTGTTCTTGGGAAAAGGATCTCTAGGCTGCTTTCCGATCATGCATTCTTCACACAACTTCGTAAGAAGCTTGATTTGAGGTAGTCCATGCACCATATTTTTCTGTTAAAGAGTTTTCAATCCATCATAGCTTAAATGACCATATCTGCGATGCCAAACTCTAGCTGAGTCTTCTGTCATGGTGCTGTAACAAGTCTGCTCTCTTGCTTGACAATGTGCAAGTAGAATGAACGTTTTATTTAATGACATTGTGGTCTCAATAATTAGTCCTCGATCAGGATGATAGACCTTGCATTTCCCATGCTGAATAAGAATTACAAGTCCCTTTTCCTGAAGCTGACCAATGCTCAGCAAGTTACTCTTTAGATCAGGTACATAAAAAACACCAGTGATCACCTGAGTATTCTCATTTACCTTGATCCTTACATTTCCTTTCCCCATAACTGTTATGCTTGAGTTCTTTCCAAGTTTCACTGTCTCTATGAAATTCTCATCAAGATCAGAAAAAAGCTCTTTCTTCCCACACATATGGTTGTTGCACCCTGAATCTAAAAACCAAACTTCAGTTGAACTGATTTTCTTCTCTTCAACATAAGCCATCAACAACATCTCTTCACTTGTATCAATAAAATTTGTTCTGAATCCTTTCTTTGGGCATTCATACTAGAAATGCCCCAGTTCATGGTAGTTGTAGCACTCCACGGTGGACTTATCAAAACTTGGCCTGATACGCCCTCTGCCTCGCCCTTTAAAAACATTACGACCTCGTCCTTTTCCTCTAGAATGATCTTCATAAGTCACCTTCAAGGCATGTTCTTCTGTAGCAGTATGATAATTCATACGTTGCTCATGCACCAAGAGGCTACTTTGTAATTCATCTATGGACATGGTTTCCACATCATTTGACTCCTCAATAGCGCAGACAACATAGTCGAATTTTGGTGTCATGGATCTTAAAATCTTTTCAATGACAGCAACATCATCCATCTTCTCACCGTGAATTCATTTCTTGTTGGTTATTGTCAAAGTTCGAGCAAAATACTCGTTCACAGATTCACCAACCTTCATCTGTAGCATTTCTCATTCCCTTCGAAGCACTTGCAACTGTGCACGCTTAACTCTAGTCGTGCTTTGATACTTTTGCTTCAATGAGTCCCATATATCCTTAGCTGTGTCTTTTTTAGAATACTTTCCAGGAGGGATCGATCTATAGCTTGGAACAGATAGTTCTTAGCTTTCAGATCCTTCAATCGCTGATCATCAATGGCCTTCATCTGAGCGTCTGTTTGAGATGCTCCTTCTGCTACTGCAGGTACTCCTTGTTCTATTAAAGTCCAATATTCTCTCAGTCGTAAAAAGTTTTCCATCAGCATGGACCAGTGGTCATAATGTCCATCAAACTTTGGAATTGATGGCTGGACAAAATTTGTTTCCATCGACATCTCCTCTCTTGTCACTCGTGCAGAGAGCTGCTGCTTCTCACGATTCAATCAAATAACCTGTGAGGCTCTGATACCAAATGTTGATCTTAGAAAATTGAAACTGTAGTATTCTTGCAGTTTTCATTAAAAGAGAATTGACTATAAATAGTCTTACAAATAGCAAGAGAAACAAACTGAAAATCAATAACTCATGTACCCACTACTCCTATAACGTGGGAAGCAGGTAAGCAGTTAATTGACTAAAACAAACTGAAGCTAAATGATCCCATTAAATAAGAATTATTAACGACCCAGTACAAAGACCGGTGAACCAAATTCTAAAGCTAAAATCTTAATATCTAACAAAATGTCCATCTATGAAAAATCTGGAGATAAGTCGATGCAACTTCGAGTACCCGTTGGATCTCCACGTCCATAGAGCCTCTCTTAGTTCAGGGTTTAGCACCCTTTTTCATGTTACTGTTTCAGCTGAACATCTTCAAGCTTTGTCAATGAAGTAAGATTCTACTTCGTGGTGGCAAGAAAGCATATTCTTCGAAGTTCTACCGCGGGATTTAATGTCTCTACAAGATGTAACTATCAAATTTCTTCGCTTCGATTCTTTCTCTAATGCGGATGTCTGCAATCGCATATTGAGAATTGCAAGATATGCTAAAGTAATACAAATGAGCTTCGAAATTATTGAGGTAAACAATCATTTTTCTGACGCCTTCTTTTATCACAGTTGCTAGATTACACACCTCCTCTCTTGTAAAAAAAATATGAGTTGACCTTGGCAATCATGCAGGTTCTGTCGAAGAAAGATCATCAGCCAATTTGAGTCTCTTGTTTTTATCCGACATCTACTACAAAATCCATGTTCTTTTTTTCCCCCCAGCTTGTTGAGCTACTACCCTTGGCTGTGGAGAATTATCAGTCGCAGCATGGAAATTCTGAAACGCTACTGTCTGGTGATCAATTGATGAAACTGAAGATAAAGCGTCTAAAAAAAAGAGTAAAATAAGCCTTTTATTGCACTCATGTAAGTGGCATTTCGGTTAATTTGATTTGCAAGTGGTTTATTGTCTCAGAAATGCTAGCCATTTGATTACCTTTGGTAATCCATACAGCAAATCTTTCTTTCTACCTCTCTGTGCTCCTGCGTCAGCTTTATTAGTCAACTTTGCCAATGCGTGAATGCAATTCACTCACAGATTATACGAACTCGATGCCCGCATAGCGGAGTGCAACTCAAGCTAAATCTGCTTAAACAAAGGATGGATTCTGGAATTAGCCTGCAAGAATCCTTTGTGAACAAAATAACACTAATGGAGTAACAACTATATTAATCTTCATTTCCTTTTTGTTTCCCCGTAGTGAACACAAGTAGGATGGGCTCCGGGAGTCGGATGTCCAAATATATATCGTATCAGCTCTTGGACAGTGGGCTACAAAAGGTAAATGCAACTGTCGTTCACTATTCCTATGTTCTCAGCAATGAACGATTCCTTGTTTTTGGACTCGTAATCTTCCTGTCCAGTGTTAACATACAGAATATGAACTTGTGATCATCATGGTTAGGCTTAACCTCTTAATACACCTTCACCATGTTGTCATGCATACGCAGTACCTATATACTGCAGCATTAATAATCAAAGTGAAATGCCCTGTAGTATTTCACTCTTCACATTGAGCTCTTGGTTAAACCTTGCAAACTCTTCAAGCAGGAGCTGTCTTTAAGAGACTGCAGACCTCGGGGACCTCCACATATGAGGATGTCTCTTAGAATGATATAGAGAGATCATTCAATGCCATTTTTTCACAAATAAGATCAAATTCAGAGAAGAATTTATAAAGTTAATCTTTATATATCGATTTAGCTTCATGACACTCCACTGTCAGTAATTTCAAAGTTTGGGTAAGCCAATTAATAGATCCTCAAAAAACAGAATTTATAAGTGCCCAAACCTGTTCAAGCTGTCATCAATACATTAGAGTGCATTAAGCGGAGATCAATGATACAAAATCAAACAATGCAAGTAAATTCGAAATGCTATAGAAACAGAACAGAGTTACAGCAGGGGAGAAAATTTCTAAGATGATTAGTTTCTTTCTCATGAAAGTAAAATTATTCTTCATTTTGAAAATTGAAGAATTTCTCATGTTTCTTCACTTCATTGTGCATCCTTAAATATTGAAATGCAACTGACCAGATATCACTTCTATTTCTTCAGAATGGCTAGCTGTTCTCATTCATCATATATCCAGAGACAGGGAGGTCTAAACTACCCCAGGAAATACAAAGCTACCTATTTAAAGCTTTTGTTTCAGACAAGCTCTGAAGGGCTATAAAAAGAGTGAATTACCAAGGTACCCTATTAAAGAACTACACATTAACAGAAGAAATGTCCACTTTCCTGGGAGGATGCACCACATTTTTGTTTCCAGGAAAGGCGTTGCGGGAAATGTCTACCAGGGCCTTGAAAATATATGGTTCGGGCATGGATTTCTCTTGTAAGACTTTTTCTGTTCAGCTGAAAGTTCTCCTTCAGCAGTCCATGCATGAAATTACCATAATTAACCTGATAGTGATAAGTAAAACAGAGCAGCAGAAGATGCCAAAGGTCAGTATCCCACCATGGAGAAATTTCATTATGAGGAAAATATTCAAGTTGCACTACCCAAACATACAACAATGTGCTCCAAAATGATAAAGAAGTCAATTATACCTCAGTTTTTCCCAGTTAGTGTTCTATTTATAAGAAAAGAAAGTCAAAATATAGAACAAGTAGATTAAAAGAAACCAGGATTCTCCCCCTCCCTTCTTTCAGAAAAAAAAAAAACTTCACATTTGTTGGTTTTCTTTAGTGCTTCATAATTGCAAACCAACTCATGCCATAGAGATCAGTGTAACTGCTGACATTTGCATGATGATTTTCCATCAGATTTTCTCAAACTCCTAAGCTTTTCAAATAATCCAATTCCAAGTAATGTTCTAACATCAAGGCACAACAGGACATGCCCCAAGCAAATTACTGCATTCTATAAAACTCAACATCCCCACAAATCGTGTTACCCCGAAAAGTGCTAAGCTTTCTCAAATAATTATGTCACTTCATCTCCCTTCCTAGTTCCTATATCAGTGAATGGTAAACTATTTCAAAGTTCCATACCCTGAAAACAGAATCATCCAACATGTGCTAAAATTGACACAATAACAAGCCACCAGTTCCAACGTTGAAATTCAAATCTGATAAAGGAATTTCTTTCACATAGAGGTTTGCTTGTTCTAATAACCACTAACGCATGGAAAAACAATTTCTACAGGAGAAAACGTAGCAACAAGTTCACAAGAGAACATGGAACATGTCAAACACAAGTGATAAAAAAAGTCAGGCAAAACACGATAAGCAACAGCATTTCCCATTGTGATGAGCCTTGCACAAAAATAAAAACAAATATGCAGCTCAGCATGCATGTTTGGAAAACTTCATCCAAAACCAATGGGAGCCATCTTGCCCCCTATTACCTACATGTAGTAGCTGCCACATCAACCACTAGAAAAGCAGAGTCCTTAAGGCTCAAATTTTCTCCAAAACCACTTCTCTTTTATATGCTTCACTGCACTTTCAACTCCCTCATCAACAAAAGAAGAAATTGCTCAAAACCACAGAAATTAGAAGGTTCTACATAAGCCAAATCTTAATTTACAAACTCTTCTCCCTTATCAATAGAAAGGATATCTGCCAACGCAATTTACTGATCCACAATAACAACAAATTTCACATTTATTACTTCCCAACCAACACTTATCAGCCTAGATTAAGCCTTCGAAACACCAAACCTTGTCCTTCCAACACATATCCGAAAAGAAAACATCAAGATAGAAACTTCTATTTCTATTCCAAAATTTGCCAACAGAAATATAAAAGAGAGACTAGAATTCATCTGAGTTCGCAGTTAAAAGCCTCAAAACATCAAGCTTTATATATAAAAAAAAAAGGCAGATCAAGTCCTACATTTTCTAACATTTCCATCTCATTGTTTCCAATGCAGACTGCCAATCAGTAAGTAAATCAAGAAAAACACAACTAAACAAAGAAAAATCATGAATTCACAAAAACACACCAGCCCCATAAAAGAAATACCATTCAGTGACAAAAGAAAAACCCACCAACAAGATGCGTTAAAAAGAAAAAACACTAACACCATGTTGGCGGGTGCCAGCATTGATGCGTTGGATCCAAAGAGAACGCATGTCCCTCTTCTTGTTGCGGCGATGGAGCAGGACTAAGAATTTAGAGAAGACGACTAACAGAATGAGAGAAGGTCGGTGACCCAGACGAAAGGAATAAGGAGAGAAAAAGGACTTGCTTAAAAGGACAGAATAATATCTCTTTTTTCATTACTTCATTCTTGCAACGGCCATTATATATAGGCACTGTAGAAGGCGGGAGTAAATTCTAGTGCCTTCTTAGAAACAAGAATTACAATTATTAAAAAAGCGCTTCAAACGGTGTGTTTTGCTTGTAACAGTAATTTCTTCCTTGAGGTCAAACGGTGTCTTTTGCTTGTAAGAGTAATTTCTTCCTTTGTTGATTTCCCTCTATTTAAATCTTCAAACTGAATTCACCTGTAACAAATCTCCCCCCTTCAAAATCACCTTATCTAGAGTTGGAAATCTGAGTTTTACTTTGTTTATAAATTCCCTTGTTGCATCAACATGAGATAGCCCTTACTAGTGGACTAAGATTTACGTTGCAGCCTGTTTGCCTCTCTTGACTATCCTGGAATCTTTGACCTCTCTTGACCATCCTGGGATCTAGGATTGTTTAGGGGTGTAGCACAGGTTCCCTAGGACCATCAGGTAAGCTCTTATGTACCATTTTATTTCCCATACACCTCTTCAGTTAAGACACATGGAAAACAAGGTGGATTATTGAAGAGGGATGAAGACTTAGCTTGTATTCAACTTCCTCAATTCTCTCGATTACTGTATAGGGGTCATAATACTTAGCTGCTAACTTGCGGTGGTGGTGATGATGCACTGATTTCTGCTAGTAGGGTTGTAGTTTTAAGTAAACTGAATCACCTGGTTTAAGAACTCCGTCACTTTTCTTTTTATTAGTTAGCTGCCTCATTCTGTTTTGTGACTTGATTAAGTTTTACCAGATTATCTGTAGCATCTGCTCCCTTTTGTTGAGGTAATGATCAACCTGTCTCTATTAGTGAATCCTTGGGAAAATATGGAATATGAATGGGGGAAACCATATAGAATTTCATAGGGAGTAGATTTAGTTGCGGTGTGAAAGTTAGTATTGTACCACCATTCGCTCAAAGCAAACCATTTACATCATTGCGAAGGGATGTCCCCTATCATGCACCTAAGGTAGTTTTTTAGGCATTTGTTGATGATCTCGGTCTACCCATTTGATTGTGAATGATAGGTGGAGGAGTGATGGAGGTTGACCCTTTGCAGACTGAATAGCTCCTTCCAAAATTGACTTAGAAAAATAGAGTCCCGATCGCTAACTATGGTAGCTGGCAGACCATGTAGTTTGTAGATTGAATCCATGAAGGTCTGGGCTACTGAGATAGCAGTATAGGGGTGTGAAAGTGCCATGAAATGTGCATATTTGTTGAATCTATCCACTACTACGAATATAACTTATTTTCCTTCAGATTTAGGTAGGCTAGTTATGAAGTCCATGCTGATGTCTGTAAAGGGTTCTGTTGGGATAGGCAATGGTTGTAGTAATCCTGGGTTAGCTACATTCTCTGATTTGTATCTTTGACAGGTTGGGCATTCCCTTACATACTTTCTGACTTGTTTTTGTTATTTCTTCCAATATAATATAATGGCAACCCTTGCTACGGTGACTGTAGAACCAGAGTGTCTATCCAAAGATGTATCGTGGTAAGTAGTTATGAGCTGATTTTGGAGTGCTAGGTTGTTCCCCACCACTAATTTTTCCTTTCTGAATAGGTAATCGTTACTCCACTTATAATGAAAATGTGTAGTAGGGTCCTTAGTTAAATCTTGAATGATTGATTTCACCTTGCTATCTCTCTCCCAAGACCTCTTGATTTCTAATACTAAGTTAGTAGAAATTATGGACAAGGTTAGAGCATTGAGTCTACTACTAGCGACTCTAGAGAGAGCATCAACTGTTACATTCTCCTTTCCCTTGCGAAACTCAATTTCGTAATCAAACCAAGTAGTTTAGTCAGTCATAAATGTTGAGAGGGAGATGATATTTTCTAATCCAGCAGGTATTTAAGATAGTCAGTTATGATCTTGAAGGGCCTACCCTATAAATATTGTCTCCACTTGGTTACTGCTTGTAGGATTTCCAACATCTCCCTCTCATAGGTGGATAACACTTGCTGCCTAGGCTCTAAAGCTTTGCTGATGTAGGCAATAAAATGCCCCTCCTATATTAATATTGCCCCAATGCCCGGCCCCGATGCATTAGTTTTAATGACAAAAGGTTTGCTCAAGTCAGGTTGAGATAGGACTAGAGGGTTAACCATCGCCTCCTTAAGAGATTCAAAGGCCAAGGTGGCTTCCTGGTCCCAACCAACTGCATCTTTTTTTAGGAGTTTGGTCAAGGGTTTGCATATAATGTCGTAGACCTTTACAAACTTCCTATAGTAGCTCGTGAGTCCCAAAAACCCCCTTAGTTGCTTAATATTCTGTGGTAGTTGCCAATTCTTAATAGCATGTAACTTCTCAGCATCCATAGCCACACCTGCCTTAGAGATAACATGGCTCAGGTAATCCACCTTGTCATTACCGAAGACACATTTACTTTCATTTGCCATCAGTTAATTTGTCCTGAGTAGGGTTAAAACAACATGTAGATGTTCTAGGCGCTTCTTGTGGGATTTACTGTAAATTAAAATATCATCAAAAAGCACTAAAACAAACCTCCTTAAATGAGATCTAAACACCTCATTCATTAAGCTCTAAAAAGGGCAGGAGCATTAGTAAGACCAAAAGGCATCATAAGGAATTCGTAGTGCCCATTATATGTTCTGAATGTTGTCTTATGGACATCCTTAGAGCTCATCCTGATCTAATGATAGCCAAATCATAAATCAATTTTTGAGAATACATCTGTCCTTGTTAACTCTTATAGCAGCTCATCAATCAAGGGTATAAGGAATTTGTTCTTGATTGTCAACTTGTTCAGAGCCCTATAATTAACACAACCTCTAAAAGAAGTCTTTTTTCTTTATTAGTACTACTGGTGATGTGAAAGGGCTTTGGCTTGGTTGGACTATGCTGGAATCCACAAGTTTAGAGATCATTCTTTCCACTATATCCTTCTGTAGACTAGAGTACCTGTATAGTCTAAGGTTAACAAGTTGAGCCCCCTCCTTTAATAGAATAGTATGGTCTTCAGGTTTAGTAGAGGGTAAACCAACTAGAGGTGTGAACACATCCTGGTAAAGGTGAAGTAGATTTTGAAGAGTTTCCCTCTCTTTCTCTTTGAGATTTTTTCCCATTAATAACAACAATCTTAGGATTCATTATCAAGCTACAAAGGTTGATACCCACTATACATCCCCTATTATCCAGTAATCCACTCATCTGTCCAAATTGAATTGATTGCAACTTCACATGCTCCTCTCCCCTTAGTGTTACTCTTTGTCCTTATCAGTCAAAACTTATCCATATACTCATGTAGTTTCATGCAATGTCCCCTAAGGTGGCCAACCACTGAACGTCTAAAACTATATCGCAAGCATCTAGCTTTATCACAAACACATCAACCACACAATGTATTCCTTGTATTTTCCACTTGAAATCCTTGCAGATTGAAGTCCATAACATTTTTTTCCTAATTGACAACTTTAACTATTATGGGTTTAATAGGAGTTAGCGCACGCTGTAACTTGTTAGCCACCCATTTATTCATGATGTTGAGAGTGCTACCAGAATCGATCATGATAAAGATAGGTAGCTTATCTACCCACCCTGTCACTTTGAGGGTATAGCAACCAAAAACCCCTTCAGAGGCATTCATAGAGATGTGAGGATTGGTGATTTCAAGATTATGCTTCTCGCTGATAGCCTCTAACTCAATTTCTTCATCCTCTCCCTCATATTCACTATGCAAATAGAGTAGAGCTTTTTTTTTCCTACACTTGTGTCCCTGGGTGAATTTGTCATCACATAAAAAAACATAAGCCCTTAGCCATTTTCTCTTTCATTTTTGTGCTCCTGAGTGTTCTAGTGGGTCTCGTATTAGAATTAACAAGGAACCAAGTTTGAGTAGTAGGTAGTAACCCTGAAAGCTGAGAGGTCGGTAGGGAGAGGTTTTGAGAGTTATAGGGTTTGTAATGGGTTTGCTGTTGGGGTGTCCTCTGATGGTTATTGCTGTTAAAGGATATGGTTGCTTTTTTGGTAGTGTGTTTCTGGGATTTCTTGTAGAGATTAGTATTTTCTTGCAAATAAGATAGGTTATAGGCTTGTTTAAGGGATTTTAGTTAAAACTTCTTAACCAAGTTCTTTATCTTTGTCTCAAGCCCACCCAAAAATAAAACCAACGCATACCTTTCATCTATCTCTGCACGATTCCAGTATATCAAAGTCCTTGATGTAAGTTTCCAAGTCGCCTTCTTGTTTCAGATCCTTACGCTTCTTTAAGGGGTTTTTTATGGCCACCAAAACCTTCCACAGATTGCTTCGACATATTCATCATATGTCACTAGTCTACCACCATTGCTACGCATGAAGTTTTGATGCCAATATAATGTCATGCTATCCAAATAATAGGATGCTAGCTTGAGTTTTTTGGATTCCTGAGTTTCTTCTATCTCGAAGTATTGATTGCATTTATACAACCATTTGTAAATGTCTTCCCCTTCAAAAGATGGGAAATCACACATTGGCTTATAGAACTTGTAATGTCTACTATAATGCCAATCACTCTTCATGGTTAGGCCTTCTTGATTGGTGTGCAGTTGCTCATGGTTATTACTGGTCTCTCCTACAGGTAACTACAGTCTTTGTAACAAGGTAATCTGCCCATAGGAAATGCCCGAGATCAACTCTTCCAGCCTTAGTAGTCGGGTGTCATTAGTTGATTGATGTTGTCGTTGTTGTTCCAACATCCTCATCATTCCATTGAGCTTGCTCCATGTTGGAATTTTCCATCACACTTTCTAATTTGTTTAGATCTTGGGACCTAGTGTTAGGAGCCATTGTTATGGTCTGAAGATACCTAGATCTAATACCACTTGGAGTAGGACTAAGAATTTAGATAAGACGACTAACAGAATGAGGGAAGGTCGGTGAGCCAGACGAAAGGAATAAGAAAAGAAAAAGGATAAAATAATATTTCTCTTTTTTCATTACTTCATTCTATTGCAACGACCCTTACATGTAGGCACTGTAGAAGGTGGGAGTACATTCTATTGCCTTCTTAGAAACAAGAATTACAATTATTAAAACGACACGTATACTAGGGTAGGTCACATGATGCGTTTTGCTTGTAACGATAACTTCTTCCTTTATTGATTTCCCTCTATTTAAATCTTCAAACCGAATCCACCTGTAAAAAGCGATCTCTGTAAGAATACTGCAAAGCCTTCTCAACGTTTTCTCTAGCTATCCTTATACAGTTCTTTGCTCTTTCTTTAAACCTTTTTGCTAGTTTGAATATTTCATTCTTGTTCATTTTTTCTTCTCTTTTCTTCTTACTTGTGTTGTTACTGATGATGATGTTGGGAATAGGTTGTTTTTCTCACCGTATTTGTGGAGTTGTAGTTTAAGCGTTGTTTTTAAGTCTTTTTTGTGATAGAGGGCTTAACCTTCCAAGTTTCAACCATAGTTTTAAAACCCGGTTTGGCCTTATGGGTAGACCAGGGGCTGGAATCGGACCAGATTTAAGAAAAAATAAGAAAAGTAAAAAACTCAGGTGACCCGACGGGTTGACCTGATTGACCCAACAAGACCAGGTAAAAAACCCGGTTACAACTCGTTGACTATTTTTTTAACCAAAACAACGTCATTTTGATTTATAAAAAAAATTAAGGTTGACCCGATCAAAACCTGATGATCTGGGCAAAACCTATGACCCGAGCGGATTTAATCAACCACCAAGTCGGGTTTAAAAACTACGTTTCAACAACACCCTTAAACAAAATGGACAGCTAAGATTAAAATATAACCATGTAAAAATTACAAGGACTTATAACTGAAGTGCCTTTAGAAACCAGTTTGATTCAGCCATGAAGCTGCAGTAGATTTTAGGACTCAGACTTTTTGTATTAAACCAATCAAAAAGAAGCTTTAAATAACATAAGGCATTGTTTGTGTGTTTCATATGAACCTTGTTGACTCATAGGTAGCTTCCTGTACCATGTTGACACTTTCTGGGACATTATATTTTAGTTTGTCTTTGCAGTATTGTGTTGTTTTGTCGGTGGATGACTACAATGCCTTTGTGGGATTATGGATCTCTTTCTTGCTTCAAGAATTTTAAAAGCATCTTTCAGGTTAGTGTTTCTTTTATAAAAAGGTTGTTTCTTTCTGTTTTGTTCTTAGTCTTTAGCTGTTAAATTGGATTATCTTATGTGGGTTTGCTTTGTTGTTTTTGATGTTGCTGGCTTTGTACTTGGTGTAGCAGAATGTGACTGATTTGTCAATAAATTTAACTTCTTTTGGGTTTCTCTACTAACAGAAAAATATATGTAAGAGACATTTATATTGCAGTTCTGTGAAATTAGGAGTTGGTTAATTTGGACTTGTGTGGTGAGAGATCACATCATTGTTGATGCAGCAATTTGAGTTTGAGGGTTTTGGAGTTTTGAGGGGAATGAGGAAGGCTCTAATTATGCTTGCTCTATCTGTGATGAAACTTGAAATCTGCAATCAAAAGCAAATTAAAATTTAATGTAATAAAACCACTGAAATGATGAAAACATTGAAAAACTAAAGCTACTTGCTATTCACTGCTATTAATTGGAGAGGTTTCAGTATGCTTGCTGTTAATTGTCTGAATAGGGATTAAGGGAAGGCCTTAGTTGAATCCTTCCTCAAAATATTATGTATTTTCTGATGAGTTGCCGATGGTCCTTTACAGCTTCATACTTGGGCATTTATCTTATGCCGTGTGGGTCTTGGTCGTTATTTTGTTTGATTAGAAACAGCCATTCTTGGAGGAATACTAGATCATGAACTTGTAACATGCTCTCCTGGTTACAATGCTTGTAAGTCTCAATTAGGTTTAATACATCATAAGTTGAATCTTCGTTTTGACCCTTGCCTTGTTTGGTGAAGTAAAATGAAAAGGATAAAGTGTTGTGTGATGTACATGTAGCATTCAGTTAATTTTACTACATATGGTTGTACTGTAGATTTACTGTCTAGGCTTTAGTTGAATAGTCAAAGTGACAAATGAGGAGCTGGAGCCCATTGATATGAGAAGTAGCTCTTTAAATTGGTGCATTGGGTTAATCTGCTATCTCCAATTACTCAGAGATGCTTCCACATCTTCGTTGAAATGTTAGATTTTGCTAGAGGTTTTCAGAACTCGTACCCTATATCTTTATTTTGCAATAGTGGACATCTGCATAGAAGCAAGTTGGAAGCCCTTAGGAAACAGTTCAATGAATTTTCTATATCATGGGGATTTTGTGCATTGCAGTTTAGATCCAATCTCCAGTTTCTCAGAGATGCTCCTGAATGAATATCCATGTCAATGGTTAATCACTTCAGTTTTGGAGTGGTGGCAGTCCTAAATCTGGTTTTAAGATGCCGGTGACAGATAATTGTGTTAAGTTAATAGCTCAATGAGAGGATAAGGGAGGATAAGTGTAGCGGTTGTGTGCATACCATGTGCCAGCTCTTATGGTGATAAAACAGCGTGCATTTCAGATAAGGGAGGATAGGTGTAAAGTCTAGAATGAAAAATCTGGGTGCAGCTGTTACACTTCTTGACAAAAGAGAGTATACCGAGTGCACAGAAGTTGTTAATGAAGGAATTGAGCTGCCACATATAATGGCCATTACAAAGAGCAGATAAGCTACATGCCAGCTAAAAGTTTTACCGTATCCAGTACATTGTGAGCTATTTTTAGTTTTGGGAAACGGGAAGCAAGGTTATGTTAGCAACTGCTTGTAATTTATGGGAAGTTTGATTACCTATACCAAGATACCAATAAGCTATCTGCACAGGACTATGCACATATTAGTTGATGGTACTACTTTAATAGTTAATTTAATTCTAACAATGACAAAGTATGATACGGTTTTTCCCATGAACTTCCATTTACTTGTATTCCATGACCTAGCTGGTGATGCATTCTATTACTAGACTCCCAAGTTGTATGGCATCTGAACATAGAGGAGATAAAGAAGGTCCTAAAACTTATCTTCAGATTCTGAACTCGTGTTGCAAATCTTACTCCTATGTTGCAGTTTGAGATGATGGAATCCTTCATGAAAAGTCCCATTGGTTGTCCTCCAAGTTATTAATAAAAAGATCTTAAAGTTCATTGGTTACTGTCAATAAGTTAATCCACTATATTTTTATCTACCAGTGTTTTGGATAATGCTTTAATGAATAACATTATGGTGATGGCATTTCTGAGTAGCATTTTCTGGAAACAAGTAAGAAAGTGCCACTTCTTAGGGAACTAAGGTTGGTGAGTTAATGGAATGCTGATAATCCAAGTATTGGATGGATATCAGCCTTGACATTTCTTGGTTTGATGCTGTGATTAATAGTTTTTTATTTTTTATTATTATTATTATGTACTGTCTACAGTTTTGGGTTCTGATTAAAAGTTCTATAATTATTATATATGATGTTTTATCCTGGTATAAAACTGGCTAGAGTATGCAGTTAGGGTAGAATGCTTTGCTTGCTTCCAAACACATGGTATAAACTCACAATCTGCTCATAAGTGAATCCAAATCAGGCCAATTTATTAAACTTATTAAATTGTATGATCACTGGGATCTTCATTTATTTACCCTGATTATTGGTTTGTTGGGATTATCTAGGATGCGACAGTCAACAGGCTGGATATTAATGCAAATACTTTTCAGTCATTTTCACCAATTGACCTTCCACTATTAGAGAACACGAGCGAAGAGGTATAGTTCTTACTTTTAGATCTTCATTTAGGTATGAAGGTCTCTCTAATAATGTGAAGTTTTGGGTTCGTGTTGGGAATGCTAGTGGTTTTATTTTTCTGATTCTTTTGAGTTTTGAAAAGGCTGTTGGACTTGAGTTTCTCTTTTTTATAATCATTAGAACTTTCATGATTATAGAGAACCGTTCTATCAATTCAATTTTGCTGTGCATATTTAAGCATCATTATAGCATGCCTATGTAGTGCCATTTTTTGTTTAGTGATGAAGAGAGTCCTCTCAAAATCCATGATCTAGAACAGATAATTCTGCCGCAAGTGTATTTATGATGTGAATCTTTGAGAAGTAATCTTGCTGCATGCATAACTTGGGTTTCTTGCTTTAGTCTTTACTGTTCGTATGGATGGTGATTTATGTTGCTTGAGTTGTAGATGCATTGATAAAGGTGCTTATACCTTTCTTGAAATTCATAAACAGTAAAATAAAGGCATAATATTAATAACTTCCTGATAATTTTTACTCTAATACCTGTGGTCATATTTCACCGAACAAACCTTATGTTACTTTCCTAATGTCCCTTTATTTGGAGCTCAGAGTCTGATATTAGATAACGCTAAATGGTTTCAATGAAGGAGGTCCAGATGAGGGAGGTCCGACTTGGTTCTGGTACACATACTGTGAGGTCCCATGGAGCTACAGTTGCAAAGACACACATGCATGATTGGCTCATGTTTGTGCTTCTTGTCGTGATAGAGGTCACCCTCTATCTTACGCCTCCATTTTACCGATATGTTGGGAAGGATATGATGACAGATCTTAGATATCCTTTGTTAGATAATACAGTGCCTGCTTGGGCTGTCCCGGTAAGTATCCTGGCTTCTTTCGCTAAATAAAAACATACACTGCAAGTGAACCAAGTGAGTAACAACAACATTGATGGAACCCTTTCTCTTTTCTAATGATTAGATGTATGCTGTTCTTTTGCCTGTGGCGATATTCCTTGTCGTCTACTATCGTAGGAGAGACGTCTATGATCTTCATCACGCCATACTTGGTGATCATACCCTGTCCTCTCCTTACTGTTTATTTGTTAAAGATTTCTTTTATCCAATCTGCTGGAAGAAGTCTCATAATGCATTATGTGTGTTCACTTTAGCAGGTCTCTTATTCTCCATTCTAGTGACAGCTGTCATTACAGATTCAATAAAAAATGCAGTTGGTCGGCCTCGACCTGATTTCTTTTGGCGTTGTTTTCCTGATGGAAAGGATGTATGCTTCTATGGACCTGCAGTTATTTGATACTTTCTACTGTGAGGGTTGATTTAGGTTCACCTCCTTTCCACATTTCATCACCTTCATGGTAACAGAATTTAACTCCTGAAACCTTATTGATCTACAGGTTTATGATCACTTGGGAAATGTGATATGTCATGGTGAGAAAAGTATCATAAAGGAAGGGCACAAGAGTTTTCCCAGTGGGCACACTTCCTGTAAGTTAACCATTACAGATAATTGCGTCACAAAACAATTAAGAAATTAGTAACCACAAAGTTACTTTACACTTAGTCAAGAAGAAATATTTTAATATCTGCATTGAAATATGGGCATTTTGCTAAGGTAAGCTGCAGAAATTGAACACTTAATACCAAAGCTAAGCTGGCTCGATACTTTTGGTAGTCGTTTTAGCTTAGAGGAATAATGATTTCCATTTCTAGGTTCCTTCGCTGGTCTGGGTTTCCTATCACTCTACTTATCTGGAAAACTAAAAGCATTTGACTGTAAGGGCCATGTTGCAAAACTATGTATTGTCTTCTTACCAATACTAGCTGCATGTCTTGTTGCCATTTCCCGAGTGGACGACTACTGGCATCATTGGCAGGATGTCTTTGCAGGAGGTCTCTTAGGTGTGTGCCTTTTCATTGTTTATTTACTCATTTAGATGAAACTTCCTCATTGTCTATTGGATGATTACCTTGGCTAACTATTGCAGAGGCGCCTTTTGCAGGACTTGTGGTCGCTACATTTTGCTATTTGCAATTCTTCCCCCCACCATATCATCCTCAAGGTATATTTGTTGGCAAATTTTATATGGCTCCTTCACTTTTTGTTTAACATTAGAGTCCAGGAAGGATGTTGCTTGGAGCATTGTTGATGTACTTCGCTAGAGAATACTTTCTTTGAAGTATATTCTCCTTGTGCAGGAATATGATTTTGATTAGGCACCTAGGTTACAACTAAAGAAATTCATTTAATGTACCTATTTGAGTATACGGATCTAAAACCAGAAAATAGCAGCAGCTGTACAGCCTGCATTTATGATAGCAAGAACGCTCTGCGAAGCATCTAATGCTGGAACCAAAAAACCATAACCAGCTATGCCAATCTGGTTGCTGTTCGAAAGCATGCTGTCATATCCACCGCATAGCTAATTCCCAAGTTATCTTGTTATCGACATGGAACTTAGCGTATTCTAAGTGAGCACGCAACATTTCTAGTTGCATCCTGCTCAGTGATGATCTTAATTATTTACAAGTGTCGGTCATCAAAGCTGACTTCCTTAATGAATTGGCATTCTGTTTTCCTCTCTGCGGTGTCATGCTCATCCAATCTTCTGCATGCAGGTTGGGGACCTTATGCTTACTTTCAGGAACTTGAGTCACGTGCCAGTGCACAAGCAGATGCTACTGTAAATCCACTCAATGCATGGCCAATGGATTCGCATGTTGAGAACCAGGGAGATGATAAAAATGGATTCTTAGGGCTAAATCTTGCACGTGACTTGACTACGACTGTTGAAGATGTGGAATCAGGGAGGAGGTAATTATTGATAGATGCATAATTACCAGCCAAAGTTGCTGAAAACAATGTGTCCATATTTCTCGTTTCCTGTAGTGTTCTGTAGTTTGCTTTCTGGGGCTTGTAGTTGTAGCAGGACTGCCGTCCTGCTTTGTCTTTCATTAACGAAGTCATCCATTCCTTAAATTAAACAAAAACATAGCACGAGCTAAATGTAAATTGGTCAAAATTACGAGTAATATATACCTTTTTCATCTTTGCTTCTGTAACATCCATTGTTATCACAACTGGTATGAGACACTCCCGGTAAGAAACCTGGATAAGCCGGTAAAATTCGGTTATAATCCATTAATTTTTTTTTATTAAAACATTGTTTTTATGAATTTTTTTTAAAATAGAGATTGACCTAGTGATCCAGTTAAAATCTAATGATCTAGTTAAAATCCGGAATCCGGACCTTGAATCAGACCGGGTTTAAAAACTATGGATCTAAGGTTCTACTAATTACGATCACGTGACTTGCACAAGCCGATTGTGAAGAGTAGCATCTGAACCGTCCACGTCTTCACTATTAACGGCACTGATGAAATTCTCCAATGAACAAAACCCAGATTAGTCTTGGATACCGAGGCACAAATTTTAATCCAGAGAAATTTCAATGGCAGAACCAAAAGCAGACCCAAAAAGTCCATCATCATCAGGTATTTTATTTCACAACAAAGATTAATTTTGTAGATTTTCTAGATGGGCTTTGCTTGAAACAGATTTTTGATGTAAAAATTTTCATTTTTTGGTGGTTTTGATGCAGCAGAAAAGGATGTAAAAGCAGAACCAAATGTGATGGAAAAGGAGTTAGAAGCAATGACTCATAGTGGCAAATCTCCACACCATCATCAAGAAACGCACGGAAGAAGTGATGATATTGATGAGGATACTCCGATTGATGAAATTAAAGGACCAGGTGTGTTTGGACGAATCAAGGAAGAGATCGAGGCCCTTGTTGGGGCAATCCATTCTAAGAAGGACAAGAGTGACCAATCATCTTCTTAGAGAGGAATTTGATTTGCCCTTTATACTTTTAATATTTGGAAGAAAAAACTTTATCTTGTCTCTGTTTATTTGTTTCTTGGTTCAAGCTTCACTTTTTGAAGAAGAAATTTTGGTTTCTGTTAGATTTCTTGTGTTGGGCTTTTTGCTGTTTTTTAGCTGGCTTTATTTAGCTGCTGGTGGCTGCATTGACCCTGGTTTTGGATTTAAAGATAACCTCAAACTGTGATCATGGAAATGGTAAGATGTGATGCTAAGAACTTCAAAACCTGCTTTGAAGCTTCTAATGCTGGAGTGGAAAAGGCTTGCTGACTGCTATGACAATTTGGTTGGTGTTTGAGAGCATATTGCATATCTACTGCATAACCAGTCCCCATGACATGGGAACTAATCCAATGTATTCTCAAGTGAGCATGCAACATTTCATGTTGTATTCTGCTCATAGGTGATCATAATTCCTTACAATTTCCAGTAATCAAAGCTGGCCAGTATTATGGCTTGACACTCAGTTTGCTTATGTGATTATGATAGTGTTTATTATCAGATGTCCGGTATGTAGCTTGGGAACCTTGTGCTTACTTTGAGCAGTTTCATGCTTTGCACTTGCCTCTGTAAATTGGTAGAAGTTTCTAGTAATGCAGACATTTCGATACCCTTTTGGTTCTCGAAACTTGATGCTATAATGTTTCTGCTCCTGGGAATCGATTCTCAAACTTGAAGCATGTTATTCAAAGGTGTAGTTTGCAAGAAACGGGCTATGGATTTCTAGATCCAAGGTAATTTTGCCCACAGGTTGAAAGAAAGTCTTGCAGGATTGTCAAAAAGGCAGGCTACTTGAGTTCGCTAAAGCTTTTGTCAATTGTATTTATTTCAGTTCCATGACCTCAGAAGTTTTACCTGTCTTCTCTTGACAGTTTCCTATTTTACATATTTGAGTTACCATGCAATCATGTTGGATTGTCATTCTGGCGAATTCCAGAGGATGATGAGAGGCCCTTTGAATTAGCAACTCTTTTGTTGCAAATTATTTTTAATTTGTAGCTCAAGTCAATGAATTTGAAAGAAAAATGAGTGTGCAGATCTAAGCAAAAATTGATTATTTTTTTTGTTCAAACCCAAAATAATACTGCAAAATGTAAACAGGTAATCAACAACGAAACAACAAGAAAAATAAACACAAACCCCAAAAATCATCTCTCTTTTCTTGTTAGAATCCGACTCCGAGAAGTAAGACTCCAAAGAATCCAAACTAAAAACAATTATTGGACTAGGTTGTGGGGTAGTGCTTGTACACATGTTACAAAGAAAACTAAAAGTCCTGTGATGTTCAAGTAGACAATCCATTGTGGATTGTAATAATGGAGCCACATAGTTACATCACATAGTTACAATTATCAATAGAAGTTTGGTTGCATGTCTTTTTCAGTTTGGGCATGTAGCCAACGACAATAAATTATAGGTGGCTCTGAAATGATGGGATGATAACTTCTCTTTTTCTCTTGTATTATACTATTTAATTTTTGATGACGGTTGTTTTTTTTAAAAAAATAAATAAATATGAGGTTATTTCAACATGTTTTTACATAAAAAAATTTTAAAATTTAAATTAAAAAGTTGATACAAATATCTAATTAAATAAATTTATAATCATCTAAATAAATAAAAATTATTACAATAACTAAAAGCGAAACTATAAAAAAAATAAAAAATAGATATAGATCAAGATATTTGATTATGTAAAATAATACATTTATCTAGTTTTATTTATTGAATTTAATTATTAAAATTAATGAAAGATAACAGAAATAGAAATTTATTGATTGAGTAAAGTAAAAGAAAATAAAATTATGCAAGACCTAATATATTAGAAATATTATTTAAAATTAAATATTTTTTAAAAAAAATTATCTATATAAAATAAAAGATTATAGATGAATCATGATAATATTTTTAAAAATCAAATACATAAAAAAATATTTTTTCAAAAAAGACTTGGAAAACTTGCTATCTAGGTCATGAGACCGAGAAAACTATTAGAAAAAATTGAAAATAATCACAAAAACAATCTTTTTTAAAACAAATTAATGTAGAATGATGAAAAAAATGAGTCAAAAAAATATATCTAATCATATTAACTTTTCAAATTTATAACCTGAGTCATTAGATTAGAATCATCATAAATTAAAAAAATTAAAAAAACTTAATTTCTATCAAATCAAACGCTGAAAAAAAAAAACACAAATAGATATATACTCTAAGATAAGATAATTATCGTGGGATTTTCTTGTCAAATTAGATGCTAAAAATCAGACGAAGTTTCGTATTTGGGATGATCTCCCTGTAAGGTTATCATCTCTTCTGTTTACTGACTCTATAGATATTTATTTTTGTAGAAGTTCTTAGTTTCTGCCTTTTATTTTTCTTGTATCAAAAAAAGAAAAAGACTACCCTACGTCATGTATAGAAGAATTAATACACTTGAAATTAATTCATGAATAATTAAAGGAAAGTGAGGGAATAAATATTTTTTTTTTCCAAATGTGAAGTGTTTATTTGAGAGTTTGATAGCTAGAGATTATATTTCAAAAAAAAATTTATTCAGAAATACATTAAAATAATATTTTTTTATTATTTATATTTATTTTTTATTTTCACACATCAAAACGATTCAAAAACACTAATATTTAATTTTATAAAAAATAGTTAAATTTTAAACAAATAATATTTTGACCGCTGACAAATACTCTCAAAGTATGGTTTTTTATTTTATATATTTTTTGATACATAAGAATAGACTTTTGAAAAAGAAAAGGGCATGTAAAGTTTGACTTAAAAAAAAAAAAAAAAAAAAAAAAAAAAACAAAGAAAGAAACATCATCCACAGCTTCTCTTGTCGAAGCTGACTATCATAACTTGATTGCCCATTTCCTATTATTTTCTATGCCATATATGAAGGACTCCTTGACCCTTCCTTTCATCGATTTTCCTTGCAACATTACGGCTCCCACATGCTTTGGTCACAGTTTTAAAATACAATACAGATTCTTCTGCGGCAAGATCCGGATTATATATATCACGAAAATTAATTCAAGATAATTTAATTTTTAATTTTTTTAAAATAATATAATTTTAATAAAAAAATAATTTAATTTTCAATTGAATTTTAGTCGGGCTGGATAATTCTCGAGTCAATCTGTCAAGTTTATTTAGATTTTATAACTAATTCAATTACTGATTTTTCCAGAGACAACTTATATATTATAAAATGAGCTCATGTTCTTTGACACGTAATTAAGAAACAGTAACGAATCGCGACTTAATTTGAGTAAAAAATAAAAGTCAAAAGAAGAGATTTATTTTTTTTTTTTTACTTGGAAGGATATTTTACCAAATTATGCATACGTTTCTTCACCATATATATAATATTTAACTAATTTTTCCAATTACTTTTTATACGTAAACAATTCAAGAGAAAAATATTAGTAAAGCTATAAGTGTGACAGGATATGTATTGGTTTTTTATTATTATTGAAATTGACGCTAAATACTTAATTAAATTAAATGTGACAGAATTAATCCAACCAGATTATAATACAAATTATAATAAAGACTTATATAGGGTTATTAAAAAAAATAAAAAAATCTATTAAAACAACTCCTGGTTAAACCATAATTAACTAGTTAATCTGTCCTAAATTTACTTCTACATATCCTAATAAATCTCTCGTCCTGCCTGATTAGATTATAATTTTTGTTAATAATAACCTTATCTTCAGTAATTAAATCAACCGCACGAATCGGATGCCAACAAAAGTTTACGGAATCCTTTGGACCACATAATTGTCATAAATTATTGCCCTTCAACGAAAGTCAAAACAAACAACCTTTAATATTGGACCACGTAATTGTCATAAGTTCAACTTGATGATGATCTCAACAGCCTTTTTTTGACCTTCCTCGATATGTTTCATGTGCTATGACGAATTTTCAATGTTCAGTTTCGCACGCCAATATCCGGATATTTCATGAGCCCTTCCCTCCTTGTATAAATCATACTCTTTTCTCACCAATCCACAGCACAAACTCACGACTCCCTCCTCCTCCTCCTCCTCCTCCTATCAAGAAAGAAGAAGAAAATCCACAACTCCCTTCTCTTTCTCTCAAGCACCAAACATGGAACTAGCTCCTAGCTTCTTCAACGGTTCCTGGAAGAGATACTGGAGAAGAAAGCGATACCAGCGACTCGACGGTGCGATCACAGCCCGAAAGAACACGAACGTAGCAAGATTTGGAGGCAGCCCACGAAGGACATGGAAGATAAAAGCAGTGCCCAAGTTACGAATCTTAAAGAATATTGCTTCTCCAACTAAGCTCTTGAGGAAGCTCAAGAATGCTTATATTAACATGATCCTTAGCGTTGCTGGTAATGCCGATGGAACGCATGTTTTTGGAGACAAAAGGGTTCCGAGAGGGAGGCAAATTAAAGCTACTTACCCGAGTGAAGCTTTTGAGAAACGATTGGTCTATGAGATTTATAAGAATCTGCTTGCAAGTAGAGAATTATCTACAATGTAGAGTAATATTCAAGTGGAAACCTACCTCTAATTCGTTCAATATATATTTTGTATGTCCATATTTTCTGTTTGACCTTTCTGCTAGGGAAATGTTCAAACTAGACATGCCATTATTACGAGGCTGCTCATCTCATGTTCAAGGTATCGAAACTTCCGTCGAAGGCCCTGGAAATATTGACATTATAACCATACCAACCAAAAAAAAAAAAAACAAAGAAATAAAATTGAGCAATATCTTTTTAATTTATTTTTCTATCGTCGTAAACTGTTGTTCTAACAACAAAATCACTTCCAAGATGACAGCACTTGATTTTACATAAAAAATAATAATAATATATCTATCATATACATATTATTTTATCTTTATTTATAAATATATTTTATATCAATGTATTTAAATGTCTGTTTAAATTTGTAAATTTTGTGTGTTAGAAAACATTACCCCATTATAATATCAAGTCTGAAATTTTATTCAATATCAATCCTAAATAAAGCTCCCCAAATGTGCTCAACCGTAGTTGATATAATGTTATTTTTCTTAAAATTTGAATAAAATAATATCATCATATCAAGAAAAAAGTTAATATAATACAAACAAACATAAAATAACATAAATGCATACTGTGGGCACAGTATAACTACGTACCAAACATAAAAACGATAGTCAGCATTACATTATTGCTAATAAAAACTTCAATATTTCAAAAAACAAAACAAAATATAATAATGGGAACAATTCATGTGATTTCTAAGAGGACAAACTATTTAACTCTCAGCAGGTACGTAAACGCGTTCGGGTCAAGTCGATCACAAGAGAGACATAATTGTAACTTCAGTACATCAAACTAAGGGGCAGTATCGTAACTCGAACCATCTAGAAATTTTATTTTAAAGAAAAAGAAGAGGAAGAAGAAATGGGGAGAAGAGAGAATTATTGAGTTTTAATTCATTTTAAATTCATCGATGGAAGTTTTATTAGTAATTTTATCGATAATTTAACAAGTAAAAAATGCTAACATAAATTTTTCATCGTAATTTTTATTGGTAAATAGTGATGGAATAATTTTTGTTAGCAATTGTGTTATTTATTTGTTTTTTAATTTTGTAGCAGTGTTATAAAATAATAATATAAATGATAATGTGATGTTTTATCTAATAATTTAAATTTTTAAATTAAAATTATTCTTCATATAATGTTAGAGTTTTAATGGCTAAATAATTATATTAAAAATATTCGTCTAGTTACTTAACTTCTTGAGTTTAAATAGNTCTTNNANNTNAGCGAATAATNNANGTTTTTATTATTTTTTTTATTTTCTTTTTTTTTAATCTCCTTTACTCATCATTTTTTTTTTTTTCTCACTCATTTTCCTTGCTCATTTTTTTATTTTCTTTTTTAAGGACAACAACTAAAATAAAATATAGGAATATGCTAAAAAAATATGAAATAGTTATAATTAAAAAAATAGTAAATTACTCTAAGGATCATTTAGTTTCATCATTTTTCTCATTTTACAGATAAGTTTTTGAATATTATACTTTATAACCTAAATTTTTAAAAACAATTAATATTTTACATCTTCAATAGTTAACACGAGAATAAAATTAATAAAAAAATATAATATTATTATTATATTTGAAATAATGATTATAGTCCGTTGTTAAAAAACATGGGAATTGTACACCCGTCCTTCTTAACGCTCAATCCAAGGTGGAAGGTCGTGATTATTAAAAAAAACATGAACAATGGAAATAAATTCAATTCCAATGCCTATGACAGTCATCACAACAACAACAAGAAGATGCTCATCCACCAAAGACCGCCGCTCAAAGGTGGAAGGTCGTGGTCGTAGGATCTGAATACTCGCCACTCGTGCTGCCTGGATCTTCTAATTGTCCGAGTATCACAGCTTGTTGTGGATAGATTGGTTATGGAGGCTGAGATCCAAGATGCAGAAAAGCTCGTGCGTTGGAAAGAAACACAAATATGACCTTATACTATGAAACTGTTTTCTTAGATTGGGAGAGACAGAGTTCTGTTTTCAATAGATAGATGGTAGATGAGTCGCTCTACGCCATGGGCAGGTTTTTTTTTTTAATGTAAAAAAGAGATTCCATGCAAAACTTGGGATTAAAAAAAAATCACAGAATTGAATTATTAAGTCAATCAAGTTTAACATCCTTATCTAATCTAATAATACTTTAATAATACTTCAAAAAAATAATAATAACAGCAGATAAATCAAATTAATAAAAAAATTGATTTTCAGGATATAAAAAAAAAATGACAACAGAAAAAGGCCTGAGTCAACCCATTAAATATGCAACTCGGGACATGAGATTGAGATAACCCAAAAAAAAAAGTGAAAGAAATAATAAATGCTAATTTGTAACCAACCAAATATTGGATAACAAAATTTAAAAAAATACATTAAGAAAAAAAAATCATGAATCAAAATCCTCAATAAACAAAATGTCAAGAGATGAAACTAAGAAAAAAAATAATTAAAAACCACGATTAAATGAATGAGGACTAAATTTTTTTGTTAATTTTTTTCAAAACACGTTGATTTTATTTGTTAAATATTTATCAAAAATATATAATTTTAACATTCTTGCATAAGAAAAAAATCATCCAATTCGGGTAACCGCGGTCAACTACTCGACCTGTGACCTAGTAGCTAATTGAGATCAACCCCTATGCCGAGTTTAAAAATCATGATCAAAAGAATGTGGACCCAATTTCTTTGTTAAATTTTTTTAATTTTTTTAAAACCCATTGAATTTTATTTTTTTTTGTAAAACTTTGACCAAAATAATGTTATTTTTACATATTTGTAAAATAAAAAATTTAGTTTCTCGGGCAACCCCGGCCAACCCACCTAACCTGTGACTTGGGACTTGCCCAAGGGTTGACCTTTGGACCGGGTTTAAAAACCATGTTTAAAAAAAAATGAGGACTCAAGTTCTTTGTGAAAATTTTTAAAAACGTGTTGAATATTTTTTATGCTAGGTTGATTTGGTCAACCATGGCCAACCCACTCGATTTGTAATCTAGGACTTTTCCGGGATCAATCCCCGAGTTGGGTTTAAAAATCAGAATTGAAAAAATAAAGATCAAATTTGGCATGAAAATCAAATAAAATCAAACAATAAGGAATGAATCTGGAAAAAAAATCAATTGAGAAAATAAATGAATCTGAAAGAAATTATAATGAAAAGAATGGGAACCAAATTAAAAAAACAAAAATTAGGTATGAAATTGAAAAGAAAAATAAATATCAATTAAAAGAAAGAGGACCAAATTTGACATAAAATAAAATGATAAAGGATGCAATTAAAAAACAATAAATCATAATTTTTTTAAAAGCAAATATAGAATAATAAAAACAATGAGGACCACAATTGAAATAATACAAAAGGTTAGGATATTTTTGAACTTTGGGTTGGTGGAGGAGAGACAACAAAGTGTGGAGAAAAAGAAATCTAGTCGTTGCCTAAGGGCGGCATGTATGACAACACGTGCTGGTTATGAAGAAGTGTCACCCCGAATTGCTTTGCCTGAGACAACGATTAGATAGTTTTGGATATCGAAAGAGGTGTCACGCGCTGCCAAAATGGCACAGACAACCTGCCAAAAATATCCCTAAAGCCAGCTTTTATGTTTCTCTCTTCCAAGGATAATTTGGAAAATTCATTGCGCGAATCCACAGTGAATTATGAGAGAGGCTACAGGGAAACACTGAACTTTTTTAATTTTGTGTTTTGGTTTGGAATTTGGAATTAGAAAGAGAAAGGAGAGAGAATGAGTGGTGTATTTATTATTATTTTTCATTTTTTAATATATATATAGGTCATTATTTTTATTTTTAAAGGTTGATTTGATTAGAATTGTAAAGTATAATATTTAAAAATTTAATTGGAAAAATTGGAAAATAACTAAATTATATGATGCTCACAATAATTTATATTTAAAAAAAAACTAATCAAGTTTCAGCAAAAAAGCATTTTTAGATTATTTTTTAAAATATGTTTGGAAAATAAAGACAAAAATGGGTTATATGATTTATAATTTGATGTCCTAAAAAATAGTATAGTGATAGTTTTTTCTATTTTATATTGACAAAAATATTACTTTTTTTGCATTCAACCACACCACGGAAATTCTTCGGTATTGTTATTAAACATGATCCATCAAGTCAACTTTAAAAACTATCAACTTGATTTCATGCCTAACTTAGATTTCAAATTAAATCATATAAGAGTTGTTTCGACGTGACTTAATCAATTTAATAAATCCAAAAACAATATGAATGAAGGTAAAAAGCATAGTTTAGCTTTAAAAGAATTTCAAGATTGACATCTTTTTTTTTTAATATTGAGACTACAAAATAATAGATCAACCTAGGTTTTGTGACTTAACCCGTTAAACTCAGAATCCAGATCATATTTTTAAAATATTTTTTTTACTTATTGATATGATATAAAAAAAAATACTTGTAAAATTTAACATCAAACAAATGCTAAGATATTTATTTGAGACTGCAATAACCATATAGGAAGTAAACTGAAATAAATTATGAATATTAATTCATAATCAACGAAGTATAAAAGGATAAAATTAATATAAAAAATTCCAAAAAGGATTCAATTGAAAGAAAAATATCGAAAGCTGGAACTTAAAAAATGAAATTATTTGAAATTTTTATTAAATCCGACCCAATGTATCAGCCTTAAAACCTTTCAACCCGACTTCATGCCTAACCCAAGTGTAAATTTAATCCACATGGAAATTAACTCTAGGTGACCAGTTGATTTGGTGGGTCTAAAGGCAACCTAAATGACTGGTTAAAACATGTTTTGTTTGGCTTTAAAAAAGTTTCAAGATGCCATTCTGTTTTTTTTTAATATTGAAATAATGTTTTATTAGATCAACTCAGGTTTTGTAACTTAACTCGTAAAACCCGTGACCCAGATTAAGAAGGTTTAAAAAATTTATTTTCTAAAAATATTTTTTATTTAATAATATGATAACAAGAATAGACACTTGTAAAATTTTAACCCTAACCAAATGATGAGCTATTTGTTTAAGATTGTGATAACCTCATATAAAGCAAATCAAAATAAATTTTGATGATCAATTCAAAATCAATAAAACATTGAAGGATGAAATTATAATTTAAAATTAATAAAATATTGAAGAATAAAATAAAAAAAAATTTAGAAGGTAGAATTAAAAAGAAAAAAAATTCTCAAAGTTTTTGTTCTAGAAATTAATATGGGCAGCCCTTACATATTTTTGCACTATTTTTAGACCATATAATAGGTTATTAACAAAATATAAATTATCAATGTGTCCTCTGAACCATTATAGATCACTTTGACATGCACCATGGGGATATTTGTTCGAAAAAAAAGGATTTGTAGGCTTTTTCAATATGTTTTTTATGTAAAAATAAATTCTAATTGTAAATTAAAAGGCTTAAGCAAGCATCTAATTAAATAAATCAAGAACTATTCATAAATAACAGAATGATAACAAAAAAAAATTTGAAAATTGAAAGACAGAAATCAAGAAATGACTCCAACATGGGATATTTACCTAGTTATTTTTATTGAATTTGTTTATTAAAGTTAGTTTTTATTCAATTGAGTTAAACTAAAAATAGACACACACCTGAAATTGATTAAACAAATTCAGAGGAAAAAAAATATTATGCAAGGCTGAATATATTAGAAATATTATCTAAAAATAAATATTTTTATTTTTAAATATAAAGTTCATCTATATAAAACAAAATAATTTAATAAAAGCCTCTATTCAAAAAAGCCCAAAAAAAAACAGAGGGAAGAAAAATAAAATTAAAAAAGCACAATAAAATAAAGATCAAAATTAGAATTCAAAAAAGACGCTGATAGTCTAAGGCACAAGCGTGTTTAAAAGAAATAAAAATAAATAATTGACTCGTGTCATATCTCTGATCGAGTTTAATAAGTTAGTTTTATTTTAATTAAACGATAAGAAAATAAGCAATGATAGTGAACCAAAAAAGAATATATCATGATACTTGAAAAAGAACTTTTCAAAGTACAAAATTTGATTAAAAAAATAACAAAAATAAATCAGCGTGAGTCGACCCAAGGTAACATGATAGACATGTAACCTGGGTAATAAGAGGCGAGTTAACTCAAGTTAGGCCGCCAAACTCGTGGCTAAGGTCATGCAATTAGGATAACCCGATATCATTTTTTTGGGAAGAAAATAACAAAGCCAATCTTCTTTATATATAAAAAAATCATTGTCAATTAATGAAATCGGAAAAGAAAATTAAAAAATAAATATCGACTTGTGTTAATTTTTCAAACCCTTGACATGGAGAAACTACAATGCCCAATCCTTGACAAATTAAATGTTGAAGGATGAAATAAAAAAAAATATCAATTACACAAAAGATCTAAGATTTTTTTAAAAATGGCAATTAAAAGAATTGAGGGTAAAAATCAAAATAAAAAATAAATTAGAGGGCAACCGAATATTCTTGGTTAAAGGGTTAAATTAAAAAGAAAAATAACTTCAAAAAAAAATCAAAAAAATGAAATTCAAATCGGGAAACACAATAGACCATAAACTTGGATTGAAGAATGACTTTAAAAATCAACAAAAAAGCCAAGGAAAAAATTAAAAATTAAAGAATAAGGATTGAATTGGAAAAAACAATACATGAGAAATTGGAATTGAGAGATTAAATAAAATAAATAAAACTTTTATAAAAGGGCTAAAACTGAAATACCAAAAACAAAGATGATTAAACAGTATTTTTTTAGGGAGGAGAGAGAACAAAAGTGAAAAAAAAATCTCATTGACGACAAACCACCCCACCTGCACCGACATGCATCGATCTAGATGGAAGAGAATGCAATGATGTTTCCAATTATACGACAAAAAGGCAAGTTTGGTCATAAAAAAACACCATATGTGCCGCCTAAAAAGTGCAAGCATCCCACGTGCTAGCACATGAACATCACACGTTAACAACTTTTTAAATTGTAATATTAATTAATTAATTAAAAGGACCAAATTACCCTTAATGGTTATGGAATTAACAAAAACAAATCATGAAAGGACCAAAAGCTCCTTAAATTGATGTTTATTTTTGTATGGCAAGAATAAATATGTTTTTTTACTATATTTGAAAAAGTAAAAGACTTAAATATTGTTGAACGACAGTTTAAAAAAATTTGATCTGAAAAGTAATTAAATCATTTTACTCTTCCTAAAAAAAATTAAAAAAGTTACATATATATTATGACTAATGAGTCATGTATAAAACCGAACTATCCTCAACTAACAGTCCTCTCATTTGTTATTGTAAGGACACAAAAGTTATTGAACTATAGCAATGAATAATAAATTTAGAATGTGTAAACATCTGATTATATATATATATATATATAACAAGGACATTTTTTTATATTGACTTCCTCTAAACTTCAAACAAAC
The DNA here is from genome assembly GCA_015852605.2 of Populus deltoides. NCBI lineage: Eukaryota > Viridiplantae > Streptophyta > Magnoliopsida > Malpighiales > Salicaceae > Populus > Populus deltoides. Next base: position 15,270,359 of record CM027573.2, read on the forward strand.
GGCCTCAATGACTTCTTTTATTTGGATTTATGAAAATTTTCAATTCATAAATATCTCGCAACCAGAGGCACTTAGACATAATTATGATATGAATAACTTACGCAAGTTTGCAAGAAAATATTTTGTTTATTCAACTCAGATTCTAGAAAGAATCAAGTACCATTAAATTACGGAGTCGGTAGTTAATTTTAAGAATAATTTGTGCAATTACCACATAAAATTAAAAAATCCCGAACATAAGCAAAAACTTTTGGTTAAATAGAAAAGTTTAATCGTATTATATTTTAAAATCATGACTATGTTATTTTTTATTTAAGTGATTAATAAGTTTGTAATAGTCAGAGAAATTAGTTGAACAATTCTAAAAATAATAAAAAAAATCTCAAAACATTCAAAATTAAAAGGTCTTAGCAAGATTTTTGATATCTAAAAACCTGACAGTCCACGTAGCGATACAGTAACTATTATAGGGAAAATAACCTTTAGAAACTCCTACAAAAATTGAATAGGATTCAATAATCAGATTAAAAGTTATGACTATTTGGAGCTGTTATTTTGTTTTGATGCAACCAGACCTCTTCTTAAACCTAAATATGTCTCACTGGTCCATAAATATATCTGCTAGGCTATTCACGTAATCTGTTAGGAGTAGATTCTCATTTAATTATGATAGACTCACATCTGACTATTTAGAATCATCCACTACTACATGAATAATATTTTTTTGATATTTTAATTAAAATTTATTTTTTAATTTATAAGTTGGAAAAAGTTAATTTTGACTTATAAAATTTATTTTGAAGAAAAATTTTATAAAATTATAATTTTTATATTAAATAATTAACTGATTACTACAACTAGTTAAATAATTGACTGATTAGTACAAACTAGATTCAATCAGTTGAACAAAAATAACACAGTTTTACTATCTCACGTTTCTAAAACGTAATATAGTCAAACTATTTCATTGACTTTTTTAAAACGGTGTTGATCTTTTAGATTTTTATGTGTAATGTGATAATTTTAAAAAAAATCCTATTCAATGCGTGCCTGGGAATGGTCTAACTCAACATAGATTACGACGGCTATCCTGTTTATTTTTGTATTTTAAAAATATTTTAAAAAAATTAATTTTTTTATTTTAAATTAATATTTTAATATGATAATATGAAAAATAATTTTTAAAAAATAAAAAAATATTATTTTAATATATTTTTAAATAAAAAATATTTTAAAAAATAATTATAACCATATTAAAGCAGGAATGATTTCGGTGGGTGGGAAAGCACTAGCCCCATTTATGGTTTTTGATCGAGTCAATTCATCTGTCCTTCCTAAGCGCTTTGCTTTCGGGCGATGCCCTTACAAAAAAACTTCCTTAAGCCATGTCCTTCCCACCAAAAGCAGTTATGCCGACAGTGGCAAGAGCTTCTTCTTGTTCTTCACTAATTCCGGCTACGGTGAGAAAGGTTTAGGACGGTTATCTCACCTGATTTTCTTGACTAAAACAGTATGCAACGGACAAGTGATAAAAAAAAACTAGATACCGTGCCTTTTTTTCTGCTCTTGATTCTTTTCACATGGGGACCACATTCACCGCATGTTCCAAACCAAATTAAATACACATGCTGTATTCGTCCTTCTTTAAGAAAAACTAGATAGGTGACACGTAATAAAAAAATTGTTAACAAAATATAGATATTCTTAAAGAAGAAAAATATTTAAGTCTTGAATTATTGACTCAATATGTTTGGCTAACTTCATAACATAAATAAAACAAAATACAATGATGGTAAATAAAATAAAAAAATATCAACAAAAAAAAGTTAAAAAAAAAACTTAATCTGAATTCATCCAGGTTAGTATGACAAATATAAGACTGATTATGATAATGGGGTAACCCTGCCAAAAAAAAATTAAATAAAATCATGAAACTCAATTGCAAACAATCTAATGTCGAAGAGTGAATTGAAAAAAAATAATATTTTTTTTATAAAAACAAATAAAAAACCTTGAGTCAACTAACATTAACCTGCTAACTCTGCGATCATGGGTATAAGATTGGAAAAACACTATGAAAAGAAAAGCAACAAAAAAGAAGAAGAAGCACGAACATCAATTTCCAAACAATTAAATGTCGAGGGGACTCCATGGGGATTTTAATGTCATTGTAAAATGCTGTGTTTGTTTACTGAAAGATGACTCGCGTGTCTCTGAAGGGTGAGGAGGCACCCCACACGTGGACTCGTTACATGCACGCATCTAGCAAATTTTTAAATAATATTTATATTTTTTAAATTACTAAATAGCCCCTAAATAAAATAATTATTACAAAAAAAACCATAACGAAAAGATAAAAACACCCTTGCACTGGAGCATGAGACTTTTTTTATTTTAAGAGTAATTATATCATTTCATTGTGCTAATAGAAATGAAAAGACCAAAAAACTCTTTGATATCATTTAAGTTTTTTTTTTTTTTGCTTGTTTTTAAAGTAATTAAAAAATTAAAAATATCAATGCCCCCAATCAATTTAATAATACCATATAAAACCCATGAAAATACTATTTTGCACCTCAATTTTGACTCTCTTGATTGCTACTATGAATGGCAAAATCATCAGTGCAGTACTGTAGCAATCATAAAGTGCATTGAGTTTTGTTTTACAGTAAAATATTAAAATATTGAGCAGGCTTAGGTTTTTTTTTTTTTTTTTTTGCGAATAGTAGAAAGTGAAGTAAAAGGATTCAAAATTATTGAAAAATAATAAGAGAACACATGCAAAGGTAGAAGCTAGCCCACTTCAAAGGGATTTAACAAAAATTAATTATAAAGAAGGAATGATGGCAAAGATCTTTCCAGTTATTTATTGGATTCTTATCCTTCTTAAACCAATTAATAGATTTACTCAGTCCATACTTTCCTCTTATTCGTCATTCCTCCAATTCCTCATGACAAACACAAAATGTTACCCTCCCCCTGTATAAATTCAAGCTCTTCTGACAACAATCCACAGCACAGCTCGTGACTTGATGGCGCGCGCAATCACAGCCTGGAAGAAGACGAATTAAGATCATAAGAATTAATTGGAGGTATCCCACGTAGGGTTTGGAAGATCAAACCCATGCCCAAGTTGAGAATATTGAAGAATATTGCTTCTCCTGAGATGTTATTGAGCAAGGCCAAGAATGCTTACGCTGACCTGATGCTTAGAGCTGGTAACAAGAATACTGCAGGAATTGAAGGCAAATTATATTTGTTTATCCGCGTGAAGAATTTGACAAGAGGCTGCAGGCTTATGAAATTTACAAGAACTTTTCAGCAGATCGTGAGTTATCTTATACCAAGTAGAATTTATTTTTTATAAGTAATATTTGCCTATGGTTCATTTATATTTTTTGTACGTGCTTATTCTCCAAAGAGTATTTCCTATATATCTTATACATACCAAATGGAAATTTTAAATGTGGTATTATCTTCTTTTCTGTAATTTTCTTTTCCTTTCTTTTTACCAATATTCTTGATGTGTTGAGAGAAGTAGGTTTCATGAATGCCATATGTTTCATAATTTAAAAAACCAGCTGATGTTTAGGAGTATGTTGCTTGTTTAGCTGCAAAAATTTAGATCTCAATTCATAGATTTGCAATGGTGTTGCACCTTTTTTTTCCTTAGTTTTATTGCTTCACTTTTTTTTTTTAATTTGATCATTTTACATTGAAGTTTTATGATATTGAACTTGATGATTCGTTATGGTTGGCTTGATGTTTAATTATTACGATGTCAAGAAAACATTTTGAAGCTTAGTTTAATGTTAGATTTAATAAAATAAAATAAAATTTTATTGATTTAAAGTAATTGAAGCTTTAATGATTAAATTTGAGACTTAAAAAAATATTAAGGCCCTTTTCTGCCAAATGTTTAGCCTCCTTTTCAACCCTTTTTTTGTCACTTAATTTCCTTTTCTTGTTGTTGTTTTTTTAATTTGATCCTTTAACATATTATTGATGTGGGATTGAACTTGATGATATGTTTTGTTTGACTTCATGTTGATTACTCATAATGCTGAGAAAAGATTCAGAGCTCGGTTAATGCTTTGGTTTGACAAGATAAAATGTAATTTTATTGATTTGAAATAATTAAATCTTTAAAGATCAAATTTGAAATTAAAAAAATGTTTAGCTTTTTTTTGCCAAATCAGGAACTAAAATGAAAATAAAAGGGAAAAGTTGTTGGCACGTTTAACGTATGCATTAGCTTATGAGGGAGTGAGGGAGGTTATCACATTGTGGTAATGCATGCGGATTCCTTGAAGAACGAAAGGTGACCTTCGTTGATATCAATTTAATTGTTTTTGATATCAATCAATTTACCAATATCAATTTAATTATTCTTGATATCAATGAATTTATCAATAAATTCCTTGTAACAGGAGGGGTCATGTTATAGTGTTTTAGCCCTTTGTCTCGGAGGAAAAAGTTTATTAGCTCTTTTTATGTTTAGAGAGATTAAAATCTGATTTGAGGTTATAAACAAGTTTATTAAGGTTTTAATAGTGGTGTTTAGGGATAAGTAAAGGTTGAAAAGAAGGTTTCTCAGGTCATAAGGGTCAGAGCTCGATATTTTATGTCAGCAGGTGATTTGTTATTTTTTTTAATTTTTTTAGGAAAGGAGGAATTACACCTCAAAATTATTTTTTAATTGGATTTAAATTATCGGTTTTCTTAAAAAAGGAACAATTTTATTGTTATATAATTAACAGAAATTAAAGAGCTCCTTGTGTCATATATTTCATGAAACATATAGCTAGAAGCTTGTGATACGTATAATAGAGCCCTTGAATCCTAATCATATATTTTATTTCCTCATTTCAATTTTAAAATATGAAAAGGAATTAAAAACAAATCCACGAATTTGGAGGACAACGAAAATCTATGGAGTGGCCCATGCTGATAACAGGTTATAAAAGCCATGCTCTCACTAAACGGTGTGGATTGGGCTTAGATTAGGCTTTACGGCATTTCGTAAACTATTTTGTGCCCAGATTAAATCAGTACAGCCCATTTTTCTAGGTACGAGATACACGTGTTTTGGTATACTTTCCAAATTAATTGGAATGGTATTTGGATCCTCTTACGCAAGGTCATAAAAAAAAAAAAATAGAATATGATTTGTTGTGAATTCTCATTTAAAAATATTTATTTATTTATTCATTATTATTTTAATAAAGTTTAAATAATAAGTATTAAAAATAAATACAACTAGTTAAAATATAACAAATTTGCATGTTAGTTAGAGGGTGGGGGAAAAAAAAAAAAAATATTAAAATCATATTTTTTATTTTCTTTACAGTACTCTTTAGCATGTGCGTGTATTTTCTGAATATTGGATATATTAATATATAACAAAATTTTAATATATAATATATTCAGATAACTAATTAAGAATTTTTATTATATTAACTTTCCTCATGTTTGAAAAGTATTATTATAAGTTAAAGTAATGAAAAGTAATAGTTCAACTACCACGTCAAATGTTTATTTTATATTTTAAAAGTGTTTATAAAAAAATTTAATTATTTTTAAATTAATGTTTTAATATTTTTATATTGTTTTGATATGCCAATGTCAAAAATAAAATTTAAAAATAAAATTTTAATATATTTTCAAATTAAATTTTTTTAAAAAATAAATAACAATCATAATACCAAATAGATTTTGCATATATAGAAGTAAGATTTGGTCCCCAAGGAGCGTAGCGTGATGGTAAAAGGTTTGAGATCCGGAGTATAAATAGGGGGTTTTACCCCCCCGAGCCCACAAAGTGTAGGAGGAAGTTTCCCAAATTCAAAAAAAAAAATTAAATTTGATAAAAATTATTATTTTAAAACCCGATTCCATAGTTGATGGAAGACCCATTAACTCAAGTTATACATTGTTTTTATATGAATTGTGTACTTGGCTAAAAAAAAAAAAAACATGTAGCCTCTTAACTACGATATAGAGGTACCTAACTAGGGAGTTTTGAAATATTTGAGCTTCATGTTTCCATGTGTATAATATGAGGAAAAAAAGTGATTGAAGGTGAAGTAAAATTGATCAATGCTACGTGCAAAATTCATTGGAATTAAAAAATTATATGTTTTAATTTGGAAAAAAGGGGAATATTTAACATAAAAAAGGAAAGGAAAAAAAAAACATTCTTAGTTGGTCATAGAACCAACAGGACAATGGTTTTCATTCAAAGGAAGAATGAAGAGGGACCATGGTTAGTTAAAGTAGTGATAAAGAAGCAACAGTACTAACAAAAACCAAATTATTAAAAAACCTCACTTAAAATAGACATACAAACCATACCTTAATCAATGGCCACGATTTATACCCAATTATATTCAAAACCTTCAAAATTCATCCTTCACCTCCCTCCCTTCCTTCTTTGCCACTCCACCACCACCACCACCCACATCTCCTCCTCCTCCTAACCACCTTTCCTTTTCTATCTAACTAATTATAATATATATACTCTCTCCCATTTGCATCCATTGCCTATCTCTCTCTCTCTCTCTCTCTCCACTTTTGTTTTTTAATTTCTCTCTCTAAAACTGCTTTCTGTTTCTGTTACTGTTTCTCTAACGGTTTTTCACTTCCCCTGGCGGGAAACACACATCTTTTTGAAAGATTTTGCTGTCGTGTTACTGCACCGTTTTCTCTGGCTACTCCCAACCAATAACTTGCATCCACGTGTTGAAAAACAGACAGATGAGTTCACCAGGATTAACAGGATTGGTTCTCACAAATTACCCATCGTCATTTGGTAAGTACCAGATTTAAGAGCCGGCTGGTGGGTGTTTATATATATTTATATATATATATATATATATATATATATATATAAATATGCTGTAAAGGGGCTTCATTTCTCTCTCTCTCTATCAAGAAATGGAGAAAACAGAATCACCACCGTCTGATTCAAAAACAGCTGCACAATCACCACCGTTGGATTGCCATCAAGCAAACGATCACGATCAATTCGCTTCCAATTTCACCTCTCTCTACCACTCGATTTTCCCGCCAAAACCTTCACGGCTCCCGAACTCGCTCTCTTTCACCCCCTCCACCACCGCCTCGCCTTCCTCCTCCTCCGCCGCAGATGAAATCTCCACGGAGAACCGCCTCCGCCAAGCTCGACTGATTCTCGAGTACCAGGACCTCTGTGATCACTACAATCTCTCTCTCGCGCGCCTCCAAACCCTAACTAATGAACTCGAGTTGATTCGTCGAGAAAATGCAGATCTCAGAGTCACAAATAGTGAGCTTGTCAAGCTTATCAGTCTCTCTTCTGAAGCAGCCGTGATGCAGCATCAGAACCGTACTTTTGGAAACAATCGTGATGTTGCATTTGAGAGAAGGAATAATGCTAATAACGTGGAGAGAGAAAGAGTGACGTTGCCGAAGAGTATTTCCGTCAGATCTAGTGGTTTTGTGAAGGTGAATCAAGCGGTTTCTGGTAATGTGAGTAACAATGGAGGCGGTCGCGGTAGTGCTAGCAGTAACTCAACTCGGTCTCGTGTGGCGAGTCAACAAGATCAACTCGTTTCTGGATCGGTTAGTTGAGATTTCTTTGAGTTTTGCTTAGCTTTCAAGTTTCCATTGCTATGCAACGTAGCACGTGAACTATGTGTTCGTTTCAGTTACTGTGTCCAGTTCGTCCGGTTATGCTATTTAAAACTGCAGTTATCAGTTTGATATTTAAAACATCATCCTCTCTTGTTCGCACTGTTATCTTGAAATTCACAATTTATTAGTCTCTTTTATTTTCTTAATTGATGGGTTATATTTATTTTATATTAGCAAATAATAACCGTAGATTTTATCCCATCATCGGTTCTCTGTTAGTCCAGATTGGATGTATAATAATACCTTTTAATAATTTTATTTTATTTATTTTTACAACAAACTACAGAATTAATTGAAAGAAGGGTAGACGAATTAAATATTAAATTGCAATGTACATGTATTTAAAGCTTAATTTGCACAATAGAGTCTGTTACCAATATCCAGAAGAAGAATATATGCACAATTAAAATTGGATAATTTTTCTTTAAATAGTACTGATTTATTGGTTAATCACAGTGATAAAGTTTATGCTCCTTTGATCCTTCGAATACTGGTCAAGGATTGACTGTGCAATATTTTATGCCAGTAGTATTAATCTGATCGAAAAAGATATTCGAATATCATTCACCCCGTTAGATTGTGCAGATGCAGCAGAGGGTGTACGTGCCAGGAGGAGGGAAAAAGAGATCGGAGGAGGAAATAGCCGCTGGAATGGAGTTGGAGGTGTTTAATCAAGGGATGTGGAAGACAGAGCTATGCAACAAGTGGCAAGAGACAGGCACCTGTCCTTATGGTAACCATTGTCAGTTTGCTCATGGCATTGGCGAGCTACGTCCAGTTATCAGGCACCCAAGGTACAAGACTCAAGCTTGCCGCATGGTTCTTGCTGGCGGGGTTTGCCCGTATGGCCACAGATGCCACTTTCGCCACTCCCTCACTGACCAAGACAGGTTACTGCTGGGTCCTCGTTGATCATCTAAAAATAAATGCATGGATTAGTTTGGGCTTTTGAATATTTGATTGGTTGAAAAATTAAGAGGGAGGTGGTGTAAAGGTTAAGCAAATGGGGTTATGTATATAAACCTAATCATCAGTACTGATCATATTCATGCATCATATAATAGTAGTAATAATAAGAAGTAAAACAATATATGATAATAAAATGTTGGAAAACATAGGTACATAAATATTGTATCTGATAGAGATTGAGAGCGATGAGAAAACTGGGTATCTTTTTTGTTGTAGGAAATATTTCAAGTGGGGCTTGGAGGCATTGTTTATGAACAACCAGCCACCAACCTAAACTAGACCAAACTCCGAAGCTCGATCTGTAATGATGATGATTCTTTCGATATTCTTTCGCTACGCAACTTTCATAATTTCAAGTTGGTTGTAAGGTTTTCTTTGCTTTCTCTGTCAAATTGGTTACGTTATATATATATATATATATATATATATATATATATATATAGGCTAGTTGGACATATGTTGTCTAATAATATTTCGGGCCAATCTGAAGCTGGTTTCTTGATCAAATGATGCATCTACAACACCAACCACCGTTGTCGGTGACGTGTTGACGTTCAAATTTCCATGAGTACAGTGCTTGTTGGATATATAATAGATATATAGTTAGTTAGATTTGGGATGCTTCTGTAGAGGCTTCAAGTTTAAGATATATATATATATATATATATATATATATATATATAGAGATAGAGAGAGAGAGAGAGAGAGAGAGAGAGAGAGAGAGCTAGTCTGTCTAGTTGGAAGAAGCAGATCTCCTTAATTAATCCTTGTATGATCAGTCTACCATTGATACAGAGGACGTCGACGGGTAATTGAGTGCTTAAAGGAGCTAGCAACATCTGAGGGCTACCAGTACTGCATGTGAGATTAATTGACTCCACATATAAGTTTTAACTGGATAATATTATAATATAAAGAGGAGAGGATCGTAATCCATAGATATTAATGTCTTAATTGCAGGTGAAGAAACATAAACATCAAGAGCAAATATATATCACCCTTTTCTTTTGTTTGGTTTTCAGCAAAATGCACTGGGATGTTTCAGTCCCAACAACCAACTCTTAGTTAGGCGAAATAAATAATGATTATAGAAGGAACATGTTCTTCTTCTTTCTTTTTAGTTCAAACAAATATAAATTCATTTTAAAATTGTTTTATAAGTAAGTTAATTTTTTATATATATATTTAGCTCTATTTTTTTTTTAAATCAAATATATCCCAGTTAAATCAAATAATATATATATATATATATATATATATATTCAATATCCCTTTTATTCAAAAATCTTAACCAAACACAGCTTAAAGAATTAGAGTTCACCTTCCCACAGAGATACAAAAATACGTTTAAAGTAAATACCAGCTGGGGGGGAAGGTAGAGGCACGAATGACAAGGAAAAAATAAACGTAAAAACTAAACTTGTGGGCTGTAAGAAAAAGGCAAATTATATGATGATACTCTTCTTCATTTTATTCTTCGAGAAATAAGTAAAATTCAATGGAATTTTTTTTTTTTTTGCTTCACATTATTTTTATATGTCAAATTCTGCATTGTATGATGATACCAACCATTGCGCCTATCATTTAGTTTGTATAATCCTGGTTTGATATCCTTACCTGAATTTATAGGGTTTTTTATTTTAAGTTGTTTTTTTAATTTTATTTTTCTACATATGAATTTTTAGAAATTGGTCATCATTAATATTTTCAATTTACTTTTTATGTGGTTGGCCGGATCTCATTATCCAGATTACTTGTTTGCTATGCTAACTCGAGTTGATTTGAAACTCTTTATTTTATTTTATTTTTCAAATTCATCTTTTAATATTAAACTATCTTAAAATTTAATTTTATATATTTTCCTTTTGAAAAACGTTTCTTTTCTTTTAATATTCGATCAATTTACTGTCTTTTCTTTTTTTCTTTTTTAATTATATAATTAAATGAAACCATCTTATTAGATCTAGTAAGGTCTATACTCAAGTTGTGTATTTTTTCTCTTCTTTTAAACACGCTAACAACATCTAAATATAATTTTTTTACGTTGTTAAAAATTGGACCTGACCCATGACGAATCACATATTTAATACGAGCTAGCTAGTTTAGACATCTTACTAAGTTTTAGAAATGCAAGAGCACCACTAGAAAATTGTTATAAATAGAACTAGTGACTAAACAAGACTCATTGGTAAATTACAGTGACATTTACCGACATAATCTTTCCTCACTATGTCTCTCGGTAAATACTAAGAGGACTATAGTTGAAAATGAAGGAATGAAAAAAGTAATAATGTTTCATTATTAAAGACGGAATCGCCGAGGAAATATGTCTCTTGGTGAATCCATTTGTAATATTTAAGTTATAACCTGATAGAGGGCTCCTCCTCTACCCCTTCCCCATTTCTTATTCTTCTTCTTCTTCTACAAAAAAACAGATAACACCCCCCTATATTTTTATCACAAATCAAGTTCTCATCATCCCAAATCCAGCCACCCCGACACTTAACATGTCAACATCTTTGTTCTGGTTCAAATTGTTTTTTAAGATTTGCCACTTCAAGTAAGCAAAATAACCTTCTTCTTTTTTTCTTATAACCCATTTTTAAAATGTTAATTTTTTTGGTATTTTGATGTAGTATATGTAATTTGTTTGTGTTTACTTGTTTTATAACTTTTTCTTATAGAGATTTATCATTCTTAGATGTATCGAGTTTCACCTAAAGGGTTGCGTAGGATGGATTATTGTAATGAGGTTGGGGGTTCTATTAATTATGCACTATTTAATTAAAAAAAATATTAATAGAGGTGATATATGTCCATATAAGAGGCGTAAAAATAAAAAGTTTCTTGATCCAGATATTGTTATGATGTATCTTCCACAAAAAGAGTTCATAGAGAAACAATTGTGTTGGTTTGCATATGGAGAACCATATGTTCCTTACAAAACCATGGTAGAAAGGATGGTTGAGTCAACTTCTAGTTCTAGCCACGTGCATGGAGTTGTAGATGATATTATAGGACTGGATGCAATGAAATGTGAATGTTCAATCATAGATGAAGAACCAAATGCAAACGCAACTAGGTTTTTTGATATTTTAAAAGATTTTAACAAACCCTTATGGTATGGATGTACAAATTACAGTAAATTATCTGTTGTTACATAGATGTTCACCATCAAGTCATATCATGGGTTGAGCGAGGCCGATAACGATAAAATCATCAAATAGGCAAGAAGCATTTTACTTTAAAGGAATAGGCTAATAAAGAACTTATATGCTACTATTCCATAATGAAACTCCTTGGCCTAAGATACTAGAAAATTAGCATGTATCTAAACTTTTGCATGTTGTACTATCTAAAAAACACAGATTTAATCGAGCACATCAGGGTGTTACAAAGTTAAACATGAACAACATCATTCACAATATAAGAATCAATTTTCAACAAGATGATCAAAATAAGATCACAAGCAAACAAAATGTAGCTTAATCCAAGGTCACATATCTATTGAGTTCACTTGCCAAATAAAAATAACAATACATCCTATAAATTCAAGTCTTGACTTCAAACATACAAAATCTAAAAACGATACAGAGATATAAAAATACAAAAAAGTGCACACAATGGACTTAATGTCTTGTTATGATTATAGGGAAGTTGCTTATAGAAAAAGGAAATAAGCAAACAAACAAATATGAAAACGAGGTAGCTTAAATGGTAACACACAATAAAATCCTTATTTCAAAAGGTCAAAAATTTGATGCATTGCTAAAAATTTTGAGTGTGAAATTCATCACTATTTTGCCATTGAAAACAACAATGGATGACAAATTACTATACATGGCATTGAACAAAGTCAATAGCTCTCAAACCAAGAATGATGAAGTTCATTTTATGCATGATTCAACCTTTTAAAATGAACTTAAAGATGATAAGGTATATTATTATAATCAATAGAAATCATCTCTTATCTTTTTTCATCTCTTATCTTTTTTGTTTCTTACATTTGAAATGACCAATCATTATTTCCACCTGCCATATGATTTATAAGCCTAAAATTGATAGGGGAAGGACTCTTATCACATATAAAAAATTTAAATACTTTCCAATTACTCCTAAACTGTAAAGGTTATTCATGTTTCTAAAGACTACCAAGCACATGATATGACATTATTCACATAATGCAGTGGATAGAGTCATAGTACATCCTTCAAATGGTGAATCCTGGAAACATTATAGTAGAGTAAATCCTCAATTTTAAATGTAATCATGAAATGTATGTCTTAGTTTATATATAGACAAATTCAATTTATTCAGGTCATTTGCTTCACCTTATTCTTGTTGGCCGGTGATATTCATAGTTTATAACCTGCCACCAAGGATGTGTATAAGGCCAAAGTTCATGTTTTTATCTAAGGCCATACCCGGTCCTTTTGAGTAAAAATATGGATGTTTGTTTTTGAGTTTTGATTGATGAGTTGGTGTAGTTGTGGACATCCAAGATTTTGATGTATGATATCTTGACATATAATTATTTTTTTAAAAAAATAGCTAATCCCCTTTTTTAAATATATGCAAACTTAAAAGTATATAAAATCTTAAATAACATAAAATAAGTCTCTTAAATCACCCCAAACCAATGTAGTACCTTATCAATACTTTATTTTGACTCAAAAATCTAAAAAAAAAAATTAGAACAAGTAAATAGAAAAATTAAATCCGGAAAAGATAAATAACTTAAAATTAAATAAATTATTAGATTTGACTTTTGATTATTTTGTTATCCAAGATCTTTGGTCATGTTCTCCTTCTATCATTCATTCTTGTAAACTCTATTACCATTAAGAAAAACCTTCAAATGGGAGATTTCATTAAAATTTAAAATTTTTATCTGTTCATGTGAATTAGATTTGAAGTTGCTAATATTTAAATAAAAGATTTTAAAATAAAAATATTCATGAAAGTAGAGAGATTTCTTCCCCATTCCCATTCACCGCATATAGTACTCTACTAGCACTGCAAAAGTTTCATACCAAGTTTGAATTGAAATTTGAATATTACAGCTTTTATTTATATTAAATAACTCATTTATTCATGGAATGTACGTAGATGAATTTTATTGAAAAGAGTTCTTTAAATAAAAGAATTTATAAATATAGATACTTTGTAAATGTGTAACCAAGATCACCATTTTTAATTAAAATTAACCTACCACATTACTTATTATCATATTTATATTTTAATGTATAATTATATTTATTTAATAATATTATCAATTTATTATTTCAATTTCTAACTAACCCTATAAATAATTAATGCAAAATTTTACTTTGGTGGAGTCAAGATTTGTTTTATGTCTTTTGAAAGCTAAAAAATAGTTGTATTATAGATTATCAAATTTTATATGAATTTATTAATATTTTGGAAAATAAAATATTTTAATTTAGTAAATATATATTCATCTATATATTATTCAATACAACCTATTAGATTAGAGAAAACTAGTTCTGATAAATATACAAATCACATTGTAAGGCAATATTCTCAAAATATATAATCTAGTTTAAGACTTCCTCTATTTAATTAATTCTCATAGATCATGCTAACTTTTAACTGAAATTTGCTCGTTGTCATTTTTCATGTGTGAACCCACCTAGCTCTCTTTCTCATTACATAAGGATTATGTCTTCATCACATCAAAGTGAAGCAGGAAGTGAGGCAAAGAGGGTACTCATGGATTTGAATCAATCAATGGAATTCGATCTAGCAGCAGATGATCCCTCAGCACAGGTTGAAAATGTTCTTCCTGTGAATTCTTCCATGCTGCCTTATCACCAGGCAACCGAGGAGGTGAGGTTTTATCACCATTTTTCTTGTGTTTGCTTGCATATATAGATGGATAGATGCTGATCAGGCTAGCTAGGTTTTCCTATTTAATTATTGCAGCACCATAGGCCGGATTTGGAGCTTTTCTGGAATCAACAATTATCAGAGATCTCCAATGCTACGGGTAATTTCTGTGGGTGATTCATAATACTTATTTGCATTCATGTTAGTTAATTTAATTTTTTTTACTGATTTAATTTTATATATATATATATATAGACACACACACACACTTGGTACCTCATATCCTCGTCATATTCAGCATTCAAGAGCAGTCATATCATATTATAAAAGGAATTATAGAAGGTTGCGAAAAACTTTCAAAATTACAAAAGGAATTTACATTATAAAATTTTTATCATATCATATTTACAGGTGTTTGATGGTAAGGTTTAGCACAATTAAAAACCACATCTAATGATATGTTCAACAAAAATCACAATAAATAAAATTTACATGAAACAATAATGTTTTTGAAGCCTGTTTTATATAATAGTTAAATCATTAATATCAATAATTAATATTATATTATATTATATTATATAAATGTACATGGGATCTTCACTGTCCTACTTATATTTTTGACAGGAATGATTATTTTTTTGTTCGATTCGGTTTTTATTAAAAAAAATAATCAAATCAATTTTTTTTAAAACCGAAACCGGTTCAAACTGACCGGTTTCGGTTTGGTTTTTAAGAAAAAAACCGGTTCAAACCGGTTTGGCTCGGTTTTGGCTCTGTTTTTTCCGGTTTGGCTTGGTTTTTTTTGTTTGGGTTCGGTTCACTTTTTTCGATTTTAGGCTTATAAAACCGAAACCGAACCGAACTGGTCGATTTTTTTAAATTTAATCGGTTTAATTGGTTTTTTTCACGGTTCGGTTTTTTTTTTCTGATTTTCTTGTTTTTTTTTCTCACCCCTGGTTACTTTTTGATATGATATTGCTAGATGATAAGCGCAGAGACTCCTCTCTTATGATCTCGAAAGCTTGTGAGCTCTTCATTCTCGAGCTCACTCTGCATGCGCGCATGGCTGCAAACCACTGATTGCAAGCGTCGAACATTGCAACGATGTGACATTTCCAGGGCCATAAGGAAAGAAAATATGCTGGATTTCTTGAATCGTGTGGTTCCTTATGATCACGAGCAGGTGCTTTCTTTTTCCCTTGCTCGTGCCAACACACATGCAGACAGTGCTAGGAATTCATGGATATATATATGCATGTATTGTATGTTTTCATGTGGTTGGTTTCTTTGGTAACTTGGCAATTACATGATTCAATTTGTGAATTTCTTCTCTATTTTTTCATGTATCAAATATGTGGTATGTATTTCATTTTAAATCGTCTGGTTCAAAATTCCTTGTATAAGTCAATCAAGAGTTCATTTGTGCTGATTATTATATAAAATAGCTTTTGAATTTGACTCGTGATTCAAAGTTATTTCTTATAATTAACTTATGCCAATGATATCATTTAGTTAGTTATAATTATTTCTAATAATTAGCTTTTATTATAAAACTCAGTTCCTCCTAACAACTAGAAGCTGATTTGAATCTAATTTTACAAAAATAATAAAAAATTAATTTAATATAACTCGATCAAAAAAGTTTAGTTCAGCCACGATACGAGAAAAACTTATTGATTTTTTTAAATAATAGAATTGATGTCATTTTAACCTCTTTTTTTTTTTATTATTAACTCAATCAATATGTGACCAAGATTTTGCGATGGGTAAAACTTAAAGTAAAGTTTAATAGCTATTGTTGGAAGTGTATTTGGGAAGAACTTTTTTAAATCAATTTTTTTTTTTTTTGAAGACGAGGTGGTATAAATTTAAAGTTAAAAGTTAAAATTTTTAATTAAAACAAGATTTTAACTCGATTTTATAACAAATTTTTTATTTAAAATAAAAATTATTCTTAACCAAATATGTTTATTACTTTTCTATGAATCAAAAAGTAAAAACAACTTGAATTAATTTCTAAAAGTCATAGAAAATGGAACCTAAGAGTACATTCAACATTAAATCTACGAGCTAATTTTTTAATTTGTTTCAAGCTTATAATAAGTTAAGAATCCATCTGAAATAATCTATGAAAAATAATTTTTGATTTTGATTATTGATTTTGATTCAAGGTTACATTATATAAAACGAACACATAGAGGATTTTTTTTTTTTCTTTTTGGTGATGTTATTAATCATCAAATACATCAATATTTATCTTTTTCATATATTTTTTTCTCAAAGTAATCTCTTGATCATGACTCAACAACGAAACGTATACTTCAAAGGTGAACGTTGAACATCTGTTTGTATGATTTCAATTTATTTTTATTGATCTCATTCGGCATAATCTAGCTTAGCATCATTCCCATTGCAATTCCAACCCTTTTGTGCAAAGGAGAACCTTAAATTTACTATAGATGCATAAACATATTTCTTGAGTTCTTACACATATATACGTTGTTTGTTTTTTGCAGTGGGCAAATTGATGGAAATCATGCTGAAATAAAGCTAATAAATGGAACGATATCCTTTGTGTGGGCTGTCAGTACTTTTTTTTATTATTGTAAAAAAGAGATTCCAAGTCGAGTCGAGGCTATTTAAACGCAAGATAGCTGAACCATAGCTCATGATTTGCCTTGAAATATAACTTTTCTCTTAACTACATATTTAATGATCTTCGAGAAGGTAGTGCATGGATCTCTTTCATGTTGTTTTACGTCTTTAAGGTTACGAGGAAGTCAGGGACAACTCAATATTTGCCACAGCCTATATTTTGAGCAACACGCCTATTAATGAGGCGTTAGCAGGCTAACTTGCTTATTATTATACTCACTGATAAAGGAAATGAGAAGCCTGGAAATTGTTTGGGCCAATAGAAAGGTCAAGCTTGTTTCTCATGCTAGAATAATGACTCCCACTTTCATTTTTCTTCAAGGATCTCAACATCAGCCCCTCGCAATAGTCCTGAGTCCAACAAGCAAAAACCAAAGTTACGAAGAGCATGCAGGCAAATATATTATTACAAGTAGAAAAAGGAAGAACTTGCAAATCGAATACTTGGGGCAGAAGTAAAGGTTTGGTAGGGGCAAGGGGTAGGGCACAAAAAAAAGAGTGATGGAACCAGGGGAAGATAGTTGAAAAGGGCGGGAAAGGGAGATTGTGAGCTAGTGGAAGTTGTGGACATGAGGTTTCCGGGAAGAAAATGGATCTGTCTTGATTTCTTTTTAAGATTTTCATCGTGTTTTCTTCCCAGTATCTCTCATGCCAATGACATTCAACAGTTCATCCCTTTCCCTTCTATCTCCACCCTCTCTTCATTTTTTTTCTGGCTTTATGTTCCATGGAGTTGACAAGAGTTTAAGCTTCATTTCATTTGTTTATATTTCACCTCTTTCCTTTCCTTTCCATGATCTCCTCCTATTATTGCCACTACTCTAATGATGTTTCTTACCAATGGGTCTCTGGTTCATCCAACAATGAATCCAATTTCTATAGCTCCATAATTATTCACCTATGCATGAAGGTGCCAATGAGCTAAAAAGGATACACTGGCTAGCAGAAAAAACAGATGCAGCAAAGTTAAAGCTTGCTTCCGAATCCATGGAGCACTAGCTCTGTTGTGCTTATTAATAAAGCATCCCTTTTAACCGAGGAAGACATACTTCTTTCATTATCAGCTTTTGCCAATCACTTACAAGTTAAACAGCAGTGTGCAATGGAATCCGGTAGGGAATAATCTCTGCTTTTACAATCATCCCATCATTAAAGGATAGCTAACCTTCAACTATAATTTACATGTTGCGTCAATGGATATAGAAAAAATCATCTCAAACAAAACCTGCAAGTCTCCTGTATGCTTTAGATGGGGGAAAAAATAAGCATGCATCAAAATCAAACCTACATTGTGTCTGCAAAGTAATCATCCCTGCTTCATCTCTTTAACCAGTCCAGAACTCCATGGAAGAAGAAATAAGTATATCCATACTGAAAAAGACTGACAGAGAGACAGTAAATATGCAACAAGAAATACCACCATCCAATTATAGATCTGCAAAAAAACTACTTGCAGCGCCATTAGCATTCTCATTTTTTCTCTTGGCTCCTGAAAAATTTAGGAAAATTAAAAGCAAATGCATCAGATTCAGCAGGCACTGTACTTTTAAGGTTGCCACATAGCATACTTTAATCAAAAGATTCACCGATGGCAGGTTAAAAGTTGACAGAAAAATAAAGGGGTTTGAGGCAGTTGAAAGTAATATGGATAACTATGCAATATCAAAATAGATTTGAGAGGTCAAATGTCATCTCTTTAATTTTCAAGTGTCTGATTTATGCAACTTTCGCATTTGAATTCAGTATTTAAAAGGAGTAGGTGGCGTCTATTTCACAGGCAAACCCTAACTAGAGGATAATTAAGTAAAACAGATATATTGTTCCTTGTGCTCTCACACAAGCAATTATATTAGGTTCAGTACATTTTTAAATTTGTGAAGGACAGATCAACAATGGTCAGGACACTATCCTAACTATCAAAGTTTGCTCAACCTAGCAAAAATAATGTCTTGAATATCAGCTATTCATGTGCAAACTTCAGACAAAAGAAGATGGTTATTCATATTTCTGCAATTAAATCCAGGGTACCTTTTCTAGACTTTGGAGGTTTAGTATCCACATCCATCTCATCACTATCGCTGTCCGATACAGCAGCTTGATCATTTTGAGCATTTACAGAATTTTGCAATAGATCATCCAAATCCCACATCTGAATGACACAAGGACTGGAGTCAGGACATCACAATAAAGGTTCCACAGAAGGTGTTAAATGCAGAAATTTTGTGAATAGGAGCACAAACATTCATGTCTGCATGCATATGTTTAGAAACATGTTTGTCTATATTTGTAGGTAGATATATATATATATATATATATATATATATATGAGAGAGAGAGAGAGAGAGAGAGAGAGATCCACCTTCAACACTTGATCATGTGATATACTGCCAAGAAACTTTCTGTCATGAGAAAAGGCTGCAGATTCCAAACAAAATTATACCCTCAGCAAGCTTGTTTTGGCAATCTAAAAACAAGTCCAGCTTTTTAGACAATCAATAGTGGAAAATGGGATGAGATGGTACTAGTGACTCTTAAATAAACCTTAAACTTTGATGCGACAATATACACATGAGCAAGTTTGTATTATGTGAGTCAGAACCATGACAACCTAATCAATTGTAAATCGGCAAATCCATTTATTGGGCTCTTTTTAATTAGAAAATCATTTATTGGGACCACATATCAATAAGCCCTGCAATTTTACTCTGTACTCTTATGCAGTACCTTTTCACTTCATCTTGTGGGGTACTTTTTTATTTATTCGTCTCTTAAGTCATGAAACAAATCACAGCAATTCTACCTATGAAACAAACAGTTGCCTGCGTAATCAACAATCACTTCTTTTCTCTCTTCATTCTTAGGCAAACTCTCTCAGCAGCACTCATGGGTTTAAGAGAGCAAAACCTTTCAATTATTTTGCCACTTTACAAAATCTGGGAGGTAGGTGGAGGATTTTGGAAACAAAATTCTTGTTGGATTATATGACTCCTGAAAGATAAGTATTAGGATTGTTGGTTTCACACTTGAAGCAATTTGTTTTCATGAGTATAATATTTCAACAGCATATAATATCAAAAACGAAAAACTTTCATTGGTATGAGAGGCAAAGAGAGGAATTGATAAAAAGTAGAACTCCATAAGATTAACTGGCAGTTTGCTGTTGTATGGCATCAATGCATATTTTCCTTCAATTTAAAAATAGTGGATCCCACTGGTGTAGTGATTTATCCCATTAAAACACTTGAAATAACCAAGTTGGCCACAAGTCAACCTCACCTAATAAAAACTCTACATTAACATAGAGACCAGTTCACAATTGTACAATGATGGAGGTGCAGAAATAGCACCATGCTGAAAAGTCTCCATGGCATGTCAATCCAATCACAACTTCCATCAATTACAATAAATATAGTTAATATAAAGCTTCTATTGAGGAAGAGATATATACAGTACCAAGATGCTCAATAGGATACTCTGAATGTTCAGCAAGCGGCTGGATGATTCTATTAGGTAATATGCCTAGCAGACTGAAAAAAAGAGTGATGATCGTGATTCAAAATTTGGATGAAAACAATCCGTTCCTATCTTGTACAACTCACCTTATAAGTCCATTCTCAGATCCAGTAATGACCCTGTCTTCATCAAGCTAAAACAAAAGATTTAAATGTTCAAAGTAAGCAAAATCCTAGATAGTAAAAAATTCAACCAAATAAATAAATCAATCACCTTCAACAAAGCATCAATGGAGTTTGGGGAAAGACCAGTAAAGCGATCACTGAAAATCAAAACAAATATTCAGGACACTCCACCAAGCAAGAAATCAATATTGTGTAGAGAGAATTCAATTGAAAATCTCCATTCATGAACAGAGACTTGCACACTGTCCCAAGACTTTCTAAGTTTCTAGTATTTGTACTTTTCAAAAAGGATACCTGCAATCCTTGAAAAAGCCCCATGAATACAATAGCAGTGTTCCATTTTGTGAACCACATATAACTTTCCGACCATTCTGAAACAAAATGGTACAAATTAGAACAGGAATTTAGCACAAATAAATTATGAGAAACAGCTTTCAAGTATTTCCTTTTGCAACAATTTTACAGCAAAGTAACATATGAACAAATGCGCAGACAGACACTTGAAACTCATTTATTTTCTACAGTCCTGAAAGTCCATTATGCAGCTAAAAGGTAAGATCTGTGGTGGCAAAATAACAACGCCATCTACTTAAGATTTATTTCTCAGAATCCCCAGCTCCAAGAGTCGAGTGCTCTATTGGAATATGGGAGTTTTAAGCAGTCTATCCCCACAAATCCCATGTCATAAATATACATTAGCCAAAACAATTTGATAATAAGCTCACAAAAAGATAAATATATGCTTCTCACAGCCACAGAAGCTATTTGAATATCATGTAAATGTTTACCTTCATAATAACAACAGACAATAGCTCTTCTTCAGAAAATTCAGATTGAGATTGGATCTGATATAAAGGTAGAACAAATTAATCAAAATGCACAACTCTGCTGTATTTTGCAAAGGTACTATTTTTTCCTGAAAGAACAACTTACTTTATTACTGCGAAGGTTGCAAACAGAAAGGGTCCCATCTCCACTAAACAATACATAAGACAGAAAATCATAAGAGTTTTGCCTGAAGTATCAGCAAACAAAATGCAAACAAAATGCAAACAAGTTTTGCCTGAAGTATCAGCAAACAATGTGAAAATGAAAATTACAAAATCCCGTGAGATGCTCACTTGTGTCATAAGAAATTATATGTAGATGAATCAACCAATCTTTCAGAGAAAGAACTAGAAAGAAGTAAAGAGGAACCTGACAACAACAAATCACGATTTCTTTAGCTAACAACCCCCTACTCAACATAGTATAAATGAAATGAATCATAAAGCTCCTACAAGTTCCATATGTTTTCATAAAAACTTTGTAATCCCCTCAACCTCTTAAAGCAAAATAACAATAGTGGAGATGTAATTACAGAAGGGATAAAACAAGTTATAACAGTCTTAAATACCTTGTTGACAACAGTTTCATGGAATCAGATGCAAAGGTCATATCTGAAACATAGTCTTCATGGGCATTAAAAGAATTGCAGCAAGAGCGTTGCCTGGTATCCCATACCTGCAATGAAGAACAAATGACTGAAAGAATCAAAATGAAGGATTTGCAATGTAAGATGTAAAGACTTCAAAGAGTTCAATGAAGAGTAAGATTACGGGAATCACAGAATGTGATGATGCGCAAAAGATTATGAAAAAAATCTGGTCCTATCCAAGCTCAGGACATTCTCATCCAACAAATACTAGAAGGTTCATTGTAGCAAAACGATTACATTTTGACAAAATAATTAGTTAAGAAAATAGGATAAATAGGAAACAGGAAACAGCAAATTGCAAGAGGCATGTATTGTGAGGGCATAATCCAGATAACTACAGAGGCTACAATAGAAAAGACTAAGATGCAAGAGGAAATAAAAGCTTTGTCCATTCTAAATCATCATAACCTTTAAAAATAGACACAGAAAGACATGAAACATAGTCACCTTAATACATCCTTGATCATCCCCAGTTGCAATGGTTGACTCTGTGAGGTTTATCAAACTAAAGATGGCATCCCTGTGAAAGAAAAAGGTTGCCCTATGAGAATTACGAGCTAAAAAAGAAACTTTTGTGAGAGATGGGGCAAGATCCATTTCATCAACCTTTAAAAGAGGTGAAAAAAGAAAATTAGTAACCTACTCGTGAGCATTTTCAAGACGAGTGATTGGTGACCCAGTTTCTAAATCAGTTGCCAGAATGGAGCGATCACTAGAACCCGTGATAATTGCTGAACTCAAATGCACATAAGTTGGTACTGTTAAAAGTGAAAAAAGGAATAGCAGCAACTGGTACAGTTTGAAAGGCTAACAAATGAATACTGGAAAATCATAAAGTGAAAATCAAAATACAGCACCTTGTCCATCATTGATGAATCTAACAGCTCTACAAGCCTCACTATGAGCATGAATTTCCAACAATCTGATAAGAGTTTGAATTACATATGTTGATTAACATGCAAGGTCACAAAACAATTAAAAAAGGGAAGATGATTTTTTCCTTTGCATTATAGTACCTTTGTGGCGTGGAATCAGCATTGAAACGGTATCTATAACAAGAAAGTTCAAACGATCAAACACTAAACCAAACATAAACTGAAAGCAATTTCTAGAATGATAAAAGGTGGACAAAACCAGAGCAAAAGAAGAGTTTACTAACAGGTGAAGGTCGCCAGTGATCAGACCTGCAGTCACTAGATTATCTGAAGGATGGAAATCCATGGTAAACGGAACTTTTCCTAAGTCTATCTCCATTTCCCCTCTGTTTGTTCCTATATTATTTTACATATACTCAATGCCAATAAATAAAACCCTCCGAACACTTCAACAACAAGCACAGTTATTCAGCACAATCCCTCCACAGTGTAACCTAAACATATTTAACAAAACAAAAAGATCATTCATGATGCTCAGAAATCGCCTTCCACTTTGTACTGCAAAAAATTAAACAAATAACAAGCAGTTGAACCAGCTATACTTTTCTTTTATTTAGTCCAAATTTACCGGGTTCAAGCTCAAAGCTTTTATCTTTTTATGCAAATTAACAAAATAACAAAATAACAAATGGGTTTTCTACTTTATATGTCAAAATCAAATGGTCAAAAATCTACTTACACGCATAATAGACATATGAAGCTTATGCAATGGAATGTTTGCAATATGGGGCATACAAGAAATCCATGACCAAAAACAATACTATGAAAATATCCAGTTTTTTTTCTTCTAGCAATAAAAAAGGTGCAAGAATTAAACCGGTCTATGAGGGTAGGAGCTTGATTTGGTGCGGCGGCGCACGGGTCGGGGGTCGGGGGTCGGGGAAGAATTTGGTGAGAACTGGCAGGCAGAGAAAAGGACTGGCGGGAGGGGGTTTGTTAGGGTTTATGAGAGGGAGGTCCGTGGAGGAGGGGGGTCTTTTCTTTTTTTTATTATTTATTTATTTGGTCGTTGATGATTTTATGCTGGGAAAAAAAAATCATTACGGGAGAGGGAGAGGGAGAGGGAGAGAGAATTTGATCTTGCTAAAAATCGTCAATTTTGCGTCAATGATTTTTTAAAAAAGGTGTAGTTTAATAGAGTTTGTAACTTTCATCTTGTTATATATATATTAATGTTCAATAAGGTTTTTAAATCAATGTAAATTTTAGTTTTTGGAGCAATTTTATGGTATTTTTATGTGAATAATGGATTTAATTAACATGATATCTTGCAAGTGTTCTTAAAAACAAGTTAAAACATAGTTTCTTTAGATTTAAGAATTAAAGATAAGAATGAATAATTACAGGTTAAATTTATCATATTCATGTACTATTTATTATTTTTTAAATAAAAAATTTAAATATTCATATCATTTTCATAGAGTTTCAAGTATTGGTTATAATTATTATTTATTATTTAACAAAAAAATAAAATAGTAACATTTATATTTGAAATATATATATATATATATAGGGCTAGATTTGGATCATGTTTAATAATACACATACTATATCAATTGCTTCATCGGATAAAATAATTATCTAAAAAATATACACCCGCTTGAGTTATGTTATGTCAATATACATTAAGATTGAATTAAATTAATATTGTTGTTAAAAATCTAGAACCCGACGAACCTTTAACCAGTGATGGTTGGAATTTGAACCAAATAATAACACATATTTTTAAGTAAATGATGCATCTTCTATTTTATTATAAAAATTAGACATATAATATATCATGTGCCTATTTTAAAAAAAAAATGAAGAAGTAAAAGAAAGGATTAGGAACATGAGCTAGGCATTTTAGGTCCAAGTGTGCCAATGCTATTCTTTAGGCCAGGCACATAGGCCAATTCTTTTGGGCCAATATCGCCTCTCTTTATATAAACCTTTAATTTTTTTTAATTTATTTTACTATGAATAAAAATAATTAAATAATATTTAAAATATCATTCAATTTTGTCATAGTTTTCATATAATAATATTAAAAATTACTTTATGAATTATTATTCATGTAACTAATATGCAAAATTTATAAAATATATTCTCATAAATATTAAATAAGAATAAAATATCTATTTTTTTACATAAAAGTTTTTAGATTAATTCATCTTTTATTTTTCTTTTTATCTTTTATAAATTATCGAGTCATGATTTTTTTTTATTAAACCTTGATTTTTAGATAATAATGATTTTTTATTTAAAAAACAATGATTCTCTATATTTATATATTATATATATATATATATATATATATATCAAAATAATAATAAAAAATGGATAAACAAGAAAAATTAGTTTTGATTGAATAGATACATTTTTTCCTCTTTAATTCAGTTATTGATATTTTTATGAGTATTTATTTTAATGGATTTTAGTTTTTTATTCGAAGAACTCACTATTAATTTTTTTTAAAAAAACATGTTTTTTTAAATAAAAATACATTAATAACATCATACATGACATCGTGTTGAGCTCATAAAAACAAAGGTTTATTTGAAAATGGAGTAAAAATAAAAAAATAAGTTGTCATCTAATATTATGGTTATTAGAAAACCCTAACTGGTCAATATAGATTTATGGTAAGAAACTAGTTATGCTAAATAAAAAATATTATCATCCTAAAATATTCTATCAAAGAAATGTTGCATTTGTTATCTTATCTTTTATTTTTAATAGTTTCTTATGTCTAATTTACTGGTATTCTACCTAAAGGTTTCACTCATAATATTTATTGAAAGAGGATTTAATACTTTCGGTGAATATTAGACCGAAAATCTTCTTAATGATTATGATTTTGTTACCGAAGAATATTATATTAAAAATTTAATACTTTTGATTTTATTATCAATGGATAATAAATTGAAAATGAAACTTTGAAGTGAGGATATATTTTGGAAACAAAACGTTATTTTTTATTAATATTTAAAATTATAGCTCACCATGAGTCTTTTATCTCAAATACCATGAGTAAATAATAAAATGTTTATTCATCAAGAGATTGGAAAAAAAAAATATTTTTAAAATGTTGTTTCAAAATCATTTTAGTTTGGGTCAAATTTTAATAGGTTTTATAAACAAATTATAAAATTTATTACAGTTTGGTAGCTAGGCAACAACTATGATGGAAGATCTCTAGATGAACAAATAAATTTAGAAAAAAAAAAGAGGAAAAAATGAGGCCCATGATTTTATTATTTGGATCTCAAATTCTTCTTATACAGGATCTTCAAGGTTTTGTAAACTCTAAAACGGTTGGATTTCCTCGCTTTGAACCCACAATAGAGCTAACTAATATCGGGCTTTCAAGCCTTATATATCCTATTTTTGAGATACCTTTCCTTTTCTTCCCCCTTTTAGGCATTTCCTCAAAAACTCTTAAAGAAATATATGATTACATAATGTTTTTTAATCCAATTTTCAATCACAGAAAAACCGTAAAAAAAAAAATGGCATGTTAAAGCCTAATTTAGAGAAGTTAAAATCTTTAATGCTTCCTTTGTTTCTCGTTGAAATTAATTTAGATGTAATTAGATCGATAATTCGAAAGTCTCAAATTTAATTGTTGACAGAAAAATAAAAAACTGTGAAACTTTTTTTATATAAAAAATATAGCTAGTGGTTGATGGGAGAAATTGTCACTCAGCATCCATGCTCACAGGCATATTATTTACCTTTTAAAACAATTTTCTTTCATGGCTGACCGGAGAACGAGGGGTCGGAGAAGGCCCCTCCACTAGGACAGGTTGCTAAGTGCTCATAACATGCAGACGTAAAGAAGTCGAAAAAAGGAGAGGACGTGCTTTGGCCAAAAGAAGTGGGAATAAAGTAATACAATCAATACCGAAATGATGCTTTCCAAACTGATTTCTTCGAAAATTCTCCATTCCTCTTTTAAAGCAGGAAATTATTAATTAGCTACGTGATTTCTTCTTGAACTGGATTTTGATTTATGTTGAATCTAAAGGAGGATGTTTGCCCTATCATATATATGTCCGTTTGAACCATCTCTGCTATAGTAAAATAACAGTTTGGATGCTAGAATTCGTGACGAAGTGGAATCCATGGAGATTTTAGGATTTGAAGAACAAGGAATACGAAAACAATCTCACCACAAGAACCTTGCTCGTAGTTTTATTTTTAGTTATTTATATTTATTAACTTTCTGGTAGTGATTTTTTAAAATAAGATTAAATGTTTTTAGATAGGTTTGAAATCCACCATACAAGAAGGGAAAAAAAATCCCTAAACAAAAAAATAATAATAAAAACAAGGTTGGTTGATCTACTATAGAATTGAATCAATAGAATTTATTGAAATAATTTGAATTTAATAGTTAATTTTTTTAAAAAATTTGAATATGTCTATCTAGTTTAAAAATATATCTTTTAAACTTTCCTCGTTATTAAAATATAATAGATATGTATCTACAGCATCAAATTGTCTCTGAAGCCCTAAACTTGTTAATTATTCGTGATTTTTTTTTAATGAAAACTATAATATACAGTTCGTGACTAAATATGTGATTAAACATGGCATTGTTTTAATTCAAGAACGGTGAAGAATATTTAATAAGTTGATATGATATTTATGATAAGTTACGCTAATTAATCATGACGGATCAACATTAATGTACTCAAAAGAGCTAGGCTGAGGTAACATTCAACTTAATTTCAAACTTCTCATCATATCACTACATAAAATGTCGAAGGTTTTTTTTTTCCTTTTTCTTTGCAACCTTTTATGTAGTTAATCAAACAAGTTCTGAGCAGGAAATTAAGCCTCTGAAATGAGTATGTTGGACTACATGGGAGTATCTACTTGGGCTTTCCTGCCCAAATAGGGAAAGCACGTAATCCTGTCTTGAAAAGGTTAGGCTCCCAAAAAGGATAAGTCCAGGAATTGGCTGCCATCTCTAGATATTGGAGGAAAATCAAGAGACAGCACGTGGGACGATACCAATTATAGCGAGCTAGTTGTCGTTATTCTTTCTCTCGATAGAACTGGGGCTCCTCTGCCAGTTGATGGAATGGTATTTGGCTCTTTGTAGCCTGTTCTATCCAATTGATGTATGTCTTCCAATTCGTTTGGATCACAGAAAGATATGCTTAAATTAATTCAGCATGATAATTTGAGTTGGAATCTATATGGGACAACAGATATGCCACTAATTTTTTGTTTTTGGTCTTGGCACTGATGTTTCCTTCATGTTCTCGTATATATTTTTCCCCTTCTTTCAGTCTCTTTTTAGATTCAAAATTTAGATAATAAAGTGAAAATAAATATTCTGGCTGTGCTAATGCCTCAAAATTAGGATCGAATGCCTTCTTTTCTCTATAAAAGATGAATACCTTTAGTTATGGGAATTGATGACCAAAATATCTTGATTGAACTAGTCTACAACAACATGCATGGTATGGGTATTGGAAAGATTCATGGCGGAGATAAGCTGAGGTCTCTTGAGAGAGAAAAGGAGGGTGGGGGAGGTGGAAAGATTGTGGTCGTCACCTCCCCCATGATTTTTTTAGCAAAACTGACCACTGATGATGGTGATTGATGATGAAAAAGTAGGATAAGATTTTAGAGATGGGGGATTGGCCAGCATTCTGCTTTCTTCTCCATATACTTCTTGTCAACTAGCATGTATGCCCAATAATGGTCTTAATTTGACTGCTCTCCCATGGAGTAAGGTAGATTTCTATATGTTCTTAGAATCAAGTCAATTTTACGCTGATTCTGGCCACCACCAAGGTTAATTAATTATAATTAGTATGTGTTAGTTTCTGCATATAAGCATCATCATCACTTTTTCAGTGGAGATATTGATTTGGATATATGAGGTATATTATGAAATCTTTCTTATTCTCTTACCTGGTAAAGCTCCATGTCTGTTAGTTACAAAGAAGGTATATTTTCTCTCATTGTTTTTTTCAAGTTCAATGGACTCCATAACACATCTAAATCCAACATAGCTATTTGATCTTGGGTAAACATTAAGTTTCTTTTCTCTTTGCAACGAAGACAAAAAGGAACACACAGGAACAACATGCAAGAAAAAATAAAAAAGAATTGTTGTAGGAAAAGGTTTCTACTCAAGAATCCTAATTCACATTTTATTACTGAATAATTATTTTTGTTTTTCTTAAGAAGTTTACAACTGCTTAAATTAATAAGCCAGAAATCAATCTTTTCAAGATAGAAAAATCAGAATCTTAAATAAATAAAAAAAGCACAACATAAAATCCAAAATTAAACTAAATATTAAAAAAAAAGAAAAACAGCAAAATTGATTTACACAACATCTTCAAAGCCTAATTTGAGAGTCTTTGGAAGCTTGAATAATTACAATCAATCGACTCACTTGTAGAATTATACATGCAGAATTATCTAATAAAATTTGAACTCGATCTAATAATCAGATTGAAAGTTATAACATTTTCTCATGTCAAGATATTCGTTTAGTGTCCACATGCTTCTTTTTAAGCTTAATTCTATCTTATTAATCCATAAACAAGTTTGCTAGGCTTTTTTATTCAGAATTATTAGACTCTCTAAACTTGCCTATATTATTTTTTTGGAGAAGTACAATTTACTTGCACTTCAATTATTATCGATGATAATAATTTTGTTGTTACACAAAGAAAAAAAATAATTGAATCCAGAATGTTATTAAACATACACTTTTTTCTATATATTTTTTTTCTTTAGAAATGATCATTCTAGAATTGATTAGTTATATTTAATGAAGAATATATTTCTCATAATTAATAAATGAGTGGGTTAGAAATAATCATATATATTTTTTAATGTAACAAATTTAAAATTCATGAGACTTAGTCATAGTTAAGCTTTCATCCATACATTTCTAATTTGTAGTTAATCTCTGTCCATGTCTTAGAGTGTGTTTGGTATTGCGGTAGCTGTTGTGGTTGTGGTTTGAAAAAAATTATTTTATAAAAAGTATTTTTAATTGAGGTTGGTTTGAAAAAATAGGTGTTTGGTTAAAACTGTGGTTGAAATTGAGGTTGAAGAAAAAATAGTTTAATGTGTTTGGTTAAGAATGCTTTTAAAATTGAGGTTATAAAATAATTTTAAAAAAATATATTAATACTGATGATTTTTAATTTAAATATTATGGATTTAACTATTGCTATTATATCATGAAATAAATCATACTTTATATAAAATATTTTTTATTATTCCATGAAACCATTTATAATTCCATTACATATACATCTGACAAAAACTACAATTTTCATAATATTTTTAGCATGTAATAAAATTAGATAAAATATTATCAGGTATAAAATTCACTATAAACTAGTTTTTAAAAAACAATGTTAAAAAAATAACACACTAAAAAAAAAGAGTTCACGCAGGCAAGTGAACAGTGCAAGAGAATTGCACTATTCACTATTTTTAAGTGAACAGTACAATTGTTTTGCACTATCCACATGAACAGTGAAAAAAAATAAGAAATGGCTGCTTTTCCTTTCCTGCATTTCTAACGCAGAAATTACGTGGGGCCCAGTGAACAGTAAATCAATTTTTTCCTTAACCAAACAGCTGCGAACTGCGTTTTATTTAGCTGCAGCCACAGAGCCAAACGGGCTCTTAGTTGGAATTCGTAGTCTGATTTAAGTATGAAAACTTGTTCAATATGGGACATATGGTAATAATCAGAAAGAACACCAAAGCGTAATGATTTTTAAGTTGATACATATACATACATACATGCACATATACCCATTATTAGTCTATGGTAGCATTGCTTAAAAAGAAATTGTTGTCAATAAAATCAACTAGTTTATGACTTTATTTATTAATGTGAATTGCAAGTAATAAAATTTTAGATAGTCAGGGGAGGTGCTATTGATTTTTTTTAAACAGGAATGATATTACCTCTTCTAATCATTTAATTCGTATAGATGCTAATGAATAATGTGAATAGAAGTGATGTTATTTCTTCTAGCAGCGCTTTTGATAACCATGAGTTGATAGCTAGGTGTCGACTATGAACGGACACCTTAAACACAAGCACCTTTTTTTAACACAGGCTCGTAAAATGTGATGCTGCCTTGTAGAGGAGGTGTCTGTTCTAAGTGGTACGTATATACTAGGAAGCACATTGCTTAGTGGAAGTCCGACCACTCAATGTAAGTTTGTTTTCTTTTCCTACACGATTAAAAAATAAACAATAGTGCATAATTTTTGAATAATTAATTTCAAGTAATAGATGGAATTTCAGGTTTAAAAATGTGGACGTTATTCACATGATCAATGATGAAATCATCGATGGAAGTGTCGTTGTTTAATAAAGTCAAGTTTCTAAAAATCCTGAATGGAAACTTATGATTAATGCATGGTACGAAAAGTTCAAGGTTAGTATATACTTAAATATTTTTTTTCTTTTTATTATTTTAATTCAGTTAGTTTTTAATGTTAATGAACTAATTCTTTAACAAATTTGACGTGCAAGGAAAAACCTTACTAGGATAGGGTTGTCAACACTGTTGCCAGGAGGGTTTGAGAGAATCATAATGCAACTAGATAATATTAAACTAACAATGTTATATTTTTTATTTCAATGTTAAAATTTTATTTTTCATTGTCTTAATGGATAATTTATTTATATCATAGAGGTTGTGTGATTTTTTGTATGAAACGCAAAAAAAAACAAAAAAAAAGGCCAAAGAAAAAGGTCTTTTAGGTTGGGAAGATATGGTAGCTTGGAGGGATTCAGACCTCCGTAGAGGTTATTTGGAAAGCTTATATCCAATACGTGATATTTGAGCATTTCATGTGGCGATCATAGTCTGAGGTGGAGAATTGAAACATGGAGACTCATGGTTCAATTACCACGCACACTAGCGGATTCTTTCTATGCGAAGTGGATGGTAAGATTCTTTTTTATTACATCTATTGTTTTAAAATTGTTGTTTTATATGAAAATATTTAACTATTAATAGTTTCCTTTTACAGGCTACAACTCTTAGACGCGAACAAGACCGATAGAGCTTTTGTAGAAACTCACATGTAAAATTATGACGGTAAAAAAGAGATGCAACAACTCGTGAATAACCAAACTTAGAGATTTGTGATAAGTTGGATTTTTACAATTTTTTTAAGCTATTATTTTCTTAAAATAACTGGCTGATTGTTTTTCTAGGAAACATATATAACTTGATTGCATGAGAGATACAAGAACGATCTTTTGACCTATCTGGAACTCGATCCAGATTTGTGATTGGAAGCTGAATTATCCGATGGACTCGATAGAAATTAGGTTTTCGGTATGTCAAACATTACGATCAAGGATTTGTGGACATGTCATAGTGTATCGATCATTGTACAATGGAGCTGTTGTCAAACAAGAGTGGTGTATGTGTTCCACCTCATCTCTTGCCCAGTCTCAACAAAAACCTGCCTCCTCCTCCTTTAGTTCTTATTTTCTAGATGAATTGTATTCAAATTGATAATTTTTAAATTTATAGTAATTATTTGGTTTTTTTAATTTTAGTTTTATTTCTTTTAATTTTTTTTCTAGTTTGTTTATTTGATTCTTTTTTAAAAAATATTAAATAAATTACTAACGAAATTACCATCAAACTAAGCCAACAAAACAATACGTCAGCAATATGCAAAACTCTAGCAGTGTACGGATTTCAAAGAGCAACCCGTCAAACCAAATTTGATTTTACAACCATCCTCGTATTAATTTGGACCTTGAATTTAGTGTATCCTCTCTGTTTTTTTTTTGGTAAAATAATTTAGAGTCAGGAAACGCAAACGGGGGCGACAATTGTTTCTCCTTGCATGACTGAATGC
The DNA here is from genome assembly GCA_015852605.2 of Populus deltoides. Classification (NCBI taxonomy): domain Eukaryota; kingdom Viridiplantae; phylum Streptophyta; class Magnoliopsida; order Malpighiales; family Salicaceae; genus Populus; species Populus deltoides. The sequence goes on from CM027573.2 coordinate 15,303,427, forward strand.
ATGATCCACGGTAACCGTAATAATCTTAGAAAATGCGTTACGGGTGATAAAGAAATCATCATAAGTTTCAAGTTGGGCACACTTTTTTCTTACAGATAGATAGATGCACACCTATCTCATGAAAAGGTGGTAGGGGCACAACCATTATTTCACAGTTTTCTCCTATAAATAGAGGTGCTGGAGATCAACTAGGTCATACACAAAAATCCCTCATGAACTACCATACACACAAACTCTCTCCCTTGTCGTCTTCTTCCATCCAGGACTCTTGCTCCTGTGGCTGGTCTCCCCCTCGGAATCCATAGCTCTGAGCTCTGGCCTCTGTTACTTATAATGTTTGTTTTTTTGCTTTTTATTATGTGAAGGAGGCACTGGTGATGTTGTTGACAGAAGATAGAGAGCACTGATGATGAAATGCATGGAGCTTAATTGCATCTCACTCCTTTGTGCTCTCTAGGCTTCTGTCATCACCTTCAGCCCTTCACTCCATGCTTGAATTGTTAATAATATTCTTGTGTGATCATATATACTTTCTCTTGAGTTTTTTGGTCATGAGCATTGACCAATATACCTCCACAATGTTATTTTCAATTATTTTCTTTGCCCATGCTCATATTGAGATATATATTTCTTTTCACTGAATGCTAGTTGGAGATCTGAATAAAATATATTTCTTTTCACTGAATGCTAGTTGGAGATCTGAATAAAATGTTGTATTAATTTGATTGTTTCGTTCTTGTATTCCTGTAATTAATATCTTTTGCAGATATTAATGGTTAGCTAAGAACACCGAAGCATTCCATAGTGGAATCACGTAGATCGATCATCTTCAACAACACTACATATCACAGTACTGACCACCAGGTATGCTGCTGGTGGTCAGTAGTCCTGTGACCATAAGAATCCTCTAAAATCTTTTGCAGGCGTAAATGGTATGCTGGGAACACCAAAGCATTCCAAAGTGGAATCACATAGATCATCTTCAACAACACGATCACAGTACTGACCACCAACACTAAAATATATATACGGCTTAGCACCTTTTCTGAATGGCTATGATTTTGTGATGTATTACCGTACTCCTTATGATGCTAGGTAAAGTACAATTTCCCTCCTTTTATGTAAAATCTGCTTTCGTGGTAGTTTCTGTTTTTTTATTTAATTAAATAAAAAAACTTTTTGGTTCGTCATGCATTTCAAATCTTGTTTTTATACAAGTTAGAGATCTGCCTGACTAATTTTTCATTTATTTATTTTGTAAGTAAAATTATTTTTATATAATTTTTACTAAACATGTATTTTAAAAAAACCTTGAGTTTTAAAACTTCAACTAAAATTATTTTTTTAAAATTTATTTTTTAAAATTATAACCGCAAAAGCTATTTCAATCTTCTATCTCGATAAAAAAAACAATTTTGTAGCATAAACAGCCTAAGGACAGGACACTCGGAACACAAATATGATATCTTCTTCCTTGAGAACAAATTTCTTCATTGGATATAAACATCTCAATTAAATTTTATTTTTTTTGAAGAAGCACTAAACTAGTTAGTGGTGATCCTTCTATTTTATATTTCCTCGTAATAATTACTGCAGGTGCATTTGGTGCGCTGGGAATACCATATATTTCTTGACATATAATCAAGTTTCAAGGCACATGACATGACCCATGAAAATGGTATAATTTATTTTTCACAAAGTAAGAACAAGCATAAGTGGTGATGCCATCGGAAGGGCATTGATCGATATTTTTTATCATCTACTTTACCAATGAGCTGAATTTGGTGCTGCATAAACACGTAGGTTTTCCCTGCCGATTCCAATCCAGAGCTGTAGTAAATTAAAGATTTGGGTCTCCATCACTTTTCTGTTAAGTGATCTCTATGATTTCCACGAATATTTGAACATGTATCCTTCTTTTTTGTTGTTGATGCTGATCATCAAGAATATATATCAAATTAGTCTTATATTCATCCATTGTTGTTCCCAGTGACCTCAATTTCTACCAATACTGAAACAAACCATTTTGGATAATAGTAGCTAGCTTCTTCAAAGAGGTAGATTTGTCACAGAAGGCCAGCATGTAGTTATATCTATGCAAATATGCAATGAACTTCACATTTTGTTTAGAGATTATATGTAAACTCATACCAGGATCGAAGCCGTAACATCTTTGGTACGAGTTTTAGGGTTTTCCTCGTTTCCTTGTCCTTGTTGTACTTCAAAAATCCCCCTTTAACTCATCTAATGTCAGGAGCTAGCTTAATTAAGCTTACAGTGATCAGTACTTTGAGACTAGCTAGCTAGTTTGCCACCTATCTCATAAAAGTCGTGTGTGTGTGTGTCTATATATATATATATTCTTTTCCTTAAGAATTCTAAAGATATTTAATGTATTTACTCTCTTAGGTTAAGTGAAAGGAACCACTCGGGCATGGAAAAGCAAGACTTGTGGAAAAATTGGATTCCTGAGGTAAACCAAAAACGTACAATAACATATAGAATCCTACTACTGTTTTGGCTCACTTTTTCCTCCAATTCCGTGAACCAAAAGCACAATGCAATATGGTTCAATGATTAATAAATAATTATAATTTAATATGTTTTGTCTCAGAATACAACACATATTTATTCAAGGCTCCAACTATTTAAAGCCCTAAAGCTTCTATGATGGATACCTTGATTATGACTTTGGACTTGCGAGAAAAACTAGGAATAGACCTGCCTCAGTAAATTTAACAATGTCCGAGTAAAATGCACTGAAATGATCGAATAAAAGCCTGCTTGTTGATATGGAATACCAAAAGTGGTTGTATGATCTCCTAAAATATATTTATTGAATGAAGAATCAATTTTCCACCAAATTTATGCATATCTGAATAGGAATTTAATTTTGCAGCTCAGTGGAGAATTCTAGGTGACGAAAGTCATCTATGAAAATGGTGATTCCTTTCAGAATTCTAAGTGGAGATCGAATTCTTGACGTGATTAAGTATTTGCATCCAAATTCAGATGTAATTAGTACTTACTCAAAAATCTATAGACTATCACTACATGAAAATCAACAAATACAAAAAGAAATACCGATAAAAAATTCCATCAGCAGATTGCAGTGACTTTATAGACAAAATAGTCTCTCATTGTATCCATCGATAAACACCGACAGAAATATTTCTTCGGTATATACTGAGAGAATTACAATGGAAAAAGAAGGAATGAAAAAATAGAAGTCAAGAAATACGATAACATATCATTTTTACAGTCTAACTTACTAACAAATTTAAATATATCGATTAAATCCATTGGTAAACTCGTTTGAAATATTTAATTTATGACTTAACAAGTGGTCCTTCCCTCTCTCTCTCCCTTCTTTCTTCTTCTTCCTCTATTTTTCTCTGCAACAAACACCCTTCAATTTTATCACAAATCAACATCTCACTACAAATTCAGCTACCCCAACACTCAGTTTTATCAGTATCGCTGTTTTGATTCAAATTTGATTAAGGATTCTCCATTTCAAGTAAGCAAAACTATCCATTTTTTATTTGAACTTAATTTTAAAATGTTATTTTTTATTGTATATTTTTTAGAATATGAATTTTGTTTGGATGTTTACTTGTTTTATAGTTTTTTTCTCATAGAAATTTGTTGTATGAATGTATGATTTGTAAATGTTAGGGTTTGTTTGAGATTTTATAAAATTATATTTATTTGTAAAATTTTATAAAATCAAGGTTGTGTCAATCAATGTCTAATAGTAGATGAAGAATTTAATGCAGACGCGACTAGATTTTTTTATCTTTTAAAAGACTACGATGAACCATTATGGGATGGGTGCACAAATCACAGTAAAATATTGGTCATTGCACAAGTGTTCGCCATCAAGTCCAATCATGTGTTGAGTGAGGCCGATTACGACAGAATTATCGAATGGGCGAAAAGCATTTTACCTGAAAGGAATAGACTGAAAAAAAAACTTTTATGTTGTTAAATTCATGATGAAACCTCTCGGCCTTGGATACCAGAAAATTAATAGGTGTCCAAACTTCTGCAAGTTGTACTACCTTGAAAATGCAGAGTTGACTGAGTGCAAAACATGTAGGCATGCTCGTTATAAACCCAGAATTGGCAGGGGAATGACTCTTATCGCACATAAAAAATATAGATACTTCACAATCATACCTAGATTGCATGTCACCAAAGATTGTTAAGCACATGACATGACATCATTTATACAATTATTAATAATAAAAAAATAACAAAAATAAAATACAAATAGATACACCAACGAATTAATTATGTTAGTATACTGAGCATTAAAACTATTCCCTTCTAATTGTCACTATTCATTATTTAATACATACAAGATCATCGGCAGTTAATATCCATTTGTATTTTTCTAAGAGCTAAGGTACTGTTCACTTCTCACTTGCACTTTTTATTATTGATCAGTACATACAGAATCACTGACGGATGAAAAAAGTAGTCAGTGATAGTTGGCAAGTTTCTGAAAATTTTCGATTAAATTGAAAATTTCAATTAGACTTTACAGATTGATACACCAATGGAGAAATTAATATTTAATTGTCCATTGGTAAAGTTGTCCATTGGTAAAGTTTCCCAAATTAAAATATCAGAATCCTTAAGATCAAAATAGACTAACACATTTATCTTCTTCTCTCTTTCTTAGTAGCTTCTTCTCTCTTCATCCCAAATCTTCATCTTTCTTTCTGTTCTCTCTCTTTTTCTATCCTCAACCCTTTATCTTCTCTTCTCTTATTCTCCACGCGTAGATATGTCTTTTCCTCTCTTCTCCTTCTCTATTTATTTAATTTGTTTGGATTTTTTTCTCTTTTTAGGCTCAGAAAAACTCAACATTAAGATATGATTCTTCTTTTTCCTTCTCTCTTTTTTTTCATTTTTTTAATTTTTTATATTTTTCTGTTATAAATAATTGCATAAATGTTTATGGCAGTTTTTTATTTTTTTATTTTTCTATTATTAATAATTGTATAAATGTTATTGGAGATATTTCTTTAATGATTTTACATAGATTGTTGGATTTGTTTTTAATTTTTTTTCCATTCTTTAATGATTGTATATAGATTGGTGGAATTTTTTAATTTTTTTATGTAATGATTGTTGGAATTTTTTAATTTTTATGTTCTTTAATGATTGCGTATAGATTGTTAGAATTGTTTTAATTTATTATTTTTTCTCTTATTAATATAGTGAGCTAATTGATTTGTTGGTGTTAACAAACAATTTTTAATTTCATGAAAAATCAAAATTACTAAAAAATAAAAAAAATAAACTAAATAGTAGCCATCATAAATAAATAAAAATTAAAAATAGCTAGAATAAAAGCTAGGATAAATGAAAAGTTTTTAATGTGAAATATTGATACTACAAATCCTTTAATGTTTTCATATTAACCTCTTATGACAATTTCACAAATGGCCATAGCAAAGTTAATTGAAAATTTGGTTAAATTAACATAATTGAAATTATTCGATTGACATAAATTGAAATAAAATCAACTAGTTTATGAAAATCCAATTTAAATTGTTTTGTATTTGCAAATTTAAAGATTTTGGATAATCTCCCTTATAGGGGAAGTGCTGCCGAATTGTTTTTCCAAATAGGAATGGTTTACAGTACCTTAGTCCTTTAGTTTGTGTAGATGCCTAGGGAAAAGTTAATAGCACGTTGTACGGATGGATCACCGCTAGTTCTTTTAGCAGAGCTTCTAACGACCATGAGTCGTGAGGTGCCGATGAAGAACAGGCACCCGAGACAAGCATTCACTCACGACACGGGCTCGTCGAGTGCGATACCACCATGTCAAAGGGGTTGTCTTCACAACGGAATTCATTTTCTCAGAAGTACCAGGCTTAGTAGAAGAACGATCTTACAATGTAAGTTTATTTTCCCTTAGCATTGACATGTTAATAACTTTTGAAAAATTAATTTCAATTAACGAATGGAATTTCAGGTTTACAAACATGGAGGCTGTCAAAACCATAACATTGGTAATGAAATTATCAATGGAAATTCCATTGTTTCAATGGAATCAGGTTTTCAAACATCTTGAATGAAAACTCATAATTGATACATGGTTCAGAAGGTTTAAAATTAATATTAACTTAAACTTTTCTTATTATGTTAATTTGGTTAGTTTATTAAATTATTAATGAAAATTTTCTTGTATAAATTTTAATTGCAAGGAAAATTTTGAATGGGATAGAGTTGGCAACTCTATTGCAAGGAGGGTTTGGAAGAATCACACTGCAACTAGGTAAGATTGAAATGAAGATAATTTTTTTAATCCTTTTATTCAATTTTATTATTCATTTACTAACAGATAATTTATTTGTACCATATAGGTTGCGTAATTTTTGGTACGAGGCGCAAAAGAAAGCCAAAAAATATACGAAATAAAGAGAGCTTTTAGGTTGAAAAAGGTGGCGGTTTGGAAGGATTTTAGACATTCGTACATTTCAGAGGTCATGTGGGTGGATTGTATTCAGCACGTGACATCCGATCATTTCATTCGACGATCACACTCCAATGTAGAGAACCAAAACCAGTGTGTTCACAGTTTCGTTACCACACACAACGGCAGCTTCATATGTTCGTTTCGCATGCGAAGCAAATGGTAAGATTCTTTTTTAATTACATCTATTTTTTTATTTGTTGTTTTTTATAAATATATTTAACTAACAATAATTTTCTCTTGCTGGCTATGGTTCTTGGACACAAACCAAACCCGATGGAGGTTTTTATGGAAAGACATATGCGGATTGATGACTGCTAAAAAGGGGAGCAACAACTCATGGATAGCCAAGTTCAGCACTTTGTGGTATGTTATTTTCAACCTTTTTTTTTCTTAATTTATTATTCTTTTAATTTGCTGACTTTTTTTTTCCAGGATACATATAACACCTGGTTGAAGGAGAGATACGATGACGATCCTTCGACCCATCCAGATTTGTGGTTAGAGGTAGAATCATCCAGTGGACTCAATAGAAATCAGGTGTATGATCTCTCTAACACTAAGACTGAGTTCTTATGTATTACCTACAGTGTTTCAACCGTTGGATGCTTGCAATCGATTCCAAGCGCTCAAACTCTGAAGTTCGAGGTGATTTTAGACTAGTAAGTTAAAAATCAAACAACCCATCTTGCTACTGATTATGAACAATTTAGTGTCAAGACGTCCAAACTCTGCATATTGGTATTGGAGATGAGATCACAGATGGGTGGTACATGTACTCCCTTTTATTTGACCCACGGTCCAGGTGAAGACCTGCCTCCTCCTCCTCCTTCTCTAGCGCCTCTATTCTAGATTAATTGTATTTGAACTTATAAATGTTTAGATTTGTAATAAATATTTGAATTTTATATTAATTTAATTTTTTTCTATTTTTTTCTATTTTTATTGAATAGATTTTTTAAAAATATATGTTTTTAAATTATTATTGATGAGTTTACCGACGAACATAGTCTGATAGTATATTTTAGAGAGTTGGAAAAGAATTACTACAAATGTCACTGCCACTGTTTACTCACCAACATAATAACAGACGACCTATTTGACGGTTACTTGTCAAATTCACCAACAAACATATCGATGGATGAAAAAGATCACTGATGGAATGACATACAGTTTTTCTATCGGTGATATGTTTATATATAGCGTTAGAAGTACCGACAGAATGAAGCAAATAATTTTTTTTTTCATGCTTTGTCCGTCAGTAAATCGATCTATAAAATTATTACTAACAGACCACAAATCACCGATAAGAGTTTTTTCAATGGATCATTTCCTTCCGTGATCACATTGACAAGTTTCTTATCGATAGACTATGAGTATAAATACCAACAAAAAATTCTGTCGGCAAAACTTAAAATTTTGGTTGTGTATCCGATTAGAGCTTGTTATAGTGACTCTATTATGGAGTATATGTTCAACTGCTAAACTTTAAAATTTTTTATATATAATAAATCATGGTTCAATTTTGGAAAAAATAAAAAGGGATGTATACATTTAATTTCCATCCGAAGTCACACTTTTTTCTTTTCTTTTTCCCCCTTTTATGTTAGCTAAAATCAAGTTTCATAGAATTTATTTATAGTTAATTTTGTATTTTATGTGAGGTTAATAACTAATTTTCCATTTTGTATATATTGTATGATTTCTCCGATAGGTCTCTGAATTTAATATTTTGGAAAAATATGACTTTTTTTTATAACAACTTTTAAAAAATATTTATTAATTTTATTGAAGAAATTAACATTAGTTATTTTTAAAATTTCCAAGGTTTAATGAAACAACTAGTCTAAGTGGATTGAATTAACTAATGTTCACAAGATCATTGTTGGGAAGACTTGGGAGTTTTGTGGTTTTTCCAAAAGGATATATATTGTAGTATATGTTGGGACATAATAAATAAAGGACTAGATTTTTAAACGATCGATTGTCTCTAGTTTTTTAACAACTATTGTTTTCTAAGAATTTTCCTTTTGAATTCCATATGTGCTTTTATTTAGTCCCAGCATCTTTCAGACAGGAAAATGCTATCATGGCAGTGAGATGCAATTTTCACTCAAAAAGGTGAGAGAAAGGAAGAAGGAAGAGAGATGCATATTTGCTTCTTCCATGTGAGAACTTACAAGATATGGTGTTATTAAGTGACAAAGAATCTTATGGATTCCTAAAAGATGGCCAATAATTAGAATTGGATGATGTAGAAGAGGAATAGTATACAGAATTGGTCATTTCATCTCGACTGATTCCATGGTCGAAGAGAAGTATCTATTCTACTTGTAGAAGGCTTTCCACGATTTTTTGTCCACTCGAATTTCAGATTCAATTCCTAGTGCTTCTTACAGTGACTTGAATTATGTCATGATGATTTGCCACTTCGATTTACCTAGCTATGAAATCATCATTCGATCTTGGAAAAGCTACCAGATGTATATATTTTTCATTTCGGAGTAGCTGAAGTTTCACTACATTTTCTTAGCGGGTGAATGGTAGTGTTTGTTTGTCAAAGTGTTTATCGTTTAGAAATATATTAAAATAATATATATTTTTATTTTTTTAATATCAGCACATTAAAAAAAATAAAAATATAAAACCATAAATTAATTTGATAAAGCAAAAGGAATTAAAATTTTTATAAACTCCCGTTGAAATGCTATCTCAAATACCCTCTTATAGTAAGTTCATAGTTTTTGGGTTAAATAATCCATTTGTACGCTTTTATATGGAGCCTTAAAATCAACCTCATAACTTAGCATATTTTACAGCAAACCTTTCGTCACTTTAATTTTATGACAAACAAGAAAAATTTCAGGATCCACAAATCCAAAATTAGAATTATCAATCACCAAGTTATATAGTTATTAGTTCTAAATTGTTGGATTCCTGAATATATTACACGCAGCAGAAACAATAAAAAAAATTATTTGGGAGTCCTTAAGATCTTATTAAACAGATCTAGAATTGTTTAGAAATTTATAAGATCTGATCTTCTTTGGCTTTAAGTAATTCTTTAAAAGTTGAGTTGTCGCAAACCACACACCGTCCGATTGTCCGGCCTCCAAAGATAATCAACACGAACTACCAAAGTGAGAAATATTCTAAATATCTATTTAGGAGAGAGGGATTGCTATGATTAAAGTATTAGTTCTCTATTCTATAACTTACGTAGTTTTTTCTGTCTAACAAGTAACCACCAAAAAATAAAAGCCGTAGCTTACTATTTATAAGAAAATCTAAAAAACACTATAAATTGGTAAAATATCAATTTGCCTTTTGAATAATATCCATGTATTAATTCAAGATAATTTTAAAAATTAATTTAATCAAGTCCTTACTTGATTTTTCTAGGTCTAAAAATATAATCCATGTATTAATTATATTTTAGTTCTTAATTTCTAAAATATATTTTAATCAAGTCATACTTAATTAAATTATCCCAGTATAATTTTTAACTAATGGTTCTTAATGTGTGTGACCCATTAGGTTTCTAATATGTTGGCCCAAATATGAATTATAATTCTAGTTAAATAGAATTAAATAAATTAAACAATTTAATTTATAATCAATTCAACAATTGATTAATTTATATTTGAATATCAAGTGCATCGTCTAGCAACGTGTCATGATCCTCCAAATATTAGAAAAGTCATTAGTGGTTTGATTTAACCTTTTAGTGGTCGGTTTCTCAGTATAATTAATATGTTTTCATCAATAATGTTTGAATTTAACATTAAAGCATGAAGTATGTCTGTCATGTTAAATCATGTTTGTTCTCTATATAATAGTCATTGATCGTTTGAATAAGATTTGAAACTCTTTTCAAATCTCATTCCACCTTGGTTAAGGATTTATCAGTCAATATTATTTGAGAATAGATGAAATATTTTTTCTAATTCACCTAGGGTGATGAATCCTTTCTTAATCACTCAAGTAATTTCATATAGTTCATGTTATATATACTCAATGTTTGCTCTATCGTTACCTCGATTAAGATAACATGTAACAGGATCAAAACATAATATTTTCTATATAAGATAGCTTAGTGATCTCAAGTCTCAGGATCACTTGTATAACCATAACGTGAGCCTTTCTATAAACATAAATGATTTCTTCATATAGAATTCTCTTGCGGGCTAGTTTAGTGTACATGCTGTAAGACAAGCACCTACATATTAGTTCTAGGTATCCCCCCTTATACCTTAGCTTATAAGAACAATTGTTTCCTTTCATAAAGAAAAAATATAACATGTACTAGTCTTTACGACTCAAAAATAAATGTCCAGTATTTAAGAGAGTATTAACCAGTATAAATTTATTTGCAAAACATTTTTGTCGCATTGACTCTATCTTTACTCTAGATTCATAAATCAAATATCAGATTCATTAATCTAATATTATATAAATATCAAAGATAAATTAATCATTTATTAATAATAAATATGTATTTATATGCATATAACAATGTCACGTGTAATCAATTAACCGATTGATTAGATAGAATATTAAACTAACATAAACTCCTTTTATTTTATTTTCAAACAAACAATTAATTCAATTTTCTTTTTGAAGATACATTATTTATTTTAGTGTATGCCTGTTTTTTTTTCCAAATTATTTTTATTCTTCAAAATTAATTTAATGAATTTGTATCTTGAAAGACATTTTGTAAAAGGACCTGTAGTGAAACATGCTGGGATAAAAAAGACTTTATTAAATATGGGCTCAAGAATCGATTGGAGAATAATTGATCAATAAGCTCTAGATTTGTTTTTTCTTTTTTGAGAATTTACTGTTAAATTCCAGTATCAACTCATCAAATTGCAGTGACCTTGGATGCTATAAAATTAAGGTCAACACTCTGGGATCATACAATAACATGGGGCTTTGTACTCCCATCATATCTTTCAAAAAGAAAAAACAATATCAAGCCCGTAGCTGAGATGCAAATCTTCACTTAAAAGTGGGAAAAAGGAGAGATACATTTCGATATATAGTTGATATATATCCAGTAATTAAAATGAAGAACCCAATTGTGCAATGAGAATAAGGCACGTATTTCAAATAAATTCCTAGAAGATACTCTATAGATTAATTGGATGATCACGAAGAAAAGGAATAGTATAGAAGAGTAGTCATTTCCTGTCGACAGGTTTCGTATATGGTCAAAGAAAAGTATCAATTCTGCTCGCAGAAGGCTTTGCATGATCTTTAATCCACTCCATTTTGGAATGTTAAAAGTTTGTTCAGAGATTGATGAGACTTGGGCGTTTTGTTCCCCCAATCCTCTCAATTCGGGAGGTGGGGTTGCCCTTTTTTCTTCTTTTCGTTTTTCTTTGGAAATAAGATATTTCTTTCCACTTTTCCATGGCCCTTCATGGTTATGAAGGGCGTGCGAATAATTCTAAGAGTATTTGTTTTCTTCCCACGAAACTTCATATGTGAATTTTAGGATTAACCATCAACTAATTCCTCTATGAATTAAACAAGACAATTTCAGACTAATTCAGTTATTACTGGTCCTGATTCTTCAACAAAGAACCTATCATTCGCTTAAAAATTCAATAAGAATGTGGTGAAGATAAATTTATGTTAATGGGTTTTGTGCCTCTGAACTGGTTCAGTTATCATAAGATGAAGATTACATGAGTTGATTCGGGTTTATTGTTTTTTCAAAAAAATTAACAAAATTATTTTGGATAATTGCTTTCTTTAACAAAATTATGTTATTTTGAATAAAAAATTAAAAAAATATCGTTAATTGTATCTCACTTGAATTTTGACTAGGTGGTATATTAATTTACCAAGTTATTTATCCAGAATTGATCAAGTAAGCTCTTTCCACAATTCACAAACAAACCTAATTTGATTTAGATGCAAATTAACTGGTCACTAAATTGACTTGTTGAACTGTGCAAGGATTGATAACTATAGAAGTGCTTTTGCATTGGTAGTTAAAAAGACATGCTTCACTTTTTATTTTTAATTTCCTGAATTCAGATTTTAGGATTAGTAGTGAGAAGAATTATTAAATTATTTTGAATACAATTAGACTAATGTGAGAAATATACCTTCAAAATTGTTCTAAAAGGAACTCAATCTCAATTGATTTGCAACTGATTTGAGAATACCTTTACTATTAAAAAAAGATAAATTAATACTACACACAATCTTTTATACTAGAGTTGTTAGTGGTAGATGAGGTGTGTGGGCGTATGGATGCTCAATGGTCAAGTGGCTCAATCCATGGAGGATGGGAGAGGAGCTGGATGGTCATCATGTTTATCTCTTCCGAGTCTTAGCTGACAAGTTGGTAGGGATCGATCGGTTCACTTGATCAAATGGACCCCTTTCAACCCCTTTATTAATCGAGTTTTATTAATGAAATTGAGGATGTAATTTAGGTTGAGTTTGGTCGGCAATTAAAACAAGCATGCACTTATAATTTATTTTTTAGTCACACAGTATATTTATTATTTTACCCTCCACAATTGAAACCGTACAATTTGCTTGCAGGGCAAAATTATCTTTTTCTACAATATTGAATTGTTATTACTAAATTGAAGGAGAGATAGAACGGTCTCTTAACTTTTTATTTATACAAAGTAATATCTAAAAACATTACTAGTTATTTATGTGAATTGTTATTAGAAATAGAATATTAAAATAGTTTATGGTTTGCGATAATTTATTATTAAAACAAATATTTAAAATTAAAAAGAATATTTGATTATATAAATTCTAAACAATTATAGATTAATTTAATAAAATTTTTAAGACTCTTAAAAAAAATTTAAAATTTATTATTTATGTATATCTATGTATTTTGAGAAACCAAATAGACAATAAAGCGCGAAAAAAAAAAAAGATTCCAGGAATCGGGCTTGTTTCACAAACTTATCATCAAGCACAATGGTTCCGTCGTTGCTTTTTATTTGATCAAGGCAATTCATTGTCAGTCGAACATGTCCCCTCAAAACCTCATATGCCTGCAAATATTCACAAACAGAAAAAGATATTTAGTTAAGGTTGTAATAAATCTATAAAAATAAGATAAAATAAATCATAAAATCTATTTTTCAATATAATAATAAAAAAAGTAAAAAAAATTCAATTAAAAAAATAAAAAATCAAAAGCTAAAAGCAATTATAAGGTTTGGCGGGTTGGTTAACTCGGATCAATATAGTAAACCCATGGACTGGATCACGAGCTTCAATGGGATTATTAAATTATTTTTTAATTTAAAAATATTTTTTATTTAACTATATAATAACAAAAATAAACAATCATAAAATCGAGCATTAACCGAATGTTTTTTAAGACTATGATAACTTTATAAAAAAAAAAGTCATGAAACTTAATTATCAATCAATCCAATATTAAAAAATAAAAATAAAAATAAAAAAGTTAAACCCGTCAAACCCGTGAATCGAGTCAACTTGCAAATAAATCCATAATTTTTTATAATTTTTTTTATTTTTTAGTTTAACGTGGGTGTCAAGGCGAGTTTGCGCGCACCTCGACTAATCCCACGGGCCCTGAAGTTAACGACCATGTAAGCCTCCAGTAGCCATCATATGAGCAACCATAGTGCTTGAACCTGAGACCACAGAGGGAACAAACCTCTTGATCCCAAACTCTTACCACTGAGCCACCACCTAGATAGTTTTTTTTATTAATAACATGCATGGGTTTTTGTTAAACTACTTATTAAAAATAAAATAAACATTAATTGCACAATCTCCCTTACAATTGCCAACCAGTTACTCTCATCCATGGCATAGCTTGTTTTTATAAGTATGAGATTGTAGCATACCGAAAGGAAAACGTTACTAAGAGACTATTATTTATTTAAACAAATTTCAATGGATCGCTTCTTGGCAGAATTTCTTGCGCTGCGATTGGATAGCTCAAATATTTTCATGGCACAAGTTTTATCAATTTGTTCTTATGTGAATAATATTGTCTATTCTCAAGATCATCAAATTGAACAAGGTCATGCATGGGTTTATAAGACTTGTCTAAAGTTTAATCAAATCAGTGTCATTAGCGTAGAATTTGATTATTATTATTATTATTATTATTATTATTATGTCAGAGATGAAAATAGTAGGGATAAAAACATGTTTATTTTAATAAAATAAAATGGAGAGATAAAATAAATCCATGTCTTGAAAATAATAATTTCAAGGTGAATTTTTACAGTCTTAAAACACAAAATAGAGGAAGACTTATTCTCTTTATCCTCTCCCTGCCTTGATTTTTTTCTATTCCAAATCAGTAAACAAATATTATTTAATAAATAAGAAATAAAAGGTTTAACATATTTTCCAATAGATGATTTAATTTATTAATTATAAGGCGTAACAAATCTAAGATAGAACTTGAAGAAACTAGCCCCTTTTAAAGCTAGCAAGACCTTCCCTTTAATTTATCCACAAAATCAAACTCGAAAGGAGGAGGACATGCTCACACATCATGTGATAGATTGACTCTCCCGGCCCAATTTAAACTTTTGTCACTTGAAGAAGTTAAGGGATGTTTTTCGACATAGTTGGATTGGATTTGGATTTAATTTTTAATATTTTATAAATTGTAAACTTAATTTATTTAATTATTTTTGGATTTGAGGAGATTAGATATATCATATTGAACTTAATTTATTACTATTTCTCATAGATCCGCATTTAAAAATTCTAACTCGCCATTTACCTATGATTTTTATTTTTTATGGGTTTTTTTTTT
The DNA here is from genome assembly GCA_015852605.2 of Populus deltoides. Taxonomy (NCBI): domain Eukaryota; kingdom Viridiplantae; phylum Streptophyta; class Magnoliopsida; order Malpighiales; family Salicaceae; genus Populus; species Populus deltoides. Next base: position 15,318,720 of record CM027573.2, read on the forward strand.
TTCAAACACCCCTTTTTGAAGCTCTTTAAATCCCTTTGGCATTTTAACAGTTACGAATTTTAGTTAAAAGTATAAAGATTTCCTGAAGGCCCATAAAATTTGATGCTGACAGAATCTGTAATGATTCAAATGAATGAAGCCGTTTGCATATAAGAAGTCTTATTTCACAAAGCTAAAAATGCATCCACAATCCTGTCACACAAAATATCCTTGAAAATAGTATTCAATTCTCAGCTAAACATCGCTCAAATATCCTCCCCCTTGCCTTGATTATATGTAGGAAAGACATGTAGCAAGGGTTGTCACCCTCTACTAAATTTGCATTTTTTTTCATGCCAGCATGGTGTTATGTTCCCCACTTGAAGTTGAGTGATCTTCTGACTCTTTAAAAAATGTAACCTCGAGCAAAAACTCCCCATCTTTAGCAGCTAAATGGAATTGAAATTGTTGTGTTCTGTCACTGTATCCCTACAAACTTCAAGGTAATCCATTATCAGCCGAAGCTGTCCCATCAAGCATCCTCTCCCTAGCCTTGGTTGCCTGCAATTATTGAAATGCATACAGGATCATAATTAGCATTTCATTTGATAAAATAGCCATCTTAATTCCACTAAACGAACCAACCCTCTATCCAAAACAGCAAATGAGAGTGAATTAGAGCAAATAGAGACAGAAATAGACACTCCTGAAGAGGGGGAGATGTATGAGCATAACCTGTTTTTTCCAATTTGTCAAACTAGTTATGAGACCAAGTAATGTTGCTTGCACAGTACTCCCAGTCAGCACCCCAATCCAAAGACCTTTCCCTCTAAGATGGAAAATGAAGCACAGTAGAATAGCTACTGGGATTCCAGCAAAATAGTATGCCCCACGGTTAATAGAGGCTCCTATGTGCTGCCATCCACATCCTCTAGCAATTCCTGTCGCAGAAACGATTCGAGTTAGTACCATACATGCCCTGTGCAAGAAACATCATCTAGTATCATGGCTTCTTGGTAACCATGCGTGTTAGTAAATTATGGGATTGGAACACAAACAATTCAGACATTTGATCATGTACATGCGTACTTTGTGATTAGTAAATGTTCGTCGCATAATAAGGAGAAACTAACCGGAAAGTACTGTTTGTAAGCTATCCACAATAACTGAGAGACAAAGCAGGGGAGCCACTTCAGTTACATAGTCGACAACCACCTTTTCATTGCTGAAAGCGTATCCAAAAACATGGCGGAAGCAGAAGATATTTGTGCTCACAATAACTGCCTCTACGAGCGAAATACTCAGTACTGCACGGACAACCACTTGAGCTGCCTTATGATTTCCAGCTCCTAGATGATTTGAAACCTGAGCACTGCCAGAGAAAGCACAGTAAGTAAATGAGATTTTTCTTTCCATCTATGCAAACTTGAAGAGACAAGATATGAATCAAACCTCCCAGCAGCTGCGATCCCAGATAGTGCATAGAAGTGCAATGACGTTGTTGCTAGGCTGGTTACAATGTTAAGAGAAAATCAGAAGCAATCCTGTCGAAGTCTCCAATCAGCCATCTTTAAAGTATACGAAAAGAAGCATACCAGATAGAAAGAACAGATGTTTCAAGCTGTGAATCTGGCAGAAGTCCAGCCAGCAATATAAGTAGCTCAAAGGTCCACCATTCAAGACTGACCATCGGCATGAAAAGAACGAACGAAGTACTTAATTATTAGAAATTCAAAGCAGACGTCAATAGGAGCTCAAAAAATTACATCATCGTTAGACCGTACACGAACGAGAAATTACCAAACCATTACAGCAGAAGGGAGAGCGAAGCGAAAGAACTCCTTAATTTCATATGATTCCAGTAGATGACATGGGTCTTTTTGCAGGATGAAGAGAACCCCATATAAAGTGCAAGGAATACCACGTTTAACCAGTAAGACACATCAATGGCTAATGCTGCTCCAGTACTTCCTAGTTCCCATTTAAATATTAGAGCCCAGCAAAGAAGTATATGGAAACATAAAGTTGCACAAGTGCTGAAAAGCATTGGTAGAATCAAGCCCTGAGACTGGTAGTAGCGAAGCAGCGACTGAAGAACAGCATAGGCAAATAACGCAGGAATGAGACAGGTAGCATATCGGCAGGCTACCGTTGAGATTTCAGGGTCTTGGCCTATTGTTATCAATATCCTGTCCATGAATATCCAAAGGATAGATACAGGGACACATATTGGAAGGAGAGATATTATTGCACAGTATGTATAAGTTCCAAACTTTTGGTATTGCCCTGCTCCATAAGCTTGTCCACATAGAGTTTCCAAGCCTCCTGCCAATCCAAACTGCGTGGTATGTAAATATACTGTCAATCATCTTGCATACAAGTTCAAGCTTGAATCCATTAATCTCGCTATGCATTTCACGATTGTAAGGAATAACTTCAATAACTATATCTTGGATGCATAAATACTTCAAATCGATTGCATATTTATTCAAACTAGAGCAGCCCTACTGATGCTTAGCGTGTGATTTCCAAGTTTTAAAATTCTACCTTAGAATTTGACAAGATGGAATTATATAAATAAAGATTTTATGGAATTTTCCTAAGGAAACTCATAGCGAAGGCTTGTATCTTTATGGTGCATATACAAGTAATAAGATAGAGAAAAGAAGACTTGCTAGGAGACTAAAGCCAGTGACCCCAGCAAAAGATCCACCGATAGAGACCCCAGAGAGAGACAATTCACTAAGATGCCCTGCCATCATTAGTGACACAACCTGCAACAAGTGTAGTGACACCGTCACCACCACCATTGGAGCTGCAATGTAGGTCACCTTCTTTAGCTCTTCCACAAAGGTAGTAGAAGCCCGTGTCCTCTCTTCAGTATTGGGCAGCGGTGCCTCTTCCATCTTCCCCTCTCAAAATTTTCCCTACAGAAGTCTTACAGTCTTGTCATTTACTGCATTGAAGTGAAAAAAACAAATACGATGTTACAAACAGAGAAAGGGGACACTATCTGACAAACAAGAATCAAATTCTGTCACAAGCATGCCTCTCTTTTTTAATGCTTTTGGATCTTATACGACTCCCCAGGTTCTCCGTGGAAAAAAATTATCATTATTTTTAGGTGAAGGAGAGTTAAGAAGATCAGTCAAGATTTGGAATGATTCATATATAATAAATAAATCAAGAAGTAAGCAAGCAAATATTAAAGTAATCAAGGATTGAGAACCATCAGAAGTAAGCATCTCCCTTTACCGCAAAACCAATGTGCATCGAACAAAACTCATGAAGAGATAGGTGGCCGAATGGAAAATGAATAAATGATGGAGGACAGCTTAATGAATAAATCCTAGGCCAACTGGTATCCTAATTCTGCAGGGAAACATGACACAGGAGCAAGCAGCGTGTTCTCCCCTGTTTCTCTTTTCCTTATTTCACATGGATTCCCCTATTGAAGATTCCCTGCAGACTAATATTATTTGCTTACAAATCAGAACTTTGAATTACGTCTCTAAAGTAGGACTTTTCCTGTTTTGCTATTTAGTTTTATAAGAACTTTTCTTATTAGGATTAGGATTGGCAGCTTATAAATACAAGCTGCCCTTCTCGTTGAAAGACACTCTTGATTCTATTGAATAAGAGTTTCATTTAGAAACATTAATCTTTTACCCGTTGATTCGAGTGTTTTATTTCCTGCTCGTGAACTCGGGTAAAATCAGAGAAAAGGGATGGTGATCCTTTTTTTTATTAGACTTCCGCTACGTCAGTTGGTATCAGAGCAGGTTTAACTTGTTCAGATGACAAACACTCGAAACAAAAACGAAGCCCTTGATGACAGCAAACATGAAGAAGGTATGATCACACAAGCTGAATTCAGGATTTTCCAGCGAGAAACCCAGCAAGCATTACAAGCAATTCAAACGACTCTTGCTAGGCTGACAACATGAAATAACCTGCAGCAAGGTGAGGCAGGTCGCGAGATTTACAAAGAAAGGATGCGTGAATACCATCCGATTCCACGTAGGCAGTTAGCCTACGAGGATGAACTAAGTGATGATGAGGAATATGTTGAACACATGTCTCGACACAATCGACAGGGACAGCGCAATGTGGGAGAGCGAGAACCACAAACATTCCGTATGAAAATGGATTTGCCCAATTTTAATGGTCAGCTGCAAATTGAGGGGTTTCTCGATTGGCTGGCAATAATGGAGAGGTTCTTCGATTACATGGAAATCCCTGAAGACAAAAAGGTGAAGTTAGTTGCTTATCAACTAATGGGAGGAGCCTCTGCCTGGTGGGAGCAGCTGCAACTCACGCGGATGCGATAGAGGAAATGAATGGTACAAACATGGGCAAAAATGAGGCGACTTCTGCAAGCCAAGTACTTACCACCCGATTATGAACATATATTGTTTCAACAGTACCAGGATTGTAGACAAGGAAACAGAACGGTGCAAGCATATATTGAAGAATTCCACAGATTATCCTTACGTAATAACCTGTCAGAAACAGATGCACAACAAGTCAATAGGTTTGTTGGTGAGTTGCGTTTGACCATACAAGATCGTGTTTCCATGCAGACCATTTATTCCTTAAATGAAGCCATTAATCTGGCTACAAAAGCAGAGGCACAACTAGACAAGTCAAGGGCAAACATTGTGACGGGGAATTCTTTTGATCCCACCCGTGCTGCAGCAGACAAAGGGAAATCACCCATGAATCAACCCCCACCATCCACTACCATTAAAGGGCCAAGTAGTGGCGGGGCACCAGCAAAGACTACAGGGATAGTGCCCCCAGAGGCACCAAGGAATCCTTATGCTCGACCAAATTCAGACATGTGCTACAGATGCGGGCAACCAGGGCTTCGGTCCAATCAGTGTCCGAGGCGCAGCACAGTAAATCTAATTGGACCAGGGGAAGAAACAGACCTGGCAGCAGAAGAAGAAGAGGATGAAACAGCTTACACCTATGACGAGAATGAAATTATCAGAGGAGATGATGGAGAACTACTATCATGTTCTCTGGTAGTACACAGACTTTTACTAGCACAAAAAAAAAACAGATCAGTCACAACGCCACAACATATTTCGCACTAGATGTACTGTCATCCGAAAGGTATGTGATGTTATTATTGATAGTGACAGTAGTGAGAACATAGTATCTAAAAACATGGTGACCAATCTAGGATTAAAAACAGAAAAACATCCTTCATCGTATAAAATCAGCTGGATCAAGCAGGGAGCAAAAGTGTCACGACCCGAATCCCGGATCCATGACCGGCACATAGGCAAGGTTCCCCTCCAAGGTTCCATACCTATGCGAACCCAAACTTACATACAAACTTATCCTTCAACTAAGTCAATCAGAGTTCAACACAGCAGTAACAACAAAACTAACTTTATAATATAATTTGATTGTCTTAATACAAGAGTTAATATAATTTCATAGTTTTGGAGCACTAACTAGACATAAAGGAAAATGTACAAATTACAACCAAAAGAGCAGGTTCGGAAGGTTCAACAAAAGTGACCTGCTATCAAGCTATAAGCCTGAAAAGGTAAATAATGAGATGGTGAGTTCAACAACTTAATGAGTAGATAATGTTCAATATACACATACGAGGTAATACAACAATGAGAAATATATATACAAGTATGGCTTTAGATTCTTATAGAAATGTTTCTCAAATTGGCCATAACAAGAATATCATATGGTAAAACTCGTCAGAAAATCAAAATGCAATGAGCATGAGGCTCCGTAATGTGGGATGATCAGTCCACACAGGTTGGTGACTCCCCCGACCAACTAGGGTTCAGATACGATGTGCACAAAGACTAACACTACCCTGTTAGCATGGGTATTCTGCTTGACATACCATAGGTTCATAATCATAATCAAACAGACATATTCATATCTCAAGGCTCAACTCATGACATCAATCAAATGAGGAGCTATCGATTCAGAAGTCAATTCAAAATATATATTGGTTCATATCAAAGAATTCAGATTCAACAATTGATCATGCTTTATCATAACAAGGATAATAATCAACATATATATTATCAAGAAGCATGATCCAATTCATATTAACAAATTACATATTTATAATATTTCTCATGCATATGAAAAATTATCCACTCACCTGACTCGAAAGCAAACAGAAGTCAAAAGCAAACATCGAAAAAAATCCTATTAACGTCTCGCCGGTAGAATATCAGGATTATCTGAATATAAAGGAGACATATTCAAGAATGATTCAAAAGAACATTTAACCTATTTAGTACACTTAACTAAGGATGTATTCCATAACCCTGTATGTTTTTGAACTAAGTAGTCAATTTTCCCAAAAACCCAAAATTTAACGGTTTTTCCGAAATCTAATCCATAATAAAATAAATAATAAAATTGGTAATAATTCACTAATTAACCCTCAATCACTCATCAAAACAATCTGCAAAAGATAATATTACAGCTAGGGACTAATCGGAATTTATACATTTAACAACCTAAATCTTACCTTTAAACTTATTTCTTCAATTCCTTTCTACTTCCCTTCTAATTTCCCTCTTTTCTCTTCTTCTTCTTCCCCTTTTCTTCTCTTCTCCCGTCAGTTTTTCACTCTTAAAACACAGCTTTCTTCTCTCTTTTTTTTTCTTTCTATTTATATTTATCAAGTTTGTTGAATTACTACAATACCCTTTATTCATTTATTCCTACATCTAAACCTTCAAGGGCTCTATAGCCTTTTCCTATCTCTTTATATTCAAAACATTACAAAAAGCAAAAGTTACTGAAATTTGCCGCATTCAGTTCTCCATCAGGAAAAATTATTTAAATGAGATTACTTGTGATGTTGCTGAGATGGATGCCTGCCATATGATTCTAGGCAGGCCATGGCAGTTTGACGTGGATGCCACCTATAAAGGATGTGATAATGTGTGTGTCTTCATGAAAGGAGGACAGAAGGTTGTTTTGGGTTCCATACGGGAGGAGTTCTCTGCAGTAAAACCAAAGACTAAAGAGAAGCCAGTGTTGTTGGTAAATGGAAACAAATTTATGGAGGAGGCCAAGGAGTTAAAAGAGATTTTTACAGTAGTAATTGGTGGAGGAATTGGGTTCGAACCTCCCAACATCCCACAGGTACTGTAACCCTTACTAGCAGAATTTCAGGAAATCATACCGTCAAAACTCCCGGATGGGTTACCTTCCATGCGCGATATTCAACACCAGATCAATTTGACTCCAGGGGCTAGTCTACCAAATCGACCACACTATCAGATAAGTCCAAAAGAGAATCAGAGCCTACAAGAACAAGTGGAAGATTTGATCAGAAAGGGGCTGGTTCAGGAAAGTATGAGCCCTTATGCAGTCTCAGCCTTATTAGTACCAAAGAAAGATGGTAATTGGCGCATGTGCATAGACAGTCGGGCTATTAACAAAATCACAGTTAAGTATCGATTTCCCATTCCTCACTTGGAGGATATGCTAGACATGTTGTCAGGGTCTAAAACTTTTTCAAAGATTGACTTAAGGAGTGGGTACCATCATATTCGAATTCGACCTGGTGATGAATGGAAAACTGCTTTTAAAACAAAGGAGGGTTTATACGAATGGTTAGTAATGCCCTTTGGACTAACCAGCGCCCCTAGTACCTTCATGCGACTAATGAATCAGGTACTTAAACCCTTCACTGGCAAATTTGTGGTGGTGTACTTTGATGATATATTGATTTACAGCCAAAGTGAGTCTGAACACTTGAGAAATGTACTGACAGTATTGCAGCAGAATAAGTTGTATGTTAACTTGACGAAGTGCAAATTCATGACCAACAGTTTATTATTTTTGGGTTTTGTTGTAAGTACTAATGAAATTAAGGTCAACGAAGAAAAGATTTGAACTATCCGGGATTGGCCTACTCCAAAGAATGTCAGCGAGGTGCGTAGCTTCCATGGACTTGCAACGTTTTTCCGACGCTTTGTCAGAAATTTTATCCGGATCGTTGCGCCAATCACTGAATGCATGAAAAAGGGGAAATTTCATTAGGGAACCGAAATAGAACAAAGCTTCGCGCTGATTAAAAAAAAGTTATCTTCTGCTCTAGTTTTAGCATTGCCAGTTTTTGACAAATTATTTGAAGTGGAGAGTGACACATCTATTATGGGCATTGTTGTTGTCCTATCACAGGAAGGCAGACCCATTGCATTCTATAGCGAAAAACTCAGTGCAACTCGCTAGAAATGGTCCACATATGAACTTGAACTATATGTTGTGTTTCGAGCTTTAAAGATGTGGGAGCACTTCCTAGTACAGAGGGAGTTCATCCTCTTCGGCGATCATCATGCACTACAATTCATCAACAACCAGAATAGTGTGAATTGAATGCATGCACGCTTGGTGTCTTTCATACAACGGTTCACTTTTACCTTGAAACATAAGGTCAGGCAACTTAATAAAGTAGATGATGCTCTGAGCTGAAGAGTATCACTACTTCTAACCATGCGGGCTGAAATTATCAGTTTTGACTGTCTTAAAGATATGTATGCCGAAGATGAAGACTTTGGAAATAGCTGGGCACAGTGTCTGCAGGGGTTCCCTCATAAAGGAATGCATATTCAAGAAGGGTATTTATTTCTGGGCAACCAGCTGTGTATTCCTAGGAGTTCATTGCGAGAACAAGTGATCTACGAATTGCATGGTGGCGGTTTGGGTGGTCACTTGGGGTTGATAAAACTGTGGCCCTGGCAGAAAAAAGATATTACTGGCCCCAACTGAACAGAGACATCGGAAGCCATGTCAAATGATGTCCTACATGCCAAGCAGCCAAGGGCAATCATAGAATACGGGTTTGTACATGTCATTGCCCATTCCAGCAGCCCCTTAGGAAGATCTATCATTGGACTTCACCCTGGGACTTCCACGAACCCAGCGTAGTGTTGATTCTGTTTTTGTAGTAGTGGATAGATACTCTAAAATGGCTCATTTTATCGCATGCAAAAAAACTTCTAATGCCGTGCATGTCGCTAACTTGTTCTTCAAAGAAATCATTCGTCTACACGGAGTCCCTAAATCGATCACTTCTGATCGGGACACAAAATTTTTAAATCACTTTTGGAGAACTTTATGGCGGCGATTTGACACATCTCTAAACTTCAGCAGCACAAGTCACCCTCAAAGTGATGGCCAAACGGAAGTGGTGAACCGAACTCTTGGAAATTTAATCATCTATCTGGTGAGAAGCCTAAACAATGGGATCTAACGTTGGCACAGGTTGAATTTGCCTATAACAGCATGATAAACAGGTCCATTGGAAAAACTCCATTTCAAATTGTCTACTGCCAACCTCCACGGCATGCATTAGACTTGGCACCTCTGCCCAAACTTCCTGGTATGAGCATCGCAGTAGAGCATATGGCTGACCGGATCAAAGCAATTCAGGAGGTGTGGACGAACATAGAAAAATCTAATGCCAGGTACAAGGCCGCAGCAGACCGCAAGCGGCGAGCTAAAATTTTTCAGGTAGGAGATCTCGTGATGGTGTATCTACACAAAGGGCGAATGCCAGGGACGTATACCAAGCTGAATGATAAGAAACATGGTCCTTTCTAGATTCTGCAGAAGATTAACGATAATGCATATGTGGTGGACCTCCCTGCAGACATAACCATATCTCCCACCTTCAATGTTGCTAACCTATTCGAATATCATCCTCCCAATGAATGTCCTTCTCACCTGATCAACTCGAGGGCGCGTTCATTTCAAGTAGGGGAGACTGATGTAGGACAGCTTAATGAATAAATCCTAGGCTAACTGGTATCCTAATTCTGCAAGGAAACATAACACGGGAGCAAGCAGCGTGTTCTCCCTTGTTGCTTTTTTCCTTATTTCACATGGATTCCCTGCAGACTAATATTATTTGCTTACAAATCAGAACTTTGAATTACGTCTTTAAAGTAGGACTTTTCCTGTTTTGCTATTTAGTTTTATGAGTACTTTTCTTATTAGGATTAGGATTGGCAGCTTATAAATACAAGCTGCCCTTCTCGTTGAAAGACACTCTTGATTTAATTGAATAAGAGTTTCATTCAGAAACATTAATCTTTTACTCGTTGATTCGAGTGTTTTATTTCCTGCTCATGGACTCGAGCAAAATCAGAAAAAAGGGATGGTGATCCTTTTTTTATTAGAGTTCCGCTACGTCAATAAAGGATCACTGCAACTTGATAAGTTATTATAGTGGACTGGATCAGACCAATGAGATCACAGGAGCCATAGATAATGTTGTTCTCCATAAGCAAGATAGATTGCTACAGGTGCCCAGGAGGCCAAGAAAAGGCAACTTGGAAAATGGAAACGCATACATGATTGAGCTGCTGCAAAATATAGGTTGCCGGCAACAGAGATTCACACACAGATTCAAGATCAGACATTTTAAAACTGAAAGGAAAGCATCCATGCTAAGCTACTCAACCTCTAAACGGAGCTTGATCAGTTGGACTGACATTGAACAATTAGAAATTGACAAAAAATAGGCTAGAAATTGAGACTTTTTAGAGAAAAGGGACACTAGTATCAGTTAAGCTATGGTATTTCTTCTCAAATAAAAAGAAAATGATGTGTTTACAATGTTTTGAAAAACGTTACAGCAACCCCCCGCCACTCTGGCTCACGAGAACAAAAGGAACAAGGCAATGAGCTAAGTGCAATTTCATAGCTACGAACATCGCTTAAAAAAATATACGTTCTTATAATCTAATCTCCCTCATTCTTCATGGAAGATCTTCTCTTATTTTCCCTTCTTCGTTCTCATGTAAGACCCCAAAATCATCATGTGGTTTTGTGATTTGGTTATTGTTATTTTTCTACCTTTGTTTTTAGTCAGCGTTAGTAACTTTTTTCAATATTTATTAACATATATAATTTTTAATTTGTTTTATTAAACAGGAGTATCAAATTTTAATTCACAATTAATATTTTTCTAAGTACTAGAAAACATGTTAAAAATACCTTCATGTTCTTTTTCTTTTTTGTTTTTTTATTCTGGCTCACAGCTTAAACTATTTAACAAGATAATTTAGGTCTTATTTGTTTTTGCATTTTAGAAGTTTTTTAAAAAAAATTATTTTTTTATTTGCTTCAAATTAATATTTTCTGGTGTTTTTAGATCATTTTGATGCGCTGATATCAAAAATAATTTTTTAAAAATAAAAAATATTATTTTGATACATTTTCGAATAAAAAATACTTTAAAAAACAATCATAACCACACTCTCAAACACGTTTTAAAAGCATATTAAAGAATTAATGACACTTTAATGGTTAATATCTTCTTTTGCTTTCAATGAGATGTTAATAACTCAATAAAAATAAAAATTTATATTTATGAATGTAATAAAAATAAAGTTTTTTTCTAGGCATTCCTATTTTGTAGCTAACCAATAAAAAAAATCTAATTTGTTACTAATATTTTTTTTTAATGTGAGCCAATCAAAATAATTTTAATAGTTAGTGTAATGAAAATATTATGAAACTCAAGCCCTTTTTTATCTTTATAAAAATTTTAACTTATTCTGTTTTATACACGCACGTAAGACAAATAATATTTCATATAATAATCAGCACTGTCATTTAATTTATTTATTTATTCTGGAAACAGTACTTGTGAAGTGTCTTTAGTGCATCTTTAATTTCAGATCTTACAAAAAAACATTCTTGGGCACAAGTACGCAACATGAATAGGTGCGTTTGTTTTCACTTGTTTTTACATTTGTTGTATAAAAAACATATTAAATTGTTTGATAATTGTAAAAACTACGTGTGTGTACTGTAGAGTTCAAGTTCGAAACGTTAGTTTTTATGAAGCAATTTTTTTATGTTTTTTTAATTAAGTTTTGTAAAATATTGTTTATTTTTTTGTGTTTTAAAAGCGTTTTTAAAAAAATTTGATAATTTTTTATTTTTTTCCTTTAAAAACACTTTAACTGAGTTTCGTAAAATACTGTGTTTCATAATTTTATTTTTTATTTATTAGGTCCACATGGTGTTTTTTTTTTTTGTCATGTGCATCCTTAATTGTTTTATTAAATTCTCGCGATGTTGTCGAGAAACAAATATAATGTTAATAATATTGTTATGAATAATGATTTAAGATATAATTGATTTAATTGATGTGTTATGTGTATGAAGGCTTAAATAGTTGTATTAATATTTGCTAGGTATTTTGAAATTTAAGATTACTTCTGAGATTAAAGATGATGAAATTTAAGTTTGATCTTTTATTTGTAAAAATTATAGTTTAATCCTTATTTTTTGGAAAACATACAATTTAACTCTTGAAACATATTTTATATTCTATACATATATTATGAGGTTAAATACGATAAATTTCAGCTTGGTAATTGATTTATAATATTTCCAGTTTAGTTTCTAAATTTTATAAAATTACAATTTGATCCTTGAATTTAAGATAAATTACAAGTTTGGTAAACAATGGTTTTTTCCTGTTATATGCCAACAAATAATTTAGATGTATTAATTATTTAGTATAATTATGTTAAAATATTAATAATGACACCCATTGATCCTTTAGACCTTCGTTATGTCCAAACAAATATGAACATAAATTATAAATAATTATGTTGTTTAGATTTATCAACCTATTTAATTTTTAAAATTATCATTAAATTAAATTATTAGTATGAACACTATGATTGTTTTAACTATTAAGTTATGGTATTTCTTCTGGAAAAGAGAGAGAGAGAGAGAGATGATGTATTTACAATGTTTTAAAAATGTTATAGCAGTCCCCTGCCACTTTGGCTCACAAGCACAAAAAGAACAAGGCAATGAGCTAAATGCAATTTCATACTATCAAAGGATCATGCTACGAACATTTCTAAACAAAATATACATTCTTATAATCTATTTTCCCTCATCCTCCATTGAAGATCTTCTCTCAAATACCCTTTCCCTTGCCTTTGCTACCTGTATGCACACAAGGTCATCAATTTGTCATTGCACTTGATGGAGCCTTCTAATAGAACAGCAAATGAAAACATATACAAGGGAAGGAAAGAAAAAAAAAGATGGGACCTGTTTGTTCCAATCTGTACAAGCAGTAACGATAGAAAGAAGAACTGATTGCGCAAAGGACCCAGCTAATATTCCAATCCAAAGGCCTTTTCCTCTTAAATGAGCTGAAAAACCAAGCACAGCAGCCAATGGAAGTCCAACCAGATAAAATGAACCAAGATTGATATATGCCCCTATTTTCTGCCATCCACTTCCTCTAGCCACACCTGATGCGAAGGATGACACATATTTGAGGCTGCTCTTGCTTATATATTAACCTAATAAAAAATGAAACTGGGATAAGAAACTAACCAGAAAGGACAGCTTGTAAGCTGTCCATGATAAATGAGAGACAAAGCAGGGGAGTCATGACTGAAATATAATGCACAACCTGCCTGTCATTGCTGTAAGCATATCCCAAAACTTGCCGGGAAAGGAAGAGTCCTGAGCTCACAATGACTGACTCTGTGCCAGCAAGAAACAATGCAACCAGAACTGCCATCCTAGCTAATTGAGGATTCCCAGCTCCTAGTTCATTCGAAACTCGTGTGCTACAAAAATGCCATGAAATCTATATGGATGAACAGATTGATATGAAATCTATACATTATTTTAAATTAAAGAATATGCTTTCAATAGGAGAAGGTTATAAACCTTGCAGCAGCTCCAAATCCATATGGTATAGTGAAGTGCAATGTAGAGATTGTGAGGCTAAATCAAGCAAAATAAATGTTAACGAGAAATTAGAGTTATAATGATATTTAATTCAATCTTTACAAGTATCCAATTTGTCAATACATGGATAGGAGCCAAAATAAATATTAAAAATACCATATAGAAAGCACTGAAGTCTCCAGTTTTGGATTTTTGAAAAGACCAGAAAGCAAAATCAGCAACTCCATTGACCACCATTTAAGACTGTGATGATCGCGTAATAGTATTATAGTTAGGAAAACGAAACGAAACGAAAATTGCATTTTCATGATAGAAGAAAAAGGTAAAAGAAATTACCAAACCATAATAGCAGAAGGAACACCGAGCTGAAAGAATTCTCGGATACCATAAAGTGCTTCTCTTGACAATGGAGCTCTAGTTTTTTCACATGCTGAGGAGAACTTTACATACAGGCCTAGCAATATCACATTCAACCAAGTTGATAAACTGAAGGCTATAGCTGCACCCTTTTGTCCTAATTGCAGTTTGTACACAAGAATCCAGCATGAAATGGTGTGAAAACATAATATAGAAGATGAGGTTATGAGCATTGGTAGAATCACACTTTGTGTCTGAAGATATCTAGTCAAAGGCTTAAGAACTGCACCCCCAAATAATGCAGGGATTAGCCACATTGAGTACTTGCAGGCTTCTTGTGAGATTAAAGTGTCTTGGCCTAGTAGAGGTAGTAGTTTGCCCATGAAGATCCACAAGACACAAATTGGAGGGCACATGATTATTAGAGAGATGATTGCACTGTAAGTATAGGTTCCAAGCTTTTGATATTGTTTAGCTCCATATGCTTGGCCAGCTAGAGTTTCCAGTCCACCTGCCATTCCTGACTGTTTGCCAATTACAAACTCGGGTCAATTTATGCTTGTTAACACAAATATAATTGTGAAAACCAAGCTTGATAAAGAAAGAAAAATGGAAAACAAAATCATTTTTAATTACAGAGGGCATTCTAACATGGTAATAATACATAGCTTTAGGCAAGAGCTCATGCTTTACTGGCCTATATCACCCCAATTTGTTTGATTATCATTCAATTCATAATTTGTTTTTTTATATTAGACTGCTGATATGAATTAAAGAGGGCCACTCTTATAGAAGTTATAGTTTTGACAAAATTGAACAGAACAGGGTACTAATTGAAAAGTTTTTGAACAATGGGATGAAATTGAACAATTGATACAAAGAAAGGAAGAAGGACTTCTGCCAATAACGAAGAGGCAAGTAACGTAGCAAAACAATTATAATAGAAAAGAAGAAGAAGAAGAAGAAGAAGAAGAAGAAGAAGGGAAGGTAGGTAATGGGATATCGTTAGAAAGAAGAAGAAGAAGGAAAGAGGAGAATTTATGTGGGATGAGGGTAGTCAACATGCAAGTCTCTGTTTGTGATTAAAGCACTTGGAACACAAAAGTCCAAATACAGTGAACACATGCATGTTTTATTAACTATTTACTCTTTTAAAACCCCAACAACCCACTTGCTTCATGCATTAATGTCAATAAATTTCAGTCTAAAAACAACTTTTTTATACATATTTGAAACATTTTAATTTCCAACTTGCTATGCATAGCATGGACGCCCCGTATATTCCTCTATGAAAAATATTTTTCTTTTTGGTTTGACAATAAAAGTTCTTTTCTGGCTATTTTGTTTTGTTTTTTTTTATAAGATTAAATTTATTTTTGATTCCATGAAAGAGATGTGGGTGGGAAGAGTACTATGCAATGCACTGTAAGTATACTCACAGACATGAGGGATCAAAAATATTGGAGAAAATGCAAGTAGACAAGTAGAAAATTGAAGAAAAAAATTAAAATCTTTGCTTGTATGGAAAGAAATATGTTTAAATGATAAATTTAAGATTTCTGTACATGAAACATGAGATTTAGGGGTTAGTCCAAAACTAGACAAGGACCTTAAAGGGTTGTTTTCTTTTTCTTTTTCCCTTCCCCTGATCATATCCTGTCTTCAATTCCAGGATAGATGAAGTGGATTCTTGAAGAACATCTTCTTCCTCTCTCCTTAACGTAAGAGAAAGCAACCTTAATTTCTGAATTGAAAGCATAATGATTCATGCTAGTTGAAAGATGCAAGAAGATCAAAGGACCTTTATAAGAAAAAATTTAAAAAAGGGACAGGATTAGAAGACATACAAGAAGGCTAAACCCTGTAACATTGGTAATAGAAGTGGCAATGGCGGCACTAGAGAGTGCAAGTGCACCAAGGTGCCCTACAATTATCACAGACACAACTTGTAGGAGATACTGCAATACTGACACGGCCACCATTGGAGCTGCTATATAGCCTGCCTTCTTTAGCTCTTGAACAAATCCTTCCCATGTTATCGCCCATTTTCTCTCTTCCCTCTTTCCCTCTCCTTCCATAACTTCTTAACAAGTGAAATAATTTTCTGTTTTTTCCCTCCTCCTAGAAGTCACAGCAAGAGTGGCCTGATATGTGAAGAACAAACGAAGAGGCAACGCTCAATGTTGAACGGATTGTTGTGTTGTTTGATTTGTAATTTGTCTGACTTGATTAATAGTATTTTGTCTGGTTCTAGAATACAGCACAGTAATTAACGAGGGCTTTTGTTGCGAACCATGATTTTCGTGAACTGCTCGCGTTTTTGTCATATTTTGCGTAAATACACAAATTTAGGCATTAAATTTATATTTTTTCTTTTTTGAATTCTAGAAAACCCCACTTGAAAAACATATTTTATGGACTCATATGAAAAAGTAAAATTTCGGTTATCTCATACTTTTATAAAAAATACACGTCCTAATTTGAACTCAAAATTTACCATGTAAATTTTAAATTTTTTATCATTATGTTATACTTTTTGGAAACATATTAAAAAACAAATTTTATATTAAAAAAATATTATATTATTCTTTTAAATAAATGGAAGCATTAAATTTATAATGATAATTCCTGTCTTACGGAATGACCAGTAGATTTTGCATATTTATATTTTGCAACTTTTTCCCCTCTCTCTCTCTCTGGCGTTTTAATGTAATCTATTGTTTACCAAAAAGAAAAGAGTCAAATGTTTCATAAATTATCTTTTTAAAAAATACCCTGTTATGTAAATACAAAAAAATATCATAATTAATAAAATCCTAATAAAATTAAAAATTTTAATCTAAATAGAAAAATAAAAAATACAAGAAAAATAAATTAAACTATAACTGAAAGGGTTCATTTTTTAAAGTTGAGCCCTTTTTTTATGTTTTTAGAGTTTTTTTTAATAGTTTTTTTATTAGTGTTAAATTTTTTTATTTAGTTATCTGACTTTCATTACACGGATCCCGAGTTTAATAGGTTGACATGATTTGACGAGTTAACCCATAAATTTGTTTTTTGCTTTTTTTTCTTTTTAATTATTTTTTTTGTTTACTTTAGTTTGTTAATGTTAAATTTCTTTCCATTTAGTAAAAGATGAGCTGGTTTTTTTTTTGTTTTTTTTTCTTTTAATAATTTTTTTTTGTTAATGTTAAATTTTTTTTATTCAGTTATCAGACTTTCATGACACGGATCCCGGGTTTAACAGGTTAACATGGTTTGATAAGTTAACCCAGAATTTTTTTTTTTTGCTTTTTTTTCTTTTTAATTAAATTTTTTCGTTTACTTTAGTTTGTTAATGTTAAATTTCTTTTTATTTAGTTATTAGACTTTCATGACACATATTTCAGGTTTCATGGGTTAACCTGGTTTCACGAGCTGTCAATTTTTTTTTTCATAATTTTTTTATTTAATTTAGTTTGTTAATGTTAATTTTTTTATTTAGTAATCAAACTTTCATGATACGGATCCCGAGTTTAACGGGTTAACCTGGTTTGGCGAGTTAACCTTAATTTTTTTTCTTTTTAATTAATTTTTTTTGTTTAGTTTAGTTTGTTAATTAACAATAAACTAAAAGCGCTTGATGTTTTTCACGTGCAAGTCCACAATGAAACGCTGAATTGTCTTCTTCTTCTTCTTCTTCTTCTTTTCTCTTTTTTTTTCGTTTTCTAGCCTTTATGGGTTTTTTTTTCTTTGTGTTTTTTTCTTTTAATGAATTTTTTTTGTTTAATTTTTTTTGTTAATGTTAATTTTTTTATTTAGTTATCAGATTTTCATGACACGGATCTCGAGTTTGACGAGTTAACCTGAGATTTTTTTTTTGCTTTTTTTCTTTTTAATTAATTGTAACATATACTAAAAGGGATTAGTGTTTTATTGTGGACTGCACAGTGCAGTCCACAGTAAAACACTGATGCTTTAGGTTTTTTTTTAAGTTGTCTCATTTTTTTAGCTTTTTTTATGCCTTTCGGGATTATTTTTTTGCTTATTTCTTTGTTTTTTTCTTTTAACAAATTTTTTTGTTTAATTTAATTTAGTTTATTAATATTAAATTTTTTTATTTAGTTATCAGACTTTCATGACACGTTTTCCGGATTTAACGGGTTAACCTGATTTGACAAGTTAACCAAGAATTTTTTTTTTGCTTTTTAATTAATTTTTTTCATTTAATTTAGTTTGTTAATACTATTTTTTTTCTATTTAGTTATCAAACTTTCATGACACATATCCCGAGTTTCACGGGTTAACCTGGTTTCACGGGTGAACTCAGTTAATTATGAGTTGACCTTCAATTTTTTTTGTTTTTTATTTTCATAAATTGTTTTTGTTTAATTTAGTTTGTTAATGTTAAATTTTTTTTATTTAGTTATCAGACTTTCATGACACAGATCCTGGGTTTAACGGGTCAACATGGTTTGACGAGTTAACCCGGATTTTTTTTGTTTGGTTCAGTTTCTTAATTTTTAATTTTTTTTATTTAGTTACCAGACATTCATGACACAAATCCCAGGTTTAACGGGTTAACCTAATTTGACGAGTTAACCTGTAATTTTTTTTGCTTTTTTTTTCTTTTTAATTTATTTCGTTTAGTTTAGTTTGTTAATGTTAAATTTATTTCTATTTAGTTTTTTTTTCTTTTTAATTAATTTTATTTAATTAATTTAGTTCATTGATATTAAATTTTTTTCTAAGTAATTCTCGACTGATGCCTTTAGTTTTTATTTTTGTTTTTTTGTTGTTTTTATGCCTTTGTTGTGGATCCGCATTGCAGTGCGATCCATAGTGAAAAGGCTTATGCCTTTTTTTTTTTTGTTTTTTAATTAATTTTTTTTGTTTAATTTAAATTGTTAATGTTAAACTTTTTTCTATTTAGTTATCAAACTTTCATGACACGGATTCCGGATTTGACAGACTAACCTGGTTTGACAAGTTAGCCTAGGTAATTCTGGGTTAACCCATTAATTTGTTTTTTCCTTTTTAACTATCAAACTTTCACGATGCGAATTCAAGGTATGACGGGTTAACCTGATTTGAAGGGTTAACACAGTTAATTCATATTTTTTTTCTTTTTCTTCCTGTTGGTTTTTTTTCTTTATTTTTTTCTTTTTAACTAATATATTTAATTATTACATTTTTATGACACGACCTTGCAGTCAGACACACGTCCAATTGTTGGTATTGCATTCCAGACACTTTTGTGCTAAGGGTTAACCCAAGTTTAATGTTATTATTAATATTATAAATATTACTTTTAGGTCAAGTGTTGCAACCAAACCTAAAACTCTTGGGTATAACTTTGCAAAAAAACCTAACATTTTTAGATCTTGATTTTTTTTAAAATGCAAAAAATAATTGACCCGCAGCATCACGCGGGGCATATAACTAGTAAAATTCTAAAACATTATATTTTGGGTCTAATTTGAGTTTAAAAACAAAAATTTAAATATGATGCAACGATGGGATAAAAGTTTATATTTTTTTTTATCAAAATACAAGTTAGACTTATTTGGAACTACTCAAAACCTATAAAACTTTAACATTTTAGAAAGTAATATAATAAAAATAATTATGATAAAAAATAAAAAATATGTTACATAAGCGTCGCATATTTTTTAACTCAAGTTTCCACTGATGGATCAAAACTCATAATAGTCTTGGACCAGATTTTTGGTCCATTTCTAAACACCATTAAAGGGCTCAGGTAGAGCACCCAAGTCCAAGTACCGGGATGGGCTCAGGCACGCCATCAAGCCCAAGTGCTCAGGTAGAGCATCCAAGTCCAAGTAGCGGGTTGGGCTCAGGCACACCATCAAGCCCACGTTCTCAGCATACCCATCACCTCCTTGTGGGCTCGGGCGCACCACCGAGCTCAGCCCAAAGGGGTATGATAATACACAGGTGGCTGAGACGAAAAGACACAAGGAGGGCCGCTTGAAACTCCCAACTTTACAAGACCATCATCGGCACAACTGTTTCCCTTTATTAGAGAGTGTTTGGTTCTGCTGTTCAACTTGTTTTTCACCGAGTTTTATTTTTTTGGCTAAAATTAAGTGTGATTTATCTTGAAGACAAATAATTTTTAAAAATAAAAAAATCATTGGGGGTGAAGTTGACGTCTGTCAATTTTTGTATTCTCGTTATTTTTCATCTAAAATTTTGTTTAGGAGGATAATATTAATTAGTTAATTAATATCCTGCTTGTATGATTATTGGCTCATAAATCAATTAAGCATCCTTAATTAAAAAACATAATAATATCGTAAAACATTTTTTTCTTAATTCCCAGCCAAACCACAATCACCTGTCTTCCCAGGCCAAGCAATTTGCTAGGGAGCTTTTTACATTTAGGGAGATGCTTGAGTGTCCGCGTCCACATTGAGCTCAAGATGGACACCACCCCTAACCTCATAGCCTAAATTAATGACGTTACGGTAAGGGCTATTTTTACAAAAGTTTAGTCAAATACAAAATAAAAATATTGTTTTTTCACTTTTATTAGCATTGTGGAGTTTATAGTGTTTTTTTTTGGTTATTTATTTTTTTAATTTAGTTCTTATATGCTATGAGGATTTAAAATTAATAATTTGTTTTTTATATGGTTACCGTGGTATTAGAAAAATATTTTAATATCACGGTATGTTTATTTTTAAAAAAGTTTAGTTAAATAAAAAAATAATTTTGAAAAAACTAGGTTATTAAATTTTATGGAGTCAATGACCCGGTTTGTGAGTTTGTCGAGGTAACCTTAGTTGCTTCAGTTCACGAGTACCTTTTTTTTCTAATTGAACTCGATTATGTGATTGTCAATTTATTTTTTTTATAACAGTTAAAAAAATAGTTTCAGAAAAAAATATATTCTTAAATTTTAGAAAGTACATGGGCTTGTTGACGGGTTTGGCAAGTTTAACTTTTCTTCTTTTTTTAATTTATTTTTTTAATTTATTTTTTGATATTGAGCTGATTGAGAATTAAGTTTAACATGTTGACTCGAGTTAATAATCCTAATGGAGTTCATTATCTGGTTTGTGAGTTTGACATATTGACTCGAGTTACCCGATTCACGGATTTACCTATCAAAGCTGATTTTTTTTTTTTTAGTTTTTAGTCCTTTAATTTTTTTTCAATTTTTTTTCTTTATTTCACTCTTTTTCAATATTGAATTGGTTAGGGAATTGAATTCATGGTTTATTTTTTTCTACTTTATATAGGGTTATCACAATCTCAAATAAATATTTTTTTAAAGTTGGTGCTGAGTTTTGTAAGTATCTAATTTTATCATAAAATTAAATAAAAATAATTTATAAAAATAACAAAGTTATTAAACTCTTTGAAGTCCATGACCTAAGTCGCAGGGTGATCAAGATCGATCCAATCGGAAATCATTTTAATATTAAAAACAAAATGTTGTCTTTTTTAAAAGCTATTTAATGTTTTTATCGATCATTCAAATTGTTTTTTAATTTATTAAATTGAATTATTTATTTTAGATCAGCTCCCATATAGTTTAATTTAAAACTCGAGTTAGATAAAAAAATGAATAGAAAATCTCAAATTTGAAATGTGTATATCGAAGATCTAAACCATCGATCATGATATGATATGGATACATGATTAATCGCAACCAGATGCGCACACGGGATAGCACTTGTTGGACATTGTACAAAGAGAACGTTTTGAGGAGAGAGTAGAACAATGTAAGAAGAGAATCAGGAGACTTACAAGTAGGCTAAATCCAGTAACATTGTTGATGGAGGTGGCTAGGGCAACACCAGAGAGGGCGAGCTGACCAAGGTGTCCTACAATTATTACAGACACAACTTGTAGTAGATACTGCAACACCGTAACAGCCACCATTGGTGCAGCTATGTAGCTCACCTCCTTGAGCTCCTCCACAACTCCACCCCATGTTATCAGCCATTTCCTCTCTTTCCCGATCTCTTCCACCTCTTCCATAACAGTAGTATATACCAGCCAGTGACAAGTCAATATTCTTCTCCGCAATGGTGGTTTGAACTAATCAAGAGAAAACGCTTCTTGAGTTCTACGAAGAGTGGATTTATATGGTCTTTGATTCTATCTAAGAGTAAACGATTTTGTTTGATTCTAGATAAAAGTTATTTGGTGGTTTATACGATGATATATGTGTTAAAAAAATATTAATTATTTTAGTGACTTGAGTGTCCGTTTAGCCTTGAAAAGGAGTAAATGTTTTTGTCCACAGCATGCATTGTTGGCATATTTAATTTTAAATGAATATATTGGCTATAATTCACCACGCAAGGCACCTTTTACTATGAGTCCGGCGTCCAAGTAGAGCCAAATCACTCAAGTATTTTTTTTTTTTTCCTGGCCATTGACTGAACCAAAATATATATAAAATTAAGCACAATGTGGAAAAGGCCTCCAAAATTATATGCATTTGGAGCAGAATTATTACTATATTATTAATAATTAGTAGAATCATAGGCCAAGTCTCTTGAATATTCTACTTTATCCTTGTAGCTTGGCCATTCAAATGTGGGACAAAATGCATAAAAGCAAACCTCGTCCAACATCCAACAGAGGCGAGGCAAACACCATGTAGCATAAGAATAAAAATGGTAGCTCAATTGATTAACTTCTAAATTTATTTTATTAGAGATTATTAATTCGAGTGTCACAAACTTTAATTTTATGATCTCAAGAAATTAGTTGAGGTATTATTTATTAGAAATGGTTAGAACCAATAAAGAAGGTATGGTTTTGATAAAGAATCCATCTACTGAAACCAAAAATAAAGAAGGTAGGGAAAGTTGATATTGGCAAGGTCCATCAAAAAAGAGGTATGGTCAATACATCTACGCATTTGATACACAGCTCATATATGGAGGGCTGAGGGCTAGGGAAGGTTGATTTGTCAGGCCATCAGCACGCAGCCTGACTGTTCTTCACGTGATAATAAATAAACCAGCCTCCATGGTTGATGTAAAAAAGAAAGTGAAAAACAAAATGGCATGTTCAATTCTACGCTTAACTAAATTTCAATTTTTACCAAGTACTGAAGTCTGTCTCTTTGATTGCAATTCTCTAAACAAAATAGTTTATTAGCTGCAAAAATTCCATTTGCTTACACGAAACTAAACAAAAGGGTACAATGAGAACCCAGCACTTAATTCAATCACCATCATTATATGACTGCCATGTCGATCCTATACACATATATCAAACTACAGCCTAGTCCTTGCCAAAACCCTCCTTGAGTCAGGATACTACAAAAGAAGGTGTAACACTCTGTTTTATTACTAGTTTATGCTTCTTCAGCATGCATGCCTGCAGAAGAAGATCTAACAGGAGAAACAGACGGTACTCGAGTGATTTTACATTATTAAATGGGATCCTGCAAAACCAGTTCAGCCAAGAGATGTACAGATTAAAACAAAGAGACGTGTGAAGGCTACCTCAGTTTTTGTGCTGCATCCTACCACTTTCCGCACCAGCATAAGGGTCGATGGTGACATTTATTACAGCTGGCTTTCTTGCAGTGAAGGATTCAGAAAGGGCAGACTTGAGTTCATCAGGTGTCCCGACAAGATAACCCTTCCCCCCGAAAGCTTCAATTAAAACATGATAAGCAGCGCCAGGGACAAAAGAAGTGGGTGCTGGATCTTCTTTAAAAGGCCCTATAATTTCTTCAGGGTTCCTCCGATCACCACCATAAACACCACCATTGTTAAAAACTATCACGACCACAGGCAGCTGGTAACGAACCAATGTCTACAAAAGATTTTACATATAAATGTAACCTGTTATTTTTATTTTATATCATGAGGCAGGCAAAAACAAAGGGTGACTTTAAACATTAGAATAAAACTCTGGTTGTCACGAAAAATTTAAACATGATTGTAGTAATGAGTAAAGGCTCATACCTCAACTTCCATCGCACTGAACCCAAATCCAGAGTCGCCCTCAACTGCAACCACAAGGCGATGCGGCTCAGCAACTGCAGCGGCAATGCAATAACCCAAACCAACACCCATAGTCCCCCAAGTTCCAGCATCCAACCTCGTCCTTGGCTCGGTCTGAACCAAAACAGCTCTGCCAACATCCATTGTATTCGCCCCCTCTGAAACCAATACCGGTGCAGGACTCCCCACTTCTAAGATCGCATTTCTAATAATCCTCATTGGCGTCAAAAAATTAAACGGCACAACATCCTTAGCCAGCTGTGCCTCCATTCTCGACACATTGTCCCTAGCCTTCTTTGAAATCGCCTCCAACCACGGATGATTCTTCCCCAAACAAAAAGGATCCTCCTTGATCTCCTTATTTACCAATTCCAACACCTTTTTTGCATCTCCAACTAAGCCCAAATTTGGCTTCCTCAACTCAATCTCCTCCTCGCTAACATCAACCAAAATAAATTTCACATCCTTAGACCACTTTGGCGGTTCCCCAAAATGCAACAACCAATTAAGCCTCGCGCCAACCACAAGCGCGACATCGCATTTCCCAATAGCAAGTGACCTCGCGGCACTAGCAGCAAGTTCATGTGTATCAGGCAACAACCCTTTTCCCATAGGGGTTGGCAAAAACGGAATCCCAGTACTTTCCACTAATCTCTTCAACTCATTCTCCGCACGGGCATAAGCAGCACCTTTTCCAAACACAATCAATGGCCTTTCAGCATTTCTAAGCAAATCCACCGCCCTTTCAACTTCCAAACTTGCAGTGGTAATCTTTTTCGCACCCTTTTCAATTTCTGAAACATCCGCGGCAGATTTTATCAAACTATCCGCCTCGGATTCCGATATTGTCTGATGCAAAACATCAGTTGGAAGATCTAAGTAACACCCACCAGGCCGGCCCAAAACAGCAGAATCAAGCGCTTCAAAAAAACATTTAGGTATTTCTTTAATGTCTTTAGCTTTACCTAAATGTTTGGAAAACGGTTTTGCAGCTTCAATTTGGTTAAGTTCTTGAAAATCACCTCTACCAATATCGTTTTGATCGCAAGAACCCGAGATCAAGACCATAGGCCATGTATTAATCATGGCATTAGACAATCCAGCAAGCCCATGAACGCAACCCGGCCCAGAGACTGTTAGGAGAATCCCAGGCCGGCCGGTGAGGTAACCGTACGCAGAGGCAGCGTACCCAGCAGATTGCTCGTTGTGAAAGGCAATGAAACGGATTCCAGCGGCCACAGCACGATTGGCAAAGGAGGTTACCGGAATACCCACGACGCCAAACATATGGGTTATGCCGTAGGCGACGAGAGATTTGGCGGCGAGGGTGTTGCCGTCGATGAGGGTTTGTGAGGTGGTTTGGGAATTGGATTCTGCCATGAAAGAGGAGCAATGGAGTTTGGTTTGGTCTGGTGGGGTGAGGGAGGAGGAATTTGATTTGGATACGAGGCTTGTTGGGTTGCGGGTGAGGTGTTTATAGGTAGGAGATCATTTGCTGGGAATTTTTAGGTTTGTGCTGAGGATTTTGTCATATGGGGAAGGGTGTATTTTAAATTCACATTTACTTTTCTTTGAACTTGATTTTAATCTTGATTGCTGCATTTATTGATTGAAGATATGCTCTTGTGCGATCTTTAATAATCTACATGTTCAATTGACCAGTGATGTGTGATGAGCATGGATAATTCTTGCAGGATTATTTTTATTTTTATTTTTATTTTTTATAAGATTTTATTTATTTTTCTGTATTACTTTTTTAATTGTTAGAGCTCTCTATGATTTCACTTTAGAAATCTTGGGTTCTTTATTAATATAAAAATTGTGGATTTAGTTTTTAAAAATAATATAAATAGAATTGTGTAGTTTATTTTTCAAAACATATTAAAAACAATTCTAGAGCTAAAAATTACCGATATTTAAATTGAGTTTTCTTTACTGTTTAGAGTTTAAAAAATTCATTTTTTATATAATTTACAACTGTAATCTTAAGATTTGAAACTTGTCAATTAGTTGCTCATGTAATATATAATTTTGAGATTTAGCCAAACCAACAAGTTAGTATTGTTTTATATCATTGTAAATGATCTATATAAAAGTAGAACTTAGAGATATTTAATCTAAATATGTGAAATATAATCTAATAATATATTTCCCTTTAAAATGATTTTTCAATTATAGATATTTAATTTAAATATGTGATTGGATCAACAAAAATTGCAATTTGATTTTTCAATTAGTTTCTCGTAAATATTTTTTAATTATTATATAATTAATTTCTTGATGCGACAATTTATGGTTCTCGTTATTTTTATTATTTCAGATCTAAACCTTTAACTTTTGATTGGGGTTATGTTTGTTTCCTGAAAAGTAATTTCTGGAAAACCACTTTTCAAACTTTCCTGTGTTTATTTGCTATTAGAAAAGGTGGTCAACGGAAAACATTTTCCGGTCAACGGAAAACACTTTCCAGTCAAAGAAAAATTTAACTTGGTTTTCAGGAAAGTGTTTTCTTTTGGCTGTGTTTGTTTTCCAGAAAGTGGTTTCTGGAAAACCACTTTCCAAACTTTCATGTGTTTGTTTGCCATTAGAAAAGTTGGTCAACGGAAAAAACTAATAACAATAATAATTATTTTAATTTGGTCCATTTTCTTTTGATTTTTTATTGTTTTTCTTGGTCTTTTTATCAAAAAATTTATAGTTTTTAATTATATCCTTCAAATCAAGTTCATAGTTTTTATTTTCTCAACAACAACAACAATAATAATAATAATAATAATTGAAATAATTATAATATAGTCATGGTAATATTAATAATAATAATGATACTAATAAAAATAATAATAATTGTAATGTGAGTTTTTATTTTTTAAAAATGTAGGCTACACGTGCACGTTGAAAAAAAAAAGGTTGCTTCACCTTGCAGCGTAGCCCGAAGAATCAAATAATTAAGGCTGAAACATGGGATTTGCGTCCCATATTGCAACAGAGGAGGGCGCTAAGTCAAGACTTGAATCGGTGATCAGTGTATAAAAACTAACTTGAGATTTCCTCTTCTTTCTTTATTCAGCTTCTCACCTATCTCTTGCTTTGGTCTATAATTTTTCTAGATTAGGCTCCCCAGTGTTCCCGGGTTGTGTTGGGGATGGGATTCCAAGCCAATTTGTAACACAAAATAAAAGGATGATATTGTCATGGATGTGTTTTTCTATGTCATAAAATTTTTTAATTGAGAAAAAGAAAAACGATGCTTTTGTTTTATAAATTAAATTGAGAAATATATGAACAGTAAATTATTTAAAAAATTGTTAATACTAATTAGAAATTATAATAAAAGTTTATCTTAAGCAAAAGATAGATGCAAAAAAATCTCCTTAGTTGTCCATTAATTTTATATGTTTTCTCTTATTTATCTTGGAGATTAATTTTAATCACTAAATACATATAATTTTTGTTTTTATAAATGCATGCATGGTGCAAATACAACTTATCTTTTCAAAAATCTACAAGGTTGGTGATAAATTATAATAATCTCTTTGAGATATTATAAGATTATAGAAATAATCCAAAGGATGAATCACTTTTTAAATAAAAAAAACTAAATAATTTAAAATATGAAAGAGAAGATAGTAATTAAAAATTAAATTTAAAACATTAAAGGAGTTCAGGCACTGTTAAGCCTAGCAGATGAGGCTCGCGTGCTTGACCTAAGATGAAAAGGCTCAAGCGAGTTTAGTTGAGTTTTTTTTTTAAGAGCAGTCGACACATCATTAATTCAAGTTTTTTTTTAATAACAGATGACGTATAGTCTATTTTCAGAAATAATATATCGTAGAAGATGACGTGTCATAATCATAAACATTTCCCAATTACATTTGATGACTGTAATTTGTGATCTCAAAAACTAAAATTTCAACTTATTCTCACCTAAAAACACCCTAAAAATATTTATACTTTATAGATCTTTTAATCCGTTTAAAAATCATAAATCAAACTAAATCAAGATAAAATGCATGGGTCTTAATTAGTTTTCCAGTAGATTTGAAGGGCAAAACCATCTCTATCAAGCTCTCATTTCTAAGATGAATAAACTGATACTAAGATTGATACTTTTTATAATCAGAAATTGATCTGCCAAACACTTTATCTCTCCGTGATAAAATAAATTCTAGGATTGAATCATAAAAAACATTAAAAGAATAGAGACAAGATATTCAAAAATTAAATTTTGAGGCAATATGTTGGTGTTTTCCATGCACTTTGAATGCCGTAAATGAAAAAAAAATATTTTTTTATGTTATTTTTGGTCTTATTCTTTTAATTTCTTAATAATAACCTAAAAATCTATTTTATAAAATCAATCTTTAATTTTTAATTTAATTATGGAATGTTCTATGAACATTGAATACCCAAAAAACCATATCATAACACATAAAACCATATCAACATAACTTGTAAGAATAAAATTCAAAAATATATAAAATTCAAAAATTGAATTGCAAAAAGAAAAAATTTCAGGAACTTAAAAAAAAAACTATTGTTAACCAGAAAAAAAAAAAGAAATTATACATTGTATCAATAATCAACCCTGAGTTGTCTTAATTTATTTTGCATTTTGGAATGTAATTCTAATGATTTTTTTCATTCTACAAGTAAGAAATCTTAGTGTTGTATTTATTTATTATTATTAGTATTTAAGAACAATAGATTTATCAACTATTTATTTATTTTCCTTTTGTCTTACATGAGCGAAGAGAGATTAGATTAATTGGCACGTGTTTGTTCGGTGAGCTCTTGCGTTGAGAGGAAAAGCATCGGAGGTGATGAAAAGACGGTATTAACCTAGACAAAGCGAAATTGATTTTGGATTCTGCGCTCTTTAATTGGCGGGATGATTATTAATTAATTATCTAAAAAAGGAAGGTCGCGGGTGGTTGCTGAACACGTGGTCTAGTAATGTTGGGTAGGTATACCAGTAGAGAATTTTTTTTAAAGTGTTATTTTTATTTAAAAATATATTAAAATAATATTTTTTTTAATTTTTAATGTTACCCTATCAAAAAAATATAAAAATATTTAAAAAATTAATTTAATTTTAGAAATGTGATAAAGTTTATTTTAAAATTATTTTTAATTAAAGATATATTAAAATAATATTTTTTATATTAACATATTAAAAAAATATTAAAAATATTAAATTGAGTTTTTTAAAAAAATACAGTAGCTGGAGATCGGGATTGAACGGCGCAAGAAAAGATTTGAATCAATACATCCGCGAAACCTTATTTTATTGAAAGAAATAAAGAAAGGAGGATGGACCTTTAGCTACCAGTATAGTTGCATTTGCCCTCCACTCTCTCCTTTATATTTTAAAAATTTTAATTTTTTTTATTTTAAATTAATATTTTTTTAATATTTTTAAATTATCTTGATACGGTAATATTAAAAATAATTTTTAAAAAATAAAAAATATTATTTTAATATATTTTTGAATCAAAAATATTTTATTCATAACCACATTTCTAAACATGTTAATCAATGATAATGATAGAGCTCCCATGCTTAAAGCAAATTCATTTTTATTTCTCTATTAATTATTGTAATGGCCTGAAGTCGTGGATAATTGATTGATTTTCTTATAGTTGCATCTTTTTTTAATCATAACTCAGAATTTTATTTTAAATTAATTTAAAAATTAACTCTTAAATTTAATTAATTTAATTTACTAAACCAAATTAAAATAAGAATTTACTAGATTAATTTGATTTTTTTTATTTTTTAATCTAAAATAATATTATTCTATAGTTAATTTATCAATAACGACTTGGATGTTGAATCATCTCAAACCTCAAATTGTATCCAACAACTTGCTGTATTTTTCTTACATGTGTTGTCAACCTAATTTCTTGCACCAAACACAACATTTGTTGCGTTTCTTTTCTTCTGGTTCAATAATCAAATAATTATCACCAATAATCAAATAATCTCCTGGCCTTTTTCGACTTGAAATTTTTTCAATTTTTTCCATAAAAGGAAAAAAGAGACAAGGAAAACTAGGAAACCCTTAAAAAATTCTTTGAAGTAGAGAAAAAATATTGGTGAGATTTAAGAAATGGGCCTTGACCAATAATGGGCCGGGTTTCTTACCAAACCCGAACTCCTCTCTCTCTCTGAGCCTCTCTCACTCGCAGTTGTCACCTGCTAAACCCAAAACCCTGTCTCTTTGCGAGCAAGCCGTCGCCTCTTATTCAATTTGACTACACCATAATTGCTTGCTACTTGGGAAAAAACATGATAAAGAGGAGATTTTTTAAATCAGAGCATGGAGAGAAGGATGAAGCTTCCTCTGATTCATCATCATCTTCTTCGGATTCTGAAGCTGGCGCTACTGAACAATCAGAGGATGATGTGGTTGCTGACCCAGAAGAAAACAGTGGATCTGAGGATGATGATACAGTTGCTGAGCCAAAAGAGGAAAGCGAGTCGGAGGCTTCATCATCATCATCATCATCATCATCAGGTTTGTTGTTAATTCTGTGTTTTACTTAATTTGGCTTAGTGGGTCTGAGTTAGATTGTTGATATTAGTGAAAAGTTTTGGTCTTTATAGAGAAGTGATTTTGGGCAGCCATTCTGATAGTTTATTACTAGCAAATTGTGTTTTATTTTTCATGCCATCATGCATTTAAATTTTTATGATGTTTAGTTATTTGCTTGTTTTCTTGAAAAGCTTCTCTTTTAGCAAGTAAACTGGTTTTCCTTTTGATTAGTATGTTGCTGACTGACTGGTTTCTTATGGCTCATTGATATGTTGCAGGTTATGAGAGTGAGGATAGCTCAGCAAATGTGATTGATGGTTATTCATCAGGTAGGATTTATTTTTTTCATTTATGGTATTGAGATTTTTTTCAAGTAGGAAGGCTATATGCATATTGGAGGATAATTGTCCTCTATGATTCTTTTTGAGGGATCAAATGACTCATGTTTGTTACAATTGGAACTGTCATAGTATTGGTAGCATAGATTAATTATCCTTGGCATTTTGAATGATTGTTTCGAGTATGCTTTTTCCACTGTACTATGACCCTATGTGCAACTTTTGTCTGTTATTTTGAGCCCTTGTTCAGGTCTAAGATGTTTAGTAGTTGTGGATGGTTACTAACCAATTCATCCTGTTTGATTTGTTACGTTAATGGACAACTTAACACTTGCATTCAAAACTGGATTATTATTTTGAGATGTCTGAAGATGATGACACTGCAGATGACAGAGAAACCCGTACTGGCATTGAAATACTCAAGAAGCAATCTAATGCCACAGCTGACGAGGAATCATTACCAGATGATATTCCAGATTGTATATTAAAGTGCAAATCAGTTTATAAGTGCAGGATCTGCCCTCGAATTATCTGTTTGACTGAGGAGACTATGAGGGCCCATCTTAGCTCTAAGGTAAGGCATTGCATGTTTCTATTTCGTTCTGAAAATGAATTTTGTGCTAACAATTCTATACCCCACCATTCGGAATCTAATGTGCAAGGAAACATTACCAGTTGATAAGGTGACTTGTACATGATATAGTTATTCGATCAAATAGATTGTTTTGCTCTTTTCTTTTTGTTCTTTCCAATGTCATTGTAGATGTAATTCACTCTTTTTTCTCCTCCTACCCTTCTTTTTTTTGTTTTCTCTGTTAGATGAATTATGCAGGCTAGCATGATCATATCCTTTTCATTTATTTTTCTTGTATTATCATTTCGATCTTTTTTCTATTTTTATGAAAAACAGGGTATGGAGCATCCATGTTCAATAGCAGTCATTAATATAAAACATTATTTGCTATCACTTTTCCATGTGGAACATTGAATATTGTTGGCTGCATCAATGTACTATTTTGTGTGGTTATAAGATGAGAATTTGTTAGTATCTTACCATGACATGGATGACATGAACATAACTCTCCGTAACTGCATTTACTTTCAAATTGATTGGCATGGAATTGAGAGCTTTCAAATTGATGAGAATTTGTGAAACATTGAATATTGTTGGCTGCATCAATGTACTATTTTGTGTGGTTATAAGATGAGAATTTGTTAGTATCTTACCATGACATGGATGACACGAACATAACTCTCCGTAACTGCATTTACTTTCAAATTGATTGGCATGGAATTGAGAGCTTTGAAAGCTGGTACTTAGCTTTAGCCTTACATTAATTAATGAAGTTTTGTTTTTGGTTGTAGAGACATGCTCGATCTGAGAAATTGATGAAGGAAAATAGGCTGAAGGTAATGCTTAACAGTGATGGGGAAATTGAGAACTTGGACGAGGAGACACATGCAGAGAGACATGCTCGAACTGTAGCTCTTGCACAGGTTGCTTCTTCTTGAAACTAAATGAGTAAATTGGCTTATTGAACATCAGATATCCCTGTGGCTAATCTAGTTTTGACTTATCTTATAGGGTAAATCGACAAAGAAAAATAAAGGGCGGCAGCGGCAAAGGAAGAGATTAAAAAAGAGGGTATAAATCGTCTGTTTGTTTACTTTCATGTGCATGTTTGAGTTAAAGAGATTAAAAAAGAGGGCATAAATTATCTGTTTGTTTACTTTCATTTGTATGTTTGAGTTAAATTATTGTGTGAGGTTGTTTGACTCTATTTTATCTGCAGAAAGAGGGGAATGCTGCAAGCGTGGAGAAAACAACATCAAAAACGAAAAGTCCTCCCAAGAAAAGGCGTAAAAATGAGAAGTGAAGAAAGCTTCATTTGTGTTTGCTGCTTCATTTGCGTTTGCTGCTTTATTTGCAGAGTTACTAACATGCGGCGTGCATGTACTGTGTTCTCTTAAATCTTGGCATGATAAATTCCAGCTGACAATTATTTGTTTCTTTGTCCCCTTCAACTTTATGTTTGTAAGATCTGGCATTGCACCGGGCTTTCTTTTGTTTGGATAGCACTGAAATTTTGCTTAACACTGCTTTTCTGTGACATTAACCGGGTACCATGTATAACAGTGTATTTGCTCTGATGTCTTTCTTTCAACTCTTCTCCAAGAATCAAGGCCAAGCTGAAAAGCCTTGTCAAAGTTTAGGCTTCATTTTGAAATCGGTTGCTACCCTGTTGAGTCGTGTCTTTGAGCTTTGTATTACTGATTGGAAGGATCATTCAAAGTTTTATTTATAGAATCACGCAAATTATATTTGCAGAGAACACAGATTATCTTCTCCTTTCCTTCCCTTGCACTGTTTTTTTTTGTAATGATTAAAAAAAAGAGAGGGGAAAGGATTCGGGAATAAAAGGTAATGATTCTTTCTGTGCTTGTTCCATTCCATTTCATCTCTGTTTTTCAAAGTTCTTATTTTTTCTTTTTTCTTTTTCAACGGGAAATCAAGGGATAAATCTAAGAACAAATGAATACAGTGGAACTTCTTTGAGAGATTGATTTATTTGATAGTTTTCTCCCGTTTGGTTTGATAATGATGCCCTTCTCCGTTATCATCCAACGCTCATGTTTGAACAGTTCTCTGTACCTTGAGAGATATGTCAATAAAAATCAACTATGATCGAAATAATTTCAAAAAATATTATCAATGCTCTTTTAGTTTTTCACTATCGGTGTATAGCCGTGCTTCGCCGCAAATTTTTTATTATTATTAAAAATGATGTTTAGATAACGTACATACATTATAGAAAAAAATAATTATAATTTGAGTTTGGAGATGAGAATAATTTTATAAAAAATTTTATAAAAATAAAATTAAAAAAAAATTAAAAAATAAAAATACAAAAAATAAGCAACTTAAACCAACCAAATTAGATTAGAAATATCATATCTAAAAAAAATCATGAAGTTTAACTTCAAACCTATTAAATGTTGAAATATTAACTTGGAAAAAAAAAACAAAACAAAACAAAAAACGACAATTAAAAGAATGAAGATTAAAATAAAAATACAAAATAAATTTTATTTTTGATTGAAGAGTAAAATTGAAAAGAAAAAATCAATTGAACAAAAGGCAAAAAAAAGTAATTAAAATAATAGGAACCAAATTAAAAAAACAAATATGTGGCAAATTAGAATTGAATGATGAAATTAAAAAAAAAAATTACGAAGGGTCAAGAATAAAAATTAAAAATTAAAAAAACAAGGATTGAAATTGGCAAACAACAAAGAGGTCAAACTGTAATTTTCAAGGGAAGCAAGAGAAAAGAAAAAAAAACATATCAGCGACAAATCAAACCACCTTCATCGACATATGCCACACTACAAAGAAGAAGACATGACGACACTTCTATCAACACAACGAAAAGATATTTTTGGATGCGAGGAGGTGTTGCATGTGTTGTCTAAAAAGCGTGGATGCCTTCCACACTTCAAAGAGTGCACCACTCATGCCCCAACCTTTTTGTTTTTTAATTTTTATATTTGATCAAATATTAAATTTTTCTAAGTTGACATGATAATTTTTTTGCTTTTGAAAGCATTTTAGTTTTTACTGTGTTTTTTTTTTAATTTTTTATATTTGATCAAATATTAAATTCTCCATCAACTAAATTGATAATAATGAAAAAATCATTGTGTAAATACAATGTTTTTTTTTTCTTTCAAGGATATTTTAATCGTTTTACTATGTATTTTTTAAAAAATATTTATCACACTATCAAGAAAAGGACATGACGACAATTCTAACAACACAATGAAATGATATTTTTGGATGCGAGGAGATGCTGCATGTGCTATCTAAAAGACGCGAGCGCCTACTGCACTTTAAAGAGTGCACCCCTCATGCCCTAACCTTTTTGTTTTTTAATTTTTATATTTGATCAAATATTAAATTGCTTTAAGCTGACATGATAATGTTTTTGCTTTTGAAAGTATTTTAATTGTTTCACTATGTTTTTTTTTAATTTATATTTGATCAAATATTAAATTCTCCATCAACTACATTGATAATAATAAAAAAATCATTATGTAAATACAATATTTTCTTCTTTCAAAGATATTTTAATCATTTTATTATGTACTTAAAAAAAAATTATTTATCTCCAATCATTTTGATAATAAATCATTTTGAAAATAACTAATACATCTGGTAAAAAAACCTAAATACCTTCAATTGTCAATATTAAATGTTTTGGATGAAGAGGTAGAAGGTGATTCCACTCATAAGCTACGTTGAAGATCCTTCATGATTTAGCTTTTGTAGTCATTTCTTTTTTTAAGAAAGTTCGATTCTAGTATAATTGGTACTGATGTTTTCATTAGCAATACATCAAAACTGTACAGGTTAGGCAAGTGAGCAATCTCAAATTTGCTCGAACATTAAAGAACAAAATTTGGATCCTTTTCAGACAAATGAAGTTTGATTTAGATTTTTACTGAACCAAACTTCACAGCAAGTTATTTTTTACATAGATTCTAGGAGCGGCACCCGCTGTACCTACCTCTGGAGAAAAGTGAAAAAGCAGTGCTTAGGGATACAAATCAACCCCCGACTATCATCCAAATTGAAGTATCATTGTTGCGGATCGCAGGGATCATTTTGCTGTTTCATAATATGCATATGCATATGCATAAATACCTCGCAACACTACAGAAGAGGAAAACACGAACACTGCTCTAAGAAAAAAAAAAAACAGAACATGTCAGAGAAAAGAAACACACTTTGTATATTAGATGTTGAAATCACAAGATCCGAATTGAGATAATAAAATGTTGATGAACCTAAGATGCCTCTATTCATACTATCAGCTTATCACAAACTAAATCCATCCGATTAGAATACAAAATCAGTCACCTCGGCAACTACAACTGTATTGATGACAAAAAAAAAAAAAACAGCCAGTAAAGCCCAGTATATCAACCATCACTCCTTGCTTTCCAGCTAAAACAGTTGTTCACATTCCGCTCGTCAAAATATATGGCAAAAGGCATCACCTAAAATCCTGATGATATGAACCTGAATGAGAAACTTGGGAGGCCAGGAGTTGATGCTGATTGTAATTTAAGGCCCCTCTTTATCTGAAGAATGATGAGGAGAAGCAGGCAGTCGTTCTTCATTTCCATCAGTTTCAGCAGGTTGATCGTTCGCAAGAGGTTCCTCCGCACCCTCGGTATTTTCAGGATAAAAATTGATGGGGAACTTTGTAACCCTGGGTTTATCAGATAGGATGTTTCTTTGGACCTTATCAATCAACACTTTAGGTGGAGGTTCCTCTCTAAGCTGCTCATCTTCATAATCATTGTTCACATAGTAGCCAACTCGAACAAATTCCTGACCTAAATAAGAGCACGTCAACAAAAGTACTGT
Organism: Populus deltoides; assembly: GCA_015852605.2. Taxonomy (NCBI): domain Eukaryota; kingdom Viridiplantae; phylum Streptophyta; class Magnoliopsida; order Malpighiales; family Salicaceae; genus Populus; species Populus deltoides. Next base: position 15,355,095 of record CM027573.2, read on the forward strand.
GACACCAATGATATCTTCATCACGAATCTTTGATGGGTCAGGTGGGTCTGCCTGCAAAGCATACATACAGCATGCATGAATCAGAATTTATTCAAATCAGAAACAAAATAGGAGTAATTTAAAGAATCTAAACAAATGTTCAAAGAGAATTGCCTGTAAGACAAAACGATAATTTCCAACATTGACAGGCCCAACAAGCACACTCTCCAACAGTTGGTCATATGTTTCATCCTCAGCAGACCCCACATAGATTAGTTTCCATTCCAAATCTGCATCACAACAACAAAATGGAACATTCTTCTATAAGATGAACAAACATCGTTGAAAATCCAGAAGACAGAGTTGGGCTGAAAAGGAACAAGATCAATTTAAGTTCCTGCACCATGTAGGATATTTACATTAAAAGATACATAAAAACACAATATACCAACAAAATTACTTGCAGTCCTGGCAATCAAAGAACATGGAAAATGCTTGTCTTAAAATGCAAGGAATTCCAAAACGTAATAAAAAAGTATGTGATCCAGATCTGGTAAATAAAAGTATGCCAATCCACAAATTTCATCAGTTTGAGATTTCTCTATCTTTTTTTTTTCTCATGAAGTCCATTGGTGCACTACATGTTTGCCCTTGGAGACATCCTTGCACACCATACAATCTACAGAAAAGTAATTGGAGCCTTGGAGGTTATCTGACTCAAAACAACAATTGCAAAGGCAGGTGTACGCTACAAAAGTGTCACTATAAGTAAAGCACTGACCAATTAATTGAAGGAAGTTGAGGGACTATTCTCTCTAGCATCACTGATGCACAGGATATTTCAGAAAGAGTCTGAAGTTAATATTACTCACAATGACAAACATAGGCACTAATTTCATGCAATCATGACGCAATATCCTGAAAAATCATGACAGGTTAAATAAAAAACCAGAGGCCTGGTTCGTTATCATTCAAAGAATCAAAGAGATGCCAAAATGTTCTAAGATTTGGTTACTGATCAGGTCCCAACCAACGACAAGAACTAACATATCTAATGGGTAAGATTACAACAAGAGCATCAGGTTTACACCTGAAATTCCACCAACTTAGAAGACGAGAGCAGTAAGTAATTCCCATCAGCAATTATAAATTGCAGGTCAGATGCACATCAATAATAGGCCCTATCACTAAAACCAAACCATCTATGATTTCAATTAAAAAAAAAAAAAAAAAACACATTTAACCACGCATACACATCACTAAAATTATTTAAAGAACAAACTTCTGACACCAGAACCTAAATCCCTAAAAACAGCTTTTAAAAAAAAAAAGCAAACTCAATGGGCTAGAAAAACCACCTTTTTAAGGATTTAAATCAAAACCCATATCACATTTTTGGTTCAGAATCCATAGAAACAATTTTGTTTCTCAACAACTCAAACTTTAATTAATAAAATTAATAAAAAGAAAAAAGAAAGGGCACTACAGATTCAAACACAGTGAGAAAGGTACCGTCTTTAAGAGGAGTCAAACACTCATAAGAGATCTCGAACTGAAACGGGGACAAAAACGGCGCCGGATTATCTAGCACGGTAACGTTAGTAAGATTCACTGCACTCATTATCCACCGTCTTTCTATCAAATCAAATCAAAACAAAACACAAAAACCCTAAGGCTCTAAAACCTTCATCGAAAATCCAAAACAGAAGAAAACCTAATCACAAAATCGAGAGTGATTGCAGGGTTACTTGGAATTGAATTTTGTTTTAGGGTTTTTGTTATTAATGTTTGGGAATGGCGGGAGAATTGAAATGAGGGAGCGGGAATTGATTTGGGAGGGAGCCTCAGGATATTACTAGGGCCGAGTTGGAAATGCTCGAGTTATCAAGGTTTTACATTTTAGTCGGTGATTTGCGCAATGCAGGTTAAATTTTTTAACTTAAGAGTAAAACTTATTTTTTAAAAATAAATTTAATAAACAATAACAAATAAAAAAAACTAAATAATCTAATTAAATAAAAATAAATAAAATACGTAGAAAGTTAGAAAACAAATAGAACTCATCCTTTATTTAAATAAATATTTAGGTTAAAATTGAAAACACATTAACTTAAAAAAATAATAAATAAAATAAAACAATTAAGAGTCAAACCTTTAAAACCAGGTTAATTTTAAAAATTTACAACTCCCGTAAAATTCTAGAAATGAGTTTAATCAAAAAACTTAAATTCAAATCATTTAAGTATTGAAAGATAAAATTAGTTAAGAAAATATCGATCTAAAAATTTTGCAAAGAAAAAAATAAAAAGAGCAATGATGAAATTTAATAGAAAAAAATAATAAAAAGTGAAATTATAAAAAAAATTAATTTTAAAAATTATATCAGATTACATAAATAAAAAATAAAAATCAAATTTAACAAACTAAAAAAATAAATGAAGATTGTAGATACCCGTTTTATATTAAAAAAAAATGGAGATTATACCCATTTACCTAACATTTGTTTAAATTTCTGACTTAAAATAACTCCAGTGATAAAAAAAAAATGCATACATCACTTCCCCTTTTGTGAAATCTAAAAGTTTATGAACTAATTTGCAAAATAATAATAATAATAATAATAATAATAATAATAATTAAGCTAGCTGCAAACTGCTACTTGTTTCACACAAGAACCAGTTTACGTCGCAAACTGGGGGCTGGGAAAGCTAAAAAAAAAAAAATACTTCGCTCTATGCTGGTTTTTGGCTCAGTTAACGAGAACAAACACCAAATAAGACCTGTTTTTATAAATTTCTACATCTCTTTTGTTTTTCAATTACTATTTCCTTCTCGGCTAAATATCACTCATTAATCTTGTTTTTATGTGATTTAAGCAAGTAATTTGATCCAGAAAGCAATAAATAAATATAATAAAATAAAAAGTAATAAAAAGCCAAATTTTTTTATTATTATGGGTAACTGTTCTTGTGTTTTGGGGGTATCGACACCTTCCCCCAAACACAAACAAACTCTCAAACCCTAATTTGAGGTCATGTAGATTAAAGTTCATTATTTATTTAAATCAATAGAAATTAATTAGGTGGCTAATCACACCTAGAAAATGAATGATTGGTGGTGACTCTGTTCTTTTCATTTTTTCCTCGTCTAAAATGGTTCCTCCTGTTCAGTGCGTTTGGACAGGTTATTACAAGATAAAATTAAAATAAAATTTTAATTTTATAAATTATTTTAAATAAAATAAATAATAACTACAATATTAAAAATTCGATAAAAAAAAGAGGAATTTAGTGGATAATTTGAAAAAAATATAGGGTAGGCACAAACACTTAAAAATAAAAGAGGAAATAAAGAGGAAAAAAAAAAATGGCCTCCGACGCCAAATTGAAGATCTTTTTTGTGCACGCATTGCTTGTTTGTGGAGGAAACGCTGAGATAAACCGAACACCAACCCGAAATAGCAGTTTTAGCTATTGGAATCAGCTGCATGCATCGTCCAAAGATGACATAGCGGCTGACACATGCAAAATGTAATTTTTATAATACTTTTTATTTATTAAAATATTAAATAACCTCGCTTCAACTTATTAATTACAAAAAAAAAAAAAAAGAAAGAAGCTACACAATGAAGAAAATACCCTCTGACCAAAGGGTTAAAAAATTGAACTTCAAGGGCATCTACATCTTTTTATTGTGCATTTTAAATAAAAATACAATAAGGCCCTGCTGGTAGTTTTTTTTATTCCACGAGTAAATAGATTATCTACTTTTTATATTTTATATAAAAATACAAAAATAACCCTTGGTAGGAACTAACAATTTATTTCTTTTAAGGGTAGTGATGTAATTTTACTATGACACTGGAACATAAAATACCCATCATGTCCCCATTCAATTTAAAAATAGCAAAATGGTCCAATTACGAAGATGATTTTACCCTGACTATTAGCCTATTAGTTTTTTCAAAATAGCAAAAAGGTGAAAATACTATTCTCGTCCACGGGGAAGTATGTCTAGAAGAACAATGTTTTCACCTTCTATTTTAGTTTTATTTTTTTAAATCAATGTTATGTAATTTCCCCTCCAAATTAATATATTATTTATTAATCTTTCATTTATTTTATTACATTAAATTATATCTTTCTTTCTTTTTTATTCATATCGGACTCTCAAATTTGATTTTTAGTTGTCTTTGGTCAAGCAAATAAAAGATAAAAGATAAGAATGTTTTTTTTCTCTCCTCCTCCTCCTCCTCCTCCTCCTCCTCCTCCTCTAGTTTTCTTTATGTGATGGGAAATTTTAAAAATTATATAAATTTTTTTGGCCCCAGTATGCACTAGCCTTGGTTCTCCTGCTTTACTGCAACGTCGGAATATTTTTTTGTATAAAATTAAAAAATAACATAAAACTAGCTATGATAAATTTATAACAATGGTAATTAAAGTTAAGTTAACATGGGATAATTAAAATATTATTGTCATTAAAAAAATTATTTTCATTACCACTATTATTGTTGTTTTTATTATCACAATTATTATTATTGTAAGAAATCAAAAGAAAAGGAATCAAACTAAAATCACTATTATTGCCATTGAAAAAATCAAATTTATAAACTTGATTTAAAGGATAAAATTGAAAGCCCAAATTCTAAAAATTATAGTGTAATTTTCTATAATCATGAGTGATATTTTTCATATTATTTTATTATTTTTAAATTCAAAAATTTGTGCTGAACGCATGTTTACTTGAATATAACAAACAAACAAGACCCAAATTACTTGAATGCCAGATCCAAGTAATGTGGGTCCGACATGATTGTTAGATCCTAGATACTTGGGTGTGACATGACTACCAAACCCAATTCGTTTGGGTGCGCTTGGGTGTGATATAGTTGTCAGATCCGATTCATTTGAGTTTGGCATTGCTACAAGACCCAAGACTTTTAGATTTGAAATAAATGTCAAATCCTTTTCACATGGGTTTAATATGATTGTCAGGCTCAAGACACTTGAGTCTTGCATGATTATCTAACCCAAGACACTTAAACCATATTATATATATATATATATATATATATATATATATATATATATAATTTCTTCATATTTTTTAAAAAATTAATACTAACCTACTGCAACGCACGAGCCAATAGAATAGTTAGTTTCTATAACTTGAAAAATATCAAAATGACACAGATGTAAGTTATCATTTACTCTGTTCCATGCAGGCTCAGTTATCGAGCAAATATTTTAGACTTGGCGAACCAATGTTGGGCCTAAAAAGTCGATGAATATATTGGACTTGACAGAAGGATTAAAGTTTCATGGCCACAGATAGAAAGTGTGGTGAAAGGGCTTTTTATTTAGAAAAGAATTAAAATAAGATATATATTAATTTTTTTTTAACATTAAGATTCTATCCAAAAATATATAAAAAAATTAATTTAAAGTTAAAAAGAAATTTAATTTTTTAAAAAACACCACAAGACCTAAAAAAATAATGCACAACAAAAAGCTTTGAGAACCGATTTGATATTGTAATAAATATGGTTTTCAAAATATTTTTTTTTAATAATTGCATCAAAATATATTTTTAAATTTTTTAAAAATTTATTTTTAATATCTACACATCAAATCAATATAAAAATATAAAAAAATTTAATTGAAACAAAGAAAAAATATAAAAAATTCTTTTAAAATAACTTCCGGCTCTCAATCAATAATGATTCAAAAATTGACTAAGGATCATGTTTGCATCATCACAAGGCTATGCAACAGCCAAAAGAGGTTACAAAACATGGCAACAGGCCATCTTATAGACAAAAAATTGGAATAGCCTATTAACACATTGCCTAAAACAAACTTTGGCAACAAGGGCTTACGTAGAGATTGCTGGGATAATAATCATCTTTCAGCTGTCACGTCCATCTTCCTTGTTTGAGAATTAAACATTTCAGCTATATCTGCTGCTGTGCTACATTCCTCTGGATTTCTATCCGATATGGAGTGAATAAATCTTGGAAATCTGATTGAGATGCCACGAGATTGATGAACTAAACCTACAGCAGCCTGGTGAACAGGTGAAATTGTAAAGTCAGCACCTCTTATTTCCCAAACAACTTCTGGAGAAAACCACATATCCGGAGCCTCCACAGTTCGATAGTATGGTGGCTTTTTGGCCAAGATCCTATCTCCAGAGAAGAATTCTTTCATCTGCAACTCGGTTATTACCTTGGAGGATTAGAATGATAGACTCCAGAGAGTAAGGCAAATCAGCTCGACACTAATTGACGAGCAAGAAATGCTTTCTTAATTTTTTCAAATATTTTACATGTGCATGAATTGCATTCTTTACTTTCTTATTTACTTTTTTTTTTTTTTTTTGAGAAATAAGAATTGCACTCAAAAGGTTCACCTGTTGGGTTACTGATCCAAAAATCCACACTACAGGTAGCAAGTATCAGAGAATCTCCTAACAGCACAACTAGCTGAATTGACTATCTATGTAAATAGCAGTGTACTCTCCTTATAGAAACCTAGATGGCTAACTGAAATATGCACAGCGCCACCACCCTTCTCTAGTTCATCATGTAATTCTCGGGAAGAAAGTTCATAATGAAATACTTGGGAAGAAAGTATGTTTATGTCAATTTGCTCAAGATTTATTTAAGATCAGAAGGTACTTCCCCTTAATGTTAAAAATTAAGAGTCTTCTAATGACAATTCTGTTTAAATCCACCATACCCTTGATAGCATGCCCATATGCATAGACTTATCTACATGAGAATCATGAAATCCATTTACCTCTATATAAAAAGCATCTGAGAACCCAGACATGACACGGCACACGCTTTGGAATTCCTCAGTCTCAGGGTTGTAACATGCCATGAGGAATGGACTATACCTGCAACATAATAAAAGTCAGATAATCAAGGGTAGCAACATCACTTTGACATGTCATGGATACACCCACAAAACACTTAGCAAGTGCATGGAATAGAAAAGAACATAACAGCACATTCAAACTTTTCTTTCCTTTTTCTTCTTTCGGTTTCTTTTTTCCTGAAACTACGTTCTTTGACCTTATTTTTTGAACTTGAGTGCTGTAGTACAGACCCCGATCTCCAACTTGTTCAAAATGATTTCATTGCGGTTTATCAATAACAGCAAAATAAATTTAATTCGTGTATTTATATCATAGCAAACAGAAAGTAGAAGAAAATATGACACAAGAATCTTCCAGGAAACCCTGTTATGAAAGGGGAGGAAAAAGAAAAGGTTACTACCATCCTGCTTTTCTCCCATTTCCATGCCAAGCACCAATCGGGACTAAATCAAGAGAATCATTCAGTCCTTCAACATAATCCTTCTTGACCTGCAAAAGAAACATCAGTTCAACCAATAACTAATCATCCTTATATTTTTATGTAGTAAGATAACAAAAAAAAAAAACACTATAAAACATCAAACCTTTAACCATGCGTCAGTCCGTTTTGATGGACAGTATCCAGCATCGATATCTAGAGATTTTACCATAATCCCTTCACACGAGGACCGCAAAGCATCTTCAAGGAAAGATTTCATCTTGGTCAAAGTTGCATCATTGGTCAAACAAGCATCCTGTGCTTCAACCTACAAAGCATAGAGCCACTTAAAATACTGAAAAGAACTGATTATGTGAACTGGTAAATTACAGCAGTTACCGTCATCTCCTTCGCATATTCAAAACAACCTAATCTCTCATCACAAAACAAGTCTTTCAAGTCTGTTATTACAGAAGAGGGTTAGAGTTGAAACACACCACTTACAGGGAAAAGAAGTTATTATCCAGTTAAATAAAAGAAAAGAATACATCTTCAAAGAACAAGAAAAATGCATACATTGTCGCCTTTGGCGGAGAGGAAGCTCCAACAGCCTGCAACAGAAGATTAACCAGTTTAAATAGCAATCCACTTCTGGAAAGAGTGAAATTTAGCCTACCTAATCTGCATGGCTTGATTGATTCTTAACAGTTGAGAACCACACACAATGAAAGCACTTTCATAACTGATTAGGTATCTTAAAAACTGGAACAGAAAGCTCCAAACCTTGTTGTCAGATCAGGAGTGACAATGATCTAATTATTTAATTTTGAGATATCAACAAAATTTCATCTTCTGATGGAATCTAGACTCTTCTTAGATTAATGATTTTGAGAACAAATATTACATGTAAAAGTCCATATCTACTAGTTTATCTGATTGCCTTGATAATTATCCTCTCCCTATAGCACAGACAATGGAATCTCAACTCAATGAAGCCTTAATCTCATGTTAATTAGAGCTAGCAACATGACACAACTACCATAGTAAACTGCTAGATTTGTGGAGTGCGCTTTACCACGGGTTGGTTTTTTTTTTTTTTTGTAAGAAAAAAATTCTTAGAAAAAAATTCCGAGACCCAAGTTACCAGATCAATTGATAATTTAAATAATATAAATTAAAAAATATAACAAAAAAATGATAACAAAAAATGAGGTAAAAAAAACCTGACACGATCCCATCCAGAGTTTGAAAAACTCAATGTTTAAGGGTGAAACTGAAATTTTTTATAAAAAAAACAAGAAAAAAAACCCAATTTTATTGGGTTAACTAACAAACTCCATAACAATGGACATAGGAATGAGGATAACCTAATAGAAATAAAAGCATAAAACAAGAACCACTTGAAAGGAAAGTTAAAAAAAACACGAAGATCAATTTTCAATACATAAATGTTAAAAGATGAAATTAAAATAAATAAATTTTAAAATGAAAAAAAAAAAAAGTTAACCCGCATTAACCTTTGAAACCGGTGACTGTAGTCATGAATCTGAGACTAACCATACAGAAGTCAAACCGAAAAAATAACAAGGCAAAACTCTAAAAAAATGGTAAAAAAACATTAGCTTAAAAAAAAGAAACAACTAAGCAATCATCCTAAACTTGGTCGAATATTTAAAACTCACAACTAGTGAAATCATGAACCCAAGTTGAATCAAGAATTTGATTCCTAACCAATTTAATTTTAAAAGATGAAATCGTAAAAAAAAAATCAATTTAAAAAATTGTTTTATGATGCAAATATGTTTTTAAGTTTTTTTTAAAAAATATTACTTGAGGCATAGACGTGACTGAGAAAAAAACATTGATATATGGACAAACCTTAAAAAAAAAAACAACAAAAAATGCCTAGTTAAAAAATCATATAGAAGACAGATAAACAAAAATAACATAATCACTAATGATATAAATATTGAATGATAAAACTGAAAAAAACATAACCTTTAAAAAAAGAAAAAAGAAAACCCAAAAAAACTCGGGCGAACTTTCTAAACTTAAACAAAAATCTCAAACTAGCAACCCATTAAATCTTAGACCCAGCCTAAATAAAAAAACTTAATTCCTAACCAATTTAATATTGATTAGCCAAAATAAATCCAAATATTAAAGGTGATGAAATAGAAATAAATTAGTAAAAAAAATTATCTCAAATAAAACAAATAAAAATGAAATGAATGAAATCTATATTCAAAAGAAAAATAAAATAAAGGGGATGAAATAGAAAAAGAATTTATTCCAAAAATTAAAGGAATGGATTTGGAAAAAAAAAGGTTCAAGAATAAGCATAAAAAAACAAAAAAAAAATAATAGAAAACAAAGACCTCAGATGACAAGGTCATTGTCAAGACCAACAAAAAATTCAATAGAAAGCAAGCTAAATAAAAGGAACCCGGTTTACAATTGAAATTTTTTTTTTTTTTTTAGAGGTAATTCAATTGAAAAAACATTGATCGATGAAACATGAAAAAATATTAGCTTAGACAAAAGGAAAAAAAAAACAAGCAAACCATGTAAAACATCACAAACCTAGTCAAATCTTAAAAACTCGCAATACGTGAAACCCTGAATCCGAGTCCAATAAAAAAGTTACCATGAAACAATTTTAAAAACTTGCCAAAACAAAATAATTGACAATCAAATGAATAGGGATAAAATTTGAATGAAAAAAAACCCAAGGAGGGTGAAATTGTAAAATTAAATCAATTTAAAAAATGATTTCAAATAAAAACTTGTAAGAGAAAAAAAATAGCAATCAAAATAATAGGAATTAAATTTAATTAGAAAAGAAAAAACAAAGAAGGTTGAAATCATAAAATAAAATCAATTTATAAAATGATTCTAAACAAAAAAATAACCAAAAAAAAATAAAGATCAAATTTAAAAGAAAAAAATTTAAGAGGGATGAAATTTAAAAGGCATACCAATTTTATAAATTATTCAAGATAAAAAAAATCATAATAAAAAATAGACCAAATCTAAAAATCAACAAATTAAAAAGTTGTTCTTGAATTTTTAAGGGGTTGGCATAAGAATCCTGGTGGGGGGGGGGGTAATCTTGGAACAACCCCTCACATGGGGTCATCCACAACACGCGCCAACAGTTTTTAAATACCCTTGGAATTTACAATAAAAACAATGTGAAATGATAAAAACCCTCAAATGAGAGTTTTGTATTTAAAAGTATCAAAGTAATTACACTATTATAAAATTTATGAAAATAAGAAAAAGTCTTAGGCAGTAAGCATTAGATTATTTTATTCCAGGGTTTAATTAATAATTTTACTGTAAAAAGAACAAAATAATCAATCTACCCTCGTACAATTTGCAAAAGACAATTGTGTCATGGTGAAAAAACCATCTTGCCCCCATGTTTAGTTCAAAGTTTTAATGAACAAGGGGAAATTTAGTAATTACACTATTATAATGAATAGTTTTTTTGTGTCTTGGGTTATAGTAACTTTCCTTTAGTTTTTTTTTTAAAAAAAAAATTAAGTCACCAAACAGGTTAGCACAGCTGCATAACCACAAATAATCTCAAATCCAACTCTCACAAAATTTTATCTGGCAGCTTAGAAATTGACACATGTAACGAAATTCCAAGAGAAGGTTCAAGAAATTACTGTTCTCCATTAGCAAACATGATATCAAAGACAAACACGCATATATCAACCTGCGTGTAGTGGAAACATAAGAGAAAATACAAAATCAGATTAGTTACCATCACTGAAAATGAAATTAGACCATATACCATATCACATCAACAAGACAAAGGAAAATGATGTTTCATAATGTAAGATATTAGGCAATTAAACCCAACACTTGACTATGCCCCCATTCTCTTCTTCCTTTCTCAGCCCGCCAGGCACACTAATTATTCATTCAACAGCATCAGGCTTAAACAAACATTTTCCATCACTTTAAGAAGACATTAAGCTTATTCCCACACCCAGAAACACTCTAAGCACCTAGTGGCTAGCACAACGCATACTAGTTACCAATTTATAAATGGTCTCAAGGATTAAATCATCACACATGTAATGCAGTGGATACATTATAATTGACAATAGATCAAACCTTTATCTTATTCACAGCAATGGAAGAATCTTTGCTCCCTCTCTCCCTTGAAGATAGCTCTTGAAAGGACATGAGCTTGCAGCCATTCTTTCTATCAACTGCAACTACCTGATCCAAAAGGTACTGCTAGTTTTATACACAATTGGATCTTGTCCAGTTCAGGATCAATAATTTACTAATGTAATGTAAGCTGAAGCATAATAATTAAATAAAATTCACAAAAAGAACTAAAAAACTTTCCACTGTAAAATATATAACCTCTGCATCCACTATTAAAGTCACTGCAGCAGGTTTACAAGATTCCTCAATTATCTTGATCAAATCAGGAAACCTAGAAGTTGTTTCATCCCCATTTCGTGAATAGATTCGTACAGTGCCATTTGGCATTTTGTGAATTTGGGCACGCTGACCATCATATCTGCAATTATACATACAGAAACAAGTTCCATGAGGAATCCTCCATTAATCTAAGAAAAAAAACCCAAATAGGATATCACATAATGTGCATAACATGTTTTCCCAACTCAATCAATGAAAGACAGCAATTAAACTATGATTCTTAGAAGAAGAGCTCCACAATGCTGAGTGCATAAAAATATCTGGCAAAGAGCTTATCTTGATGGCAACAACTAAAAAACATACTAAAAAGACAGGAGATTCAAGTAAAAAAGGTACAGTTTCTAATGGTGACTTTCAAAAATCAAAGAGCTGCAGGAACAAATATGACCACAATTTTCAAGTTCAAGCTGCAATTTAAAACCATATTGCTAGGAACAATGACATTTGTAGTTATTATGGCATTGAATGATGTTCTGGAGATTGATCAGCTACATATATCATCTTTGCTTACATCAAGGCTCTTTCATTTCTATGAAGGCTTTACAAATGCTACTGTTCTCTTAAAGTAATTATCAATATCTCTAATCATTGTGATACCCGGAATCTCCACTGTTGTAAGCATAAAATGCTAGTTGGCATACATTGATGTGACCACTAGGTTTTCTTCACAAACCCAGTACCTAACCATCATCAAAAGGGAAAAGCACGTAGAAAGAAATGGAAAAATCTTAAAAAAAGAGTGTCATGAAAAGAGGAGCACGCACTTGTATTCACATGTAAAAGCTTTATTTTCAAAGAGCTTTAGTACTTGAGCAACTCCATTTGTAATTCTATCATCCAAAAGCACACAATGAGTCAAGGAATTAGTACAGTATATTTAATGAGCAGTATGAACAAATAATAAGCTTTAAGTGATTTAAATAAATCTGTACTTTGCAAGCATTGGTTTAAGAGGTATCCCAGCAACCATTGATAAAGTTGACGATGAAAATCCAACACCTTCATTTATGAGTGAAGGAACAACCAAATCCTGTTAGAACATCTGGCATGATTTATCAGAAGAACACATTGAAAACATCAAAAGAATAAGGAAAATGACTGAGTCAAATACAAGCAACTTACCAGAGTAGGAAGGATGTTATAAGCTTCAACCACTGCTGTGGAAATGAACTAACAGTAACAGAAATACTGGATTAACAATTTAAATACAGAACACCAACATCAATGTGTATAGAAATGTAAGTTGAACTTTTCATAAAGTGGACCAAAGTTCATTTAGCATCAAGGTACATGAGTGGTCAGAAATCACTCAACCTACCATTTACTGCATAAAAATAATGCATTACTTTAATATAATACAGCTAAATCAAGTAAAGCAAACGGGGAAAAAAGAAAAGAAAAGAAAAATGTTGTTATCAAGCATCAGGGTATATAAAAATTAGAAACCAAACCTGAAGTTTCTCCTTCACATTCTCAGCTTTACATTCATCAGAAGAAAAGGAATTCAATGCAACAGCTTGAGCTAAAGCAGGTAGGATAGTTCTCATCATTGCTCCAATCCGTAAATTCCTTACCTGTTCATATAGCAAGAAAAATAAAAAAACTACAGCACAGCAGATTTTTAAAAATTATTTCAATATTTGCCTTTCATATCTCTATGAATTTAGAATAAAAGATAAATGGGCTATACATGTATTAATATAAGAATGCCAATCAGTCTGTCCAAGGAAAGAAATCCGGTTCTGATCACAAGCAACTAAGCAACAAAGCTGCAATTTTTTTCTTATCATTCTCTTTTTATTTAAGTTGATGAATTACTGATATTTTTCAACAGACTTCCATCTTTTCTTTACATAAATGGAAACTTTTTCTGTATGTCGGCTATCAATAACCCAAATCTCAGGTAGTGTAAGACTCCCAAGAGGGGGGTGGGGGATTGACTATTTCGTACGGCAATAGACTCAATATAGCAATAAATTGCCAGCTTAAGGACAGTTGCTAAAATCTCTTTCCATCAAATCCAGAAATTACAAGAGTACAATTACGTTCAGAGAAAGTTAAATAAATTACTGATACCAGAAACTAACCTCAATCAAATCATATGAATGGTTTTAAATTGACTAACAAAGACAATATGATTGAAGTGCTACTGCAGAAGATTTCCAAATTGAGTTTTATTTGGTTGATTCCATCACAAGAACTTATGGAGAAAGACAACTCCTAGAACTAAATGCTCAGATCACAAGACAGCCAAAAAGAGAGTACACGATGCAAATTTCACTGGCCTTACTATGTAAAAAATGAGATCTTAAATTCTGTGATGTGCACGAGTAGTCAGTAACCCTTACAAAATAACCGAAGTGCACAATAGAGTCCAGAAAGAATAAGAATTAAGATGGATTAGAAGAAAAGCATGATAATATTATCAATGCATTCATCTTCCTTCCTAAAAGAAATGCATGGATAGGGAAAACTAAATGCATAAAGATAGACAATGGGATGCAAGTACAGATCCATGTGAAAAAGATTATTAAACTGAACTAGGATTTCAGGAGTAAAATCATCCTGTCACCTTTTCAAATCCACAGCTAGATTAGGTAAATCAGCAATTATCAAAGTCCCTAAAACATGTCTCCTTATGTTGTTTGATAAGAGCAGCAAAGACCAGTAGCTTATCTACTTGAATAATAAAATGATTATAGAATACCTACTATGGTCATAATCCTGAAAGGTTGTGCAGGACTCTTACCAAAGTTCTGACAATAAACTTCATCTCCTTCTCCCTACAAGAACGCATAAGATTCACAATGAGGCTCTTCTTTCGACCAGTGCTTCCACTACCTGTTTGTACACTGGAGAATCTTACATGAGAAAAATGTGAATGAAGCTAATGACTTGCGTGACAATAAGCTTCCCTGTAAACTAGGTGATAGGTTAGATATATATGGATCACCACACTCTTTGTGATATTACTCTAATCATCTAGGAATTTAAAATTAGAAGAAGTAAACATAATTGTGCGATTATTTAATTTCTAACTTTTAGACAAAGAAGCTGCAAACATAATCAGTTACTTCCAGTGTAAGATTGTTCAACTTCTAGGCAATTCCAGCATGGATCAGAACAATAGATCATTAAGGATGCAATCCTTCATCCAGCAGCCACTAGAATCCACAGAAAAATTTTGTTTTTGCAATCTTATTTGGAATTGGTAATGATCTCCTTCAATGACTTTGCACCATTAGATTGTCTAGTGATATCAGCTACAATATCACAAGAGAGAGAGAGAGAGAAAAGTAAAGACGATACTTGACTGCCTAAGCCCATTAAAGCTTTAACAGTCCCCTCAAAATTTATCATCAAAAAAAGATCTTTACTAGTAAGAAATTTGCCTGATTCTTGCCTCCTAAAGCTGAGTTCACTTCTGTTAATGAGTGTCATCACCAGAAAACATATCCCGGACATGTTCAATTAGGACATCAGAAAACAATCCTCATAGCCATCCCAACAATCCCATTAAAGTTGCAGTTCCATCTTAAATCGCAAACACTGGCCATACCTTATCTTCTGCAGCGCAGAAAATACATCTTTAATAAGAAGGGGAGGAGGAGGAGCCAGTAATGTCTGTGTTTGTCGGCATGCTTGAGCAACGTCACCTTTAACCACAAACAATATATTTGTTCATCAGGCCATACTGAATGGAAAAAAACTAGCAGGAAAATAAAACTAATAAAAAAAATCATAATAGATCAAAGATTGAGGGATTTTTTTTCCTACCAAGATCCCCCATACTATTGTACATTTCCCTTATTTTAGACCGGTTTGTTCCACATGCCTCTTCCAAAGCCGATGTAACCAAGGTTCCACCTATGTTTAGTTCCTGAAAAATTTCAGGCTCATTGGTACATCTTTCTTTCTTCTATTTCAGAGAAAATCACCAAGCCCTCAACCCTGGAGTTATAAAGCATCTCCAATTGCATTTCAGTAAAAACATGCAACTGGGAAGCAGAGCAAATGAGAGGTAGGAGAATTAAATGAAGCAAGACGTGAGCCTAGTGATAAAAAAGATTTATTAATTACAGAAGGTTTGGTTTAGCCCTGACAAAAGAATGTGGAAAAATGGATCCATGCAACTGAACCCAACTACTTTAAGACCAAGGTTTAGCTTTTGGACTGGACCAAGATTCAGTTGAATTATAGGCAACTGAGAAACACATGGTGAAAAAAGAATTACTGATGCTAGTTCAATTATGAAAACATAAAAAGTTCATACTATTAAACCATATATGAGCAAGCAAGTCAATATCTCATTCACAGAAGAAGAGAAGAAACATGTCCATATCTCCTAGCAAATAGAACATGATTATAATGCTATTACATAGCATATGTATATTCTAAATATTTGACCCAGAAAACATATAAGTGAAATTCATAATCTGGAGATCATTCAATGCCAGAAATAAAATGTTCCACAAGTTATGGGAATAATTGCAAGACCTAAAGAGGATGGAATGTAATTAAATCCCATGACTGATAAAAGCAAACACAAAATTCAAGAAAGAAGACCACTAACCACATTTTCATGGTCAGCAGCAATCTTATTTGTGCACAGATAGGCAGCAGGCAGCACATCCTCAGGAGACAATGCCAGCAAACTGCATGACACAAAAAATTGCAAGCGACACTTCCGGCTGAGCTAAGTATTACCACAATGCATCCCTTAATTTTATGAATAAAGAAAAAAGGTAGCCTATGAGGAAACCTTCTAAACATATTGCACAATAACGAAGTAGCTTTGATCTTTCCTTTTTCTGCCTCAACCAGGTCAAAAGCACGTGCAAGATGGATATATGGTGCAGGTTGTCCACCATTCCAGCATGCTGCGTAACTTGAGAACTTAATGCAACATAGAGAGAATGTGAGAATACCAGAAAGTTAATCAACTTCAAAAGTGAAGAGACAAACCATGCTCTATGGGATTATATTTTTCTGTCGGTAGAGATACAAGAGTTGCATCCACGTTTTTTATTAATGATCCCTGAACGGATAGATCAACCATATTTTCTATTTCTCCAAACAATTCTTTCTCCCTGGCAGAAGAGGAGCCAGTTTCGCACTGGCGCTCAACCATATTGCCAGAAACCACCAAAGCCTCTATACTCTTGCCAAGGTTACCCTTGGGATCACCATAATGCATGTCCAGAGCCTTGTTAATATCTCCTTCTGTCTTCTTGAGGATGGTGGCAGCATAACTTCTTGTTGACTCATTGCCATCAATTATCTGAATAAACTGATCTACCTCCTCCCTGTATGACTCTGTAACATCATCATTTTGCAACAAATTTTCATCTCCAGGGCATTGCTCAGATATAGATGCAACCACGCTAACTTGAGAAGCATCAGGCAAAACTTTATTGAAAAACTTAGTAATGGTGGATTGCTTCGACACGCCAGATTCCAGCTTTGAATTAATTTTTGATTTCTTGCCAGGCTTATTGCCAACGCTCCTCTTCCTTTTTCCAGGAGAAGTACCACCCTTTAGTTTAGGATTCTTGCTAGGTGACTTGTAGTTTTGACTTGACAGAAAACCCATAGTTCGACTATCAGTATTAATAGAAGCTGGTTTTGAAGGTGATTCAGAGTCATATAATGGAACTGTCTCAGATGAAGAAACAGTTACTTTACATGATATTAATTGATCATGGAATTCCATTTCACGTTCATAAAAGCTAGAAACTGCTTCAACAATATTCCTCCCATGAGTGCTGATTAAATCTAACATTTGGTCTCGGGTAACCCATGTGGGCAAACAATCACTCAATTCATGAACGAGTTTATCTCTTTCCTCATCATTTAGCATGCTTAAATTGTGTGTAGGAGATTCTTGCTGTGTAGATGAGGAGTTGAGACAAGCAACAGTGTCATTATTCTCATGGGCTTTCATTTCAACTGACTCCACTAACTCTTTCTCCTGTGCCAGCCCCTCGTTCGAGCCTGAGACAGCGTCCATTTCAACCTTCTCATCATTCTCAGACGACCCACGAAGAAAACCCATTAAAAATTCCTTCTTATTAGCCATCTCGTCAACTAACCCAGCAAAATGCTTCTGCATTTTAGCAGCATGTTTACTATCGAGTTTTTCAACATCCACACCAACAGTAGGAATGACACGTTTAGGTCTCAAAAACTTCACATACTCCCTGAGTTCATTGTAATTTGAATGCTCACTATATGGCACAAGATGGATCTCACATGAATCCTTTGATCTCACTGCAAACTTGTTACGTTTCACTTCGTAAGTCCACCCAGTTGGCACAAACCCCACAACCTTATTGTAACCTCTTTCCACCATAATTTCCTTCATTTTCACAAAATTCGGCCGAAAATAAGGCCAAGTTTCCCCCAAGACATTCCAGCCAACAACATGCACATCACTCTCATTCTCATCCTCTGTAAACACCCCACTCTCCCCGCACCCCAAAACCCTCAAAACCTCCATTTTCCTCGCATCCACATAGACCTTCCTATTACACCTCCGTGCAATCTCAATCAAAATCTTTTCTTTCCCCACCACATAAGTAGCCACGAGGAACAGAACCCTCTTCTCCAAACCCCCACTGAACCCCTCTCCTCCTATCTTCTCAATCGCACTAACAACATAATCAACCGACTCCTCTTGTAAAGGAAACACAAATTTCGGATTACAATAAGTAGTATCCAAAAAAACCGTATTACACCCCACGAAACCTCTCAAAAAAACATCATCTTTCATCTCACAAGAGTACCTAAAATCACCAGTATGAACATACAACTCAAAATTCTCTAAATTCTTACAAATGGGCACTTTCAACAAGAACTGAACAGCGCCAGGACAGTGATTAGCATCAACTAAACTAACTTCAACACCATCAATATCAACAGCACGATTCAGAGGAAGCGAAAAGACAAAACATTCAGGGACATTAAGGATACTAGTAACAAGAGATGTAGTGATTGGGGAACAAAAAATGATACCTTGAGACCAATGAGAGGAAAGACCAGTGTAATGGTCAGAATGGAAGTGGGAGAGGAAGTAAGCAGTAATGGAAGGGGAGGAAAAGCGGAATCCGTCGATGAGGAAACGGGTTTTGGGGATGAGTTTTGAAGGAGGGAGAGAAGGAGGGAGAGGGAGGAAGGATGATGGGGTTGGAGGGATTTGGAGGGAAAGTGAAGTGAGGGATTTGTAGTATAGGGTTTGTGAGTTTATGGACTGTGGGGTTTGGTGATCGGATTGAAAAGCCATTGAAATTTGTCAAGAGGGAAAGAGGAAGGAGAAGAAGGGAGAGGGAGAGGGAGAGGGAGAGGGCATTTCTTTTCACTAGGATTTTTGGGGGAGGTTTTTGTATGCTTATATATCCTTGTAGGGAGTATAGAGTATATTGTCAAATGTCAAGGGCACATTTCAACTTTAAGGGTAGATACTTAAGTATAAGAAAACAAATTAAATGTTTCTATATATATAAAAAGGATAAATAATAAATCGAAACTTTATTTTTAAATCATAATAGTTTTTATGCATGGATTTTGTACACTATTTCTCTTTTTACATAAATATGAGACTCGTAGGTACTTATAATGATAATGAAACCTATAAATACTTATAGTTATGATGGTAGTTTTCGTATTTTATGTGAAAGAAAGTAGGGTATCTAATAATTTAGGGTGTCAAATACTATCTAGAAATAATTTTGAAGTTCAACAACTATACCCCATAATTTAATTTTATCACTCAAGTATATTAAAGTATTTGTATTTCTGATTATAAAAAAAATATAACAATAATAAATAAATTGTAAAAAATAACAACAAAATAAAATAAAAAGAACTCGCTCTAAGCCTACTCGAAATACGAAACAACACGATGTTACGGGGTGAAACTAAATTTTTTTTAAAAGGCTAAACTCGGTTAATTTGCAAACTTCGTGAAAACCAATTCATAAAAAAAAATTAAGATAATATTATAAAAAGAAACCCAAGAAAAAAATTTCGAAGACCAATTCCTATTAAATCAAATGAGAACATAATAACTTCATGAAAATAAAAATGAAAAGAAAAAAAATGAATCTCAATCTCTAGCAAATAAAATATTGAAAGATAAAAATTAAGAAAAAATATAATTAAAAAAAATATCAAAAAATCTCGATTCAAGCCCACTCAAGTCAAGATGCAAAATCTCTAACCCAATAATGATACCAAGGTGAAGATCAATCATCGAACAACTCAATGTTAAAAGACAAAAGAAAATTTAATTTAAAAAGGCAATGGAAAAAAATGAGTTAACTCGTAAATCTCGTAACCATAAGCATGAGATCGGGATAAACCAATAGAAATGAAAGAAGAGAAAAGTACAAAGATTAATTTTCACTAAATCAAATATTGAATAATAAATTGAAATAAATTAATTTAAAAAAAGAACCCAAAAAGGGTCAATGCACATCAAACTTTAAACCAATAACCCTAGCCATGAACCCAAACTAATCTTATGCAACAAAAAACAACATGGGTTAACTCATGTTAACCCGCAAATCCTACAACCATAAGCACAAGATTGGGATAATCCAATAGAAAAAAAAGAAAAACAAAGGTAGAAAGACCAATTTCAAATAAATTAAATGTTGAAAAATACGATCGAAATAAATCAATCTAACAAAATGACAAAAGAAAAATCAACCCACATTAACCTTTAAAAATTGATGACTCAAGTCATAAGCCTGAGGCTAATGTCTTAAAAGACAATTTGTAAAAAGTAATAAAGCAAAAAGGGTAAAAAAATAATATTAGCTTCAAAAAAAAAACAAGTCAATCCGAGAAAACTTCCTAAACTCGGTCAAACCTCTAAAATTTATAACTCGTGAAACCCTTGACCTGGACTTAATCAAGAAGCCTAATTATCAACCAATTTAATTTTGAATGATGAAATTAGAAATAAATATCAAATTTAAAAACTTGTCAAGGAAAAAGATAGAAACAAAAAGAATAAGGATCAAATTTGATAGAAAAAAAACTCATGCAGGATAAAATTGAAAAACAAACAACCTAAAATATATATAAAAAATAGCAATCAAAAGAAAATGGACCAAATTTAAAAGATAAAAAAATAAAAGGAGGTGAATTTTAAAGAATTTATAATTTATTCAAAATAAAAAAATAGAAATAAAAACAATAGGGACCAATTTTGAAAGATTAAAAAATAAAATGTGATGAAATTGAAAAATATTTTTAATGTCATGTCTTATTCAAAATTAGAAAAAATAGCAATAAAAAGGATTATGACCAAATGTGAAGAGGCTTATTTGAAATTTCGAAAGGGCTGATGCTTATTTTTTAGAAGAAGAGAGAGACAAGGAGAGGAAGAAAGAAAAGGTTATTGGTGCCAAACCAGAGACACTTTTGCTACACATGTCGCCCCATCATGCGGGGGGCGTTGAAAGCTTTCAAACGCCACCCCAAAAGGCAGTGTTTGGTGGCTGGATGGCCCTAAAAGTGTTGTCCGGACAGTGTAGGGGTCATTCACATGTAGGTGCATGCTACGCACATGCCACTGAGTTTTTTCAAAATAATATTTAATATATGTCAATTACAATAATGCCCTTAAGTAACCTTTAAATTTACAATAAAAATCAATGCAAAATGACAAGAAAAAAAGCCCTTATGAGAGAGTTATATTGATTTTTTTCTTTAAGTACATCAAATTAATTACACTATTAAGAAAAAAATTAAGAAGACCAAAACTCCCTTGAGTAATAAGCATTATATTTTTTTCTTTTAGGGTTAAATTAGTAATTTCATTGTGCAACAAAAAACAAAATGATCAATCTAATCTCATATAATTTGCAAAAGACAGTTGTGTCATGGTGAAATGATCACCTTGACCTTAATGCCTAAATCAAAGGTTTGATGGCAAATGAGCAATTTAGTAATTATACTATTACAATAAATAGTGTCTTAGGTTACAATAATTTCCCTTCCCCCTTTAGTTTAGTTTTTTGAAAGTAGCTATTCGAGTCGTGTTCTATTGTAGATCATATATTTCTTTTTCTCAATAAAACAATTAGATATGCAAGATTTTTAGATGTGTGTTTTTATATAAAAAAAATTATAAGTGTAAATTAAAAAGTTTACGCAAGCATCTAATTAAATAATCAGATAACTATCTGTGTAATTAAATAAATAAAATCATTAACGACAACTAAAAATAAAATTGAAAAAATTAAGAGATAGGTGTAAATCAAGATACTTGATTGCGCAACATGAGATATTTACTTAGTTGTGCTCACTGAATTTGTTTATTAAAATCAAACGATAATAGAAATAAACACACATATGAAATTGATTAAATAAAAAAAAAATAATCATACAAAGCTGCATATAAAAGAAATATTATCTAAAAATAAATATTTATTTTTAAAAATAAAATTCATCTATGTAAAGACATATTAAAAATCAAAGTGTCTTGTTACTATTTCTTAAAAAATATAAAAACAGAAATAGGTCAACAACTTTTTTTTTTTTTTTTACTTAGGGAGAAATTTAATAATTTTCTTATTCCAAAAAGTTAAAAGATGTGTATATCCTTGGACAATACTTTAATGACTAATGAATTATATAAAAAAACTATAATACCCCAACCCCAAGGCATTTTTCTTTCAAAGAAAAAAATGTTGTTTCACGGTAGCAACAAATTATTTTTTTGTGTTTGTATGCATAGTGATTTTCCTATGCGTTTTATAGAGTGTTATTAATAGTTTATTTCCGGAAGGTTGTACTAAAAAATTTTGGAACATAAAAGAATAATATGCAGACCATAGAAATTTTTTTTTGTTATTATCATTAAACTCGGTACAATGTTTTAAACTTGAAAACTCTTAACTCTAATTTTTGGTTAGCTCTAGTTTTAAATTAAATGTGTGAAAGTTGTCCCGACATAACCTTATTGACTGGATAGATTCAAAGGAAAAACAAGAAACATGTTAGGTTAACTCTAATCAACCCGTCAAACTTATGACTCGTGTTATGGAATCCACTGGATTGAATCAATTTTTTTTTATTTTATTATATGATAAAAAATACAAAAAATGATTTACTATTAATAAAGCACTAAAGTATAAAATTAAATAAAAACTCCCTATTAAAAGATAAAATTGATTAAAAAATAAAAAAATAAAAAAGGGTAAAAATATTGTAGGGTAAATTTAAATAAAAACATCACAATAAAAAATAAAATTGAAAAAATAAAACCAAAAGATAATAAAAGAGATCAGAAAAGTCCAAGCCAATAAAAAACCTCATAGAGCCAATCATAACAAAGCATGTATGCGTGGATATTATATATATATATATATATATATATATATATATATATAAAAGAACAGTGTATTCATGTTCCTGGGTTAGACTCAGAGTTGTAGTCGTCCTGTTCAGAGTAATTCCATGCAGTAGACTAAGAGAATGGATTCGCTTGGTTCACGTACTGCTCCCCAAACACTCAAGTTGAGTGCACTGCACAACGTAACTTTCTTAAAGAA
Source organism: Populus deltoides (assembly GCA_015852605.2). Lineage (NCBI taxonomy): Eukaryota > Viridiplantae > Streptophyta > Magnoliopsida > Malpighiales > Salicaceae > Populus > Populus deltoides. The sequence continues at coordinate 15,378,411 of CM027573.2, forward strand.
AAATCTGCTCAGCTGCAGCCTGGGAAACTGAATTCAGCAAGGATCCATCAGCCAACTAAATAGAGAGATATTCATGGTAATCTCTTTCATGTGAGGGGATGTTCACTTAAGCAGCTGAGCAAATTTAGGGGAAAAACAATCCCTAATTGAACATAAAAAGAGAAGCATGAAAGGATAAACAAAATGATTCTAAACTCAGATACATTTTCTATTTCCTTGTTTTGCTCCCCTTTTTCTGTTGAGTACCGAAAGCATAATAAGAGAAGGTTACTTTTGTTCTTTAGTTCACAAAATTCATAGGCACCGAGAATATTATGAGCAATCAAGCACAAAACAACATAACACGTACACAAATCAAAATCATATCACCAGGCTGTGCCATATCAGGCGATCTTTCCCCAGACTCTTACCAGCGCTGTTCAGAAACAACAGTCAGCTCATCACTTTCACCGATGTTGTAACTAGCTATAGAGCACTCATCCTGCAGTGGTATCTCACGGAAATATACTTCCTTTACCGTGCTGGGAAGTTTATTTTGGATCATAGCCTTTAAATCACGAATTCTAGCGGAAGAGTTCGGTTCAGCCCCGATTTGAGACAATCCCATTTTGGTGATTATTGTTGAAGGTGAGAAAACCATATGAAGTGTAGCATTCTTCCTGATGTTGTAATATGCCAGATCAAGGTTTGCCTCAAGTCGCTTTCCAGAAAATACAATGCTCTGACAATAGCTTGGCCCGCCAAGCTTTTGGAAAATCTTGTCCTTCACATCTTCAACAGTATCACGTTGGTGAACATTCAGAGTTATGGTTTTCCCACTCCACGCCTTCACAAATACCTGAAATGTCTGGGGTGACATCTCCAAGATAGATTCTTCTTGGAGGTCATAACAAGCCAATGAATTGGAATCCTCAAGCTTCTTGCCTTGGTAGATTAGATCATAATCACTGACTGGGACACCAATCACGCCACCAATTATTGCTTTGACCTCAGAAACAGAATACAGGAATTTAACTTTGAGCTTCACAGTTTCCCCTGCAGGTGTGATTACAGAAAATGACAACAAATCTTTCGGATTGAAAATCAAATGAAGGGTTGGCTCGCTTTGCAAATTCAGAGAGGCCAAACTCCTATCATCTTCGAGCACTTCTCCAGCATAGACAAGATTGTACTGATGTGGAAGAATTTGTTCCTTCTCAAGAATTACAGCCTTAATTTTTTGGACGGTATCATAAGTCCTTGCTTCAACCACAACACTTTTCTGCCGTGATGGTATAACGACTAACAATTTCACCCCAACTGAACTCTGAAGAATCATATGCAGAGTGGCATCTTTCGGAATACCATAATCAACCACTCTCTGGTCATCCTTGAGCCGGTCACCGTTAAAAAAAAGTTCTTGGAAACTTTTAGGAATTCCTTCCTTCTCACAAAACGCAGATTTGATAGTTCCAATTGTATCTGATCTCTGAACTTTCATCGTCGACGTTTTCATGACTTTCAAATAAATAGTCATCTGCAAGGGGGAGAAATCTCTAAATTATGTAAGAACCACAGAAGTTTTGAAAATAAATAAAACCGAACAATAGCTTCCATTCACACAAGCACAGATAAAACAGAGCACACAACATCTTGGTGTGTGTATATATAAACCAACGAAGCCAGCGAAGAGAAAAACATGCTCCAATATAAAGAAACCTTTATTAACCATGAGAGAGGTACGTTGCTTAGAATAAGGAAGCAATAACAATAACCCAATAGAATAAATAAATAAATAAAAACCCTGAATTTGGAGGATTCAAGACACGACAAAACATGTATCTTGAACTTAAAAAATGAAATTCAATATTTTTATACTCATTCAGCAACAAACATGTTCACTCTCTGTTTTGGGTTTATTTGATTCAAGAAGACTCTATTAAGTTTTCAATCCATGAAGTTTGAAGATTATATCAGTGTAAAGATGAAAAACCACAGCTAAGAAACGCTACAAAACAACAACAACAACACCAAGAAGAAGTTGTTATAGACAGAGAAAAAGGGTAATAATCCACAAAACTGCAAAAGAAAAGAGAGAGAAAGTGGAGAGTTAAAACCTCTTCTTCTTCTTCTTCTTCTTCTTCTTCTTGAGAATCATTTCTTGGAGTTGGAAGTTCCATTTGTGAAACTCAAAACCCTTCCTTCCTTCCTCCACTATTGTTGTCGATGATCTAATAAGCACAACTCTTTCCTTCTTCGCGAAGCTGTTGACTTGAAAAGCATACACTAAAGACACGTCCTCTTCTGCCCCCCTTTTTATCAAAGTTATAAATACCTCACACTTTGTTCTTACACGTCAGATACTGAGGCATGTTTGGAAGGTTAATAATTTTTATTTTTTAAAGTAATTTTTGTTATTTTAAAATATATTAAAATAATATTTTTTTTATATTTTTAAATTAATTTTTATATCAGCTCATCAACACAATCTAAAAATATATATAAAAAACTTTAAAATAATTTTTTTTTAAATATTTCAAAATCACTTTTAAAAATACAAAAACAAACAAATCTTTATACAGCCATTTTTATTTTTATTGTTTTCTTCAATTTATAACTTTAACTCTCATTTATAAAGTCTCTACTAGTAAAAGAAAAATATAAAAATAATTTATTTCATTTAAAAACTTGGATTGATTGATAATTTATTTGATTTAGTAAAATTTAGTACAAAATTTTTTATTTTTTAATTAAAATTACATCATTTTTTTATTTTTTATTTTTTTAAAATAACTCCTAATGACCTTGCTAGTCTATAATTTAAGTTTTATTTACATACGTCGGGTCAAATCTCAAAACTCCTCTGTTAAATGTACTTAGTTTCATGTTAATAATATTGTCTTAAAATTACTTGAATCAATAATTTAATTTTTGATTTATATGTAAATGGGTTTAAATATACAGAAGAAAAGTTATTACATAATAATTATACATAACACATCCTTAAACTTACTTTTTATGAAAAAAAAATTAGTAATTGAAAAGTCGTATGGCTGCATTTAATGTTGATAAAAAAGTTGTTTTGCTTCTGTTAATATTTTTCTTCATTATGAAAACTGAAGTTTTGTTTTTTATTTTTATTTCGAACTATTTATTAGTTGTGCTCTCTATGCTTTTAATGTAAAGAAATAATATTTAGATTTTCAAAAACTTTCAGTATTGTCATGAAATTTAGTGCAACAATACAAACTTGAAAAATCATTACTTTACTATTTGCTTGATTAGATTTTAAATTATATCGTGTTAAGATTATGATGTGATCTTATTTATTGGATAGGTTCAAAAAAAATTAATTAAATATTAAAAAATAAAATTAAATAAAAACCTCATATTAAAAAATAAAATTTAAAAAATCATAAAAAATAAAAAAACACAAAGAAATTAAAAACCTCGTATCTCGTATTAAAGAATTAAATAAAAAAACCAAAAGACAAAACAAAGGCTAAACAACTCAAATGACCAATTAAATAAGCCATTGATATGTTAACAAAAGCCAAGGTGTATGGGCCCGAGAGAGGCCCATGAACTTGGGCATGCCCCTGACCTTGTGTTATTTTCACCACATGTTAACTATTAAACTAATACATGAATTTATTAACTAAACATAAAATAATACATCAAGCATGTGGTCTAAATCATAAAAGAAAATATTGCTTCTTTTCGTGCTTCAATACACACGTTATCATCATCATGCATGAACCATTGAGCCAGGACACAAATTTGTTAACCAAACACATAAAATAATATATCAAGCTACTTCACTATTTATATAAACAATTAAACAAAGTCTATTTGATTTAGTTGGTTCATCTTAGTTGGTTCATCCGGGTTAGAGATTGAACTTCAAGAAATAATGAATGATCTTATCAATACAAAAATGTATAACTTCCTAGGATTTTTAACTACGCATATATTCATCAATGTAGAAATTGAGATCAAGCTTTCTCTTGCCCTTTCTCATCAAATGACTCCTGATATATATGAAGTAGTGTTGTTCAATAATAAAAAAATCCTACCTCTCCATCTATGTAATGCCCTAGTTATTCAGGGTGACTCTATGTCAACTCATTCATATATCATGTAAAGAATTATGAAATATCTGATTTATTAAAATAAATTCAAGGTTTTTTTAATAATTTTTTATTGAAATTTCAACAGAGTTTTTTTTGTACTTAGATCATACCAAGTTATCGACAACTTCATTCATTTCATCAAAATTAATCTTTCAATTATGGTCCAACCATCCTTGATCTTATTTCACAATATCCTCTCACACGAATAGTTTGCAATGACTTTAAAATTGAATAAACTGAGATATCAAGATTAAGAACATTTGATTAAAAAATTCTTCGCAATTAAATGATCTAAAGTATACTAAATATAAACATTCAAGTAATTAAACTTTACATCCATTTATAATACCATCATTTATAACCTTTTATTATGGATTACATAACAAAAGCCACTATTTGATAAATACTTTACATGGCCTCCATACAAGTACAATAACCATGCAACAAAATTATAAGATAACTTAGGCCTAATTACTCCTGATGTGCTTGTGATGGACCTGGAAAGATTAAACATTATGATACTAAATTATTTTGTATTAAAAGTGACACATAAATGACATTTAGTCCTTAAGCCAATTTCTCATTATAAAATTATATCCAGTTTAATATATATTATATTTGAAATTTTTTTTCAAAATTCTCATTCGTGTTTTGTTATTATTTTAATACATGTTTAGTTAAATGCCAAAACCCCAAATAACCCCATGGTAGCCAATTATTTTGGTAAATTCTATGAATATCAACATCTCCAATAATTTCATTAAATTACCAAGTAATCTAACGATCTTACTTGGATGCCGATCAATCTATCGTTTCCATATGAAAGCCTATAAATCTGGTATTCCTGGGTGAATACCAATTATTCCAGTCATTCCATTCGGATGCCAATCCATTTGGCCTTCCTATTAGGACGCAAACCAATCCGGCCATTCTATTTGGATGCCAATTAGTCTAGCATTTTCATGTGGAAGCCAATCAATCATTTCATGTTTTGATCTTTTACTTTCTCACATATATATTTAGTTTTCATGATGAAAATTGTGCACTAATAAATTTGTAGTTAAAATAAACTGGAATGATTTATTAAAATAATAAGGTGATAAACACCTACCTGTAATCTGTTGTTGAATAACTAATAAGTTTGTTGTTGAATAATTATCCGGCATTATTATCATACAATTTACTTTTGGTTTGAAATTTTCATCATAAAGAAATTCATCTCTAACTTTCATCCTACAACTAAAGAACTTTACAATTTTCATTTATTAAATCCTTTCAATGCATTCCTAAATATCCTAACACTTCTGTTTAAAATTAATATTCCAAAGATCATTGTCAATCCCTTTTCCTTTATTCCTAGACTGAAATTTAAACTTGATTAAAGGTTTCTCCTTCAATTTCCTTCCAAACTCTAATCTTCCCGCATTCACTTTTACTTCATAGTTTTTCTTTCTTTCACCCCATTAAGACTTCTAATTAAATATTTGTCTAACTCTACTTCTTATATGCTTAATCCTTAGCTTATTAATCCAAGAATATATTCTTCTTCTTCTTCCTCTTCCTCTTGCATAATATATTTCTTCTCATTTACTATAAATAAGTGTTTGGCAATTTTACTTCCATTTCTTACCATTACTTTAAACTAATAAATTCCACTTTTATTCTCCATTGTTTATTAAACTCATTTCAAGAAAATAAAAGTCCATATGCATAATTATAGGCAATTTAAATCAGTCCATTCATTTTTTCATATAAACTAATCTATTTCATCATTAAATTGACTCGATTTAGTTCCCAATCCAAACAAAGTCCTTCCCTTTTTATTTTACCATTTTAATGAAATGGTAGTATTCGGTGGTGTTAGGATTTTTCTTTTGATTTTATCCTAATCAACATTTACTTTGTCACTTAACTAAAACATTCCTAATGATTTCCTACTAACAACTAATCAATTTAGTTCATCATTTCACACTCTTCTTTGATCAAATTCCCCTCCTTCAATGGTCTCATGATATTTTCTTTTCTTCCAAACAATTTTCACAATGATTTTATCAATCAATCCTAACTCCTTTATTTAAGGTTTTGGCCAAAACTAATCAATAGTGGGAGTTCAAATATTTCTCTTCAATTTTTTCTATTAAACTAACATTCACTCATTATTTATGCATAATAATATCATATATCTACAGGAACATAAAAATAAACATTCCAATTCAATAACCTTATTTCCATAATAATAATAGTAATTCAAACATGCTTGAAAACCCAAAATAATTTAGAACAACCCAATTAAATGGTTTTTTTTCTTCATTATGTGAACAAGAAATCAAGAGGGAAATACCAAGGAAGATCAAGTTTCCTTCACCCTTATATTTTCTTCCTTCCTTTTCATCCCTCCCAAGGTACAAACCCTTAGGATTCTTCAACTTTTTTTATCTAAATCTTTTCTCAACTCTCTTTAATTCCTTAATCTAGCTCTCTTTGATTGTTTAAAAAGAATTTTACTTGAATTTTCCCTCAAATTTTCCTCTCTTCCTTTCTCTTGCTTGGTCGGCCACTCCCCCTTTATAGAACAAGCCAAACAATCTATTTATATGTATAATTCTTCCTTATTACACCTTTACTCTAAATTTTCTATAATCACATCTTAGTTCTCTGATATTCTTTCATGTTTTTTCTTTGTCCAAAGATTCATTTTTATTAAGTTTTGAGTCCCTCCATTCTTAAAAGATTTTATTTTAATTTGTTCCATTCTTATTATTATTATTTTATTTATTTATTTTAATACTTATTATTTTTGGATAATTTTCTTTTTGCTTTTTTTTTCAAAATTTCTATCTGGAGTTTACAATCTATCTTTAAAATGCTTGGATTTCTCAAAACTCCATACTATTCGTATTCGGACCAAGACATGAGTGCTTTACCTCTAAATGTCTAGTCAACTGCCGCGGCTCAACACATTTTAAGGAGAACTAACTAACTTTGGATTCGAGTGACAATTCACCTCTAACCACAACTTATTTGCTGATTCTTCAACATCAATTAACTCGGACCTCCATTTAGTTTCACCCAAGTTTCATCTTGATCATGGATAGATCACCTAGATTCGAGTCCATAAGCAATGACAATTGCCTTATGAAGACTCACTATAGCTACGGCTCCGATGGGTTCCTTTAACCAAGCCACTATCTATGAGTTGCTGACTCATTCTTCAATAGGTACATGGTCAGAGCATAGAGCTCCTCCCTCTGATTGGGATAAAATTGAATTTTATTGTATTAATCCTTAGGATTTTGTTTGGTAAAAAAAAATTGTGTTAAGGTTTAGAAACCCCATTAGGTATTGATTTACAAACATATCATATAACAAAAAAAAAATTTGAGTTTTATCTCGAACTTTAAAATCCTTTAAAATTAAAAATTAAAAAATCTTATCCAATTTAGTGTATACACCTTGATAAATCATATGGTCAAAGTATATGATCTCAACAACAATAGTCAAAATTTACATATTTTTATCTACTTATTTTTTTTAATTAGATTAAAAACATCAAAGGCTTTATTTTCTATATTGATTAAAAATATGAACATTAAACCTTATACTTTTTTAGTTTTTGTTAATAATAATTGGATGCTTTGGTTTGTTTTACCTTTATTAAATTACTTACATTTTAAAATATTATGGATAGCTTATAATTAAATTTATATTATATTTTTATACTAATATTTTTTTTGATTTTTAATCATTTATTGTGTGGGCCAAGTTGAAGACAAGATGATGTAGATAGACAAGGAAAACAATTAAAGCGATATTATGTATGGTATTGTAATATTTTTTGCTTTTCAAATTATTTTTCATCTAAAAAATATTAAATTAATATTTTTAAAAGTATTTTTGTATGTTTTTGACATATTAATAAAAAAAATAAAAAAATTCCAAACAAATATTATTTTTAATTAAAAAATAATTTTGAAAAATACTCATACAAGTTACCAAACACACTTCATCTAGTCATATATGAAGTTTGTCCATGCCATATTCAATTAATAATGCAATTGGATGGCAATTAATTATTGGCTCCAATTGAACAAATCTTAGAACCAAAAAGTGCTATTAAATATATTATTAGCACATGAATAAATTTAATAATTGAGACAAATATATGTAAAAAAGAAAATGACAGGTACTAAGTCAAGATATTTCTAACATGGGCCTTAAGTATGGATGTCACACATTAATTGACATAAATGGAATTAATGATTTAATTTCTATAACCATCAATTTTGAATCTTGAATTAAGATTTACTCAATTATGGAAATAAATCAATCATAAGTGAAACCTTTCAATTATATCAATTAATTAACCTTAAGGAACATGTTAGAAAAATACTCTATAGCATAAATGATATCCTTCCTATATATACAAGTGATATATATATATATATATATATATATATATATATATATATATATATATATATATATATATATATTAAACTTGTGGGTTCATCAGTGTCCATGAATATGAATAATGAAATATAGTATATAATTTCATTTTAAATCAATGACACTAGTGTAAGGTTTGGGTTATATATTAAATAGGTTAACTCGAGTATATTAATTATTATTTTTAGAATTAAAATAATATTATTTTAATTTTTTAAAATTCAAACGAGTTTTAAATTTAAAAAATCCAACATTAATGTCACACTCGGCTTTAGCTTGAAGCTTCAATTTTTTTTTTAAAGCAACCTTTAAGCTCATCTTTAATCAAAGAGGTTGGATTTTTAACAAATCTGCCTTGCTCGTAATTAAACTTGTGTAACTAAAATTGATTGCTCATATAATTAATTAAAAAATAACAATATATACAGTAAAAGAAAAAAAAATCAACAAATTATTAAAACCCATAATCTAAATTTCTTCTTCTATATTTTGAATGAACATTAGATATATTCTTTCCTTCCTAAAATCTTGACAATACATTATTTTCCGGGAAAAAAAAACACAAACCCTCAAATCCTACATATCCACCAAATTTTAAAACCTTTGGCCTCAAAAAAAAAAAAAAAACAATTGCACATCACTTAGAACAAATTGGCTCTTCCTCTATGGTCTCCAACAATGGCTTCTTTGACCTTGACATTGACATCGACATCCTATGGGTAGAGTAAGGAGAAGAAACCTCTTCAATTCCCTCCAAACTCAACCTTGGCGCTGCATCAACATCATTTCTTTCCATATTTTGTGAAATCTCCACCGTAGATTCAGGCAAGACCCTAATGTTCCCTTTAAAAGCCCTTTTCATAACCGAGTTGGCAGTGATAAATAAAGCACCCATGTCACCAGCAGTGACTACGGAGTTCTTTTTATGCATTGGGAACATGACATAGACGCTGGCCTTTCCAAGCTCGTCATCTGCATTTAGAGGACAAAACCTTCTGCCTATTTTCAGAGACTTGGTGTTAGCGATGAAGAAGTTCGGTGCTTCCAACATTAGCTCCGCTGCTTTTGTGCTTTGCTGGATTTTCTTGATTTCTCCTGTTGGGAGGATCACTCTTGTTGATTTTGACGAGTTTTTGAGCACTTGTGGGTTTGACAGTGTGCAAGAAACGTAGTTTCCCATCAAGAAAGTCAAAACAAGATCAGAAAGGCAGAGATTCAAGAATCAAGAACTCAAAATACTAATTTAAAGCTAGTTTTTGAGCACTATCAAACGGGGAGAATCTCTTGAGAGGAACTAAGCTTGAAGAAGTAAATGGGTGGTGATTTGGAGGAGGAAAATGTCTTTGAGAGGGAAGAGTGAAAAGGGTGGTTGATTTACGAGAGGTTAACACATATATATAGGGCAAAACAAGGTCTAAGAGGGCATAATAGAAGATTCCAAGGACAGTTGTGTACACAGGTTGACATTATATTGTATAATTGATAACGCGTTGGAGAAAGGAAGGAAATAGCCTAGAGCCTAAAACACTTGATAGGGAGGAGGTGATCCAAGAATTTTCTTTCCTATATTCCTTCCTGTCTATGCTGTGTATTGATACGTAAATATTTACTAGGGCAATCTTTGTTCTGGAAACAGATCAAATCAAGAGATAAAAAAAAATCAAACGAAGATCGATCAATCAACAAAATTGAGCACATGAAGATCGAGGAATCAAAAGGATCATACGTTGAAGGAATTTAACCAAAAAAATGGAGCACAGGAAGGAGAAAAATCAGGGAGAAATTGATTCAGGGATATCATTTTAAATATTAATTGGGATATCTTTATATAAATATATGAAGGATCTTGATATCAAATTAAATTGTTGGTCTAAATTGCTTTTAACTTTCATAAATGAAAAAAAAACCCTTCAAACTTTGATGTTTCATGATATAGAAAAATAAAATAAATCTAGGATTGAAATATATAGAAATAGTTATGGAAGACATCATACATACATACATACATACACCCACTTTCCTTGAGTTTTCCCCTTTGATATTCTTTCCTCAAATCAAGCAGTAAGTGACAGTACCAGCCTCCATCTTTTTCTATCAGAAATCAGCTTTGCTTCATGTTTGAGATTAATTATATACAATTATTTCCACAACAAGAGGTTAGTGTACATGTCATTGTCGGTGTTGGTTACCCTTAAAGTCATGAGTCCACCCAGATAATCAGCTCGTAATCATGTATGTGCACATGAAGGGATAGATGCCACCATTTCAAGTAGCCTTTTATTCATTTTATTTTCCTTCATGATCAGGAAGCCTTTCACATTAATTTCCTCACACCTCCTAGATACAATTTATTACTATTATTATTATATTTAATCAATATTTTATTGTTGGTAAGCTCCTCTTTACACCTCGTCTGCCTTTGTCATGGATTACACTCGCCAAGAGGATTATTATAAGTTCTTATATAACCCTTTTTTTAATAACAAGTTCACAGATCATCATTCCCTGCCCTCATCATCAATATTGTACCAAATTTATTTAACTTAAGCTAGCATATCTCATGTCACAGGATGCTTTATAAAGATGCTTCAAAATTTAAACTGTTTAGCAATAAGATTTATGTGGTGAGTCGATCATTTAGTTATAGCAATCTGATTCATTATTTTTAATTAAGATACTTGGTAACTTCATGTGAAAAGTCTAAATAGTTGGTAGATAATACTTGATAGGTCGAGGTGACTTCTAGCAATTTGATATCCCTAAAAGAAGCTTATACTGTTGTGCTTTTCTTTTATGAAGAGCCTATGATGTTGGGTTATTTTTTATGATGTTGGGTTATTTTTTTAGGGTGAGTCTATAAAATCGTTGAAAGGAGCATAATTCGAATGTGTTAGTCATGTCAATTTTTTTTCTTAATAACTAAGATATTTTTAAATTAATTTTTGTATCAATGAAACTAAATATTAATTAATATCTAATGAAAATATTACTTCTACCTCGTAATGTTACACACATAAATATTTGATTAAGGAGAAAGATTGTTCACCACTTGCGATGTTCTTTTTAGGGTTTAATTTCACTCTCCTTAATTTCTACGATTTTCATCTCAATGCACATTATTATTGCTTACATTAAAGAGCAATCAAACAAGATCATAAGTAGACATATGTTCGGAGTTTAGATTATGTTGCTGTTTGGGATTGTGTTCAAAATAGTATTTTTTGAAAAATTAAAAAAATTTTATTTAATTTTTTTGAATCATTTTAATACACTGTTATAAAAATAACTTTTTTAAAATATATTTTAATATATTTTTAAATAAAAATTATTAAAAAAAACAACAACCACCGCATAACAAACTTTTATATCTGCACAAGATTTTAGGCAGAAAATGATTTTGTTTCTTGAGTAATGGAAGAATAAAGTAATACTTGCCGTCATTCCAAAATAAACAACTCAATCGATACTCTTAGAAATAATTATATAAACCAAAATTGAATAATACATAGATTTTATATATTGCCTCCTCCGATTACTTGGAAGAATGCATCAATTATAAATATTTTTGTAGTTTGACACCATCTAAAGGTGATTTTTATTAGGATTTAAATAATACTATTTTCGTTTACTTCGTAAAAAAGTGAATAACATTTTTCTAAATCATAATTTTATTATAGTTTTAGTAACTAGCATAAATATGAAGCAATTAATTAGCAAGAAAAAATAGATTATTACTATATATATATATATAGGTGTGTGTGTGTGTGTGTGTGTCCAAATTTTGATTATCTTACTTTTTAGGAGAAGAGCTTAGCCCTTAAAGTCCATGATTTCCCTGGGAGCCATACGTTTCTTTAAGGAGAAAAGGCTCTTATGAGCCCCATATAACCACGATTTGTTTAAAATTATGGTAGTAGTTATAATTTAAAGTATTTTTATTTAAAAATATATTAAAATAATATTTTTTTTATTTTTTAAAAAATTATTTTTAAGATCAACACATTAAAACGATATGAAAATATAAAAAAAATAATTTTTAGCAAAAAAAAAACCTTTTAAAATTTGGGAGAACATTGTTTTAACCGCGTTCCTTAACGTGCTAGTCTTTGATGCGGTGAGTTTGACTCTAAGGTCCACAAAAAAAAAAGAAATGGTAGAAGTCTTTCAAGCAATTACCAAATAATTTTTGAATATATTTTCTAAAATTTTAATTTTTTTAATTGAAAAATAATAACATATTATATTTATAATTAATAAAATAAATTAAAAAATATATGAAATGATAAATAAAAAAGATATTATTTTGATCGTACTAATAAATAATTCTTATTTTTATAAGCATCATACAAATACAACTTATCTTTTTATAACTTAAGAAAAAAAGTTTAAAGATAAATTACAATAATTTTTTGAAATATTATTAAAATTTTTAAACAATTCAAAATATTATTTTTCATTTAAAAAACTTAAATTAAAATAAAAAAAAGTCAAGCACTGGTGGTCCCAGGAAAAACAAAAAACTCAAGTGTGCCTAGTTTATTTTTAAAAAAAAAATTTAACAGATGACATGCCATTCTTTTTTGACAAACAATGAGTTATCCTTTGAAGCATTTTTTGATTTTTTTTTTTGTGACGGTAAAATCACAAAATACTAATTTTTTAATTTATTTTTACTTGAAAAAACCTAAAAATATCTTAAAAATCTCAATAAAGATATTTTCAACTCTAAAACACCAATTCATAAACCCAAAATAAAATTGAACTAAAATAAAAATCACAAGTCTCAAACTACTTTTTCTTACTTTTTAAAGGGCAAAAGCATTTTCGTTGAACTTTTCTCTCTAAGATGAATTATTTAATACTAAGTTAGCTTCTTTATTTTTTTTGTTTTGCCGGTCAAACGCTTTCTCATTTTGAAGTTTTTCTTGAAACTTGAAGAAAAAATGAACATTTTCCAACCTTATGAAAAAAAATAGCTCTTTTTTAAAAAATTTCTTTGGAACTTGTTTTTTTATTTATTTGTTTAAGAATAACCTAAAATTATATTTTGTAAAATGAAGCTATAATTTAACTTTAAAGTATTCTACAACACATTAAACAAGCAAGAATATGCAAATTAAAACAAGTTTAAAACCATGTTAACATAATTTACAAGGATAAAATTGTAAAGAAATAAAATTCAATGATCGAAGCGTAAAAACAAATTTAGAGACCAAGAAGAAAAAAAGTGACTGCAAATAGTGGTATGAACAATGAAATAGGAGTGACTGCATAGTAAATCTAAAATAAAGTATCCAAATGTTTTAGAGATGTTGTATAATTTCTTGAACAATAGATTTTATTTTCTAATCTTATCGTAAAAAGACATACACATTCAATGAATATAATTGATTAGCCAAAGAAAATGAAAAAACCTTGATCTGGTTGCAATCCTCAAAGAATAACCAAGCCGAACATCTGTAAAGATAAATGATAAAGAACGGGGTTTATTTTCTATATGGTTTCAAGTTCAAGTCTTGTGATTACTCATATGATAATAATGGAAGTTTATATGGTCGTTAACTCGGGTGCAGTAGGATTATGGATTAGTCAAGCGCATAAAAAACCGAGGACACCCACGTTAATAAAAAGAAAACAAAAAAAAAAGACAAAGAACAATTATATATTTTCACATTTAAATTAACTTGGTAAAATGCATTTCTTTCTCTGGAAATGGCTTTGATTTCAGTCCATAATCTTCTAAAATCAGTATAAGATTTAACAATATACTTAATATAAAGAAAACTTGATCAATATTCTCATGGGAAAGAATTTTTTTTTTTTTTTTTAGGAAAGCTTACCTGAAAATGAAAACCATTTTCAATGGGGAGATAAAAGACCTACGACAACTACAATGGAAGAAAGGGGTAATAAATGCACCATTTTGGCGAAATATAAATTCTAATTTAAGTTTCAATGATCAAAGATTTAAAATCTACAAGTTAATGGGTCGTTTGGATTTTTCTGAAATTCATAGATATTTTTCACTACAAAGGAGTTCAATGGTTTGGTTTTCATAAACATGATTTATGATCATGTAACACCTAATTTAATGAGATCCAAATCCATGTATTTTTTAAATAAAATCAGCTAATTTAGAGATAGAAAAATATTTAATTAAACATAGAAAATAAGAAAAAATTAAGTTGTAAATGGATTTTGAAACTTAGAGAATATCTTGGTGTGCTTCTTACTACATACATGTTGTTATTTACATTTTTTTTAATCAAATAACATGTTAAATTGAATTTAATTTCGAAATAAATTTAAATTTAATTGATAATCTATTATAATTTTTATTTTTGAAATAAAATACTAAATCATAAAATTAAATTCAATTATACTATTTGAAATACATATGAAAATGAATTAAATTAATAATTTTGACTAATCTACCCTTAATTTTAAAAACACTTTTTTTACATAAATCTTTTTTTTATTACAAGAACCTTATATTTATTTAAAATATAAATATTAAATGGAAGAATTCAGCTATGCATAAGGCCAATCAATCAAACATGACATTTACAACTTATACATTTCCATATTTGAAAGAAATAAACTTGCCTAAATATATACCTACCTTCTTCTATGTTTACAGAGCACCTTCCACACGACTCTATTTGTTAAAAGAAATATATAAATATTAAAACGAAGAATTCACCTATGTATAAGGTCAATCAATCAAACATGACATTTACTACATATGAAATAAATAAATACCTACCTTCTTCTATGTTTACATAGCACCTTCTATATTGCTCTATTTGTTGGGTTTTTCAAAACACATACACCCAATAAAAATAGTAAATTTAAATTTTTTTTAGGAGTCTAAAGGATCTTATTAGACAAATATAAAGTTGTTTAGAGTTTATGTAAAAATTACCTGAAGATCAGATGTTTTTTTTTTACTTTAAGTATCTTTTTCAAGGCTAAGTTGTTGCAAACCACAAGCCGTCAAAATTTCATCCTCTAACGGTAATTCACACATACCACCATTGAGAAATCTTCTAATTTTTTTTAGGAGAGAGTGATTGTTATGCATTTGAGTGTTAACTCTTTTCTTTTGTATCTTAGGTGTTTATGTACTATACTCTACTCACCTTAAAAAATAAAATGCATAATATTTTATTTATAGAAAAACCTAAAAACCTAAAAACCTTATAAATAACAAAATATCAACTTGCCTCTTAAATAATATCATATATTATTTTATGCTAATTTTAAAATTTTATTCAATCAAGTCCTTACTTTGTTGTTTTTAGGTCTAAAATTATAATTCTATGTATTAATTACATCAATTTCTAAAACTTATCTATAATAAAATCACATTTGATTAATCATCTCATTTTAATTTCTAACAAATAGTTCGTATGTGTGTGATCCATTAGATTCCCTAATAAGTTGACCCAAATATAAATCATAATCCTAAATAAAATAAGATTAAATAAACTAAACAATTTAATTTTTTATCAATTCAACAATTCATTGAATTATATTTAAAAATTAAGTACAATGTATAACAATATGTTATGATCCCTAAATATAAAGAAAATCATAAGTGATTTGACTTAACCTTTCAATAACCAGTTTCTCAGTGTAATTATTATCCTTTCATCAAGAATATTCTGATTTAGACACTATAGCATGGAGTATGTCTGATTTGTTAAATCATTTTAGTTCTCATCACTATAGTTATCGATTCTTTAAATAAGATTTGAAACTCTTTTCAAATCTCATTCTACCTTGGCTAAGGACTTCGCAATCAATACTATTTGAGAATAGATGAAATATTTTTCCTAATTCATTTAGATGATAAATCATCTCTTGATTACTCCAATACCTTCATATAGTTTATATTATACCAAATATTTGCCTATTTGTTACCCTTGATTAGGATAAAATGTGATTAGGATTAAAATATAACACTTCCTATATAAGACAACTTAGTGATCTCAAATCTAAGGATCACTTACACAACTATTACGTGAGCCTTTTCATAGACATAAGTGATCTCTCTATATAGAATTCTCTTGTGGATCAATTCAATGTATATAAGCATCTATATAGTAGTTTCAGATATCCTTTATGTCTCAGTTCATGAGAGCGAATGTTTTCTTTCATAAAGAAAGGAACATAGTATGTACTGATCTCAACAGTTCTAATCAATATCCAGTCTTAATAGAATATTAATCATAAATATTTAGAAACAATACTTTGATACAATAGAAATTTCATAATTAATTTCTTTCGCAAAATATTTTTGTTCCATAGACTTTATCTTTACTATAAATTCATTAATCAAATGTAAATAAATATTAAAAATAATAAATCTTTAATAATAATAAATATGTTATAATAGTGCCACTTGCCATAAATAAATAAGTTATAATTACCATTTTCTCCTTGGTGGGGCACACATAATTTAATCGCAAAATCAGATGCACGGTGTAAATATTAACATAAAACAATAAAAGACTTTGAGCCTGCAAATCCCATCATTGCAATAAGTTCCTAATATTTATAAGAGTATCTAAACTTTTCAATTTTTAACCCACACTCACCAAAGCTCCTGCATATATGCTCTCTGAATCTTTTATCTGTCATTTTTATACGCCTCTTTCATTATCCCATTCATAACAAGCCAGCCAATTCAAAGTCATTTACTAGAATACTAAATAGATCTAGAAGAAACTGTTAACCTATTGGAAGCTTTTGACAATCTAGCTGTGTAAACCCTATTCTCAAATTATTTGTTTATTCATTTATTTTGTTATTTTTTATATTCAGTACCATCTTTTTCATTCACACCTGTTCAACTGGAAGGAGAATGGCAGCAAATCAACAGACGCCTGCAAGCTGCCCCACGATGCCTGCCGTGAGAAAGGCATGAACGCATGGCATTCTCTGGCTTTATGAAGGCCAGAGAAAGGCCATGACAAAGGGGGGAGACCGGACGAAAAACTGGTGAAAAACCAGGGGAGGATAGAAAAAGAAAAAAAACGCGAAAACAAGCCAGAGAGATTGCTGGCCTTCCATCAGAACTTCAGCTTAGGGGATTCCAATTTCCCGGCCCTCTCACCAGAGCGCAGGCTCAACACACCAAACACACCAGACGAAGAAAAAGCTAGAGAAAGGGACGAAGGCATGATACAGAGAGACAGCAGGGGAAACGAAGCAAACACGAGGGGAACCAGAAAACAGAAGGACAAAAAAACCACACAGAGACAAAACGAAAAAAATAGACCAGAACGGAAAGAAAAGGAGAGACGGATACGTGACCGAAACCAGTAGAGAGAGAGAGAGGACAGGGAGCCAGAGAGAAAACTTAAACAACAAAAAAAGAAAAGCAAGAAGAGGCAGAAGAGCAAGAACAGAGGAGAAGACTGTTATGTTCATCATAGTAGCACCACCCGATCAGTCAGAGACGATCACTCTCACTTCGTCTTCGTCTCCAGCAGCTACCAGCTAAGTTCTTCCTCGGCTTTACAATTTAATTCACCTGATATTATATTGTTACTTATAATTTTACGGACGACTGCTGTTTTGCCTAGCCTAGTCCGCATAGGAAGCTAGACTGCTAAAGTGCTAGATTCAATTTAAAAAAAAAAACTAAAAAAAAAACTAAGGCCAGGCTGGGCCTGGATTTCAGCCCAGCCGATCCAATTTGTTTTGGATCAAGAGTGTATTTGACAAAACAATTCCTTTTATTTCATTTCATTTTATTTTGATATTTAGTCAAGCAAATCTCTTTTGAATATTAGAAAATTTCAAAAGATTTGTGTATCTTTTTGAATTATTTGGAGGTCCCTTGTATTTTTTTATGATTTTACTGTATAATTGATCTATTGTTTTTTACTGTAAAATGCAAATCTAGTATATGATACATACCTGTCTTTTTTTATATAAAAAATAACAAAAAAAAAATATGTTTTGTTTTAAATTTAAATTTTACTGGTTTATTTACTGGTGCTAGAATCAATAATACCATTTTTTTGTACGCAATATTCATCAACACCAGAGTTTGAAGTCTTCATATCTGAATAGTTACTAGCACCAGAGTCAGTAATATATATTACAAGCAGACCGTCATTAGCATAATCCAAAAAACTCTTAGCAATCTTAGACAAAATCAACAATATAACCTACCTTAGGTAAGACACTTAAGGAGTGATAATATCTTTCATTTTGCATAACCAGTCTCGTACCATATAATCTTTGTTGACTAGTTAGGATTCCTAGTGACCATAATATTAAGTGACGATTCCTTAAATATAGACCTTTCTTATCTAAGAACGAGATGCCAGGAATTTATTCTTTTCAAGAAATGAATTTTTAAAAGTCAATGCAATGTCAGGTGCGACATTACCAATACTCTTTCTCACTTCAAGCAATTTCTAGAGCAAAAAAACCTGAGGTTTTTGTTGAAGAAAACAATGGTTAAAGAAGGGAAGGAAGAGATAAAAAGACATGGTGATGAGATATAATTAATTTGTAGGGTTCTAAGAAGAAAAGAAAGAAGAATATTTTTGGAATATAACTTTTTATTTGGAATTACTATAGTGCTTTTGCTTATTTTCTATTATTTGGATTCCATTTAAAAGTCACAACCTCACTAAGAAAAGAGAAGAGGAGAAGCAAAAAAGCAGTAAACTATGGATGGATGGATCACCACTGGTCTGAAAAAAATGACAATAAAGAAAGAGAATAATGATTGTCCTGTGTGTTAACTTAACAATTAAGCTTATCTTGTATTTCAGGACCAGATTTATATGCTTTATTCAAATGAAGAGTGACTAGTTTAACATTTGGATGACATTAATGGGACTGAAGTTGGAGATTTTTCTTTATGGAAAAGATAGGCTGAATGCAAACCCTTGGGGAAAAAATATATTATAAATGAGGGAAAACTTATACTAACTGAGTAAAGTGAATATTTAACTCATTGGGATGATGATATATAGATGTGGAAAATTAGAATAAAATGTTTATGTTTGAATTACAAAAAAAAAAAGAGAATTACGAAGAATAACCAGAAAAAACACAGAAATAAATAAATGAATCTAACAAGGATACAAGTTCCTTTCCCTAAAACATATTGCCCATGAGGGAAACCCAAAATCACTAACAGACTACAATCCCATCTATCTAAATGATTGTAATAGTATATTTTTTTAAAAAATTCAGTTTGGTACCCTAACATTTTTTTGCGTAATTGAGCCATTTTGAGCCCAAATTAGCACCCACATTTTTTTTTTTTAGGAAATGATTGGATTCAAAGATAGAGGAACAAAATGAAAAAGAATGAGTATAATAGATGACGACTTTGAATTTTGTTTGGAAAATTTATTTTAGTCTCCCATCTTTTTTAGTTATTAGATGATTGGTCCCTTTAGTTGTCCCAAATTCAATTTTAGGATCAAATTTTATTTTCTTCATTTTCAATACCTTTTTTTTTATAAGAGGAGTTCGCTGGATTCCAGCGTAAAGAGAAAAAATAGTTGTTTTTTTACCATTCTAGCCATAAAATGAACAAAATCGATGTCAATGAGTTCATTTGATTAGGGAGGCTCACCTAGTTTTTTTTTTCTTTTAACTTGTGTGATGATGCAGGTTTGACCGCTGGAAAAATTTCAGGTTCGGGTAGATTTCAGGTATTTTGAGCTATTTTTAGGTTTTTTTTAAGCCATAGATAGGGTTATCAAGGTTTTTAGGGTGTTTTCTAGGTGTTTTTGATCAAAAGTGGTTGAAAAATGGATTTTTAATCGGTAAAACCCAAACCCTTAATTTTTCAGCGACCTTTAGTCGCCAAATTCTGAATAAATTAAACAATATGTCGTCTGCTGTCTTTAAAAAAAAGAAGAAACGCCTTTTAAGAAATAAAAAAATTAAGACAAGCCCGGTTGCATGGGCTGAGCTATTTTTCTAATGCCTAATCCCACACGACTGGGCTCCTTTTGTTTTGTTCTTTCTTTTGCATTTTTCTATTTTTTATTTGGTTTAAATAAAATTGATAAAACATATCATTATTGAAACCAGTTAAGTCCATTAGTAGAGTTGTGAATTTGACTAGTTAATCTATAACATTCGGACTATTATTAGTTTTTTTTTGTTTAATGCCTTTTCTTTTCTGTACCTCAATCTAAAAAAAAAATACAATTTCACCCTTTGTTATTGATGATCTATTTTATTATTTAACTTAAATATAGAATAATGCAATTTCATCCTTCGTTGTCAATGATCTATCTTTGCTATCTCTGTCCCACACTCCTATCATAGATTTTCTACTTTTTTAAAAATATTTTTTATTACAAAGAAATTATTATGCGTTTTATGGTTGTATAATTAAGATACAAAAAATATATTTCCTACATGAAAATAATATTTTAAGAAATATAGTTGTAAGATCAAATATCTTAATTTTAGTTATTTCTTGATCAAATATCAATTTAAATAATTAAACACATGTATAAATATTTTAATTTATGATTGAGAATTGTTTTTATATAAAAAAAATTACATCAAAAGCGCTTGCATATTTATTCTTTTATTGAAAAAGAAAAACCACCTTGCGGAGGAATGTAGGTACAAAATTAGTATTTTTATAAAGTAGGTATGCAGCACCCTGTTGAAGCTTTATTCTTACAATCGAAACTATAAAAATACTTATATATAAGTCAATTAAGGCCAACATTTAAAATCTAAAAAATAATAAAATAATATCAAAATTTATCAACTATTAAATTAGTTCTGTAGTTTTTCTTATGGAATACTTTGCTATTATCTTTAAGTATTTTACACAAAAAGTATTCATAAAAAATTTATTATTTATTTTAACAATTGGTACTAATATTTAAAAAGAATACTAATTAATATATATATATATATATATATATTCTGAATTAATTATATATAATTCTCACCCAAAAGGTGTGAATCCTTTTATTGTTCCTCGTCGTATAAAAAAAATCAGTATATTATTGTTCTAATTACATGCATGATGGGCTTAACGAACAGGGCATGCAGCTCTCCCTAGACTTGCAGACAGTGGCGGAGCCAATGGGGATTAAGGGGCAATTGCCCCTTAATCCTTTTATTTCAAAATAATTTTTATATTAGAATTTTAATATAATAACTTAAAAAGTTTAATTTTTTTTATTAACGATCCAGTTTTTTTTTTTGAATTATTATTCCTGCCTCTCTTCGTTTTTTTTAAAAAATTTCAAGTTCTAAATTATTAATTACTTAAGTAACTAACTTTTTACCCTTTATGCTTTAGGTGAGTTTCCTTCATTTTTTTTATTTATTCCATTGTTTAATTTTAATTTTATTCATTAATAATTAGTTATTAAAAAATATTAGAGTTTATGACAATTTATGAATTTGTTAAATTAATATGTGTATGGATACTATTATATGCATATGAAGATGAATTGAAATGAGTTTTGATGAATTAATATGTATTTTATTATGAATTTCATATGAAAAATAATGGTGATCAACTTAATAATGATTAAAATGAAGTACTGAACAACTCAAAAAATTAAGGATAAATAAAAAAAATTAAAAAAATATATTAATATTTATATTTAACCCACTTGTATAAAACAACAAGTCAACAAATAATTGTTGTCAATAATTTCACTAGTCCCTAGAAGATTTAGAAATAAATGAATGAAAGTTTAATTGTATATATTGAGAAAGAATATTTTTAATAAAATTAAAAATGAAGTCACTATGAAGCTGTTTCAAAATATAAAAACTCGAAAAGAATATTTATAATATAAGTTTTTTCATTTTAAAAATATTCTTAAATTAATTTTGCTTGACATGAGTTAGTACATACATTTCAAATTGATTTCTCTATATATAAAACGTCTATATAATATATACTATCAAGTATCTGTTAGTAATTTGCCCCTTCATTTAAAATTTTTTGGCTCCGCCACTGCTTGCAGAAATTCTTTTAAGATCTGTATGACAGAAGAAAATGAGGGCCTTTGACTAGGTTCTTTGCTTGTGCAACGTCGAATTAACTTGTGGTGTAGACGGAGAAGTTTGATATGTAGTTCTGAATAGTGGGGTTTGATTTTTTTTATTTTCCCTTTTTATTTTCTGGATTTTCAACGCATTTTCAGATTTTATATCGTGTTTCCTTTTTCATTTATGATTCTACTTTTTCTACCCTGTAAGATATATTTATGATTTATTTAATAAATTATAAACATATTGAGAAGCTTCATGTATTAGAGATAATTATTCGATGTATGAAATGAAAACTCTTTTTAACAACAATTCTATCTTTATTGCTTGTTGTTTCTTGTGTTTTGTTTTCCGTTCCGCGTCAACCTGCAAGCGATAACCTTACACTAACCAAATGAACACTATCAAAACATCAATTTTATATCTTTATTTGTTCTTAAAATATTATTTAACTCCTTAACATCAAAATTAATAAAAATATTCTCAGCAACGTAAAAATTTGAATTTTCTTCTAAGTTAATAAACGAAAAACTCAATATCGATCAACCAATTCATTAAGTTAAAAGACATAATCTCTCGCTATTACTTCATTGTTAACATCCTAGACAACTTGAAGACGACCTCTAAGTTTGATTTTAACTACTAACAATCAATCAACTCTAGAACGATTCTTTCTAAGGGAAAGAGTGTATGTGTAATAAACTTGTTGGTATTACTTAGCGAAAATAAAGACATCGTCAACATTGCAAAGTCTAGCCTTTGTATTAATTTCAACCAAACTATGATGGGGATCTACTTTGATTCATCTATCAATGCTATCATACCAATATCATTTGAATAAAAAGACTATATTCTTCTCGCTATGATATTGTAATTCAAGGACCTTTTCTAACTTCTCATAATGGTCAACTTCAAACTCATTAGAAATCCATCATTTAACACAAACCCCACTGTTATATGTTTCTCTACCATGATCATACTCTTCAGTATGAAGAACTTGTCCATTGATGAAATACTCATTATAACACTTCACTTTTCTTTAAAGACCCAAACATAGTAAATTCAAAATAACACTAGCATTCTTTTTCATTTGATAAACTTGATACAAGATTACAACCTTTAAAAGTTAATGAGAAATGTGTAATGAAATTAAGTATTCTGAGAGATAATAATAATTAAACAGTCCTTACATGTGTTTTGAATCACATGAAAAATTGTTTATCTTAGAATATATATATATATAAGATTTAGTTAGCTGTGAATTTTAGGATAGTAAAAATTGACAATATTATCTAGGAGAAACTATTAAATCTATCAGTTTATAATAACATAACAAAAAAATTGTTCGCAAATAATGCCAATTATTATATTTATGGTATAAAAGATCTCAGTTTGTTGCAATTAAATAACATATGATTATGTGCATTTCTAGATTCAATTTCTATCAAATATCTTTTCCTCACAATATTTTTTTGGTACAAGTCATCCAAGATGAAAAAATATTGACAAGTTTCAATTTAAAAGCACTTCCCCATCGTCATCATACTTTGAAACGTGGTTGATTCTTGTTCTCAAGTGAGACTTGAAATTATATGAGATAAATGTTAAGATCTCTTTAACAATATAAACTCCGCATATTGAAGCTTCAATACGGACCTTGTCTTTTACTTTTCTCTTTAAGTTTGGGCAAGTATTTACATAGAATTAAATTAATGTTTTGAATTTAAAAAAAAAACAAAAAGACAAGTGGATAGAGGATGTTATAAAAATAAAAATAAAAAAACTAAGTTGAATACAATTATAAATCTAAACCCACAACAATCTAATTAATCTATAAACACATTTTCCATCACTACATAATTTCAAATAATATGATCAATTCACATTTTATAAAATCTCATCAAAACAATTTATAAACCCAAATTGATAACTTCTAAATCTAAATTGTTATAGTTAAAGAAGTTTTTTTAAAAGAACTTAATCTTGGTTAAAGTTTAATTTTCTAGGTTCATCCCATATCAATAACATCATAAAATTTATTAAATTCTTTTTAATGTGGAAGATCGACGAGAAAGGTATATTTTTTAAGATTGCTTTTAAAAAAAAATTAATCTTGGTTGATTCCTAGAATACTCTTATCGATTCAAAAAGAAAAAAAAGAAAAAGAAAAAAGAAGACGACGTGCCAAAAAGAAAGAATCTTAAACCGAAGAGGGCCTAGAATTGCATCTGGCCTATTTTTCTAGTTGAGCTCTTCAAAGTTTAAGTATGGCCTCCAAAGACACATGATTGAATGTCCCAACGTTGTACTGGCACGCAGGTTTTTTGAGATGTAAGAAGGCTGTTCATTTTGTCCACAGCGACAAGAATCTCCTAGTTGATTTGAAAAAACAACAAGTTCACATGCATGCCTGCCTGTGTTCAACGACAAATATAAAGACGAGAGTATCCAATGCTCTTGAATATCATCATCTTTCCTGAGGTCCCCTGTTCAGTGTAGCCCTCACAAATTGTTTAATGATCTTCAATCAAATGTTACTTTTCCATAAAAACTAAACAAAAACTTACAAAAGTTCTAATGACAAAAAAAAATTAACAAATTAAAAGAATACGAACTGATACTTTAATATCCCTAAAGAAGAGGTTCAACTTGTAATTTTAATTGCTACACAGGAGTTTCGAGGGAGGAACGAGAAAAAAGAGAGAATAAAAAAATAAAAAAGCTTCAACGAAAATCCATCTATAAACACGAAACACGAGCCACCATCAAAAGAATAGGACGGTGCGGGGAATTTAATGATATGATAGAAGAATTCTTCATTACTGGAGTGCGTCGTAAATGCCATCAAAGTGTGGAAAACCCCTTCCGTTGCGGGGGGTAGAGAGGAGAGAAAAAAGGTCTAATAATTTCAAAAGTTTTATAATTTTTAATTAATAAAAAATATCAATTTACCTCTTTATTAATCTGATTGTAATGTAAAAGCCAACATGAAAGCCCAAAATGTCCCCAAAACAAGCTTGAATTAAATTCTTTTCCAATAGTAAGTTAATAATTTCACTATTCTATAAAATATGAAATAAAAAAAGCCCCTAGCAATCATTTATCTATTTTTTTGCTTTTAAGGATAGTAAAGATATGTTACCCTTCTAACCAAATATGAAAATACTTTTGTACCTCTATTGAAAACAAAAATACAAAGAAATTACATAGAAAAAAAACGCATTACCCCCAAGCTTAATCTTTTATGCTAATTTGATTAAGATAAAAATCATCAATTTACTATTATAATTCATAATAATCTATGTCTACAACTATAATTTTTTCCCCGCGCCCTGTATATTTTGTTAGTTAGGGAATGGGTTAGCATATAGTTTGTTATGATATTTATTGGCAATTGGCACCCTCTCGGCCCTTTAATTGATAAAATAATTAGTAGCTTCATTTCCATGAATTCTTGTGTGTTTCTTGGTTGATGGAAAGCAAAACTCAATCTAACAAAGGTTAATTAGCATGGAGTTGCTTTGATTTAGCAATGATCTTTTCTTACTTCAGAAACAAAGACTACTTTTGCTACTTTTTTTCTCGGTTATTATATTATGAAGCAAAAGTGAGGAATATTTAGAATTTTGTGGCTTGATTTATCTTAAAAATAAATTAGTGTTAGAATAGAATAGGGTTAATGCTCGGTAGTTGGTACTCTTACATCAAGGGTCATTATCTTCTTCGATTCATTTTTCTCGCGTTGTATTGGATAATCACTCGCTATATAGCAATTATTAGATTATTGGTTCAATGAACATGCTGCGAGTATATTAGTTTATTCTTTTTTTATTAAAAAAACATATATATTTAAATATTTTTAATGTATTTTTTAATATATAAAATAATTATAAGCTCAAAATATAATCCATATTGAATGACATTCTTTTATAAATATTATTACAACGACATGTTAGAGATTATTTTTTATATATAAATATTAAAACGATAATATATTAAATCGGTATGAATTGACCTATTAAATCTACAACTAGATCATAAATTATGATAACCCTATAGAAAGTAAGTTAAAATAAATTTTGACTTATTAAATTTGTAATCTAAGTCTTGAGATCAGATAGCCCCATAGAAAGCAAATAAAAAAAGTTATGAGTCCAATTCCTAATTAATTCAATGTTGAATAATGGAATTCAAAGAAAAAAATCAATTAAAAAAAAACATTAAAAAACTTAAATCAGCATGTGCTAACCTATTAAACTCACTGCTTGAATTATGAGACCGAGATAACTTCATAAAAAATAAATAAAAAAATTAAAAAGCTCTATTTCCAGCAGATCCAATATTAAAAGTTGATAAAAAAAAAAACAAATTCATGAGATCAGGATAACTCCAAGAAAAGAAAATTGAAGAGAATTATAAAGTTCAATTCCTAGATATCATAATATTGAAATATAAAATTAAAAAAGATTGAATTGTTGGAGGGCGAAATTGAAAAACATATTCAATTAAAAAATAAAAATAAGAACAAATCGACCCAACTCGGGTAAACTTGCCAAATCCGCAATCAAGTCTTGAGATCGGGATAAACCAATGGAAAGAAAAAAAAATATGAAACCCAATTAAAAAAAATATTCAAGTTAGAAAAGAATTCAACAAACAGAGTTAACACGGGTTAACTTTCCAAACTTGTGACCCGATCTATGAGATTGAGATAAACTCATAAAAAGTAAATGAAAAAAATTTACAAAACCTAGTTTTTGACCAACGTAATATTTAATGATGAAATAAAAAAAACAATTAAAAAAGATAGCAAATAGAAAAAATAACTCGAGTTAAATGGAGTTAACCTATTAAACTCGCGACCTGGATCATAAGATCGATATAAATTCATAAAAAGAAATAAAAAAAATTATGAAATTTCACTTTCAACACATCTAATGTTGAAACTTGAAATAGAAAAAAAAAACTAAATATATATGAATAGTATATAATCCAATAGAAAAAAAATTTAAAAAAAAAATTATAAATCACAATTCTCATAATAACTTAATAAAAAACAATGAAAATAAATAAAAACTAAATAAATAAAAAGAAAATTAGATTGTTGAAGAGTTAATTTAAAAAAAATAAAATATTAATGTAGTTTATAGTGTTTTATGAGTGTCACTAGAATGATTTAACCACTTCCTTTAATGTTTTGTTAATTTTTCATATGTGCTAACTCTATTTTCTCTTCTTCTTCAGATATTCAGTGGTTATGATGAGTGAACACAAATGAAGATCAAGAGACTAATTAGGATGGATTGAACTAAGATTTTAAGAATTTTTCTAAATGAAATATATTATTTTAGTTACGATGTATAACTTTAACTGGTTAGTTTAATGCTCAGGGGAGTTTGTTCTTTTTATGGGTTTTAATTCTTTAATACACCATGCTAATACAAGGAGTGTGTCCTTCAAATTTTCTGAAGATAAATTTTACCTATAATTGACATGCAAGCTTGTTCCAGGATATCCTTTATCATTTAATAAATAAATAAATAAATAAATAAATAAATAGTCATAACATATAATAAGGGTTTCTTTTCTTTTCTTTTCTTTTCTTTTCTTTTAGGACAAGAAGGGGCTAACAGCCCAAAACACAAAAACTAAGCAGCACAAATTGTAGGGCCGGACTGATAGGACGAGCCCATCAGAAGCCCATGACTAGTACCATTACAGAAGTAGAGTTTTAAAAACTTGAATCCATGGTATTAACATTCAACTACCTCCTTGTGATAGTTATTAAATCCGGTATGAGGTTGACCCAGCTATCAAGTTAGGTTTTGAGTTTTATAAGCTGACCCGGGTTAACTCGAATCAACCTAAAAAATTTAAAAAAAAATTAAAGTTTTAATATTTTATATGAAAAAATTAAAAAAAATCTATGTAAATATAGACTATACATGTTGTAAATAATGAAGTTTAAAAGAATATTTTAAAAGTTTTTTATCTCACATTAAAAAGATATTATGTTAAGCTTTTAAGTTGAAATATTTAAACCAAAAAAGTTTCTTATCCCACATTGGAAAAACATAGTTTTTTCTTGTGAACATGGAGTATGTATACTAATGTGTTTCAAATCTCACAGTGAAAAAAGTTAACTTTTTTCTTGTGAATATAGAGTATATATACTGACGTGTTTCAAATTCCACATTGAAAAAATATAACTTTTTTCTTGGAAACATAGAGTATATATACTAATAGGTTTCAAATCCTACATTGAAAAAATATAGTTTTTTTCTTGTGAATATTGAGTATATATACTATGAGTTTCAAATCCCACATTAAAAAGATATTATGTTATCCTTTTAAGTTAAAGTATTTAAACCAAAAGGTTTTTTATCCCACATTGAAAAAACATAATTTTTTTTATTGGGAATATAGAGTATATATACTAATAGGTTTTAAATTCCACATTTAAAAAAAAACCCGGGTATTGGTGGGGTCTTACCCAGGTCGCCCGGGTCGTTGCACTGACCGGTTTTTTTGCCAAACCCGGATTGGTCCAGTCCTCAGGTCGACCCACCAGGCCGGTCCGGGTTTAATAACACTGCCAATAATAAGAAACATGACTAGACATTTCAACTTGATAATTTGTTAACCCGAGATCATGTTTAAATCAAGTTTTATATCAAATTAGAAAAACTGACTTGTTCAAACTTGATTGATTAAATAATTTAACATGTGATATGATTAAAATTTAGGGAAGATTCGGTTTGATTTAATATTTTTTAAAAAGATGTTGTTTTAATCTTTTTTTTAAAAAAAAAATCTTAAAAAGAAATTATTATGCTAGATTGACTTATCCTATTCATGACTTGGACACTTGAACTAAGATGGGTTTTATAGTTGTAACCATCATTCTCAATTGATTTCAAGTGGTAATTAATTTTAATCACTTTGGAAAATTCGTTGATTCAAATACTTAAAACAATAAAAAAAATCATAATAAAACTAAAAAAACGATAATTAAAAGAAGAATGATTAATAGCACTGCTATAAAATCAAGATTAGCTTGGTGAATTTAATAAAAAAAAAAATCCTGCCATTTAACTTATTGATCTAAGTGTTTTGCTTTTATTTTTAAAAAGAGGTTATAAAATATTCCAGGGTTTATAATTTTTTTAATTGATGTTTGGTGTAATGAGATGAAGTATTTCTTATAATTTTTTAATTAGACAATAGTTATCACTAGGATTGTTTAATTGATGCGTTTACAAAATTCTGTATTTTCTTTTAATTTATAATCCAAATAACTAATAATTAAAAACAAATTCACTTGTTTTTTAAGTTTTGGAGAAATACATAACAATCATGCTACACGAGACACTTCGGTATGAAGAAAAGTATGTCTCCTCATATGGTGGGAGAAAAAGTATATGTAATCTGTCATTTATATATATATATATAACAGGATATTCTTGTCCTTTTATACTGATAAAAGGATAACCCTATCTACACTCAACTAAAAAGCATGCATGTATTTTCACACATTCTGAGATCCCAATTATTGTTAGACCAAAATACCCTTATTGGTTTCGTGTAATATATATAATTTCATTCAACACTAATATTATGTGATTTTTTTTTTTACTTTATAATGATTAGGTGAATATTTAATTTCATGAAAATGTTAAGGCAATGTTTGGTCAACTCGTGAGAATGATAAAATTATTTATATATCTTTTCTGAAATACTAATTAATTAAACATGACGTTAAAAGTCTCAGTTTTTTCTTCTTCACATTATCCTCTGCTCAATAATTGAGAAAATAATCAATCAAATTAATTTGGACGTTGGATGGAAATTAAGAAAAAAAGAAATCGGTCAATAAATAAATAGAACAATCTAGAGAGAAAAAATAAAAACCATCGCAACCGCCTCGCCCATATAACTGTATATAAGCAAAAACACAGCACAAAAACCTAATAACCCAGACGCCTCTTTCTATCTCTCTCAAGAAGCCAAATTCGCTTTCTTTTTCTCTACGAACAAGCGTCGATATCGTAAGCAGCTAGGGTTTGCTCGATTCTTCGTTCTGTTTAAATTTGTTCTTTTTATTTATTTATTTTGATTATTTATCGTCTATTGTTTGTTTTTGTTATTGGATTTAATCGGTTGTTTTTTTTTTCTGTTTTAATCCGCTATCAAGCAATTTATTTTTATGTCAGATCTAATAGAATCGAAGTTAGATTAATAAAAAAAATATCGATAATTATTTGAGATTTTTGCTAATTACTTTTTTTAGGTTGGTTATTAATGTTATGTTTAGATTAAGCATCTATTTTTGCTCATTATTATTAATAAAAAAACCGATGATTAATTTGAAAGTTTTCCTAATTTTTTGTTATTAATGTTGAAAAAAAAAAACAAGGGCAATTGTTTATTGTGTAGATTAAGTGAATCTTTGGTGATGTTAGATGATGGGTGAGCTGCAACCGTTGTAAGGATTTTTGTTTCTTAAGCTCTAGATGCGCATGAGCTCTATTTGTTGGTTTTGAAATAGTGATGGCTTTGATGTTAGGGAATCGTTTTTTCATGTGTGTTATGATAATGTTGAAAAGGGAGCAAGATCAATTTGATTGGAACTAGGATAAGGGTTTGGACTACAGTTCGAAGACTTTTATTGCAGTGATGTCTGATGCTAGATTTAGGCTTTTTTGTGTGTGTGAGTGTGTGTGTGTGTGTGTTTGTGTTTGGCCTTTTCTGCTCGGTGTTATTTCAGCACAAGATGATGGTATAGCGGACACCAACTATTTTGGTATTGAGGCTTGGTAGTTGTTGTAATTTAATTTTCTCTTTTGTTATTGGCGTTGTTAATTGTGTTTGCCCGTTTTTTTCTTGGCTATAATTCTGTTTTTGTTGTTCTTTTCAGGAACCTGCAGGTGGTGGTGGTGCTGTCTGCAGATTTTCAGGGTGAAGTGTGTCAAAGTTGAGGTTTCTTTTATGTCCATACAGGCCATTTCGTTTTTGGGAGAGATTGGATTGCTTGGAGAGTATACTCCTTCATTAAGGAAAAAGGGCAGACCCTTGTCTGATAAAGTTGGCTGCATGCATCTCGGACCATTTAAAGGATACCCTGAGTTTAGTGGTTGCAGTTGGGTGCAACCTTACCTGATTGCTGAAAAACAGTCTTCTCTTTTTGAAGAATCTTCAGAAGACATCATAGTTGCTACCCTCTCTTTGCATTCTAGCATTGGCTTTCAGTGACATCTTCTAAGTTTGTTTTGTGAGTCTGTTTTACAGTGATCAAGATGGCTTTGCAGAATATTGGGGCTTCAAACAGTGATGATGCCTTCTATAGGTATAAGATGCCCAAGATGGTTACCAAAGTCGAGGGCCGAGGAAATGGCATCAAAACAAATATTGTCAACATGGTTGACATTGCAAAGGCTTTAGCAAGGCCAGCTTCTTACACTACAAAGTATTTTGGTTGTGAGCTTGGTGCCCAATCCAAGTTTGATGAGAAAACTGGGACTTCACTTGTCAATGGCTCTCATGAAACTGCAAAACTTGCTGGGCTTCTTGAGAACTTCATCAAGAAATATGTTCAATGTTATGGCTGTGGAAATCCTGAAACTGAGATAATCATCACCAAAAGCCAGATGCTTCAACTAAAATGTGCTGCCTGTGGTTTTGTATCTGATGTGGATATGAGGGACAAGCTCACCACTTTCATTCTGAAGAACCCTCCTGAATCAAAGAAGGGAGCAAAGGACAAGAAGGCATTGAGGAGGGCTGAGAAGGAGCGTCTTAAGGAAGGTGAAGCTGCTGATGAGGAGCTGAAGAAACTGAAGAAAGAAGGTAAGAAGAAGGGATCTTCTTTAAAGGATGGCCCTGCAAAAGCTAGCTCTACAAAGAAGAAAGCAAACAGCTCCGATGAGGAACGTATGTCACCAACTCACAGCCAGGTTGATGAGAAGGAAGAGGTTGTTGATGATGATGATGATGTCCAGTGGCAAACTGATACGTCTCTTGAGGCAGCTCGCCAGCGCATACAAGAACAGTTGAGTGCTGCGACGGCTGATATGGTCATGCTTTCAACAGAAGAGACAGAAAAGAAGGCAAGGGCACTCAGCAAAGAAAACAGCAGTCCAAAAGTTGCTTCACCAACCCGGGAGGAAAAACCAAAAGCTGAGAATGGGAGCCCAAGTACCCACGGAACTCTTGTCAATGAGTTGAAGTTAAGCCTAAGGAAAGGAGTTTCTGCAAGCCAGTTAAAGTCCACTCTCAGCGCTCTCACTGGGTCTGCTCAGGAAAAGATGGATGCTCTGTTTGAGGCATTGTTTGAGGGTGTTGCAAAAGGATTTGTGAAGGAGGTTGCCAGGAAGAAGAACTATCTGGCTGCTGCTGTCACTCAGGATGAGGGATCACAGTTGCTTCTGCTTCGAGCAATTGGGGCATTCTGTGGGAAGTCAGGCTCAAGTGCACTGAAGGAAGTGGCTCTTATCCTGAAAACACTCTACGATGCTGATGTCCTGGAGGAAGAATACATTGTGCAGTGGTATCAAGAAGGGCTAAAGGGAAGCAACAAAGATTCTCAGATTTGGAAGAATGCTAAGCCCGTCATTGAATGGCTCCAGAATGCTGAATCTGAAACCGAGGAAGAATAATGTACCTTTCTCTTGCTTAATTCCCGAGTCCGAGTCTGTCATGATGTTTGCGGTATGAATAAATGATGTCTCTTTCCTTTAGTGTCTTTGGTTTGAGTTTACCTGAACCCTAGGAGGGTGGGTCATGGAGGGTTACTATTTATGTTGCAGTGATATGGTCTTCTGCAAGTTTGGTACGTCCATGGGTGTGGTGTGCTTGTCTTGCCTTTAATGGTTTTCTTTTGCAATAAAAATGTCTATGAACATGTTCTACCATCTTTGTTTGTTTCTCTTCATCAGCAACATCTTTAGACGTGCCTGTTGTTCGTGTCTTGTGTTGCAGCAAAGTTACATATTTCGTCTGAAGCTGTTTGTTTATGTTTTAAGTGTGAAATCACTTCTAGATAACCTGACCTTATTGCAATTGTTTCATTATATTCAGATTTTATCAACTTTAACAATCTTGTTTTTCATATATAATTTATGATAAAAAATGACTTTTTTTTTTTTTGGAAAGAGGAATATGGTATAAATCATAATTTATAAGTTTACAATTTGAGCTAAAAATGACTTTTATAGATCCTCTATTAACTAATCATGACCACATGCATCAAAAACATCTTCATATCCACCAAATTAATGACTCGGTAGTTTCAGTAGTGATTCAGTGCCCGGACAAGCACCTCTGGAATTAGGTGGTATCCATAAAAAAAAATACGAATTTTGACAATTTCACAAGTGGTTTGTTAAGTTCAGTTTGAAGGATCCGGGCTTGTTCTACTTATTAAAGTTGTTATTCAAGATTTTCTTTTTCAAAAAACAAAAAAAAAAGAGATTAATAGGGCGGAAATATAAAACAGTTCAAGGCTATTAACACCTCACATTTTCTTTCAGAAACAAGGCTCACAATTCTCACATCAAGGAACATGGTATTTGCTAGCATTAACTCTACTTTTTAGATACCAGACACCCTTTTCAACTGGCTTCCGTTTCTGGTAAGCAGCAGTGAAAATAGCTGTTTAATACCAATGTAGGTGTACATTGTTTTCCTAGCTCTGAATTCTATTCATTTTGATTGGAATGACGAATGCCTGAGGATTTGATGTGAACCAACACAAAAAAAAAAAAAAGAAAAGAAAAGGCAAAGCAGTTGATTGTCTCTATTGTGATGCTACAAACTTCAACACAGCATCATCGAAATTTAGACGCTACACTTTTGACTTGCTCTTCTGTACATTTGCAATCCTTTTATGTATAAGGTGGCTGCGATGATCACTGAATATGAATAATGCGCGAATGAGTCTGAAGTTGCGGCAACTCATTTTCCTCATCTGATTCAGCAAGGGGAAAATGAGGATCCTATTGCGTACAAAAAAATAAGACAATTAGTTTGTATCTTTAACAATCACTGATGAAAGACAAACTACACAGCTCACTGGAATGCTATGTTTTGCAAGTTCTGGGATCAAATTCATAATTCATATGGCTCAAGGAACTAAGCTTAGTTATGTGTGTGATGGCTCGAGGCACTTTGCAACTTTCTGGATATCACCATTTAGATGGGATCAGTGACTAGATGCAAGCAGCCTAAACAGATTTAAGAAAACCGGCCGAGACTAATGAAAAAGCACTTCCTGAAACTCATTGCTAAAGTAACTTCTAGAATTCGATGCTTCTGCCACCTAAACCACTGTCCAGTCAAAGTCAACAAAATGCATTAATCTTCACTAACCTGCTGCCGACCCCGATGTTGAATAGCAGTAAATGCTCTGACCATGACATAAACAGGCAGAAGAATCCCAACTGTTCTCAATATCAGTAACTGCATATAAAGAACAGGTTGAGTTTTTTTTTTTCCTGCACCATTTGGCAAACCAAGTTGTAATTTTTTATAAGAAGAGCAAGCAACGGAGCCCAGCCTTACCATAAACAATGTCATTGAGTAATCTCCAGCTCCACTAATTAGGATGGCAAGAGTATGACGTAAAACCAACAGAACCATAAACTGCAAATTAAATGAAAATTAATGTGCTCCACTAATTATGATGGCAAGAGTATGATGTAAAACCAACAGAACCATAAACTGCAAATTAAATGAAAATTAATGTCCTCATAGGATCTTGTAGACCAAACAAACATGGTCACAAACACATGCAACAATGATAATGAGTAGGAAAGGTGCTTGGTCTGAATACATGGCCACAGGGCAAACTTGTAGCTAGGAAAATAAGATATCATTATTTTTGCTAATGCACAACCAGATATTTTAGTAAACGAGTCCACGATTGATAAGTTAATGAATCTTTCTCTAACTGGACAAGAATTCAGCAACAGGACATAATACTCAGTTATATTGAATGGTATGTGTTGGCTCAGAGAACAAGGGTTTGGCCCTAGAGTTTGAGAAATTATTAGGTATACTAGGTTTACCACATCATCCATGGACTTGGCCAATAAACACAAGTCATGTTTTACAGTCACATGATTTTGTCTATGTAGCTTTTATAGATTTACTTTGTGACTTTGTCTATGGATGAAGTGGTAGATTAAGTCTACCTAATAATTTCCCTGAGCTTAGTCAGATATATGAAAGGACTCTCTACATAAAAGCTAAGAGAAGGGCTCGGTGACATCCACCGCCTGGAGCTCTCACACACATAAAAGAGCAAAATAACTGCTGATAAAACCATTTGCCATAATCGTCACACATATTTAGGGGGGTCAAATGAATAAAAAATGTTTTATTGACAGTAACTGAACCAGAGGATTTGGAAGTAAATTATGAATCTGTTAGATCAAGTTCTACACATGAAGCAACAAATGCATACGTGTATGAGCAAACACGGTCCTAGGGGAGGGGGGAGAAAGAGAGTCATACTATAATAGCAATTATTCGGCAGCACATCACACTCCTAGGAGAGGGTGCTGAATACTCATCAAAGTCAGAGTCCAAAAATTCATGGTCAGTAGTAACCATAGCTATAGATGGAGGATTGTGCAGGTCCCTTCTGGGTATCTCCCAATTTCCTCTGAACAAGAAAATTCCAAACAGATTAGGACCATTCTTGTTAACGAAAAGGAACCAAGGCCCCAATAAGAAATGAGGAAACCAAGATTGGAGAACACATATAGCAAAGTACAAATATACCTGAAGTTCATTGGAATAGCACCATAACAAAACAAAGGGGGTGGTGCTGTATAACCAGGCTCAAATTGCTGCAATTTTGCAAATATTGAAAAACATTATTAGAAAGCTGATGTTTTTCACCTTCAAAGTTATTGGAACACAGCATGAAATGCAGAGGTCATGAAAATAATATAATAGTGCACCTGATGGCAGATCTCACAGATAGTGTTACCCTTCTCATTGCACCACCTCTGAACACATTTTCTATGAGCATACTGCAACAAAAGAAAAAAAAGAGAAACTTGTAACCTCGTTTGAAGCATCTGAAACTAGCAACGGAACTTAAAAGAGGGCAGAATAAGGAATTCAGCCAGTACCATTTTCCCCCAACATGTATAAGGAATTCAGCTAGTGGCATTTTCCTCCAACATGTACTTGAAATTAATGTGATAAATGATACAATTAACAGTATCACCGAAGTTTGCTCCATGCAAGTATACTCCATTCTCAGGGGCTTGCACCCTCTAATGGCTTAGCATCTTACTAATATATAGCTTACTCATGCTAAGTTTGTGTTGTGAGACATCTTAAATTGCAACACTACAATGCACTTTACTTGAGCTTTAGCTATTCAAAAATCAATTGAGATTGCTCATCTAAATTCAACGACATGTAGCTTACCCACGCTAGATTTTTGTTGCAGGACATCTTAGTTTACAATGTGCTTCAGCTTTAGTTATTCAACAATCAATTGAATATAAGACTTAAATTGAAAGCATCAGAAGCATTATGATAAATCAAGTACTTGAATTTTTGGCAACAAGTAGAGATCAAAGTCCCTGAGGTAAATGTAGGAATTAAAATTTACAAAGAATCACAAGGTGCATGAATTTGAGGGAGATAATTTCTGCTTTATTTGTTAACCAAAAATGTCCAAATTATTTGCCTAGTAAACATTAAAATTTCAAGGGAGGCAAGGTATTTCCTTGATTTATCAGAATTGTATACAAAAGGTCTATGAGAAATAAGACAATCATTTTGTTTGTTAACAGCATATACCGAGATTTTCAAATAAATGGTTCCACAAATTTAGCTAAAACTGACCTTCAAACTGCCACGGCAAGAACACGGCATCTCCATGTTCATGTCATCCTCCTCTTCATGGCAAATCCTACACTCTACTGATTTTCCTGCTAATGAAGTCAATTCTAAATCCATCCAATGTGGTGAAAATTCTTTTGTATTTTCTTTACTTGCTGAAGCCATGGTTTGCCGCAATCGGTTTTGACTCTCAATAGCAGCTTCAAGGGTGGATTCAGTTAGCAACCGATCCACCAGGAACACAAAATGATCCCCCATCCTTCAAATTGCAAAAAACAAAAGGACTTAAAAAAGTTCAAAAAAAAGAAAAAAGAACATACATTAAATCAAGCCACCCCTGTGTGGAATTCCCTTTCCCTCACCAAAAGTGTAGAATTTAAACACTAACAAGGCCCTGGCAGTTCAAATTGCAACATGCTTGACAATACATTTAACTAAACAAAGTGACCTAAGGTAAAACCTAAAACATTTTTACTAGTTCCTCAACTTTTAAAACATACAGAAACCTGCATTCACGATACTATTACTCTGCATTTCCCTTGTTTTATGAGCATGAAACCAAAGAAGAAAAAAGAAAAAAGAAAAAAGAAAAAAGAAAAAGATGTGATATTTTAAAGAGGTAAACGGATTGAAAATAGAGGCACCTTTATTTACAAATTGGAAAGACATGATAGATTTGCCTCCAATGAAGAAATCCCAGCAACCAAAACCACAAAAAGATCAACAAAAACAAAAGGATACAAAAATACAATAATGCAGATTAAAACTGAAAACAACATAGAACCAGGTTAAAGAAGAGAGAACCCAGAAACCAAAAATGACTAAAATGATTAAGAATAGCAGGCATGACTCAAATGATAAAAGAGAGAGAGAGAGAGAGAGAGAGAGAGAAAAGCTTCTTTGAGAGGTTAAAAAAGCTATCACCTTCGACAATGAATACAACTTTTGAAAGGCACAAAAAATGATTGACAGCATGTGAAGCTTATAAATGTAACATTTAAGAAAGAGAAAGAAGCTTACAGAAATGGAAATGGAATTTTCTTCAATCACCCTCTAATGGCATGACATCTTACATTCTTTTTCTATCCCTTTCCTTTTTTTTTGTGTTTCTTGCAAGTTGCAATGAAGCAAGAGATTAGGTGCTATAGAAGTTACTATTAATAACTAGATATGTGCCGCGTTTTCTTGCTGGTGTGTGTGTGTGTGTGTGTGTGTGTGTGTGTATATAAACATTATATCAATCTATCTGGAATTGGATTATCATCCAATGTTAATTTAATAAAAGAAAACTAATAAGAAAAAAAAAACTTCAAAAAAAAACATCAGTTTAAAAAAAAATCTAAGAAAAATCAAGCTAACCTTCTAAACTTAATCTGATCTTAAAAACTTATAACTCGTTGAATTATAGATTCGAGTTCAATTATCAAGCCTAATTATTAGCCAATTTAATTTTGATGGATAAAATCGTTGAAAAAATATTAATAAAAAAATTACAAAAGAAGAAAAAAAAATGAGGATAAAAATTGAGAGAAAAATAACTAAGGAGGATGGAATTTGAAAAAAAAAATCCCGAATAAAATAAATAGCAATTAAAAGAATGAATACCAAATTTGAAAGATTAAAAAACCATAAGGGATAAATTGAGAAACAT
Source organism: Populus deltoides (assembly GCA_015852605.2). Classification (NCBI taxonomy): domain Eukaryota; kingdom Viridiplantae; phylum Streptophyta; class Magnoliopsida; order Malpighiales; family Salicaceae; genus Populus; species Populus deltoides. The sequence goes on from CM027573.2 coordinate 15,417,504, forward strand.
TTATAATTTAATAGATTATTTATAAATTAAAAAATAATAGGGGTGAAATTGAAAAACATTATAGAGAGCTAACCCAATAAAATCAAATCTAAAAAATAAGAAAACAAAAGGATATTAAAAATAAAAAAAGAGAGAAAAAACCAAGCAAACCTCGGTGAACCTTTAAACTTGGTCTAATCTCTAAAACTTACAACTTGTGAAATTTTGCACATGAGTTCAATCAAGAAACTTAATTTCCAACACATTTAATTTTGAATGATGAAATTATGTCAAAAATATTAATTATAAAAACTTGCAAAAGAAAAAAAATAGCAAAAAAAATGATGATAAAATTTGATAGAAAAACATTCGAGGGGGTGAAATTTAAATTTTTTTTTAAAATGATCTCAGACAAAATAAATTGCAATTAAAAGAATGAGAACCTAATTTGAAAGATTAAAAATTCTTAAGGGTGAATTGAAAAACATTTGTAATTTAATAGATTATTTATATATTAAAAAATGATAATGGGTGAACTAGAAATAAATTGTTGAGAGCTAACCAAATAGAATCAAAACACAAAAAATAACAAAACAAACCCCCATTCGAAGAAAAAAAAAAGAAGATAAAAAATATGAAAACATCAGTTTAGAAAAGAAAAAAAAATCCAAGCAAACCCAACAAACCTTTTAAACTTCGTCTAATCTCTAAAAGTTACAACCCATAAAATCTTTGACCCAGATTAAATTAAGAAGCCTAATCATTAACCAATTTAATTAAAAAAAAAACAAAGGAGGATGCAATTTTAAATTTTTGTAAAAATGATGCAAAATAAAATACACAATAATTAAAAAAATGGATACCAAATTTTATAGATAAAAAAAATTATAGGGAGTAAAATTAAAAAACTTTTGTAAAAACCAAATAAACTTAGGCAAATATCGTAAATCAAGTCAAATATTAAAAACTTGCAACTTATGAAACCATGGATCCAGGTTCAATTAGGAAGTTTATTATGAGCCAATTTAAAAATATTAATTTTAAAAACTTTTCAAAGCAAACAAATTCGCAATCAAAATAATAAGGATTAAATTTGATAAAAAAAACAATAAAGGGTGGAATCATAAAATAAAATAATTTCTGATTTAAAATATAAACTTATCAAGGCTAAAAAAATTGACAATCAAAAGAAAATGAACTAAATATAAAGAAAAAAAAGGGTGAAATTGTAAAATAAAATCAATTGAAAAAATGATTCCAAGCAAAAAAAATATAAATAAAAAGAATCAGAGTTCAAATGCAATAAATTATTCAAGATAAAAAAAATCATAATAAAAAGGTAAGGGATCAAATTTGAAGAACCAGCAAATTAAAGGGTTGTTCTTGTATTTTTAAGGGGTCGATGTGAAAATCTAGGTGGGAGAGAGAAGAAGAGGTGGAAGAAAAAATGGTCGTCAACGTCAAACCTTCATGAATCTTGACACACGTGCTACCTCATCTAGTCTAGGGCACCAAGACCCTTCAAATATCGCCCTAAAAAAACAGTGTTTTATAGCTGGATAACCCCCCATGCGCTACCCAAACAACATGAACATTGTCCACACCCCATGTGTCACCAGATTTTTTTTATATATTTAATAAATATAATCTACAACAATGCCTCCGAGCATCCATGAAAATTATAGTAATAACAATGTAAAATGACAAAAATAGCCCTTGCGTGAGAGTTTAATTGATTTTGTTTTTAATGGCATCAAAGTAATTACATTATTCTAAAAATTAAAAATAGAAAAATTTCATTGAGTAGTAGATATTAGATTATTTTATTTCAATGTTAAATTAGTAATTTTACTACACAAAATAAAATAAAATTACCAATCTAACCTCATACAATTTTTAAAAAAGACAATTGCATGTGTTATAATGAAAAATAATCTTACCTCCAAAGCTTAGCACATTGTCAAGGGGAGTTAGTTTGGTTTTAATATTATCAAAACCTATATTATATACTCTCTCTATGTAAGAATAAACCACAGTTATATACCTGGCCTGGTTTAGTAGGTCAATTTATGAATTGACTTAGGTCTGGTTTTACAAAAATAATGAGGAATTGATTTGATATAACTCAGTTAAAAACTTGAGTTAATCCGTGATTCGGTTGATCTAATCAAAATATAATGATTTTTTTAAAAAAAAACAAGGTCATTTTGATTTTTTTTTAATTTTTAAAGTTAATTTGAGTTAACCTACTTATCCATAACCCAAACATTAAGCTAGGTAAAGCCTATAAAAGGTTTAAGAACTACATTATGCAAGATTGTCAATTTCATTTTATTTTGATTGGAATAGCCAGTATACCTCATACCATTTCAAGAAACAAAACAAAGTAAAACAAATTTTATTTCGCCCATAATCTCAAACATTTTTTTATTTCTCGCTCAAATTCTAGTAGAGATATTCTAGGTATACATCTTCCATTTCGTTCCGGATTCTAATATGCCCACTTCCACAATTGAGAGAGTTCTTTATTTCCTAGCCTCCACCATAGCCTGCTAGGGGATTAAGAAGAGCAACATGTTTTAGGATAATAGATTAAAACTTTAAGAAGAAATGTAAAATAATCATTAGTGGTGAAAAAATATACAATAAATAAGGGAAAATATTACAAAAGGAATTTAAATTTAATTTTTAAATATTGAGTTGGAGGGCCATCAATATAATTTATGCCAATTACATTGGTCATTATGGTTTGTTATGCACACTTTCCCTTTTAGTTTCTTGGTAAAAAGACAAACTTCTAGTTGAGATTATGAGTAGGCAATTATAAAACTACATTTCCTCTATTTTAAACAATTAACATTGTAATATGCAAAAGAATGCTAGGTGTAAATAAGAAACTAGGGTAGAGGTGTTTACAACTTTATCACCCATTCAAATTTTCAATGTAGACCACTGAAACATGACTTTCATATTCAACCATATATTAGAGTTTGTGAATTCATATTAGCTGTTTATTTTTTAAAGATATAAGCTTTAAGTAATTATTTCATTAGTGATGCAGGTGTGACTTTAGAATCAATTATATTTATCCATAAAAAATAGCTTGAACATAAACGCTAATCAATTAGTTTGTTGTCCAATTGACTTTAGCATTGACATTGTGTTTGTATGTAGACCACTGAAACATGACTTTCATATTCAACCACATATTAGAGTTTGTGAATTCATATTAGCTGTTTATTTTTTAAAGATATAAGCTTTAAGTAATTATTTCATTAGTGATGCAGGTGTGACTTTAGAATCAATTATATTTATCCATAAAAAATAGCTCGAACATAAACGCTAATCAATTAGTTTGTTGTCCAATTGACTTTAGCATTGACATTGTGTTTGTATGTGCGCGCGTGTGCGCGTGTCTATATATATTCTAAAATAGAACATCGAAAATACTTGGATATTAAAATTTATTGTTCTAATAAAAAAAATTAGAATGACAACCTAAAAAATGAGATTTATGGGAACTTAGCATATAAAAACAAAAGTAAATTAGCTCATGTGAAAAAATATTTAGGGATCTAGCACACTTGATCAAATCGTGGATAACATCTGTAACTTGAGAGTTGCATTCATTATCTATGACTCAAGAGTTGCAAATGTCAATTGCAATACATAAGTCATCGAAGTTATCTGTGATTTGACTAAGAGACACTTCCTAGGATAATTTCTTTGTCCATTAACTTCCTGTCTCAAAAAATCACAAATAACACAATTTAAATAATCAGTTTTTGAGCATCAAAATATAATTCACATAAGCAACATGTAACATCTTCAATCATAAGTAACAAAATTAAACTGATGATTAACATAACATAACATTTTATTAAAATTAAACTAACCATGCATCTATTCATAATTTTCATAACATATAATAACATGTAGTTATATTTAATAATTGCCCCAGCTCATGGAAGAGCCTGAAGCACTCGTGGACGAGTTTAGAGTATCACCCTAAATCGTCCACCTCAAGGATGGGTCTATAACATCCATATAGGTATGAGGAGGACCAATATCACCTTAGCTCGTGGATGGACATGAGATGTTTATGGATGGATCTGAGATGCTCGTGGATGGATTAACATCCCCAACACTCTCATAATAAGCAATCTCATCTTCCAGTAATGCCACTTCAAAACACTCAGCCCCCAACCTTTTGAAGTCCATGATATAAAATGAGCTTAGTGTTGGCCATGACACATCTCATTTCATCGACACCTTCATAAATAGTTGTTGTTACTTTCCGAGCCTCTCATACTAAGTAATGAATCTATACACACACACATTAAAAATTAATTAGTAGTCATCATGTATAATAACATTAAAAATATTAAATAAATATTGTATGTAAAACAATATTGTATATCAATCGATTTTGTCTTGAATATTAGAGAAAATAATGCACTGGATTATGTGGATGTCTTTGGAAATGTGATCAAGTATGTGTAATAAAATGACTCATAATGGACAGATACCATTTCATATAGGTATCTACATCAATCATTGGATGTCGCTCCTAAAAAACATGATCTCTCTTAGAATCCTAAAGATCCTGTTAAAATGCATGAATCATTAACTAATTTCCCTCACGCTTACCTTGACGACTAATACTATGCAGCTCATCACCGATATCAATGTAATCTAGTATATGTTGAGATAGTACAAACTGTCGCATTACCCGATATGGGCAATACATCTCAACAATGTCAATGTATTTCAACGATACCTATGCTAATCAAAGGTCATATCCCTCACGAAATATAAGTGATGCTGAATGTGAGTAGTGTGGTGACTGTTTTGGCTAGAAATCAATTGATCCACGGTGGAGAGAGAGAGAGAGAGAGAGAGAGAGAGAGAGAGAGAGAGAGAAAGAGAGAGAGAGAGGGATCAGTGATCTTATGGTGTTTTGTGATGAGGGGAGAAGGGGGGGAGAGAGAGAGGTCACTAACGACGTGAGAGTGGAAGGGTGAGTGGCTGTAGGGAGAGAGGGGGATGTAAGGAGAAAGAGGAAGAAAAGGGCTCTAAATATTAATTTTGAATAAACTCACAGGTGCCATATGCGAATCGCATGTCATATATGAAAACTACAAAATAAGTGTCACAGACGGTATCTATGACTCGTGTGTTATAGTGTTGTAGATAGCAACTATGACTAATGAAATTGTGTTATATCCCTAAATATTTTTTCCACTATGTTACTTAATCTTTTTTCTTGTTGTGCTAAAAACATAAAAAAGAACTCGAAAAAAATTGACAACCTGATTGTATGTACCACTAACTTTCTTTATGTATAATGAAAAATAAAGAAGAGTAAAGGGAAAAATAAGTCTCAAGGGTGGGAGAGATTCCAATGAAAAATTCCCAGCCATAACCTCAAGCTTCAAACCAATGATACTAGGAGAAATTAGGTAATTTATCCATTTATCATGATAAAATGAAAGAATGTTTAATTTATTGTTGAGGTGTCATTATAAAGTGGGGATTGTATGTGAGATATGGTTTGAGATTTATAAAGCAAAGTTATTAAATTCAGCTATTGTTTTGCTAATTTTAAAAAGAAAATTTTTGTTTCAAAATAAATTTTTTTGGATCATTTTGAAATGCTAATATCAAAAATAAATTTTAAAAAATAAAAAAAATAATTATTTTAATACATTTCTAAGTTAAAAACACTTTGAAAAATAAACTTTACCACTGTCTCATACACCCATAAATTAATTTTTTTAGTGTTTTCTAATAGTTTTGATGTACTGATATTAAAAATAAAAAAAATCTAAAAATAAATTATTTTAATATATTTCTATACAAAAAGTAATTTTAAAAATCATCATATATCACAATTTTAAACATTCTTGTAGTGTGACATGATAACTTGGCATGCTCAAGATTTATAAATATAAGATTATTTTTTTTGAGAATTAATCTTACACAATTAATTTATTATTCACAAGTGTATTTTAAAGTTTTTTTCTTGATCTAAACTGTAATCTAAAATTTCACTGTCACGTTCCATGTTAATATTTTATAATGCAAGAATAGGAGTACTAGAAAAACTTTAACTTCTTTAATTTGGATTGCAAAATAAATAAATAAATAATGGGTTGCGTACGTAGGCTATTAGTATTATTATTGCAACTATGTTATAATAGTGTCAATGAGCTCACGTGACCCTATTTAAGAGAGAAATTATAGCATAGCAAAGAGTAATAAAAATTAATAAGAAACAAATCTTGAAAAATGTTATTTACGTTTAAAGTAAATATTTCAAACCATGAACACGTATGCCAAAATTGTCCAATAAACAATTGACAGCTGACATAACATAAGGCATGAACGATATTAATTCTATTTTTTTAACCAAAGAATCTTGTGGTTGATATTATTTTAGTGGTGATTTGATTTTGCAGTTGAAATTATGTTTTATAATTTTTAAAGTTTTTTTGAAATTAATTTTTTTAATATTTTTAAATTATTTTGATGTGTTGATATTAATAAAAAATATATTTTTAAAAATATTATTTTTATACATTTCTAAACGAAAAATATTTTAAATAACAATCATTATCATATTTTCAAATTATACATTAAAAATTTATACGAGCTTTCCACGTGAATTCCTTTTATTTAGTTTTTGTAAATGATTCAATATCCTATTCTATTAAGATTATTTATTTATTTTTTATTTGAATATTGATGTTTTCCTAATTAATAATTTTTCAAGATAGAAACTGACTTCTAGGTCGATTATTTATTCCTGCTTTTATCACAGGTAAGTTTAGGTCTTGGAATATTATTTAATGGAGCATAACTCATTGGATTTTCTTTTACCCGATACATAATTTCAATACAAACTTTCTCAGGCTTTTATATTATTTTTTATCTATTGTTTTGCAATTTATTTTCTGTAAGTTTATTTTCAACTCAATGCTTTATCTTTGTGTTTAATTTATCACTTTTTTTACATGCTTTTTGTATAGTTTTATGTGTTAGTTTTCCTACAATTTACTTATTGCAAATTAACTTTCTCAAAATATATTTATTGCTTAATTTACTTATCATGTAAATTACTTAGCTAGTGTTTAGTATTCTGGATAATATTGATTGGACTAGACCAAACATGATTGGATAAATAACTCTCTTGTCTTGTGTTTTGTCTGGTTTGGTTTGGACTAGATAATTTGTCTTCTCTTGTATTTGGCAGACACTAAATAGAACCCGGCTTACTTGGGACCTAGATCAGTACGGGTTAAAAAAAATAGATTGATCTAATATGACCTGATAAAAAACTCGGGTCAACCCATGACCCGGTTGACCTGAGATAACATATGTAAAAACCCATTGGCTTTTTTTTTTTATTGTTTTTTGTCAAAACTAGGTTACTTTGTTTTTTTTTTTTTAATTTGGGTAAACTCAGGTTGACCCTCCCAACCTGTGACCCGGACCTTGCCACAGGTTGACCCCCGAGTAAGGTTTTAAAACTATGATAATAATCACTTTATCCAAATGTTGATTTGGGTCAACTCCGGTTGACACTCCCAACCATTGACCCAAACCTTGCATTGAATCGACCTTCAAGTTGAGTTTTAAAACTATAATAATAACCACTTTTATACATAAGTTGACTTGGGTCAACCTGAGTTAACCCTTCTGACCGGTGACCTAGGTCTTGCCCCTGGTCAACCTCTAAATTGGATTTTAAAATTATAATAATAATCACTTTTATTCTTATGTTGACTTGAATCAGTCCAGGTTGATCATCCCAACCTGTGACCCGAACCTTGCTCTGGTTCGACCCCCGAGTCGAGTTTTAAAATTATGATAATAACTTTTTTGATTCTTATGTTTTCTTGGGTCATCTATGGTTGATCATCCCGACTCATGATCAGAGTCTTGCCCTGGGTCGACCTCTGAGTTGAGTTTTAAAACTTTGATAATAATCACTTTTATCCTTACATCGACTCAGGTCAATGATCAACTCAATCCGTGACCTGAGTCTTATCCCGTTCGATCCCTTAATCAGGTTTTAAAACTATTATAATAATAAAAACAACAACAATAACTTTTATCCTTACATTAACCCGAATCAACTTAGGTTAATCCTTATATAGAAAATTAGACAACTTTATCCTACCTCTTTTAATGAGACAAAAAATTCTCCACTGAAACAGCCTTAGATAGGACAAAATATAATTTTTGTATTCTCCAAAGGTGCACCAAAACAACTTCACAAAAAAAAAAAATTCTTGTCCAGTCCAACATAACAAAAACTTAATTATTGCTTTATTTAATTTCTTTATTTACTATACAATTCGATAATTTCTCTTAGTTTTTGCAACTCTTCATAGTTTATCTAACATAAATCTTCATGATTTACTACTCAATGTTATTGACGGATTCCTATTTATGTAAAACTCTGATTCCTTATGGTTTTATATAATCGATACAAGTTCTTGGACTTGTAACTTAATTTAGATCTTGTCGCTAAATTCAATAATGATTTTTTTTAAGACAATCATTATTTTTAGGATTACTTTGTCAATTCTTGCCCTTTTGGTTTTTAGAAGAATTCACAATCCTGGTTGATCAGGAGATTGTTATTTTCTCCTCACATATTGAGTTCTAAGAATATTCTAGATAGAGATATTTATATTATTAGGCCGATAGATATTTATATTTTGTTTTAAGAATAATATATATAAAATGTATGTGAATAACCTATAGCTGGATAATTACACTAGTATTATAGTAACTTTACAACTTTTCTCGATCAAATCAAGTACATAGTTTCATTTGAATACACCAACTGCTTAAAAACTTCCAATCAAGTGCTGTCGCTGATTTTCTATCAATTATTATTTTGTTATCTAATGACATGTCCCTTTTTCTTAATCCGTTGTCGGTACACCAACTTTCATTTTATTTTAATTCAGTACATGGATTTTAATCTTTCTGATTTTGATGCATCAACCTTTTTTTTATTATGTCAATCAAATATTTTTGTGAGTTTATTTATTTTTTTAATGTGATTTTCTTTTGTAAAAATACCCCCCAAAATAATATTATGTTTAATAAACAGAAATATCTTAAATTAAAATAAATTATTTTAAGAAGGAACCTTTCAATCAATGGAAAACCATCTACATCCTACATAAGGTTAGCCATAAATTATAAATAATAAATAATTATTAATAAATTTTATAATATTTATTATTCTAATAAAAGAAACGGATATAATGTGATTGAAAAATAAATAAAAAAACTAACAAATTTTTTATTGATGTACTTGATTGACACAATTACAAATTTTGTTATACTGAAATGAAAAATAAAATAAAACAATTTATATATTTAATTAAAAAAATTGAAAATTAGTGTACCAACATGACAAGTTTTCTTAGTGTACCTCAATAGGTATGTAAAAAAACAAGTTTTTCTAGATCTTAGAATAGTTAATTTTTTTTTAAATAACACAGTTCATAAAATATTTAGGGAAGTAGCATACTTGAGAAAGTCATATTAAATTGTTAAATCGCTTGCAAAAAATTATAATGAGGAAATAGTAGAGAGAAAAATAGAATGAATGGATGAATGAGATCTTAGAGGCATATTGAAGTTTCAATGATGACAACACCAGTACCATTGGAAAATTTTTGACTAGACGAATCCAATAATACTAAGAAATGTCACTAATAGAGACTAGAGTGGGCCAAAGTTGACGTAGCTCATTTGTCTTTGGCAGCTCGTGTGACTCATTGTGACCATTGTTACTGACATTTTCTAGTGTTGTAGAATTTATCTCGTCGAGATTTTTTTTATAGTGCCTATGGTGTTGTCATGTGAGTTTCGGTGTGCATCCGAAGGTTTTTTTTTTCTTTATTCATTTCTATCTCATCTTTCCTCCTTATAGTTTGTGAAGAGAGAAGAGAGAGAAAAATGAAAGAAAAAAAGTAAAGATATCATAGAGGCACACCAAAATTCTAATGATGAGATCACTAGTATGATCATAAAGATATTGATGAGACAAATCTAATGACACTAGGAAATGTCACAAATATTGATTGAAATGGGTCACACGAGTTAAGTGATCCCCACTCCCTTTGGGCCACTAGTGTGGCCAACTCCATTCTCTGTTAATATATATTTTGGTGTCATTAGACTTGTTTCATCGAGATCTTTATTATAATACCAGTTGTGTCGTCACTAGAGTTTTGGTGTTTCTCTAGGATCTTTTTTTTTTTCTCTTTGTCCTTTCTCTTTGCAAATTACAAGGAGGAGAGAAGAGAGAGAAAAAAAGAAAAAAAAATATTCGAGAGACATAATTAAACTCTAATGATGACACCACTTGTATTATCAGAAAGATCTTGACGTGACAAATCCAAAAATATAAAAAAAGGTCCTCAACAGTGATCAAAGTGGATCACACGAGCCACCCAAAGAAAAGTGAGTTACGCCACTTTTAGGCCGCTTGTGTAACCCACTCTAGTATTCATTGATGATTTTTCTAGGTATTGTTGGATTTGTCATGTTAAGATCTTTCTGATTGTATTAGTTATGTCGTCATCAAAGCTTTAATGTGCCTCTAAGATCTTTTTTTTCCTCTCTCTTCATTGTAAATTTTTATAGGTCCTAGATATAAGTGACGCTCGATTCTCTTAATTGTTTTATTTTTCAAAATATTTTCTGGATTGTTATTTATTCAATTTTTTTTTAAAATTGTTTTGAGGTCTAAAAAACTCAGTAAAAGCCGGAGCAATTAAAAGTAGGTGGATTAAAGTACTTAGTTAAAAGTAAAGAAGAAGAAGAAGAGTCAACGTACTAAAAAATTTATTAAAGTTGATATACTAGATTGAAAATAAGTGTAAAATTGGTATACTAATAATATAATTATCTCACACACTTTATTCCTTTGCAGTACATTTGCCATTAATTCCCGCAACATGCATCAACTATATAATAGAATTGAATTTTTGATTGAAAAAAGACGGAAAGAAAACACTATTATTGTTTCTTCATGATAGCTAGCTATGACTTCAATTAAACGCCATTTGAATTTTAGTATAAATTAAAGCATTAATTTTAATTTCCCATGATTACAACTCCGGAACCCTGCAACTAGCTAGCTAGCTCATGCATGAACCTGCTATATCTCCATTTCCCTTTTTGTGTTCCCATCCATGCTCCCCAGTTATCTGAACTCTGAAGTGATCCAAACAGTTTATCTTTAAAAATGATGGCACACCGTAATGCATTATTAGTTTTCTGAGTTATATATAGGTCCCACTCTCAATCTCCCCCCCTTTTTTTTTTTCCTTTCATAATAATAATAATAATAATAATAATAATAATAATAATAATGTAGATCTCCAATTCAGTGAAAGCAAATAATGCTAGAGAAAAGAAAACGAAAATTATTTATCATCGAATGTTGAGGTTGACTCTTGAAATTTTGACCAAAGTGAGTGAGGAAGATACTATTCGATCATTTGAAATACTAAACCAAGTAAATTCTCTTCTCTTCATTCCTAAATTTCGTGTCGTTTTTTAGAAGAGTAATGTTATGTAAACAAATAAAATTTTATACAAATATAAGAGATAATTATTTTTTTTTTATAAAAGATTGAATATATAAAATTTATGGGTTTTATATTTTACCACTTAAAGATTAACATATCAATTTGTATATATATTTATATGAAAAAATTATTTATAAATCAATTTCCTTGCAAGAGTTTAATTATGAGACTTAGACTTTATTTGTTTACTAGAAAGTAGTTTTTTTTTTAGAAATTAAATTTTTAAAAAGTAAATTTTTTTAATGTTTGACAATGTTATGAAAAATAAGTTGAAAAACAGTTTTTAGTTTTTATTTATAGCATGAAATAAGTTAGAAAATAACTTATAAATATTTTTTTTCAAGTTTATCTACTATAATATAAATCATTTTTAATTTTCAATGTTTTATTATATATATATATATATATATATATATATATATATATATATATAACATTGAATGTAACTTTTCGACCACTTATAATAAAAAAGAATGAGATATAAAAAGTGTAATTGTAGAAATTTTTTTATATTATATATTTATATATAATTTATTTTATAATACACACATAATATAATATAAATATTCTAAATATAATATAGAAGTATAACCTTACGAAATATTTTTAAAACCTCAAAATAAATTTTTAAAAATTAACAAAAAAACCAAATTAGTTAATGATGTTAATTAAGAGTTTATTTTGTATGAGGTCGTTGAAAGAGAGAGATTTGTGGAAGGTGTATTTGTATAGTATGTATATATATATATATATATATATATATATATTTTGTTGGAAACTACTTTTCTGAAAACTAGATTTTTAGTGTTCACCGAACAGTGAAAAGCTTGGAAGCTTCTTTCTAAGAAAATGGTTTTTTAAAAACAATCAAGGTCTTTAGTGGAAATTTTGTCCCATGCACGCCGGACGTTTTCTTAGGATCATATTGGTTAATAAAATCAATTTTCAATTGCATGTATATTACTAACTTAGAATATGTATATGAGTTTTTGAAAATTAATTTCTTTTAATTTTCTATTACGTGTCCCAAAAATGTATATTATATATATCTTAGAATAAATTTTTAGGTGAGATGAAACTTCTCAAACTTCGTAGGCTAATAATAGAAAACATGGAAATGCAATACAGATTTGTGGAATTACTACAATAAATTTAGGCCAAAATGTAAAGTACCCTCTTGAATTTTAGGAAAAAAACAAATATCCCTTAATTTTTTTTTTATTTTCCACCCTAAACTATTTGATTTTTTTTTAATGTGGTTCTTCCAATAGGGATTTTGAATGAAATTAACGAAAAACCCCTAAAAAACCTCAACCTGAAAGGAATAAGGAGAAATTTCAAGGGCTTCTTTGTCAATTTTCCGACATGACAAAGAAATTGTTTTGTTCGAAAGAGCATTTATTTTTTCATAAAGGTTCAGGATACCTTACAATATTTTAGCCATAAGTTTATGATAGTGGGGTGTAGTTGTTTTCATGGACATTGTCACTTAGTATTCACTCACCAGAGGAGTGTCGGTAGCCATTGGCCAACAGAGTCACATGAAAGTAGAGCAGAAACTTAACGAGGCACATGGATCCCATCCCAGTAATGGAAACAAACTAGGAAGGGTTCGTGAAAGGGATTGATTGAATCTTGTGTGAACTCGATCCACAAGAAAATTGGCCACATGATTGCTTGAAATTTTGATTGGCATGTAGCAAGCAGTTTCACTCTGGCAAGCATGGATTTGCTTGCTTTTTGTCTCTTATAATTGGAATATTAAGAGAGTAGAATCTCCCTTTCATGTCTTGTCGATATTAAGATTTATCCCCCAATCTCACTCTCATGTCACTAACATCCATGCTTCAAGCGTAGGCAAAGGTAAGTGTCAAGTGGAGCAATTCATGGCAGTCTCCTAGCTACAACTAAAATATTTGAAGTGATCTTTCAACTGTTAAATCCTGATTTGGTTCATCTTCATTAACCTTTTCTTTCATCGAAAGTGTTAAAGAATCATTTCAATCTAAAAACTTAAGCTTTTAGGTGAGGTTTCAGGATATAATTTATATATTATTCTCTAACACACCACCTCAAGTGAAAGCCCTTTAAACTTAAAACTTGTACAAGCCCACATTACCTTGTACTTAATTTTTTATCAAATAAATAAAGATAGTGAGATTCAAATTCGAGACCACTTGGTTATCAAAACTCTGATATCATGTCAAAGAATCATTTCAACCTAGAAATTTAAGCTATTATGTAACATCTCATGATATGATTTATATAAAAGAGACGGGGAAGAATTTAAGAAATCAAGATCACTAAATATATATCTTGTACGGGTAAAGCAAATAGTGTTATGGTTCGCGAATATAGAGCTATAGACCAATTTATGAAAATGATTTTGTCTCGAACTGGTTCTACTAGTGTTTGAATTAGGAATAGTTCTATTGCCGAACCCTTGTCTCGGATTTTGTCCTGATCATGGATGCATTCTCAGAAGCACGACTGTTGCCTAGGTGGTGGCCAAATACTTTTTTGGGCCCCACACACACACACACAGACACACACACACACATATATATATATAGTTCATCAACAATATTTGTGGCCAAATACTTATTTTGGACTGTGAGATCCTGATCACAGTGAATCTCATTCATTATGCTGCTGGTGTGCTGTAGGATAAATGGTATCATTTTTTTTTATATATAATCATAAAAGAAATATATTAGAAAGACCATAGGGTAAAAAAAAAAAAAACTGATATGCTATAACAGAAATAAAAAAAAAACAAAAAATAACTATATAAATTTTTTTATTACACACTATAATTTAATGTCATAAAAAAATTTCAATAGCAAATGAGGCTGGCACAAATGATATTAGGCTTATTTAGATGTATAGTAATTATTATTTTTTAAAATGTTTTTAATTCGATAATATATTAATATAATATTTATTTTTTTAATATTATTTTTGACATTAACAAATTAAAATAATTTAAAAATATTAAAAATATTAATTTTAAATAGATAAAAAATAAAAAATTTTAAATTTTTTCAAAAATATTTTTAAAACATAAAAATCAAACAACATGCCATCATTTTTGTGCCATGCAATCAACCGACCGAGCAAATGAGGCTGCTGTAATGCCCTTGCATCCCCTCTGTGGTTGTTATTCTATCCTTCTATTTTTCTCGTATTTTCTTTAAATTAAGGGTCCCTCTAATAAAAACTTTTATAGTACTTAAATTGCTATTATTAATATTTACAATATTAGGAGTGCAATAGACAAGGAAAGAAAGGGAAGCGGGAAAGAGAAAATTACATTGAATCTTATTAAAAAACAATATGAATTCCTCTCTCTCGTATTTTCTCATTTATTATATCTATTTCTCTTATGTAAGTATTGATAGTTATAACTCGATAACCATAAAATTGACTATACTTTCTTTAAAAGTTATTTAATGCTTTTAATTAATCACAAAGTTTCTTTTTTTGTCTTTTTATTTAAAATTTATTGTAAACATCTCAAAATATTAATTATCATATAAAATGTCACTTATTTAATGTTTTTAATCAATAAGAATGATTTTTATTTAAATATCTGATTTTTATCCCTATTTAATACAAATCAACAATAAATAAGTTTTAATAAATATAATTAGATAATGCTTAACATGTACCTAGAGACTCTCATTAACTTTTCTCTCAAAGTAATAAAAAAAAAAGGAGTGAGATTGTGAGTCCTAGAGTCTAGTGTCAAGTCCAGGCCTACTCAGTTCTAAAAGTAGAAAACCTTGTATGTGCTACAAGATGGTCCTTGAAGCAATTTGAACACTAATAACTTTAGCTGGATATCAGCCATTTTCGATTCTCTCGTTGAACAAGGCTCGCTGGAGCCTATATGTGATGTGGTTTATGAACTTACATTGAACTTCAGAGTCTTCTTCCACTTCGTGGGCGTCCCTTTATCCAAGAATATATTAGTCCGATGTGTAAAATTTAAGATTATGAGTAACTAGTAAGCTTGATTTGGGGTTCGATATTTTCATTTCGATGATGTAATTTCAATCGTGTTTTCAAAAAAAGGTCTCAGAAAGAAGAAAGTATGCTTGTAATAGCTTAGATTTAAAAGAAAATGACAAGGAAAAAAAAGAATAACGGATTCACAGCCTTGAAAAGATAGTCCAACTTGGAAAACCAATAACACAAGCACTTCAAAAACACAGCACCTGCTGCGGATGTGAGATACATGTTCTTTAAAAACGACTTGTAATTAATGGAAGATGAAAAGCACTAATTGATAGTTAACAATTGAAAGCATGATCAGAAGGAAACATTTTGATGTTGATGTTTCTTTCTGATCATGCTGTAAATGTTTTATTAATTATCAGTGGAAATTCAACTAGCAGTTTTGTGCATTATTACAAATCAACTCTAATCAACTTACCTTAAAGTGACTTGAGGTAGTGGTATGAAAACTTAATATTATCAAAACTTTAATCACTCTCATATAAGATTTGATTACTGTGAAAAATAACCACGATGTATAAGCTAGCATGCATGATGTTAAACACGAAAGGTATTCATGAAAAAGAGGACCTCGATCATTATAAAATTATTTTTTGGGTAGATTTTGTTCAAGTAAGTGCAATCCACACACAACCATCACTTGTCATTGACTTTCTTCACCATCACCACATTTGCCAACCAATTGAGATACATCACCTCCCGAATGACTCTGGCGGCAAGGAGTTTATTCACCTCCTCAATTATTGCCTTATGCCTTTCGCCCCTAAAATTTCTCTACTTCTGATGGATGGGGGAGAAGGTTGGGTTGATTTCAATTAATGTGTTGCCACCTTAAGGCAAATCCCGAGCTTATCTGATCAATGCCCAAAAGCAAAGTTGGTGTTTTGGATGTTAAGAAGCTCTGTCAAAGCTTGCTCTTATCTTGGAGGTACCTTCTCAGAATAAAGTTGCAAGCCAAGTTTATATCAATGACTATATATAAAGATCTGCTTAAGAGTCAGACATTTGAGATAAGTGGTGATGGTAATAGGGATCTTTAAGGCACCCTTCACCAACATGTCTGGACTTGCAATCCCAATGAAAGGGTTATTCACAAGAGTTGATCTTGAGAGATTTAATTTATCCTTATTTGTGCCATCATATCACTGGAGAGGATGTTGATTGCACTGATATAGTCCATCAATACTCTATAGACACGATGATTGGACATGACCAGAGCATCTTCATAGGAAAAAACCATTCCTTTCCCATATTCTAGGGTAAATGTGATGGGCTCATCACATACGTTTGGAAAGCGGACACTAGTAAGAACTTCTCACATTTTTTCCACTTCTATTATCACCCTTTATAGAGGTGCCATCCAAGTTCATATTGATCGATCTCAGGCAGTATTTAGTTGTGTTGGCTGGACTCATCTCTACCTTATTCGATACGGGGATCGTTTTTTACAAATTGTTAAATATAGACATTGGCTATCAACCACTTAATTTATTTATTCAAAGTGAAGCACTCTTCCGTATTGTGCTCCTTGTCCTAGAGGAACATAAAGAATTTCCTAAATGTGCGAGTGTTGGGAATTACCTTCATCGACGAGGGATAATGGACAAAATCTTTACCCTTTATAATGATAAAAACCTTAGTGATAGTGGTGTTGAGAGAAGTAGAGAACCTCTTAAGATATACCGAGCATCTATCCTGGAGCACGCGAACTCGTGAACCCATGAAAAGTTTTATAAAGGATCTTTCTCATTATATTACTATCCTAGATGACCAATTCTAAGCTATTTTGCACTTTTTGCATGAGTTCCCTCGAGTCAACGAGACCATCATAGTTGTCCAGACTCATTTTTATAGAGAAATAATCTCGAGGAATTCGAGTATTTAAAACTTGTTTGGGCAAAGGAGAGCCCCGTACTTTATGGGGGTTATAGGCATTTTCTTGGACAAGCTCAAAGACCAATCACCTTTTGATATTTTATCTAATGGGCTTTAGAAGCTTAAGGAATTCAGTGCGGAATAACAAGATTTGTAACTTACATCCACCCCGCGATAATAAAAAGTAGCGTCTTGAGTACCTGTTCTATGTATAGGTATCACAACGATGCAAACGACCCCTTGAGGTACTTGTTGAATGATGAGGCAAAATACTCTTTTAAATGTCATTTTGCCCAAACTCCTCAGGGTAGAGTGACTCTCTTGGATGACGGGAGCGATAGCAGTGTTGGGGCACTTAGTGTTACCAATGATGTCAAAACTTGCTAAGGTGAAAAGACTTGATTTTTCCTTTAGGTTGCCACCACTGCTTTAGTAACGAGTTGCACTTGATTAATAAGTTGCTGAAAGTCTGGCTGGGCAGAAGTGCCCATGATGATGGGAGCATCCATCACACATCCCAACCTTGGTATGTCTTGATTGTCAATCGTGAAATGGCTTGGAGATGTCAAAAATAAGTTCTCAAATAAATGAGGGTTTTTTTATCGTGTTCCCCATAGACGAACTAATTGATGATCCAAAATCCAAATACTAAGGAATAAGGTTTTTTGGTGATTGGATTATAGGTTAAGCACATGTTCATTCAATTAAATTCACTCTATATAATAAAGGAAGTTATTCTCTTGATGTAAGAATCTTGGTACCTATAAAAAAGTCTCATGCAGATGGATTTGGGAACCCTTAAATGCTTAAGTTATAATCATTGTAAAGAGAAAATGTAATAAATATGCAAATAAGCATTAAATCCTAAGAATGAAAATGGTATATATGTGTTGAGAATAAAAATTGTAAATCCCTTACTTGAATGATTCATGAGGTATTTATACCCCATTAATCTTGTCTTTTTGCTTGAAAGAGAGGGGTGTCGAGTCATCCCACCTTTGTAGTATTAATAAGGGATAAATATCTCTTACACATGCATTATTGACGAGAAATATCTTAAGGGTCTAGTTAAGAAATCCTAAGAAACTAGGTGTTAGGTCCAAGCCATAATTAACACAAGGCCCATGAGGCATTGTGATATGTAATAGGCCTAAGTGCATGGCCTAGACTCGAGAAGTGTCAAGTGTGAGCCTAGTGTTTGGGCCTAAGCATGGTGCCTAGGCCCATAGGTGACAAGGCAGGCTTTCTCCCAGGCTCAAGTGAGGGGGGGGTTGAGCCCACATGCGCCAGGTATGAGCCTAGGCTCAAATATGGTGCCTGAGCCTATATGCGCCCAGCTAAATGTTTAGAGCTTGAGTCTAAAAAAAATTAGAAGACCTTTTAGGGTCTAGGCTATCATTAAAATGGGTTTTGAGCCAATCCATTTTTTTTAAAAAAACACTGATAAATTATGATCCATTAAAACCCTTAAAAGTTTATTCCATGAGCCTTGACAAAATTTTCAGCATAAAACAAATGTCCAAGTTAATTATTCAACATAACAAGCCACTATATAAACACTATGAAATTCCATTAAGGCTGGTAACCATGCTCAATTAATGGAGACACAATAATTCCAATGAGTCATTTAAAATGATTAGAAGGAAAAGAACATTAAAGAGATGATAAATCAAAGAAAAATTACTTAGGTGTTTATTGAAACCATATATAAAGAAAGAATATAAGAGAAATAAAAGAAGAGTCCTGCTTAATAGACCATATAACAATCTTGCTTGAGCATGTGGCACCTATGTTTTCATTGGAATTATTATAGATAAGACTAGTTATGGACTCATGTTATGCTTGGGATGATTTGATTTTTCGCGACTCGGGCCATAGACCAGACTGAGTCAAATAAGTTGGATTTATTTTAATTAGACAATAAGAAAAATAAACAACGACAACAAATTGATCAAATTAAAAAAAAGTGCTCACAATAACCTGAGAAAAAATATATTTCCAAAAAGAGATAAATAATCATCCCAAGCATAATCCATTAAATATCGAGCTAAGTCAACTTAAGTTAACATGACAAATTTGTAACCTCGATTATTAGGATTGAGCCACCCCAGGTTATCCTGTTAAACCAACGACCCAAGACATGAGATTAGATAACCCGGTACAAAAGAAAATGAAGAAAAATCACAAAGCCCATTAAAAAAAAAATAATATCAACTAAAGTTAACTTTTCAAACTCGTGACCCACGTCATTAGACCAGAAGTACCCTATCTGAATAAATCATGAAACTCAATTCTCAATCAATTAAACATTGAAGGATGAAATTAAAAAAAGAATTTCAACTATACAAAAGGATTATAAACAAAAATAACAATTAAAAAAATAAGAATCAAAATTGAAATACAAAATAAATTTTATTTTTGATTGAATGGTGAAATTAAAAAGAAAAAATAATTTAACAACAGGACCCAAAAAAATCAAAACAATGACGATTAAAATTCAAATAAGAAATACAAAAAGTATTTTGATTGTAGGGTGAAATTGAAATGAAAAATGAACTTCATAAAAGGCTCAACAAAACAAAATTCAAAAGAATGAGAATCAAATTAGAAAAAATAACTATTTTTTTTTACAAAAGAGTCAAGACCAAAAATTAGAAATCAAAAGAATAAGAACCTAAGTGGAAATCTCTATAAATTAGAGGACAACTCTGAAAGTTTGCATGGCCAACACAAATTTTGAGGGGATAAGAGAGAAAAGAGAGGCGAAAAAAGCATCATCGATGAAAAATCATGCCACCATTGATCACACACACTGCCCCAAAAGGAAGAGGATACATCAACATTTTTAATGACACGATGAAATGAAGATTTTGGTTACTAGGAAATGCCACATGCTCCAACCACGTTTTGTTTTTTTTATTTTATATATATTTATTCAAATACCAAATTTCTTCTTGGCTTACCTGATAATAACAAAAAAAATCATTATGAAAATATAAAAAAGCCCTTTGAGGCTAGTTTTAATTATTTTTTTTTCTTCTAAGAATATTTTGGTCATTTCATTATTTTTTTTGCTATAGTTATACAAATACTAAATTGCCCTTCAACTGAACTGATAATAACAAAAAAAACCATTGTGAAAATACAAGAAGCCCCTTAAGGCCTTTTTTTTTTCTTCTAAAGGCATTTTGGTTGTTTCACTGTGCTTTTGAAATGCAAAAAAACTTGTTTTCCCTTGATCAATTTGACAATGACTATTGGGCCTTATGAAAGGACATCAACACCTCTAACAACCAGTTTTAAGTATTTTGATGGGACGGGCAAAAAGATGAAAACATAGTTTCAATAAGCAGTGTTTCACTCAAAGTGATAAATCTATTTTTAACGGGCCTAAAAAACCCTTATGACCCTTCTTCCTTAGACACATCTAAGAAAATAAGCATGCCCTAAATGGGGGCTTGATAGTATGCCAAGTCTCGGGATTGTTAAGTCTAATGCTAGCCAGACCCAGCCATGATTGAGCTTGGCAGTATGTCAAGCCCTAGGCACACCTATTAGAATATTCATCCTTCATTGGAATGCTAAAGAAATGACCCATTCTCCCTTGGCACGCCCAATGAAATAAGGTAGTGTGGGTCTGGCAAACTTGCGAGACCCAACATACTTGGACTTGGCATTCCACCAAGTCTAATACACTTGGATGTGACAGTCAGCCAAGTCCACGATAATATGGGTTTGACAAACATGCTAGACCCAAGGCACTTGGACTTGGCATTTATCCAAGTATAAAGTAACGTGGGTTTAGCAAACATGCTAGACTCAAGGCACTTGGACTTGGCAGTTAGCCAAGTCCATTGCACTTGAACTCGATAGTTAGCCAGGTCCACGATAACATGGGTGTGGCAAACATGCCAGACCCAAAGTACTTGGACTTGGTAGTTAGCCAAGTCCATTGCACTTGAACTGGATAGTTAGCCAGGTCCACGATAACATGGGTGTGGCAAACAGCCGAAGTACTTGGACTTGGTATAGTGTCCAAGGTAATGTGTGTCTGGAAAACATGTCAGACCTAAGGTACCTGGAATTTGTAGTTAGCCAAGTCCAATGTAATGACCATCCTCCATTGGGCACGCCTAAGAGAATGACTACCCTCATTTGGGTCTAACCTTAGGGAAGAACTCAGCCTCCATGAATTTAGCTACATTTGATGTCTTGAACTTTAATCTCCTCATACCTTTTAGGTATATTTATCCCTCAAACATTAATATAGATGTAATGAATATTTATCCCTCATTAAATACTAGCAAGGTAAGATTACATCTTTTAAGTGTATTCCAAGAACCCACTATATTTCCATCAAAAATTAATATAGATGTAAGGGATATTTATCCCTCATTAAATGCTATCAGTAAGATTACACTCCAGACCCTCCTCTTCATAAAAAAACAAGACTTATAGACTATAAATACACTATAAGACCTTTAGAACAAAGGTTCACATTATTCATTTTATACTGCATATATATTTTTAGAGCATCTTTCTCTAGAATATTCTTATATTTTCTCTCTCTAAAAAGACACTTATTTAAGCATCGAAGAGTCCCCACCTCCACTAAAGAGGATCTTTTGCAGGTATTAGCCACAAGCTATCTTGGCTTACCAAGCACCAAGTATAAGCTATCAACTATGTTGTTATTCATTTTATAATATATATATATATATATATATATATAATAAATAAATAAAATAAATGCAAGGAAATATACCTAAAGCAAGCCTAAAAAGGAATGCCCCAGCCTAATGGTGGAAGATCAGAATACCAAGTGAAGTTGATAGGCCAAAATAATAATCCAAGGGTTTAATTGATAAAGCCCATTAGTAAAAATGTTTGTTTTTGGTGTTTATAGACTCAATTGGAATTTTCAAAGGTTTAATTATTTAATTAAGGGTTTAATTGCAAGGGAAATAAAAATTTAGAAGTCAATTTTGATGTCAATTGAAATAATTGAAGTAATTGAAGTTTAAGGACTCAATTAGAAGCTTAAAAAGTTTAAATTAGCCAAATTAGGGATTTAGTTGCATAAAATTCAAAGTCTAGTTAGCAAATATGGGATTAATTGAACTTTTTGTGAACCTAGAATCAATTTGCAAAATGCGCATATTTTTAGGGAGTAGAATCAGGAGAAATCAGGGGTCAAATTGAAAAAAATTAAAATTTTAATGGTCATTTAGGGGCCTATCGAAAAAATCAGAAATCATGGACCAACTTGTAGAAGACACTCAAAATTGAGGGTGACAAATGAAGTTGACAAGGACACAATTGCATGAAATTAGAAAGATAGAGGGAAATTAAGGGTAAAATAAAACAAAATCAGAAGATTAGGGATCAAATTGAATGTAGGCAGATCCCAAATAAAAAAACCCTAATATATAAGAATTAGTCAGAACAACACCATTCAAGGTACTATGCTTTTTCTTCTTTAGTTTTTTGGCTTATCGAGGGCGCATTTTCAGACAACTGAATTTGATGTTTTCGACCACCCCAAAGGTTGCAATCACCATCATTCGACTGAGAAAAACCCCTTTTACAACCCCATGTCTTTAACATCAAATGTTTATGTCCCATTTTTTTCATGTATTTCCACAACATCTTGTCCCTGGTTTCAAACATCACACTGTTTGAGTAAGAATTTTCAAACATTTGATTGTGGATATACAAACCTCCAAATGAAGTAAGAACGTGTCCGATTGAAAGGCATGCACCCCCTTTACCATGTCCAGGTGGTCTCAGCATTGACAAGAACACTCATTTGTAGAAGAACATTCAATTTTTTCATTTGCTCCCACTTAGAAGCCTTTAGAAGGTTTACATCAAGGATTTAAAACCCTTCTTTCTAGATCCAAAGGCAGAAAACACCTCACCTTGGTTCCCAAACTCCCTACAAAACCACCTATAACCAAAACCAGTAGCTCCATGGCAAAACCAACTAGGTTTTAGTCTGTTGGAACGCTAGGAAACCATCAAGAAGACCCAAATCTTCATATAAAAGAAGGAGTTGAAGAACATAAAAGGAGAAGAAAAAACAGAGAAAAACATAGGAAAAAAGGGGAAAAGAAAGAAAAGGGAGAGAAGAAGAAAAGAACTTAGGTTAAGATGCAAGAGTCCTATCCAGAAGGATTTAGAAGCTTTAGCTTTGGTCTAAGGAGGTCTAAAAACAAGAAGAAAGGTATGCAATACCAAGAATCGATTCATATTTGGATTTTCAAAGCTAAGAAAGTATACACATTCAAACTTTGAAAGTGGAGTCCATAAGGCCTACTGGATCCTTTTCTTACGTTCAATACGAAGTCTTGAATGCCTTAATATGCTCTTGATTGTTTTTTGTTATTTAATTCCATGGAACCTTAGTTTAATGGATGCCAAAAGTGGCAGCAAAGGAGTAGGGCACTTTCTGTTAATGAAAGGATAACCCTGCTTTTAGGTAGTTGGTATGACCTTTTAAAGTGAAAATGGTTAGATTTTGAAGCTTATTTTGTTAAAGATTGCCTTTTGTTTTGAGTTGGTAGCTTTTAGGATTGAAAATCAACGTACTTTTTAAGTTTTTGGGTTGTTTTGTTATTTCTTAGGCCATAATCACATTCATCACCAAACGTGTGGTTTGTGGAGATAAAGAGGACATGCTTTAGAGGCCAAAAAAGTCATTCTTAGTGCATTTTATCTCTAGGCATTTCTGGGTAGCTTTCCTGGGTTTAGGTAGATTCATCTATTGAATCTTGCCTTACGTGCTAGTCTCAAAGCTTGTTTGGTTTAATTTCCAGTTCACATAGGTTCTCCCATCATTGTTGATAAGTAATCTAGGAGTTTTTTTTTTGCATCAATAACAAGTTTTAATAGATTTAAATCCTAGGATTTTGGTTTCAAATTGAAACCTATTTTGGCAAAAATCGCATGATTTTGTTGATCATTGAAACGGATGAACCCCTCATTCTTGATCTATGTAGGATTACGAACAGAACCATTCCTTCCTTTGTTTGAAATCAGCTCTGGATTAAGAATTACATTTTATGGAGAGATGAAGAACATTCTTCTGTTTGTTTTGTTTTTTCTGCTTTGATCCGGTTTGATTGAAAAATCTTTAAGTTTTTGTGTTTTTGCCACTTTTGATCTGTTTTGGTCTTGGTTTATTTTGTGGGTTTGTTTCTAAGTTGACTCGGTCTAGTCAACCTAACCGAGTTAACCTGACCATTTCAACTCGGTCGGGTATGTCTAACCGATCAACCCAGACCACAATAATAAGTAATGATAAATAATAATAAAAAAGAGGACAAAGAAATAATATAAAATTAAAAAATCAGTTTTTTTTTCCTTTTGTTTTGTTTAGTTTATTTTTTTGGTTTAAGGATATGTTCCGGAAAATTCCTTTTAACTTTCAAGCATATTTTTATTTCAAGAAACCTATAAATAAAAGAAAAGTGTTTTTTGGGTGTTGCACATGGTCAAATCTCTTAAAAATATATATAAAAAATCATATTGTTTAGTATTTTCATACGAAAACAAAAAATATATGTGTGTTTTGATCATATTTTTAAACCGGATTTAATCAACGTCAAAATTTATTAAGTCCATGAGAATTTGACTAATATTTCGGTCAAAAAATAACTCATTAGTTTTCAACTCCTCGTTAAATCAAATGTTCCAAAAACAACTTTCGGTATAGGCAACGTAATTAATTTTGCCTGTCATATCCCATGAAATATTAAGTTTGTACACCACAACGTTGTTCCTAGTCATTCTAAATATTCAGACCAATTATAATGCAAGAAATTTTACAAAAATACCTCAAATTAAAAACTCAAAAAGAAAATCCAATTCCATTGCAAAACCAATGAAATTTATTTGGGTTACACGAGTTTTTATAAACACCCTTACAGACTATATTTGTAAACATGCAAACCCGTAAAACCCATTTCCATAAATTTTCCATGAATCCCACCACCAAAAACACAAAAAGCAAAAGCACACTTATCAGATTGTATTTGTGGACACCTTGAAAAGTTTCACACCTTCTTAGCATCACAGAAAGACGCTTACCCTCTCTCTAATAACCTTAGCACCTCTCTCTAAGGTTTCATGCGATCAAACCCAGCATGTTGTTCGTGGGTGACCATTCCTAGGCCCTAGCTTACCCCCACCGTTGATTGAGGCAAAGTGATGGCTGAATTTACAGAGAAGAATAGAATAAAGATTGAGGGGAAGGACAAGGGTTTGAAGAAGAGAGGAGAGAAACTAAAAGGGCCATCAGAAAATAAAAAAAATAGTCAAAATTTGATTTCTAGAAAAGGAAATGGAGGCTGTTTGTAAGATTAGCCATCACAAATTTCACTTGTTTCTTCCAGTTTCTTTCTTTAATTGTGTTACAGAAATAAAATTATAGACAGTGTATAGAAAAACCTGGGGCAAGTTTCAATTGCCATGTAAGTAGTGATAAATGTGTCATATGACAGTTGCCAAAAAAATAATTGTTTTAGAACTTTTATTTTATCTAAGTACGACCGAAGTTTTAAGGGTCAACAATGATTTGGTATTTATTTTCTATAGATTCACAAATATAACTTCAAATCTCATTAATTGAAGGTTAATTTCAAAACTATGGTTTTGATATGCATTTTAGGATTTAATAATAAATTTATTACTCATCCATCTAGGTTTGCTAATTTTTTTAATAAATCATTATTTTTAAATTCATGATACTTAATGGTTAAAAACACGTCTTAAACGGACCTACAAGTGAGGCTGGTATTTGAAATATCAAGATTTGACCAAAAAATTCTCATAGTTATTCTAAATATTCACCAATTTTAATCAAGAGTATTTTTCACTATAATACACAAATTACAAAGAATCTTTTTTCTAATAATTTATTTGGGTACACGAGTTCATAATAAATTCTTAACACCAGATTTATTCATACAAGTAAATCTCAATCCTAAACCTTCAAACCACATCAAACCATACAAAAAAATTTTCTGGCGTGTTTTTCCTCAAGTGCTAACACCTTCCCCAGCCACAACCAATCTCTTACCCTCGAATCTCTAATAAAACCAGTACATTCGGGTTTTTACGTCCGTGAGACCACAAAAATTTATGCCGACTCCGGCCCACTATGCGTACAAATACTTGAATAAAAAAACTAGGTCAAAAATCTAAAAATTGTTGGCCAATTGATTAGCATATCATCTTTCACCTAGTCTTATTTCTAGACTAGTTGGATTTTTAAGACTTCATCACAGAAATATTCAGAAGATAGTTTAATCTAAAGATAATTTAAAAATGGATAAGTTGGGGACCTAAATGTTATCTTTATTTATAAAATCCCTACCAGAAATTCGCTAAATAGCAACGGATTTACCGACAGAATATTTCTGTCGGTAATTTAAGGTTGAAATTACCGACGAAAACTGTTCCGTCCGTACTTCAGTCGGTAACTACCGATTGACAATGTCCGTCGGTAGTTACCGACTGAATTACGGATGGAACAGTTTCCAAATTAAAAAAAAAGCGAGTCGCTTACGTGGAGGTTTTGGCGGGGTTATTTTTACTGATGGACTCACCGATAGATTCAAAACGACAGCCCGTACAGTGACGTGATCGGTTCATCTTTTAAAATGTCGACGAAATCACTGAGGGATTTGAAATGCCAGATCCATACGGTGACGTGTCGATTTTTCCGTTAGAATCACCGACGACGTTTCCGTCGGTGAAATCGTCGGAAAAGGTTAATATATGTCCTCTCTGTCGACCCTGTCCTCCCCTATTTCCCCTTCTTCTTCCTAATCCCAACTCTCTCCATCTGCAAACAACCAGCCCCCCAAACAAAAATCTCCCTCATCTCAGCACAACAAGTTATATTTTTTAAAGTTTTGTGGTCACAGCATCCGTGTTCTGATTTACCGATGGATTTTATCAATTTTTGTAAGTAATTCTATCTTTTTAAATTTTTTTATCAATTTTTGTAAGTAATTCTATCTTTTTAAATTTTAATGTATAATTAAATGCCAATTTTATTGTTTTTTAGTATATGTATTTTGTTAGTAGATGTATATGTTTTATTGTTATTTCTCAAACAAACTTGTAGTATATATATTTCTATACCTGTTATGGTTTGTTTTAGATTTTGTAAGATTGTATTTGTTTGTAAATTGTTAAAATTTTATGGAACTACCGAATTACATGTGCTGTTTTGAAATAATTAATAGCTTGCTTAATGGGTCCATTTAAAGTTTTATCAATGGTATTGCGGAGTGGTAATTTCCATAAATTTATATATATTAATTTGTATGGATGTTGGTAAATGATAATGAATATTTAATATTTATGAGAAGTTGTGATTGGTTTGTTGGAGTGGTAAAGTAATATTTTTGCAAGTTTATTTACCTAACTTAGTTAATTAATACATGATTTCATCATAATTTTATAGAGATTCGATATAAGTCATGGATGATCGTTCATAGATGTATCGAGATTCACCCCAAGGATTGCGGAGGATTGATTATTGTAACGGGGTTCAGGGTTTTATTAATTTCACAACATCTATTCCTAGAAATTTTACTGGAGGCGGTATTAGGTGTCCATGCAGGAAATGTTAAAATAAAAAATATCTACATCCAGATGTTGTAATGATGCATCTTCTACATAAAAAGTTTATGGAGAATTACCAGTGTTGGTATGCACATGAAGAAGTATTTGTTAGTAAGAGGAGAATGAGAGAAACGGTGGTTGGGTCTACTTTTAGTGCTAGCAACATGCATGAAGCGGCAAATGACAACACTAATTCTTACAGAAATATGGTTATGGATGCAATGAGAATGAATCAAGGTAATGTCAGTTAATGTCCAATCGTAGAAGAATAACCTAATACAGATGCAGCTAGGTTTTTTGATTTGTGAAAGATTCTGACGAACTATTATGTGATGGCTGCACGAACCACAGTAAATTATCAGCTGTAGCACAAGTGTTCACCATCAAGTCAGATCACGGGTTGAGTGAGGCCGGATATGACAAGATTAATGAATGGGCGAAAAGCATTTTACCTGAAGGAGAACTTTATGCTGCGAAGTCCATAATGAAACCCCTCGGTTTAGGATACCAGAAAATTGACATGTGTCCTAACTTCTGCATGTTATACTACCTTGAAAATGCTGAGATGACTGAGTGCTTGACATATGGGCATTCCCGTTACAAACCTAGAACTGGCAGGGGAAAGACTCTAGTGGCATATAAAAAACTTAGATACTTCCCGATCACACCTAGACTGCAGAGGTTATTCATGTCACCAAGGACTACTGAGCACATGACATGGCACCAAGCACATGATGTGGTTTATGGAGTGATGGTGCAACCTTCTGACGGCGAAGCGTGGAAACTCTTTAACAGTGTGCATCCTCACTTTTCAGCTGAATCAAGAAATGTGCGTCTTGGGTTGTGTACAGACGAATTCAACCTATTTGGGTAATTTGCTGCTCCTTATTTTTATTGGCCGGTCATACTCACAGTTTATAACTTACCACCGGGAATGTGTATGAGGCTAGAGTTCATGTTTTTATCTACTGTCATACCCGATCCAAGCAGCCCGGAGTGGAATATAGATGTTTGTCTTCGATCGTTGATTGATGAGTTGACGTCGTTGTGGTCCTCCGGAGCTCTGACTTATAATATATCGAGGAAACAAAATTTCCTTATGAGGGCGGCTTTGATGTGGACTATCAATGATTTTCCAACTTATGGAATGCTTTCTGGTTGGAGCACGCATGGGAAACTCGCATGTCCATACTGCATAGAAAACAACAAGGCATTCACGCTAGCAAACGGAGGTAAAGCTTCTTTTTTTGACTGTCACCATCCCTTCTTGCCACTTAATCACAGGTATAGAATGAACAGAAAAGATTTTTTATTGGCAGAGTTGAAAAAAATGTTTCATCCCCGCGTCTTTCTGGTGAAGAATTGCATGATGTTGTATCAGAGTACGGTGACATTGTGTTTGACCTTCAATCAGGTAAGCAAAAGTTTCTTGGTTTTGGTTTGACCCATAATTGGGTAAAGCGAAGTATCTTTTGGGAGCTTCCTTATTGGAAGACCAATTTGCTCCGCCATAACCTTGACGTCATGCACATTGAAAAAAACATGTTTGAGAACATTTTCAACACCGTCATGGATATGAAGGGGAAGACAAAGGACAACATCAAGGCTAGATTAGATATAGCTTTATACTGTAACCGTAAAAATATGGAGTTGGTTTATGATGAGTCACGGGTCGCAAAACCAAGAGCAAGCTTCGTGTTAGAGAAAAATGCATAACTGCTAGTCTACAAATAGCTTAAGAGTTTACATTTTCCGGATGGACATCGAACATATCAAGGCTGATTAATATAGAGGACTGCAGATTGTATGGAATGAAGAGTCATGACTACCACATGTTTATACAAACACTCATCCCATTAGCTTTTCGTGATTTGTTGCTAAAGGGAATATGGGATGCATTCACGGATATCAGACATTTCTTCAGAGATATATGCTCCAGCAAGTTGAATGTTGATCACATTAAGAGGCTTCAAACGAATATCGTCGAAACACTATACAAACTTGAGATAATATTCCCTCCATCATTTTTTGACTCAATGGAGCATCTCCCTATACATCTACCGTTCGAGGCAAAAGTTGGAGGACCGGTTCAATATAGATGGATGTAACCATTCAAACGGTTAGATATTACAGTTGCAATGTAATTAAAAATACTTTTATTCATATATAAAAGTATTTTCTATGTTTTTCTTAATTGAAAATACTTGATTAATTCAATCCAGGTACTTGTTTAATCTCAAGAAAAAGGTTAAGAACAAGGCGCATGTTGAGGCTTCGATATGTAAGGCTTATATTGTTGAGTAGATCTCAACATTTATCTCGTACTATTTCGAACCTCATCCGAGAACGAGAATCAATCGCGTTCCATGGCATAATGATGGCGGTGAAGTGCCTTCCAGTGGGAACTTGTCAATATTCTCCAATACTGGACGACCCACACCTAAACATACCGTAAGAGGAAGATATTTGTCGGAATAGAGTTCAAACAAACACACAACTATGTTCTATTTAACTGTGATGAGCTGAAACCTTTTATTCAGTAAGTTTATATATGTGTAATACTAATTAAACTTTATGAGTAATATACTGTTAATTATATATTGTAATATCATACACTCATTATCACTTGCAGGCAACATTGACAATATTTGCTCTCCAATAACTCACAGCTGACCAAATCTCAGATCTTTCAATTACAAGATGAACAATTTGCCACGTGG
This sequence comes from Populus deltoides, assembly GCA_015852605.2. Lineage (NCBI taxonomy): Eukaryota > Viridiplantae > Streptophyta > Magnoliopsida > Malpighiales > Salicaceae > Populus > Populus deltoides. The sequence continues at coordinate 15,448,363 of CM027573.2, forward strand.
TTTAGAACACATGTAAACACTATCACAAACGCATTCTAACTTGCAAAATTACTGTACGTATGCATGTCATTATGAGATTCTCGTTCATTTACTGTTTATTGATGTACATTACATACAAGGTTTATCAAATTAGAAGGAGTGCGCCTAAGTCATTGTCTTCACTAAGCCTAGGGCCTGAAAGTAAATGTAAGTGCTACAACGGGTATTTTGTCAATGGATATGTTTTCATACTGAAGAATACGGGCAAGGAAGAAAGACATACAATAGCAGCGTTTGTGTTAAGGGATCCACTAGTAGTGAGTTAGAAGTTGACTACTATGGTAGATTAGAAGAGGTCGTCAAACTGCAATATCATAACGAGCAGAATATAGTGTTTTTATTCAAATGCTATTGGTATGACACGACTGACAGAGGAATCAGAGTTGATCCGCACCTGGTCGAAATCAACTCAAAAGCTAAACTCTACAACATAAACGATGTCTTCGTTTTCGCAAAGCAATATCAAAAAGTTTATTACACATACACCCCTTCATTTAGAAAGGATCGATCAAGAGTTGATTGGTTGTCCGTTTAAAAAACGAAACCCCCGGGGTCATGTCGAGGTTGTTCAGGATGAGAACGAAGACACAAATGTGCGAGATGAAATCTTTCAAGTTAATGAGTTGGTTGAACCATATCGAGTTGCTCCTTCGATTGAATTGGAAGAAAATTCAAATTTTCGAGTTTTCAATGATAGTCTTGTTGATGTTGACGCAGAGGAGTTGAATGTTTTTTTGAGCTCTAGCGGACAAGCAAATGTCGATGAAGAAGATGATATCCATATTAAAGATTGCGATGAAGGTGATGACAATTCAATTGATGACGAAGAAGAAGAGAATTCTGACTAACAATCAAAATGAAGCCTTGTGTAAAACCCTTTTTTCATGTAATTTAGATTATGGGTGATTATTTTGTAACACGAAATATTTATTACTTGAAATAATTACTTGAAATGCCACAATCATGAAATAATTACTTGAAATAATTATAGATCATGGATAATATATTTTGTAACACGAAATAATTACTTGAAATGCCACAATCACTGACATCTATACCGACGGCATAAGTCCTTCGGCATTTCACAGAGAGTTCAAAAATAATTACTTGAAATGCCACAATCACCGACCCTAATACCAACGGATTAAGTCCGTCGGAATTTCACAGAGAGTTCGAAAATAATTATTTGAAATCCCACAATCAACGACCCTAATACCAACAGATTAAGTCCATCGGAATTTCACAGAGAGTTCGAAAATAATTACTTGAAATGCCACAATCAACGACCCTAATACCAACGGATTAAGTCCGTCGGAATTTCACAGAGAGTTCGAAAATAATTACTTGAAATGCCACAATCACCGACGTCAATACCAACGGATATAAGTCCGTCGGTAAGTTGTCGGCGGGTCAATTTCGCTGAAAAATTATTGATGGACTGCGCAAATTCCAAAGGTTTGTGCATTTAATGCATCTCTGACCGCCTCATCTTGCCGACGGAATTACCGACGGACTACGAAAAATATGGAGGATCATTAAAAAATTTGGTGCGAAATTCAAAAATTATCGACGGATTTTTAACACTTCATCGACGGAATAAATTAAAATAATAATTAATTTTATATACGTCAGTGAATCTGTTGGTAAAACTGCCATATAAGTTCCAGCGACCGCCCTTTCAGTTCATTTTTTCTTCTCCTTAATTTTTCACCTTAAATTTCTATTCTTTTCCTCTCCATTCTTCAAAGATTTCATCTGCAATCTCTAGCAAGTTTTCTTGTGAATCTTCATCAGTATAAAAGGTATGGGTTTCTTCTATTTTATTTTACTTTAAGGGTTTTTTTTTTTACTATTTTTTTGTTATGTTTTTTGTTTTGGTGTATTTTTTGTAATGTAGATACAGTATTGAATTCAACACATTATTAAAGTAAGCATATTTCATTCCTAAAGTCTATAGTTTTTTTTTTGAATTTATTGAATATGTTTTATTGTTGTATTGGCATAATTATTATTAGTTAATTTGTTGAATATTTATTGTTAATGTTGAATTTACCTTAGAATTAGTAATTGAATATGTTGGAATAATTATTAATTTTACTCTATTATTGCATGATTTGTGTTTAATTTTTTCCATTTATTTTGATTGTTAGTCTAGAGTTTTTTTAATTTATTTTTTTGTTGAATTGGCATAATTATTGAATAATTTTTTGAATTGTTATTGTTAATGTTGAATTTACCTTAGTATTAGTAATTGAATATTTTGGAATAATTGTTAATTTTACTCTATTATAGCATGATTTATGTTTAATTTGTTCCATTAATTTTAATTGTTAGTCTTTTTTTATTTATTGAATATATTTTATTGTTGTATTGGCATAATTATTGAATAATTTGTTGAATTGTAATTCTTAATGTTGAATTTATGTTAGGATTAGTAATTGAATATGTTAGAATAATTAGTATAGATTGGGTAAATTGGTTGTGGCTATTGTTAATATGTGCAGGTTTGTGGATTTGGGTAGTATCCAGTATAGGGGAGGTGCTGTCGAAATTTTTTTAACATTTGAATTTAATTATATAAATATTTGTAGAACATTGTGTAGATGCATAGAACGAAAACCAGAGTTGGTTGCTCACGTATGGTCGCAGCTAGTTCGTCTAGCAGCGAGGATGATATTTCCTTAGGTGCCTCTCAAGAAAAGGCACCTACAACACCTGCGCCGTCAATCGATGCTGCCTCTTCCAACGCTACTTCACAGCGCAGAGGCGGCGTGCCTTCGTAGCGGAATCAATTTACCCGCAAGTACGAGGCACAGTGGAAGGACGACCTTTCAATGTAAATTTGTTAAGGTTTTAATTTTTTTTAAAAAAATTACAACATAATTTATGAAGTAATCACTATTGAATTTATTTCATTTATTTTCAGGTTCACAAACATTGAAGCCGCCTGAGTAATATCATTGGCGTTTAAATCGTCGATAGAGATTGCATTGTTTCAATAGAGTCAGATATCCAAGCATCCTGAATGGATGCCTCAAATCAATGCATGGTTTGACAGGTTTGAGGTTGATGTTAATTTATAATTTTCAGCTTATTAATATAATTGTAAATAAATTATTATTTTTATTTAAAATTAATTATTTATACACAAAACAATTTCTGTTGGGACAGTGAGCATAACACTGTTACGAGGAGGGTGTGGGAAAATCACGCGGCAACTAGATAACATCGAAAACAATACAAGATTTTTTTTAGACAAAAATTTATGTTTTGAAATGTAATTTTTGGTTGCGTGAAGTAGGTTGCGTGATTTTTGGTATGAAACACAAAAAAGAGCAAAAAAAACCGCGAGAGATAAGGATTTCCAAGACTAGAATGATGTTGCGGTTTGGAGGGATTTCAAACCGATATACATCCCGGAAGATATATGGCCGCACTATCTTGAGCACGTGACGTCTGAGCGGTTCACACGACGCTCACAGTTCGGTGCTTGCAACCGGAATCAGCTAATTCATGGCTCGGTGACAACGCACACTTGCGGCTACGTTCTGTTTGCTGCACATGCGAAACAGATGGTAAGATTAATTTAAATGAAATATATCGTTAAATTAAGTTGTTGTTAATAAATCTTTTTTCATTATAGGCTACGTCTCTTGGACGTGAGCCTAGCCCGATGGAGTTGTTTGTGGAGACGCACGTGCGGAGTCAAGACCGCCAAAAAGGGGCACAACATTTCGTTGATAACCGTGCTCAACATTTCGTGGTATGTTTGTTCAACCATTTTATTTTCTAAGTTATTATGTTTATTGAATTGAATATGATGATTACTTTTTTTTATTTTCAGGAGACCTATAATAATCGGTTGAGGGAGAGATACAGGGATGATATTTTGACCCATTTGGAATTTGATCCGGATTTGTGGATGGAGGTTGGATCGTCAGGTGGACCCGATAAAAATCGTGTTTATGCGCTCTCCAACACTACAGCCGACAACTTGCGGTCGACCTGTAGTGTTTCAATCGTTGGGAGCTCCCAATCTAAGGAGTTCGTGGCCTTGCAGCAACACATGGCTCAACTCACTGACAAATACAACCACCTATCAGCAGAGTATGCACAACTCAAAGCATCTCAAGCACAACAAAGAGCGGAGTCTGAATAAATCAAAGCGTCTCAAGTACAATAAAAAACGGAGTCTGAACAACAAAAAGCGGCTTATGAACATGGCAACACATAGTGGAACATGTGCGCCTAATCCTTTGTGGCCATATAACCACCAGCTTCCTCTACGATCTCCTCCTCCTCCTCCTCCAGCTCCACCTTTATATTAATTTGTAATAAACATTATTTGCCTTTAAAACTTCATTTAATATTTTTTTTTAAACATATTCAGTTTGTAATGAATATTATTTAACTTTGATATTTTGTTTTTGATGTTTAATATAAATTTTATTTGCATTATTGGTTTTTATTACCATTAATTTATATAGTTTTATAATATATATTCTAAATAACTTTTTAAATTTAGAAAAAACTATTACCAAGGGTTTTACCGATGAAATGAATCCGTCGGCATCTGACAGTTGCATTCACCGACGCATTTACAGATGGATATATTCGGTCGGTATTTCAAACACTCACCGACAGCCTTACCGACAGACTTAATCTGTCTGCATTTGACAGTAGCTGCCACACTTACCGATGAATTTACAGACGGATATATTCAGTCGGTATTTCAAACACTCACCGACAACTTTACCGACGATACGTAGCCGTCGGTAAATCACGATATCACCGACGGAATAAAAATCCGTCGGTATATTTCAAGCAGGAAACTTTTTTTTGGCGCGCAAATGCCATCTGTAAAACCATCGGCAAATGGTTTTTTTGTTTTTTCGACCGATATAGCGACGGAATGGGGAATCACCAACGAAGGGAAAGCCGACGGACCGAATCCGTCGGTGAAGACGTCGGTCAATAAATCACCGACGAAATTCTAATCATACACCGACAAAATATTTTCGTCGGTAAAATTATGAAATCTTGTAGTGAATTCTCTATTTAACGTTTCGTCTTCCATAACAGAACTCGAATCCAAATGAGTAATTTAAAATATAATATGTTTTATCCAAATGAGTAATTTGCTAGGGAGTAGACTGCTAGGATCTTTGATTGTTTTCCAGACACAACATATAAGATACAATTTATCTATGTTCATAAATCTATTGATATTATTTACAGAGAGAGAAAATACAAATTACAATGAGGAGGAATGAAGGAGAAAACACTACTCAATTCAACTCAAACTCTCTCGATTTTCTATTGTATTTTTTAGCTCTCACAACCCCTCTCTATTTATAGCTGAAATAGCTAGGGAGACAAGACTCCGGCCCCATTTTCAGTAAAAAATGGTTGCCGCCGCCGTCCACCAAAAGCTCTGCCACCATGTTCAACATTTCAGCTCGCTTACTTGTTGCCATCATTTTACAGTCACCATGCAGCATGCAGCATGCAGCCATTTTGGACATGGCTGGCTGCTATCAATTGAGTTCACACAAAACATGGACATGTGTTCTGCAACGTGTCTTGAGAGAGAGAAATAGTTGTGCTGACGGTCTTGTAAAGTTGGGAGCTTCAAGCGGTACTCCATGGTGGGAATAAAGACCTTATTCTAAAGAAAGAAAGAAAAAAAAGAAAAAAAAAGAAGGATTTGCTATCTTGCTTGCTTGTCCTCTGTCTTTATTGGTAATAAAGAACTTATTCTAAAGAAAGTAAAAAAGCAAGTAATATCTTACGACTAAGGGTGAAGAATTTGAGTACGAAAATATGCGAGTCTTTAAAAATTTAAATTCTTATAGGCTGACAGATAGGAATTTTCATTATAAGAAGTACTAGAAAAAGATATGTATCATTATCAATAACTATCAAAAAAGTCATTCACTTGTTGAGAAGTTATGGAAGAAGAGGGAAAGAGGGAAGACAGAAAATGGGTGATAACATGGGAAAGATTTGTTCAAGAGCTAAAGAAGGCAGGCTATATAGCAGCTCCAATGGTGGCCGTGTCAGTATTGCAGTATCTCCTACAAGTTGTGTCTGTGATAATTGTAGGGCACCTTGGTGCACTTGCACTCTCTAGTGCTGCCATTGCCACTTCTATTACCAATGTTACAGGGTTTAGCCTTCTTGTATGTCTTCTAATCCTGTCCCTTTTTTTTAAACTTTTTTTATAAAGGTCCTTTGATCTTCTTGCATCTTTCAACTAGCATGGATCATTGTGCTTTAAATTCAGAAATTAAGGTTGCTTTCTCTTCCATTAAGGAGAGAGGAAGAAGAGTTTCTTCAAGAATCCACTTCATCTATCCTGCTGGGATTGAAGACAGGATATGATCAGGGGAAGGGAAAAAGAAAAAGAAAAAAAAACAGCCCTAAGGTCCTTGCTAGTTTTGGATTAACCCCTAAATCTTATGTTTCATGTACAAAAATCTTAAATTTATCATTTAAACATTTTTTTTCCATTCAAGCAAAAAAATATATATATCAATTTTCTATTTGTCTATTTCCATTTTCTCCAATATTTTTTATCCCTCGTGTTTGTGAGTATATATACTTACACGTAGTACTCTTCCGACCCACATCTCTTTCATGGAATCAAAAATAAATTTAATCTTAGCAAAAAAAAAAACAAATAGCCAGAAATTTTTTTATTGTCAAACCAAAAGGAAAAATATTTTTTCATAGAGGAATATATCGGACGTCCGTAGCATGTCCATGCTGTCCATCTACGCATAGCAAGTTGAAAATTAAAATGATTCAAATTATATTAAAAAAAAAAGTTACAAGGGTGTAGGGATTTCAATGTAGCTCTAGACACAGATTATAATGGATTGCGATAATGAAATTTACATAGATATGTTGTGCAATTAAAAGGACAATGGGTGGTGTTTTTGTATTTTCACGTTGTATTTTTTATTTTTACTCTAAAAGCTATTAACACGTGTTCCACACGCCCCAGTGAGTTGGCGGCGCTCACGCCATTAAAGAGGTGTGTGAGACGCTTCCCGGTAGCCAAATCTGGCCATCCGCCATATAACTAGATGCGCAGATGTGCCCTCTTTCACATGGTGCGGCGATTGTAGACATATCATGGTTGGATTGTCGTTGATGATTGATTGTTTGCGTTTTTTTTCTCTCTCTCCTAACAACTAAAGTATACAATTGTTCTTTATTTGTTTGTTGTTTGGTTGAGTCTGGCAACCACGCCAGATCAAAGCTAGGTCCTTAGATCTGGCAACAATGTCAGGCTCAAGAGCTTTGGGTTTGATAACCATGTCACACCTGCACCTGAGTCTGACACCAAACATGGTTGCCAGCCTGCACCTAGGTCTGACACCAAACATATGGTGCCCTACTCTATGGCATCTATTGATATATAAAAGAGTCTATCATTTCATTGCACACTGTTAGGAAGACAAGATATGAAGCCCTTCTGAATGGATGACTTAATGAATCTGGAAGAAAAGATATGGTTGTCAAACCCGAGCATGGATCTGGTAGACATAAACACATGGGTCCAAACCCAAGCGCTTTAGATTTTGTAAGCATGCCAGACCCAAGAACTCTAGATTTGAAAGATATGTCAGACCCAAGCAAATTGGATCTGCAACAATGTCATATCCAAGCTAGACCCAAGACGTTTAAAACATTCTTTATATTTTTAATATTTTTTGATATTAACCCATTGCGGAGGGCAGGTAAATATGTGTGTATACAAAAGTTGTTTGTTCGTTGTTTTTAGACTGAAATTTATGAACATTAATGCATGAAGCAAGTGGGTTCATGGGGGTTTTAAAGAGTAAATCGTTAATAAAACATGCATGTGTTCACTGTATTTGGACTTTTGTGTTCCAAGTGCTTTAATCACAAACAAAGACCCCAATCCTTCTGCACCAAATCAAGCTTCGGACTTGCATGTTGACTACCCTCATCCCATAAATTCTCCTCCCTTTGTCCATTCCACATCTTTCTAACTACATCCCTTTACCTACCTTTCCTTCTTCTTCTTCTTCTTCTCTATTATAATTATTTGGCTACATTACTTACCTCTTCGTTATTGGCAAAAGTCCTTCCTTTCTTTGTATCAATCGTTCAATTTCATCCCGTTATTAAAAAACTTTTCAATTAGTACCCTGTTCTGTTCAATTTTGTCAAAACTATAACTTCTGTAAGAGTGGCCCATCTTTAATTCATACCAGCATTCTAATAAAAAACAAATTAAGAATTGAATAATAATAAAACAAATTGGGGTGATATAGGCCAGTAAAGCGTGAGCTCTTGCCTAAAGCTGGAGGTCGCTATGTATTATTATCATGTTAGAATGCCCTCTATAATTAAAAATGTTTTTTTTTCCAATTTTCTTTCTTTATTAAGCTTTTTTTTTCACAATTATATTTGTGTTAACAAGCATAAATTGACCCGAGTTTGTAATTGGCAAACAGTCAGGAATGGCAGGTGGACTGGAAACTCTAGCTGGCCAAGCATATGGAGCTAAACAATATCAAAAGCTTGGAACCTATACTTACAGTGCAATCATCTCTCTAATAATCATGTGCCCTCCAATTTGTGTCCTGTGGATCTTCATCGGCAAACTACTACCTCTACTAGGCCAAGACACTTCAATCTCTCAAGAAGCCTGCAAGTACTCAATGTGGCTAATCCCTGCATTATTTGGGGGTGCTGTTCTTAAACCTTTGACTAGATATCTTCAGACACAAAGTGTGATTCTACCAATGCTCATAACCTCATCTTCCATCCTATGTTTTCACACCATTTCATGTTGGATTCTTGTGTACAAACTGCAATTAGGACAAAAGGGAGCAGCTATAGCCTTCAGTTTATCAACTTGGTTGAATGTGATATTGCTAAGCCTGTATGTAAAGTTCTCCTCAGCATGTGAAAAAACTAGAGCTCCATTGTCAAGAGAAGCACTTTATGGTATCGGAGAATTCTTTCAGCTCGGTGTCCCTTCTGCTATTATGGTTTGGTAATTTCTTTTACCTTTTTCTTCTATCATGAAAATGCAATTTTTGTTTTGTCCTGTTTTCCTAACTATAATACTATTATGATATCACTATCATCACAGTCTTAAATGGTGGTCAATGGAGTTGCTACTTTTGCTTTCTGGTCTTTTCAAAAATCCAAAACTGGAGACTTCAGTGCTTTCTATATGGTATTTTTAATATTTATTTTTGCTCCTATCCATATATTGACAAATTGGATACTTGTAAAGATTGAATTAAATATTATTATAACTCTAATTTCTCATTAACATTTATTTTGCTTGATTTAGCCTCACAATCTCTACATTGCACTTCACTATACCTTATGGATTTGGAGCTGCTGCAAGGTTTATAACCTTCTCCTATTGAAAGCATATTCTTTAATTCAAAATAATGTATAGATTGCATATCAATTCGTTCATGCATGTAGATTTCATGGCATTTTTGTAGTACACGAGTATCGAATGAACTAGGAGCTGGGAATCCTCAATTAGCTAGGATGGCAGTTCTGGTTGCATTGTTTCTTGCTGGCATAGAGTCAGTCATTGTGAGCTCAGGTCTCTTCCTTTCCCGGCAAGTTTTGGGATATGCTTACAGCAATGACAGGCAGGTTGTGCGTTATATTTCAGTCATGACTCCTCTGATTTGTCTCTCATTTATCATGGACAGCTTACAAGCTGTCCTTTCTGGTTAGTTTCTTATCCCAGTTTCTTGTTTTTGTTTTTTGGTTAATATACAACTTGGCAATAGTAGCCTTAAATCGTTGTATAAACTTGACAATACCTGCTGATTTTAAAGTATGTGTTGTCCTTTGCATCAGGTGTGGCTAGAGGAAGTGGATGGCAGAAAATAGGGGCATATATCAATCTTGGTTCATTTTATCTGGTTGGACTTCCAGTGGCTGCAGCACTTGGTTTTGTAGCTCATTTAAGAGGAAAAGGCCTTTGGATTGGAATATTGGCTGGGTCATTTGTGCAATCAGTTCTTCTTTCTATCGTTACTGCTTGTACAGATTGGAACAAACAGGTCCTTAGTCCAATCTCTTTTTTCTTTCCTTCAACTTCTCTCCCTTGTATATATATGTTTTCATGTGCTGTTCTATTAGAGGCTCCCATCAAGTGCAATGACAAATTGATGACCTTGTGTGCATACAGGCAACAAAGGCAAGGGAAAGGGTATTTGAGAGAAGATCTTCAATGAAGGATGAGGAAGAATAGATTATAAGAATGTATATTTTTTTAGAAATGTTCTTAGCATGATCCTTCGATAGTATGAAATTGCACCTTGTTCATTGCCTTGTTCTTGTTGTGATTGTGAGCCAAAGTAGCAGGGGATTTGCTGTAACATTTTTAAAACATTGTAAATACATCATCTTATTTTCATTTTAGAACAAATACCATAGCTTTAAGTTTTTTTTCTTTCAGGTTTAAAATGTTCGATCTTGAATCTTTATTTGATGGTACTAACTAAGTTAAGCTCCAAACCCTAAACTTACCAAACACCTAAAACAAAAAAGACTCCCCATAAAATTAACATACCATCAAATATCATAATCCAAATACAATTAATCAACATGTAATCATATAATCAAAAGTCTATAAATACAATCTTTAATAACGAATCTCCATATGCACATTTAATAATCTATATGCCTAAAATAAAAATCATTGCGGAAAAGAATAAGTTTCCACATCTCACTGAGTAATCAAAATAGATAAATCAATCTTGAGGGGTGTAACTTAACTAATTAGGTCCTAAGTTTACTTTCTAGAAGTCATCAGTTTGAGTCCTACAAGTATTAAGGTCACTAAAGGCTTACATGATCGTTAACTTCAGAGCCTGTAAGATTAATCGAGGCATGCGCAAACTGTCCCGGACACCCATATTAATAAAAAAAAATAGATACACCATAGAATATTATTATCATAACACATATATGATGATGATTGTATTAAAAACTTTCTTATTAGTCCATAACTCATCACTTCGTTCCCAAGTACATTAGTTTACATAATTGGTACAATGTTTTGAAAATGTGTGATGGCCAGTCACACTAAATACATTATATGCACGCGTAACTTGCACACATTAAATACATCGCATGTTGTTACGTGCACACATAACACACATCATTTACACACCTCGTAGGGCACATATTAAACACATCTTTTGCACGCCTTGTGTGCACAAATCAAATGCATCCCTCTTGAATGATATCAAAATGCATAGTCCACACTTCATAAACACATATTTCATAATAATCACCACTCCATATGCAAACACACATATTTCATGGATATTTCCATATATATATATTTCAAAATTCACAATCATCTCCGGAACTCATTTCTCTATATATCAATCATAAATCAATGCTAAAAGTCTATTTCAAAAATCACAAAATATCACCATGCTTTCGGTGCACACTCTAATACTTTTAATAGGAAATAACTTATGCACAACTTATTTTTATTCATATTTCTCATAATTCAAATAATAATCTATTTCTACTTTGATATCATATTTGTTACACCCTGAAAACATATCAATCAACCATAAAAAGGACACGACTGGCACATGAACAAAGAGATGCCACCGAAAACCTCTCTAACCATGTTATGCCTCAAACCTGAAATCTATCATAAACATAAAAAAAAAAAAAAAGATTCCACATAAAATTTGCATACCATAAAACATCATAATCCAAATACAATTAATCAACATATAATCATAATCAAAAGTTTATAAATTATCCATAATTGACTAATCATCAAAACACTTCCTCTAGCATTTAATAATCTATATGCTTGAAATAAAAATCATTGTTGAAAGGAATGAGTTACCATGGCTTTGCATATAATAGAGATCATTAATACAAAATCACACAAATAATATAGTTTTTTTAGCCATCATCCTCAATGATTTATATAAGGACTCAAAACAAACAAACAAAACAATTTTCTATTATATATATATATATATTCTACCCATTATTTATTGACAAAAACTTTACAACAATCAAACATACCCGAACAAACACATCATTGCATTTAAAAAAAAAATTCAACACCAATGTCAAGCCATTACATCTTGGATAAACCTTCTTGATCCTCCCAATCTCATTATGGAATATTGATTTCCATCTTTATTTCACCTTGAAAACAAATCTTTAGTGGCATCATATCCCTGAGGTTTCCATACAATAGTATAGAACCTAGCACTTCAAATATTTCTCAATAATATGCATGAAAATAAATAATATATTGAAACTTATTCAAAAATTCATTTTAAGGTTTGAAATTGACCTTCAAGAGTCGTTAGGGTTGATAAAAAGTTGTTAGAATGGATTATGGATTAGCAATGTCAGCACATGACATTCACACCCTGTCATTACTAGTGGCACTTAGATCTATGCTCTAGTGGCAAGGAAGGCACATGATTGGCTAGATCAAACGTGCAAATAGGAGATTGATCCACTTCAAGGTTCAATTCTCTCTCTTCTTCCTCTTCTATCTAGGTTCTCTCTCTCTCTCTCTCTCTCTCTCTCTCTCCATTGCTTAGCTACTGGTGTGCTAGGCCGTGGGCAGTGGTTTGGGTTAAGGAAATGGTTGCTTGATTGGAATGAAGGGTTAGTCGGTATGGTGACTAGTCGTTGTTGTCACTGGATATGGTATAGAGAGAAATTGGAGGGGGGTTGATGTGTTCTCTCCCTCTCGCTGTTTTTTTCTCTCTCTTTCAGTTTTTTCTTCTCTCTTTTCTTTTCTTCTCTTTTTTTTATTTATATTTCTCTCTCTTTCTTGATGTAGTGCTTTTTCTTTCTTTCTTTTTTATTCTATCCCTCTTCTACAATTCTTTTAGCTCTTATTTATTTTTTTCTCTCTCTTTATTCCTTTTATCATCTTATCTTCTTCTACCTTCTACAAGCTTTTCATGTTTTCTCTTCTTTTTTTTTTTCCTATCCTTATCCTCCTATCTTTTAATTACTTGGAGGGAGGCCAAAACTTTATTTTCATTTTAGTCCCCTTTTCCTTACTCATTATTCCACCCACTAATCTTTTTTATTTTACTATTTATTTTTCTTTTCTTTTCTTGATTTTTTAATATTTCAATTTTGAAAATTCATTAACATGAATAAGACACGCAAAAGAGTTACAAAGTATAAAATGACTGCAAGTTGGCTGAATTTATTCAAAAAGTATTTTTTTTAAATTCTTATATTATTATTTTTGAAAACATGTTAAAAGATAGAACTAAAAAACAGGTTACGACAACAACAATAAACTATACCTTGCCTCTATTTATGTTGTGTATTTAAGCTTTAGAATGAAAAGATGCTTGCATTTGGTTAGTGTTTTAAGATAGAAAAGATAGATAAATTGTTTGGTTCAACAGATAAAAACATAAAAATAAACTTATCATTAGGACAATTTTAAAGTTGTCATTTCAAAACAAAAATGACAATGATACATGTCTTCTCTGTCCTAATTGTCTGTCTTTTTTATTCTAAAGCAGTAATCAAATGCTACCTAAGAAACTTTACAAGTTTTTCCAAGAAAAAGTTTATAATTAAATAAAAAAAAGTTAATTATTATATGAAATTTATTTGTTTTAGGTGTGTGTGTAATGAGTTTCATAATCTTTCATTATGATCATCATTAAAATTATTTTGAGTGGTTTACATATTACAAAAAAAAACATTACGAAACAATTAGATTTTTTTTATTGGTTAGATACAAAAACATCTAAATTTTTTTTTAAAAAAAGTGTAATTAAAAATTTTAATTATTTATTAATTTTAATTAAAATTTAAGGCAAAAACTAAAAAAAATTTAAAAAAGCTTCATAAAAAAACTCAAACGCTAACCTAGGTGGGCTATCTCCTAGCCCAAAACAAAGAGGTCCAAAGCCGCATACTTGGTCCTTTTTTTTTTTTTGTTAAATCACATCATCCACCAAATTCATTTAAAAAAAACAAAGTAGAATGTGTAGTCTATAATGACAAACGACACATTGTCTACTGGTTGAATTCTAGTCACTTTAGCTGCTCAAAAAATCAGGGTCTAAATTATAAGATTCAAAAATCTTATTTTTCAATCTCTATTTTTTATATAAAAACACCTAAGAGAAAAAAATAAAAACCTCAATATACCCATTTCTAGCCTTAAATGGATCTGTTAAATAAATCATTATTTATTTTATCACAAAACATCTAAGTCAAAAATTCAATATAAGTTTCATCAATTTACAAACAAAAATAATTTTAAAAAATTGAAAACAAACCCTAACATGTACAAATAATAAATCCATACAATAAATTTGTATGAGAAAAAACTATAAAATAAGTAAACACCCAAACAAAATACATATACTATAAAAAATATGCAAAAAATAAATAAACATTTTAAAATTAAGTTCAAATAAAAAAAAGGTACATTTGCTTACTTAAAGTGAAGAATCTTCAATAAAATTTGAATCAAAACACGGATACTGACAACGTGAATGTTGTGGTGATCAAATTTGTTATCAGAGGTTGAATTGTGTCGAAATTAGAGGGTGGTTGTTTGTTACAGAAAAAAATGCATAAGGAAAAAGGAGAAATGTGGAAAGAAAAGAGGAGAGTCGATCACCAGATCAAAAATTAAAATGTACGATTTGTTTTTTTGAATCCCACTATAATACTCTCCGTCATTTCCTCGATATGTACCGAGAGAATTTTTCTGTTGGTGTTTACCGATAGATATAAGAATGAAAAATTATATTGGTAAAGGTAATCGTAATATATCAATAGAATTTTTCCGTCAGTATTTTTGTATGTATTTATCAATTTTTTAATAGTAATGTATAAAAATGAATCAAAAAATTTTAAAAAGTTTGATGACAAAAAAAAAAGAATTCACTATTGTAACCCAAAGTTAAATGTGAGAGCTTGCACGTTGAAAAAAATCATAGAGAAACCACTACCGTTTTAGGTTTTTTTTTTTTATATAATTGTAATTGTAATATAATAATTATCACATGGTATTGTTTTACAAATATGTTAAGCAAGTATTTAGTCTGTATACTTGTGTTATTAAAGTACATGCAACTTCATTAGAGGTAGATGATTTAAAACTATTTACTATTATTTTTGTGGTCCCAAACTCTCAAAATATTTTTTATGGTAGTTGAGTAAATTGAAAATAACTTAGTGCTTTAAGACTACCTATCATTTTATACTCCATCAGTCCATCTACTTCAATTGAATCACACACATTTATTAAAATTAATATAATTTATGTGAATTGAAAAAATAGAAACAATATATAAAAATACTCATGTATAATTTATTTATTTTGAATTGCATCCTTTTACAATTTAATTATATAAAATTAAGCCTGAAAAGGTTAATTCAAGTGAAGGAAACAAGAAGAAAAATCAAGTTCATTTTCATTGTGCGGGCACAAGTTTTTACAACAAATGTATGGTGGTAAATACAGCAAGAGGCCCTATATAAATATGGAAGGATAAGATAAGAGTAGCATCACATTACCAATGGTTTCCTAGCCGTGCAAGAATTTATGCTCTGGAGGTTATAGCAGACAGTGCAGAAAGCAATTGAATCATCCCTTTGATATGTCTGTTGTGATCAAATTATGACTGAAATTAGCCCTCGAACGTCTAGATGATTAAATTGTCGACTTGCCCTTCTAGCTCAAAAGCCTTCATGTGCTGGGAAAAAGAAAAAGAAAAATCTTGCAGAGTTGCAACTTCTACTGAGATTTTCAAGAAATCATTGACTTGCAAAGTTAATAAAATTACTTTTAGAACTAATGATTGAGCTGCATTTTTACACTAACTGTGATTATATCTTTGATCATACAAGAATCTATCTATTTTTTATATATTGAAAGCTTCAGATGCTCTTGACACATGCAAGGCATCCCAAAAGAACCTTAAAATGTTGAAGTGCAAATCAATTCAGAATCAATCAGGAACATTTTTAGCAAATATCTGTCAAATCTGAGCATGGTCTAGACTTCAGACATGTGCAAGGAATCCTAAATATATTAATTATACCTTGCACAAACAACCAACAAAGTATGGAATCTAACTAGCTGGCTTTCCCCGAGATTCGCTGCGGGGGATTCACAATCATCATTAAGCGAATCACTGATCACAAACAGGTGAGAAATGACATACAAAAAAGATTAGTAGTAGAAAGATCTCCATGAAGAGAGGATGGGAAAATAAAAGATATATTTTTATGTAAGAAGCATGCTATTATGTAAGAAGTGCAGCAAGGCCAAGATCTCCAGTCTTCACTTCTCCTTGGTTCCCATTCACAAAAACATGACACTTCAGATCTCTTTGGATCATAAGGGGGTCATGGCTATGGAAGTAAAGAATCCCTCTCAAGATCTGCCTACACCAATGCTTCACAGCTTTAATGTAGCTCTTTTGCGCTCTGGTCTATACCTATGAAAGACCAAAAAAGCGAAGAGAATATAATCATAAGATTATAAACAATTCAAAAGATCCATAAAGCATAATCAGCAGAAAAGTAAAGAATGGGCCATGGAATCATTAGTGTTTGAAAAATTCTTATTGTCTTAAAGTCCAAGAAGTGAACATTTCAGTCACAAACAACAAACCATTACCAAAAACTCACAGTAGAGTCTTCCAAAATCTTCAGGGTTTTCAAGGAACAATTGAGGCTGACTTGGTTCCTAGCAACTTCAATCCCTTCACTGCTCTATACCTGCCTAAATCAATCAACAAACCATTATCAAGAACCCACAGAAAGGCTACAAAAGATTCCAACTTTTGCAAAAACAAGACATGAGCATCCATCAAACGCAAGCAAAAAAATTAAGGCGGCAAACATACGGGAAAAGAAAATTTCTAAATGGGCTTCATACAAGGTCTTTGAAGCTCCTCTGCTAAGGCTATCATTGTAGCGCAAGAACAAAATGAAACCCCAAAATCAAGCTTACAATTGAAAGAAGAAACACACAAACAGAGAGAACAGTAGAGGAAAGAAGTACTCTGGCAAATATTCTAGGTCGATCAATTTCAACAAACTCAGAGTAATCAGGTGGTTTCATGATGTGAGAGAACATTAATTCTCCAAAACTTCCAAGTGCTTATTTTTATTCTCTCTTTCTTTCTTTGTTATGATTCAGATTTCCCCTCATAGTATTTTCCCTCTTCTCTTTACTGATAGGAGGACTGAAGAGGAGGATAAATGAGGGGAAAGAAGAAAATTTCAATAATGAGGTTATGCCAGCATAGAGATGATCCTAATTTCCTTGAAAATTTTATATCAATCATAAGAGCATAGGATCACTTCCTTAAATGAAACCAAATAAGCTAGAAACCCTATTATTATCTTACAGTATTGCATTTTCTCATGCCATGGCTAACAACACCATGTCTTAAAGGGCCCAGCTACCAAAATATTATTCCAAGGAAAATATTATTTTCCATATCTTCCAAGTTTTGAGAAGAACTCGACCAGCAAAGATAGATCTCTCCTATTTTAACATCTTGCAATCAACAAAAAACTAGCAAGTGGTATGCAATTTGGATATCTGCATGTCGTAAGAAACAGCTTAGACATACTTTGTGTCACCGTGAGCTTGCAAGAACATGACCAAGACCTTGAAAGTTTACATTTGTGGAAGAAGAAAAGTTCAAAATTCAACTTAGACATACCAGTGAGGTTTTATTCAGCCTTCAACGCATTCAATAGACTTGTTAACTCCTAAACTTTAATCTAGTTCTAAAAATTTGCTAAAGAGAAATTTACAGAGGTGAAACATCAGTATCATGTCCATTATCTGGCCAGTTGTAGTTTGCAGACTGCTTAGCTGCATTTTCAGCAACTGGTTTATTTTTTTTTTTTGGCGGCATCGTTTGCTTTTCCATTGCCAATGGCACTTTCCTCATCATCATTGTCTCCATAGATAGAAAGCTTGAACTCTTCAAATGCTTTGACAGCTCCTAGCCAGTGGACCATAAATATGAACATTTTTCAAGTAGACAAAAATGATTGTTAAGATCCGCATGAAGGGCAGATAATGAAGGAATGGTGGATGCAGTAAAAGATAAGAATTTAAATTTGACCTTACCTAGCCATGGCTTCTTCATCAAGAAGGGTTTCGTCATTGATTTCTGGCATGCATCTTCATCCATACCTTGGGCCTGCAAAACTGCAGAGTGTCTCTGCAAACATGCAAGAAATTGTTTTGGAAATCACAGAGGAGGAGAATCCAGCAAAGATTAAAGGAAAGGAAAGGAATGAAATCATAATAAAAATTAAGTTCACACTACTCAGTGTCCAGCAATAATTGTAATACTACAGCAAATTAATCTTATGGAACGTGCTATATCCATATTGCTGGAAAATTGTGGATGATAACACAAAATGGCATAGATGCCATCCATGTCCAATTCATCTAGTTACTTCCTTTTAACAGTTCAGCATCCACAGACTTTGTAATCTTTCAGGGCATATAAGCTCCAACACTCGCATAACAATAATCCGAACCACCAACACTGCAGAGGAAAAAAGCAATTGCAATTACATTGTACTGTTAAAACCACGTATTAGATCTTGGTGGCTATGAAAGGGAAACATACATCAAAGGAAATTGATGAATAGGCAGGAATAAAACGGAATTATATGGAAAAAAAGGAAATAGATCAGGCCACATACCTAAAAACATTAGGTAAAAGCACAAACCAGTCTATGCATTTGCCTTTCTTGGATGTCGGTTGGCTATCTGATTTGAGCTCAAACATTTACAATAACTGTAATTTACAATAGCATGAGGCCGTTGTAGTAGAGGATTGTGAACAACAGTGATACCAAGGGGAGCATAACCTATTCAAATCAGACCAAAGAAAAAAAAAAAGAAAGAGCATCCTGGAAAAAATGCTTGCAATTGTAAAAGGAAAGCATAGATTCATTTCTCATACAGACAGCATGACATTCAGTGTGAAAACTGAATCAGTTTCATAACTGCAAAACTAAAAATAAACAACGCCAATTGACCTAACAAGTTGGACACAACATTAACAATCCATTCCTAGTTCTATCATCTCGCATCTGCATCATTATTGGAGATCTCAAAATTGAACATGGCTAAAAGACAAAATATTCTTTCCATCTTCGTCATGATAGCATGAATTTCTGTCTTTGCATAAAACCTTTAACTATGTTATCATTTCTAAGAGGTTGTACTGTAAAGAAGGAGGTGCAGCTCAAGGAATAATTTTACTACACGTAGTAATGCTCTAGCATCTTTGCTTTTGGTTCTGCTTTTTAAAGGATTAATTGGATTCTTCTTCATAACCATTGCTTCGAATCAGTTATAGACATTCATTTGAACATTTATGATGAAACTGTATGTATCCAAAGTCAAACCCCTCTTACTAATTCCCATAATAAAAGAAGAAAGAAAAATAATTGGCTTGTCAATAGAACACACATCAATTTAAAATTTATTAATGATGCTAACAAAAACAGAAAAATTAGTTTTAGATTTTAATTATTAGGATCCGTGTGTCAACTATATCAATGTTTTAGATTTCAAATTGTCATGCAATCATGATCGTGATGAATGCTAGTTCATTATTTGTTCTAGATACAAATGAAAGGTCATGTTGCTACAAATCAATCATTCCAAGCAAGGAAGGATTCAGTCTTTGTTAAATGCATGGACATGATCCACCAGAAAAGTGATGCAGGTTCATTTAAATTCAAAGAAGACAACCCCAGGTTCATTCCAAGCAAGGAAGTTTGACATTGAACTGTCAAAAAACTAGCTAACTTCCAAATCTAAAATCATTCAATAGCACAAAAAAAAATCTAATCTAGAATAAATAATGGCCTTTAGCTTCTTTTTTTGTCAGTGCAGTGCCATATCAAGAAAGATTTATCCATTTTAATGACATTAAATAGAGGATAAAAAAAGTTATGGTTTGAAATGAGGTTGGCATTTGTTATTTGATGATATAAACAATAATATTACAAAATTAAAAGCTGCAAACTTGGTGACTGTCAAGGAATTAATAGACTTCTTCAAACCTAGATCTTATTGAGATAATTATACGTGCTTATGGGAATATTTAGGAAGTTCATGATCTAAAGCTTACATGCAACTTTTTTCTAAACAGAATCTGCAAATATGACAGCTAAAAGAATGGTGAAAATAACATAATTAGCACAACTCTACTTCAATAAGCTGGAATTATACGTATGCCCCAAAGTTTCAGTCTTTGTTCTAGTGCAACTACACTTAAACCTCTCTTTTTTTTCCTCTTTTTCCGGGAAGGGCATTGATATCAGCTAGGCAGCAAGAAGGAATCCCACTGGAGGAAGCTCAGCAACGATATTCTTTCCCACAACCCTACAATCATATTAGTTATTTGCCTTACTTCAACTGGATCAATTTCTACTGTCAATTGATCAAAAAACACATAAAAATGCTTAAATGTAAACAGATAAAAAAAATATGGAAAATATAAATAAACAGAGAATAAAACTTATCTTGTAAAGCATCTTTATTCATCTATCCTGGAAAACAAACCCAAAATGAAAAGTTATTGTTATCCTAAGAACAAAAACAAATCAAAAACCCTAAATTTATTTTTCACTCACCTCAGCGATGCAATTTAGCACCTACCAGCCCAACACTGAAACATGTCACATGATCCATCCACCCTCCCCAGAGAGCACAAACCCTCACATAAAAGGGGAGACATCATAATTATAACAAGAGAAAGGAAAGGGAAGACAGAGCAAAAGAAAAAGAAAAGTAAAAGAGAAAAAAAGAAAGAAAGAAAGTGAAGGGCCTGGTCTGGCTGGGGTCGGGGCACAGGGGAGAGTAAGTAGTAGCAGAGGAATTGATAGTCCATGCCGACTAGTCGTCACCTCCCTCCCTTATTAACTTTCCACCTTCACCTCTTTAAAAAACCCTATCAACTCTCTCTTCCCCTCTCTTTCTTATTATATGCAGAGAGGCATAATTGATGAGCCAGTTTTTTTAATCTCAGATCCATGTTTGTGGTTTTGGGGGGGGGAGAGCATATCGGCATAAAGATAAAAATAATAATAATAAAAGGGATACATGTATGGTTACTGATCTTTCCAGAGACAAAAACAGAGAAATGAAGAAAAACTCAGCGGCGGTGGCAAAAACCCCAGTTCTTTTAGAGTTGTAGGGTAATATTAAACATCTTAATCTCTCTCTATGACTCCAAGTAGCTTGGTCTCAACTTTGAAATCTCTAAATGAATCAAGAGAATAATACTTTTGGCACTGGAAGCTCAACCATCATCTGCTATGCAAGGAACTCTACAGGGTTGGAATGACCTCAACAAGGTAAGTTAACTAGGTGTATCGGGGTTTATCAGCAAGGAACTAGTGCAATGAAAGTGCAGTCCAGCAACTAAACAAATCCCAGTCTGTTGTATCCTCTAGTAAAATGCTCACTGGTATAGTTGAAGTATTTCATTTAGCTCATGTGGACTAATAAATAAGAAAAAGAAAAACAACGCAGGTACACGAGCTGCTAATCAATGACATCTTCTGGCAGGGTTTAACACTTTCAAACTGGCAATTTGTTGATCAGATCCATGTGTTTTTTATTGTTCATTTGATAGTTCAAACTTCAGATTTCCATCTACCACTTGAGCTAATGCCAACAGACTAAGCAATTGGACATTTCCTATCCTACTGAATCTTGCAAGTTTCATTATATGCACTTTGATTAGCATACAGAAATCCTTTTACCAATTACACAAATCATTCATGCTCAAATAAGGTTCTCTGTTCATCTTAATCAGAAATTCATGCCCAGTGCATAAATTTATATATATAACTGGGAAGCATTAAACATGAAGGTTAAAGAAAAACCTCAGATATACGAAAAAAGCAGTTTAAAGTAGACAATGATATATATCGAAAGAGAGAGCACAGCGCACACATGCTGCCAGAACAAGAGTGCTGAAGCCTCCTTAACTGCATAACCTCTCAAGCTTGCAATAACTCCCAACAAAATGGCACTAGGTGTAGTGTATTGCAGCAAAAGCACAAACTGGTACAATCGGTCCCCGGCGATTAAGAAATTCCATTTATCAGCCAAATAGACGACCCCAATTCCAATTACAGGAAGCACCAACAGCCTTGCAACAATAATGCCAATCGTGGTCCGAATCCCAAGTTTCGATTCATTTGGACCCTCACCAAGCATTCCCCCAAGAATAAGCATGACAGAAGGCACTGTGGCATCAGCCATCGTACCTAAACTGTCTGTGATAACTTCAAGAGGAGCATGGGCACCATAAACCATATGTCTGAGAGCAGGGATCACTCCAATAACAATAGCTAAGAAAGAAGCAACTGTTGGAGGCTGGAGAATGTGATGAATTGGTGTCTGTTCAGCAACAACTCTAATCTTTCTAGCCACCCTAGGTTCTGCCAAGCACCTAATGGACTTGGAGCTACTTTCACCTCCCTCCTCTCTTCCCTCTTCTATTGCTTCAAGATTAGGAAAATTTGTCTGTGAAATGCCAGAGACGCTATTGCAGAGGCTAGGAATGAAAGGCGTCTTGCTATGTTCAGTTTCCTTTTCTTCTATTCCTGGCAACTCAGCTTCTACAAGGAGAGGCTTACTGAGATCAGCAGGCACTAACTCAATCTCTATCTCTTCATCAACAATCTCATACTGCTCCAATGGGGGCTTCATCATGTGGTAAACAAGTGTGTAAACGAGAATAACAGAAACCCATTGAGAAAAGGATACATAAGCAATACCATTTCCATAACATTCCGGACCAAAAGGAGCATCAGAACTGTGACACACTGATGCAACTACTGCCAGTGGAATATTGCCAGTGTTGCCAAAAGCAGTCATGATGATTGTGAACCGAACAAACTCCCTCGGTGGCCGGCATATAAACGCCACCAAGCAACCCAATATGCAACCAATGGCAGTACTAATGATTACATTTACAGGAATGAACCACCAGCGAACAATATTCTCGAGAGAGATGGATGGACCAAGTTGAGTGAATATTAAACAAGGCAAGAACAAAGCAAAAACAAGCTTGCTAAGAAGCTTGAAAGTAGCTTTAGGGACAAGTTGGACTTTTGGGTGAGCAAGAATTAAACCAGGGAGAGCAAGCGCTATAAGCTTCAAAAGAGGTAGTATTGCAGATTCCACTTCCTCTCCTTCAGATTTTATATTTTTCTGAACTGAAGCAAGAAAAGCTTCCATCATTTTCTTCACTCTCACAAACTCTCTTGCGAATCCAAAAGTACTAGTGGATTGAACTATACAAGTTCCAAGCAAGCTTTCCAAGACAAGGAAAACCAACAACAAACTTTCAACTCGAAGGGTTTTTGTCAATCAGTTGAGCAAATCATGCCACAACAAAGTTTATCAAATAACCCAATCATAAAATGAAAATCCCGAGAAACTTCACAGGCTATGATATAATTTACCAGCAGAAAAAATGAGAAAAGTTTCATGGACCATATAAAAAGGGAGGCTGAAAATCTTCATAGAGAAGTTGGAGAGAGACGTGTAGATTCAAGGTTGGAGATTTTTTTTTTTTTTTGGAATTTAGCACATAACAAAATTGGGAAAATAATAGGGTCCACAAAATATAGAGATAACTAGATGTTATGTCTGAGCGATGCCGTGATATTATGGTATATTTATATGTTGTTATGTGTTTGTGAAAAAAATTATAAAAAAAATATTAAAAAAATTATATAAAAAAATTGTTGCAATTCACAATGCTTTTAAGGAAAAAAACTACAAAATTTAATTTTCAACCAACTTAATGTTAAAAAAATAAAATTGACAAAGATAATTTGAAAAAAATTATAACAAAAAAAATCAAAAGGAAAAACACCATGTAGTGAAACACTGTAGCAATCTATAGTGTTTAATAAGAAAATCTAGAGTTGTAATTCTCAAACAGTTCAATGTTAAAAATAATAAAATCGATAAAGATAATTTAAAAAAAATCATAACAAAAAAAAATCATGTGAGGGAATACTGTAGCAATCCATAGTGTTTTAAAGAAAAAAACTACGAAGCTAAATTCTCAACCAGCTCAATATAAAAAAATAAAATTGACAAATACAATTCTGAAAAAAAAAACATAAAAAAAACTATGTGGGGAAACACTGTGCCAATCCATAGTGTTTTAAAGAAAAAAAATTACAAAGCTAAATTTCAACTAGCTCAATATTAAAAAAATAAAATCGGCAAAAAAAATTCTGAATAAAAAACACAAAAAAAAGAAAAAAAAAAAGAAGAAGGCTATTTTGGAAAAAAAACAGGAAAAAACACATGTGAGAAAAGTTAAAGCTAAATTCTCAACTAACTCAATATTAAAAAAAAGTGACAAAGATAATTTTAGAAAAAACATGTTGAAAAACACTGTAGCAAAACAAAAATCATGTGTAGTAATCCACAGTGTTTGAAAGAAAGAAACAACGAAGTAAAATTCTCTCAATATGAAAAAAATAAAATCGATAAAGATCATTTTGAAAAAAATGAAGAAGAAAAAAAATCATAAAAAGAGAGAAAAAAATCATGCACGAAAACATTGTAGCAATCCATAATGTTTTAAAGAAAAAAGCTATAAACTAAATTTTCAACCAAATTAATATTAAAAAAATCGATAAAGATAATTTACAAAAACATAAAAACAAAAAAGAATTAAAAAAAGAAAAAGAAGACAATCTTGAGAAAAAAAGAAAAAAACAAAGAAAAAACAAACATGTAAAACAAAAAAAAAAAGAGGGGACAATGAAAAAAAATATGGGGAAAAATAAAAAGAAAACAAAATATGGGGAAAGTAACAGTACTTTCCCTACGCATTTTAGAGTATTACTTAATATAATTTAGCAACTCATTGATTACATCTCCATTTTATATGATCCATTTTAAGATGTTGTTTGGAATTGTGGTAGTGGTTGTTTTTAAAATATTTTTTATTTAGAAATATATTAAAATAATATTTTATTTTAATTTTTTTAAAATTATTTCTGATATCAACACATCAAAACGATCTAAAAATATATATAAAAAATTAAATTTAAACAAAAATAAATAAATTTTTATGGAACGCGGTTTGCACCACATTCTCAAACGATGTCTAATCGTTAATAGTGTGACATTTATTAGTGTTGTTTCATTCATTGTATCGTCAAACATTTTTTATGGTATTAATAATGTTGTTATTAGAATTTTAGGTATCATCAGGGTTTTTTATTTTTTTTATTTTTTTCATTATAATTTGTGAAGAGAAAAAAAAATACTTCTAAGGCATATTAAAATTTTAATGATAACACTATCAGTACAATTAGAAAATATTTAATGAAATAAATCTAATAACACCAGAAAAAAATCACTAATAATAACCATAATTGGTCACACAAGCCGCTCAAAAATAATAGACGGCTCACTTGTTTTTAGACCGCTCGTGTAGCTCATTTTGATTAATATTGATTATTTTTTTAGTATAGTTAAATTCATTTTATCAAGATTTTTTTGATAACATGTCATCATTAAAATTTTAATGTGCTTCTAAAATTTTTTTTTTCTTTCTTTCTTCTCTTTTTATTATAATTTATGTTAGGTTATGTATAATTTTAAAAGAGTTATATATATAACCTGTTAAATTGTTTTATTTTTAAAATTATTTTTTAAACTGTATGATTTTTTTATTTTTTAATATGCTAATTTCAGGGGGGGGAAAACTAAGTAGAAACTTTGGGTGATGATGTTGAAAGTAAATACCACCAAGCGTCATAATAGTCTGTGTTCATCTTTGATTCTTCTTTTCATTAATTCAGCTGGTAATTGATACGGCAAAATAACATACCCTAACCTTGTAAGTTATAGCTTAATTGATTAGATATTACTTGTTTGAATTTTATAAATCTTAAAGTTATTAAAAGTTTATATAATCGTTAACTTTAAAATTCATAAAATTAATTAAAATATACACAAACTGATTCATACACTCATATTAATATTAAAAAAATGCAACATTAAGTTAAATTAAATTAAAAAGACATTGAGTACTATAGCAGTGTACTCATTATACCGTGGATTGCGATAGTATAGTAATAGGCTTAAGGCTTAAGATATTTTTGTTTTTTATTTTAAAATCAAATAGTTTATATTTAGGGGTAAATTAGTTTTTTTACAGGAACTACTTGTACAGTAAAATGACATTACTATTCTTAAAAGAAAATAAAAATGCAATAGGTTATAAGTGAAATAGTAAAATAACTTCATTGCCTTTAAAATTAAAAAAAATAAATAAAAAAGGAGTCCAAGATTATTTTTTTTTTTATAATGATTATTTCATTATAATTTATTTGAAATAAGAGCAAATCAGTCTCTTAATTATGAAAAAAAAAAGTGGAAGCCAACTAGCTTGGAAATCTTGAATGGTGGACTGAATGCTAGATCATGTCTAACTCTTATCATTTTTCTTCTTCAAGAGAGGGCATTAGAATACAATTATAGAGACCAAACAATAATTACTTAACCATCTAGAAGGTGATCTAGTGATAAGAATTTAAAACTAAAAGATTTGTTTCTTTTATAGTCTTAGAATTGAGCCCTGAAGTTGTTAATATTGATAGACACTGGAGGCTTACCTGGTTGTTAATTTCAGGATCCATGAAAATTAGTTGAGGCGCGCGCAAGCTGACCCAGACACCCTCACTTGAATCAAAACAAAAAAAAATAGGGTCCCTGCCTTTTATTTATTAAGAACTTCGTGAGGGATTATTTTGCATTTTTCTTAATCTATATGGACGTTATGTAATGTGGCTTTGCAGTTATAGATTGATATTTGAAAAACAAAATTATGGTAATCAAGCTATAATTACTAAATGCTTGTATAAAGAAAATAGAAATGTTGAGATAGAAAATTAAAAAAGAAAATTTTATTTTAAAAAAAGAATTCTTATATCTCCTCTCTCTTTTTTTCTACAGTGAAAGCATCCTGTAATTACAGCTCTAACATTATAAAATTTTCTTGATTTTGATTTGAAATTGATTGCACTGCGAACTGGCTTATAGAACTCAAGATTGGAAACTCCTTGTGTGATATAAGTCATGTTTTCGTCCTTGAAACAGTGAAATTAAAAAGAGTTACGCAATTTTTTTTTTTTTTTGGTGTAGAGTATTAAAAAACCTACTAAATCCTGACTAATTTGATTGAGCCGGGCCGGTTCATTAAAAATTAAAGCTCTTCCAATCAATAATAATAATGCAGACTCCAACTCAAAACTTTATTAAAAAAAGTTTATTATTAATCCAGAAAAATCCAAATGGAGCACAATTTGGTTTATGTGATTAAAAAATAATGATGGGCTTAGCAATTCAGGAAAAGAGCTGTCTAGCCCCAAAGCTGTAATTACTAGATGCAGCCTCCCTCGTCTGCCGATTGTGTTAGGCTTGAGGAAGACCCAAAGCCCAAAGGGCTTTTTGGCCAGCACTTTGAGTCTGCTCTTGCAGCCTCCCTCGTCGCCAAGATATCCTGCGTTTCTTTTCATATACTGTTACTCCAATAATATTTCTATGCTAGGAATCATGGATCCCTGTTTTTTCCAAAGAGAAAAAAAAAATATTAAGAAATCTTTTCTAAGAAATGAGTAACTAAGAAATATATTTTCTAATATTTGATTAAGCTATAGAAAATCATCTAAAAAATATGTTACAGTATTTGATATGCACTGAGATTAAAATAACTCTATTTATATTCTTTGAACAGCAATTTTTTTAAAAAATAATTAATTTAACATTAACATAAGGTTTTTAATTAGTTTCTTCAAGCTTTTGAGCCCTTGGGGAAAATGCTTTCTCCTTATGAGAAAAGAGGAAAGTAAAGCATAATTTGTATTTAAATGAAGAACAAGTTCTCCAATCCATTTTCCAAATTACATCATACAAGAACAAGTCAGGAAAATATTTGTAGGGAAACGTTTTTATGCAAACAAACGTTTTTAAGCAAAAGCAAAAAAAATGATTTGATTTCGTGAGAAGATCTTTCTAAGTGAATTCAAATTCCCGTCGAACAGAGGTTACTTACAACGTGTTTGGCAGTGAGATTGTGGGTATTTTTTAAATAATTTTTTATATTAAAATACATGTAAATAATGTTTTTTGTAGAAGGTAAAATTCCATTTTCATCGTTGAAAGTCGAAACAAAACATATAAATCTATTAATTTTTTAAAAAAATTAGAACTTTATGATCAATTTTTTTAAAAATTAAATAAAAAAATATTTAAAAATAACATTATTTTTTTTTAAAAAAAAAAATCATGAATATAAGACACGACTTTTGAAAAAATAATGAATGAAAATCATGACTCTTGACAAAAACAAAAAAACAAGTAACCTCAAAAGTTGTGAGTGAAAATCATGACTTTGACAGAAGAAAAAACAAGTAATCTGAACCTAGAATTCAAACTTAGGTTTAACCTAAAATTAAATTCAAATGCAAACTCTAAAGAATATCCTAATTCCAAATCATAATCTTAAACACCAATCCTAAATCTTAAAAGTAAATATTAAACACTGATATTAATTATTAACCCTAAATATAGGGGTTAGAGGTTTGTATTTAGGGTTACTGATACAGCCGAATTAGTAGAAATTCAAGATTTTAAACAGTCAGATAAAGTTCCGCCATAATTACATAGAAACTTGCCACAAACAGAATATATGGATATTTTTGTAAATGTATTTATAAGTCAGTAAAATAAAGCTAAGTTCAGGGGAAGATTTAGTCGTGTAAAACTAATATAATAACAATAAAAAATCGTAACTCTTATCTAATTAATTAGATTAAACTTAAATTCTTTCCAGTAATTTTACGGATTAGCTCTATAAACGTCGCGGCTACATCACTAACCCTAAGTACTCACCCCAATCCCAAAATTCCAAATCTAAAACCATCGGTATTTTTAATAGTGGCCGGTGCCTGTAGGTGAACACGTAATAAGTAATAACGAGATGGTATGCACGCGTGCTGCCGTGAGTTTATAAAATAAATATACTTGGTAGTGTTGTAATTGTGAACCAACACTGGATAAATAATAGAAATTAAAGGTATGATGGAGCAAATATTTCACGACGGGAAAAAAAATTGTGTTGATGATCAAAAGCTTAAAGACTGAATAAAATGATTTGTAGCAATCTACAGTGTTTTGTGAGGAAAGATACAGTGCTTTCGCCACATGATTTAGAGAAATATTGTAGCAATTCATAGTGTTTTATGAGAAAAACTACAACGCTTTCCTCATATGATTTAGCTTAATTGTAATTATAATTCTTAACCAACTCAATATTCAAAAAAAAATCGACAAAGATAATTTTAAAAAAAATCATAAAAAAATCACATGGGAAACACTGCAACAATTCACAGTGTTTTAAAGAAAAAAAATACAAAGCTAAATTCTTAATCAGCTCAATATTTAAAAAAAATCGACAGCGAAAATTTTAGAAAAAAAATAACAAAACAAACACTAAAAAAAGGAAAAAAAATCATGTTGGAAACACTGTAGCAATTCACAGTGTTTTGTGATGAAAGTTTCAGTGCTTCCCCACATGATTTAACCTTATTTGTAACGACTTGTAATTGTAATTCACAAACAACTCAATATTAAAAAAATAAAATTAAAAAAGATAATTTAAAAAAAATTATAACAAAAAAACCACGAGGAGAAACACTGTAGTAATCCACAGTGTTTTATGAGCAAAGTTACAATGCTTTCTCATATGATTAAGCTTTATTACAAAGTTAAATTCTAACCAACTCAATATTAAAAAAATTAAAATTGATGAAGATAATTTTGGAAAAAAATATTACAAAAAAAGAAAACACAAAAGAAACTGGAAAAAAACCATGTGATGAAAAACTGTATCAATCCATAGTGTTTTGTGAGGAAAAACTTGTATTTACTTGTAATTGCAATTTTTAACCAGCTTAATATTTAAAAAATAAAATTGACAAATAATTTTAGGAAAAAACAAAACAAAAACAGGAAAAAACCATGTGGGAAAAAACACTGTAGCAATCAACAGTAATTTTCGAGCAAAGTTACAGTGCTTTCCTCACATATTGTAACTGTAATTTTTAATCAGATTTATATTAAAAAATAAAATAAAAAAAGATAATTTCAAAGAAAATCATAAAAAAAACCATGCGGAGAAACATTGTAGCAATCAATAATGTTTTAAAGAAACAAAATTACAAAACTAAATTCTCAATCAGCTCAATATAAAAAAAATCAACAAATATAATTTTGAAAAATAAAGAAATAAAATAGAAAAACTATGTGGAAAAACATTGCAGCAATCCACAGTATTTTAAAAAAAAATTACAAAGCAAATATTTTAACCAGGTTAATATTTAAAAAAGTATAATCAACAAAAATAATTTTGAAAAAAAAAATAGAAAAGTTAAAAAAAAGTAATTTAAAAAAAAAGAAAAAGTTAGCAAAAAAAAAGCATTTTGGATTATATTGTAATCCACAATGCTTTGTGTATGAGGAAATAATGATTCCCCTATACTATTTAAATAATGTTATAATAGTTTTCTTTTTTTAAAAAAGATCCACCTGTCACCAAAGTAATGATATAAACTTGATTTCTCTATGGGATATGATTTGACACAAAAAAATCATAATTTAAAAAAAAAAAACCAAAAAAGCAAGTAACAAAGTTAAGAGTTGAAATCATGACTTTGATTTTTATGGGATATGATTTTGGGTTAACCTTGAATTTAAAATTCAATCATAGTTGTAATCTAAAATTAAATTTAAATGCAAACTCTAAAGAATATCCTAATCTAAAATTATAATCTTAAACACTAACTCTAAATCTTAAAAATAAACATTAAACGTTGATATTAATTATTAACCCTAAATGACTTTAAATTTTAAATATAGGGGTTTGAAGTTTGTATTTAAAGTTAATAATGAGCCGAATTAATAGAAATTCAAGATTTTAAATAGTTCTATTATAATTACATGAAAACTTGTAACAAACAAAAAATGTGGATAACATTATAAATGTTTTTATAAACCATAAAATAAAGCTAAGTTCAAGAGAAGATACGGCCATATCAGGCCAACATAGTAACAATAAAAGCTATAACTCTAGATTTGATTAATAGATTAAACTCAAATTACTTCTATAACCGTCATCACTAACCCTAAGTACTCACCCTAATCCCAGAATTCCAAATCTAAACTGCCGGTTTTGGCCGGTGCCTGCAGGGGAACACATAATTAAGTTATAGTAGTTCCTGTTTTTTTTTTTAAGTTCCACCTGCCACGAAAGTAATGATATGAACTTGATTTCTTCATGGGATATGATTTCCCCCATGCCTGCTTCTGTCTATTCTGAAAGCTGTCAGGATCAGGTGTTGCATTTTGATTTTTCTGTCACACTTTTTTCTGTATCATTTTCTGTCTTCATATATATATATATATATAGACAGACAGACAGACACACACACACAAAATGACAAGAAAGTAATGATATGATCTATGGACCAAAAGAAATCTTGATTTCTCGGAATATTTGAACTTCGTAACAATCACTTAAAAGTTAGAATTCAATTATTTAGTTACCTTTCTGGTTTACATGTCCTCTATACGTTGCAGCTTAAATTAAAAAAAAAATTGATTATAAAAAAATTCCAGGCAATAGAAAATTATTTAATATTATTATTAAATCTAAATGGGTTAATCTTGAAATCTCTTAACCTCACTATTTATTATTTAGCTCAAGTTTAAAAGTAAATCATGAAAACGTTGTCTCGATGTATACCAACTAACTTAGTGTGTTTAGAAACAACTTGAATAATCAGTAAAAAACATGGTTTAGTTTTAAAAAAATAATCAAGATTACTTTTTTTTTTTAATATTGAGACAATAATATATTGGATCCACCCGAGTTTCATGACTTAACCCTCTAAACTCTTGATTCCGATGATGGACTACACTGAGTTTAAGAATTTTTTTTTAAAATTTTTTATTTAATTATATAATAATAAAAATAAACATTTGTAAAATTAAACACAAACTAAATGTTATGATATTTATTTGAGATGATAATTACGTTATATAAAGTAAATGGAAATAATTTATAAAGATAAATTTAAAATTAAGAAAATGTTCAAAAGAGAGAAGAATTAGATACATTAATTTATCCTTGCGGTGAATATTGACATTGCAAAATGATAACAAGCTAAAGTTGACATTGCAGAATGATAATAGATTTTCTTGCACGCAAATTATGCAATTCGTGAAAGGAGAGACCTGTCAAATATATCTTTATATATTATATCAATTATTATTAATACTTTTTATTTTATTTTTGTGTGTATAAAACTATAAACTATAAATTATGTATATATGTCATCTTTCAATTGTTCTTATAAAATTAAACGAGGATGCGCGTAACATGTGACAGATTAAAATAAATATGTGAAATTCAATATCCTTTTATTAAATAAAAAATACATTTTTAAGTAAAAAAACAATGTTCATGTAGATTGTTTCACTACTAATCCATTGGTCCTATGTCCATGAGTTAGAATATATATTTCTTTTGAAACATAAAAAAAAATCTATGTATTGTTAACGGGTGTTTTAGAAAAAAAAATATGCTTTTAATGTTGAATTTAAAATCAAATACATAGTAAAACCATATTTTTATTTAATATTAAAATTGAAACAAATTGGATCTACTTGAATAAATTTGAGTTGATATATAAAATTTATGGAAATAATCTTGAAAAATAAATTCTGAAAAACTAAATTTTCAAATAACTAATATTCAGGGATGAAACTTATAAAAAAACATTTAATTAAAATGAAAAACATCATTCAAATTCGCGTTTTATTGAGCTTGTTGTCTTAAAGAGAAAAGTTTAATGAATGTTGTTTTTTCTTTTAAATATAGAAAAGTAGATTAGATCCCATGAATTTTTTTTTATTCAATTATCAATTTATTTTTAAAATTTTTAAATAGTAATTAAATTTTTATATAGAACAAGTAGAAAATGGACTTGAGAAAATCTTAAATTATTGAACATATTTTGCCATGTCCCGGGAAGAAAAATTGAGATGCTTTTTCAGCCTTTCATAACAGTTTTTTGTGTGTTAATTCCAGACCAATGGAGGATATTTTGGTCTTTTCATTTTGATTAATTAATTTAATATTAAAAAATTTGTTGGTGCATGCTCTTCACGCTCCAGTATATGAGGCGTCCACACCATTGAGGCAGCCTATACGGTGCTCCCGGTGGCCAAACTTGTCTTTCAACTGTTTCATTAGAAGCATTACAACATGCTCTTTCTCCTAGTGCAGCGCGTCTTAGTGGAGGTGGGGCGGTTTGTTCTCGATGAGCCTTTTTTTCTTTTCTCCCGCCTTAAAAAAAACAAAATATATATATAACTTAATCATCATTCTTTTGATTTCTAATTTGTCTTCTTGGTCATTTTATAGAAATTTTATTGGTTTTCGATGTGGTACTTCAATTCCAATTTGTCATGTATTATTTTTTCTAATTCAATCCTTATTCTTTTGATTTCTATTTTTTTTCTCTTTAGTCCTTTTATAAAAGTTTTATTGATTTTCAATTTCATCATTCAATCCAAGTTTATGGTCTATAGTTTTTTCCAATTTAGTTCTTATTTTTGTGAACTTTTTTTTCACTCTATTGAACTTATTTTTAATTATCATTTTTCTATCTTCGATCCTTTTGTGTAATTGGTTTTTTTTTCTTGGTTTTATCATTCAACGTTACACAATTTTCTCATTTATAGTGCTTATTGTCTAATGATCCAGATAAAGAGTTTGAAAAATTAACGCGAATTGATATACTTTTTTTGTGCTTATTTTCTTATCTAAATTCATCGTTCAACATTACTTTTTTTTTTATTTTTAAAAAAGATTGATGTTTTGGTTTTTTTTATTTCTTTTCTATTATGTTATCCTAGTTTAATGACCCGGACTATGAGTTTTGTGGGTTAACCAAGGTTAGCTAATCCCTTATTACCCAGATTACATGTCTATTACGCTAACTTGGGTTGACTCAGGCTAAGTTTTTTTTGTCTCTTTTTCATCCAATTTCGTACTTCCAAGAGTTTTTTTTCCAAGTTATCGTGAACTTTGTTTTTATAAAAACTTTATTCATTTATTATCATTGTCTATTTTTTAATTGTCTAATTGAAATAAAAACAATTTATTAAACCCGATCAGAGCTGTAACCCAAGTCGTTTGTTTTTCCTTTTTCTTTTGAATGCACTTACCATATCTAGACTATCGTTGCTTTATATATATATATATATATATATATATATATATATATATATATATTAATTTGAGTTTTTATTTTAATTGATACCTTGTGTAATGTCTTTTTTAAAACAACTTTTTAATTCATGTTTCAATTAATATCCTTTCTCTATGATTTTTAATATGTTTTGACATAGATAAATTTTATTTTTTAAAATAAAAATATTTATTTTTAAATAATATTTTTAATATCACGTTGCATAATATTTTTTTTATTTTATTCAATCAATTTCATATATATATTTATTTTTATTATCATTTGATTGAATAAATATTTGATATTAATAAACAAATCTAGTAAATATAACCAGGTAAATATTTTATATTACAAGATGAAGTATCTTTTTCTACGTCTATCTTTCCCTTGATTTTTTCCAAAGTGGAGGGATACTATGTTTTTTTCCACTATCGAAACGACTGTGTAGAGGGTTTTCACCTAAAAGAGTTCAACTTCTCATTTTGGCTCTGTTTTCTTTAGTTATTTTATGCTGATGCATGAATGCTACAAAATCTTTTCAATCCAAAATCATTGGCAGCATGAGTACACGTCAGCGGTTGGCATCACAGTGATGACCTTTCACAGCATATGCAGCCGGCGTGAATAAAAAGAGCGGCGAAATGTCAATTAATAAAAAAATTAATATTGGCATCCACACAGTTGTCTATTTTTTTTTCAGTCTTAAACCAGCATGATTGAGGCATGTATTTTGGTTTTCTCTAATTTGATTGGTGGAACAGAAAAGTTTGGTCCCTCGAACAACTGGAACACTGATGGAAGTGAGCTCTCTAGTTTCCACTAAGGTCATACTCTTCAATTTTTGGTGGATGTGCACGAAAGGGTTGATCGTCACCGGATACAACAAACTAGGCTTTGCGATGCGATTCGTTGCGGGTAAGATAAAAAAAATATATAATTATATTAAAAAAATATAAATGATGTTATATTTAATTGTATGCGATAAAATATTTGAAACAATGATTAAAAACTCAATCAGTGTGTCATAATAAATTAATTAATCACTATAAACCTTAATAAAAAAAAAAAAAGTATGACTTGTTCGATCAAACAAACAAATAACAAATTAGCTGCCTAACTCAAATAATAAACTAGTTAAAAAACACATCCTTTATTAAAGTCTTGTACAACTCTAACTTAAATGTGAAAATAAAAACTATCAAAGGATTAAATCAAAAAAAAAAATTGAGGGAGTGAAATGAAAAGATAAAGATAAATTGTATTGACCCGGGTTAACACATAAAATTTACAACTCGGACAATGGACATGACCATAATGAGTAAACTCGATTGGATAATTTATCTTTCTTTTTTCCTTCCTCATTGTTTTCCTGATTGGACCTTCATTGGGTCTTAATTAACCACAAATCGAATTAAATCTAGAAGCAAATAAAAAAAATTATAAAAGAATTTAAGTTAAAATTTTAAAAATATGTCATACTATATTGATCCTAGTCAGCTTTAATCAACAAACAAAATTTAGAACCCATTTCAAAATATGATCCCAACCAGGCATAATTTTTTTAAGCTAAGTGATAATAAAAAGATGAAATTATTTTTATTTATTTATTTGAAGTTAAATAAAAAAATCAATGACAACAAAGGGATAAATTACAAAATTTATTTTTAAATTCAAGGGGAAATGCATTAAAAAAAGCCCTACATGTCGTGTCTTGACCCGTCGAATCACCGATTAGTGCAAAGGACTCAACAAGGTCTAATATTTTTTTTAATACATTTATGTTGCACCTAAATAAAGACTAAAAATAAATGAAAAAAAAATATAAAAGCCCAGGTGCATAGGCCTAGTGGCCTAGCACGTCTAGGCATATGAAAAAAGAGCCCAAACTGCATGCTTGGGCCTTATATTTTTTTTAAGAGGCGGACGATGTTGTCCATCCCTTTTATTAAAATAAATAAATTGAGCAACATGGAGCCTAGTAAAGCAGAGGACGTGTTACCTATCTACCTATATTCCGACAACTATAATGGTGGCTGGAAAATAGGGTAGAAGTATTTTTTGCCAAAAACATCATCTTTTTTCAACCAACTTTAACCAAGAAACACCTTATAAACACCCTCACAACTCCTACAAATCAATTTATCAACCTAATAAACTTCAAAAAAGCCCTCAAACATTAAATCAAACTGAGTTAAATTTTTCATCCTCGACCTTGATCTACTTTTTTAGGTAATATCGAGGTTTGAAAGAATTACCATTTAACTCTTTTTATTAAATGGAACCCGTGGACACTAACATCAACCAATTTGGTGGTCGGAATATGTGAAAGCGGTGACCTTTTCTTTCTATGTCAAAATTCAAAGAAAATTTCTCTCTTTAAAAAACCAAGGACTTAAAAACAACAGAAATAAAGTTGTGTATCAAAATTGAATTTAGAAGGGACCAAAAAGGTCGAATGTTATAAATTAGGGGATTAAAGTGTATTTCTTACATCGACTTTAAACACACCACCTATTTTTGGTGCCTTTTCTAAGTTGGTCCCTTGTCTTTCAATTTTATCCATAGCCAATAAAATTGATGCAATTGGGTGTTAATTTTGCAACTAAAGGACATAATAAAAAAAGTTAAGGGACCAAAGTAAAATAAAAATTAAAATGGCATGGCTCCAATCTACATCCACAATGCTTTGTGAGTGCTAGAATAGTGTATGACACTGTTCAAAACACCTTTGTGTTTTAGTATATTTAGTTATTAGCATTTATAGAACCTCCTTAGATTCACATTTATTAAACCCATTGATGGTCAGAGTAATTTTTTTCATTTACTTTCTTTCATTCGCGCCATTAAAAGGATGTTAATCTTAATCAAAATGATTGCTACCATGTTAATGGTCTAGAAAATGCTTTCTAATAATGAATTAACATGCGATGTCAAAAAATTGAAAATGTCAATGAAATATTTTGTTGATGTTTAGGAAAACATTTTATCGATATTTTAATTGCTAATGGAAATGACAACATAAACTTGTCGTAAAAAGGAATATCCTTGGGAATTTTATTTTCATTGGCATTTCCATTGGCAATGTCAAATGCCAATGGAATGGATAATGAAATATTCATGCTAAAAAAATTAGATTTTGCTTTATATTTTTCATCAGCAACCAGTTTGCTGACAAAATTAACTAACAAATTAAACATACTCTCTATCAATTTCAAACAAGAGAAGCAAAAAAGAAAACATATGAACTAACAACAACAAGACACTAAACAACATTAAATCAAAATTTTGATTTAACAAAGCCTAGACTTTTAACATATGGTATATCTTTTCTTAGAAAAATAATTGTTTGAAATCATTTTTATCAAAACTTATTTATAGAAAAAATAATTTTTGCTTCATGAATAAAATTAGTAGTTATTTTCTTATAATTTATAAATGATGTCAAGTGAACTCTTAATATCATTTTGTTTTTGCTCTTGATTTGATGGTAGATCCAAGGAAATGAGCAGAACTTGATTGGAGTAGAAGAATTAACATTATAAATGGAATTGCTAAGGGAATGCTTTATCTTCATAAGGATTTTAGGCTTAAGATCATTCATCAATACCTAAAAGTTTCTAATGTATTGTTAGATATTAATGAGATGAATCTGAAGATTTATGACTTTGTAATGGAAATGATTTTTTCAAGCAACAAAGGTAGATCCATTGAAATCATTTTTATCAAAACTTATTTATAGAAAAAATAATTTTTGCTTCATGAATAAAATTAGTAGTTATTTTCTTATAATTTATAAATGATGTCAAGTGAACTCTTAATATCATTTTGTTTTTGCTCTTGATTTGATGGTAGATCCAAGAAAATGAGCAGAACTTGATTGGAGTAGAAGAATTAACATTATAAATGGAATTGCTAAGGGAATGCTTTATCTTCATAAGGATTTTAGGCTTAAGATCATTCATCAATACCTAAAAGTTTCTAATGTATTGTTAGATATTAATGAGATGAATCAAGATTTATGACTTTGTAATGGAAATGATTTTTTCAAGCAACAAAGGTAGATCCATTGAAATCATTTTTATCAAAACTTATTTATAGAAAAAATAATTTTTGCTTCATGAATAAAATTAGTAGTTATTTTCTTATAATTTATAAATGATGTCAAGTGAACTCTTAATATCATTTTGTTTTTGCTCTTGATTTGATGGTAGATCCAAGAAAATGAGCAGAACTTGATTGGAGTAGAAGAATTAACATTATAAATGGAATTGCTAAGGGAATGCTTTATCTTCATAAGGATTTTAGGCTTAAGATCATTCATCAATACCTAAAAGTTTCTAATGTATTGTTAGACATTAATGAGATGAATCTGAAGATTTATGACTTTGCAATGAAAATGATTTTTTCAAGCAACAAAGGCGAAGCTAATACTACTTGAATAGTAGCAATAAGTATACAAATATTTCTAATTGGGTCCCTAAAGGATTGTGTTTCAAAAAAATTAGACTATCTCCTTCACTATAAAATTAATCATCACTAATACAAAAAATGTGAACATGAACATGTAATTTCATTAATAGTTATGGATGGAAGGTATAATTGCAAATAGTGAATACTTTGGTGATTCAATTGAGAGTTTTCAAAATCATAGCTAGACAAAACTAAACCACTTCCATCAATCCCCATTTTCCTCCTTTACCTCTTCTCAATCCAAGACTACCATACCCATTTCATCTTCACCATCAAATCATGAAACCTGAAACCACAACTATCATCCCTTTTTTTAACCTTCAAAACCACACACTAAAGCTACACAACAACTCCAAAAATTCTCCCCACAATTCCATTCAGCCTTTACCAACATTTTTTTTCTCCATTTTCTTCATAAGAGATCATAACACTGTTTAAATTCCCCAACACCCAAACCACACAATTATAAACCCATTTTCCCTATTTGCATAATCATCCAAATCTCAAATTAAGTACATTAATTTTGAACTCTATTTTGTTAAATTTCAACCAACAAAGGGAAAATCATTTATTTAAGCACACGCAACCTAACCCTAAGTTTATTGAACAAAAAATAAAACCTGGGATGAGTAGAGGAGAGGTGGCGCTGGATTTGTGAGTGGGGGAGGGTGGCTGCTACTTGTTGCTGTTGCGCCAAATTTAGGTAAATCGTGAAGAAGAAGAAGAAGAAGAAGAAATGGGGAGATGAGATGGACTCTCAGGTTTTAATTTGGTTACCAAACATATGCTAAGAAGAAGAAGAAGAAGAAGAAGAAGAAGAAGAAGAAGTTTGGTACTGAGGCATTTTCGAATCTTGAAATCTTTCTTCTTCATATATGAAGGAAGGAGTAATATTATAAATTCAAAGAAACTCAAATATCATAAAACAAAAAGAAAAAAGAATATATATTGATGAATTGAAGTAATTGGTATAATGATAATAACCAGAATACATGAAAGGAAGGATTTGATGATCAGCTCAAAGTAAAACGGATAGTACAAGTTGATCACAAAGCTTGCAGAAGATCATCAAAGTCATTAATATTCATGAATTCTTGGCATCTAAAGATCTCTACCCTACCATTTGTATATATATCATCTAATGTAAGGCGGATAGAACTCGCATAGCTATCTCTATAGCCTGCAACAAAACCACCCCAGTAGAGATGGGCACACTCAATGAAACAAGTGCCACCATCCCTAGAGCCAGACTTGGCCTAACATTCATCAAATAGTTCTGCAACATCCCCACTGCTTCACAAACATCGTTGTTGTAGTTGCAATGCAAGCAATATTGTTTCTCCCACTCCATCCAGTGAGAAGGTGGGTTGTTGCATGCCTCCAACATCTTCATCTCCTTAATTCGTAATCGCAGTACAATCATGCTTTCATCTACAAGCCTACCCCCGCGGTCTCGTCCATTAGTTCCTCTATGAAGGGCAACAATGGTGTTTCTTCGAGGGCATGGTTTCACTAGAGAACTTGGCCTCGGGACAAGCCTGGAGGATGAGAATTTTGTTGCTTCCATGAATGAAAATAGAGAAGTGCTCAAGCAAAGTTTTTGTTTTCCTTTGGCTTTATATTTACAGTATGAGAAGGAATCATGGGGGGTATTAATGTTTATATATATTAGCTAGGGGAAAATGTTTTGGGTGGTGTATTTATTTATTCCTTAATCATTACGTACAACTTCTATTTAAAACCGTGTTAAGGGACGTGTCAGATTCTGAGACGAGCTAGAGTGTACGCGTGACGGGTACCTTAATGCATACATGCCGAGAAGGGAATTTCTTTTTTGAAGCAATAAAAAGGTAGGACTCAACTTCGATGACAAGAAAACTAATGTCAAGGTCTTTCTACTTTCCTTCGAAGCTGAAGGAACTCTCTTCGAACATACACTTATGCTTTCTTTGATATTAATAGAGTTGTATTATATTTTAAAGTGTTTTTTTTTTAGATATATTTGATCATTTGTGACAAGAAAAATCAATGATTTTTTCTTGTATTTCTTAATTTAAAAGCTTTAATATGAAAATATCATAACCATTAAGAAGAATAATTCTAAATATTAAGAAAAAAAACAAGAAAAAAATAAATTTAAGAGCACATGATCATTGAATTAATAGGGTTGACAATTGAATTCATGATCAAACAGTCTAGATGTATTCTTAATTTTTTTTTCTTCTAATGTGTAACATTTTTGTGTTAAGAATATACTGATTTATATTAAAGAGATTAAATATGGACAATACTCGTTCTGGAATTGTGTACGATTATTGTAAAAAATATTCTTATAGAAACTATAGTAATGGTAGAAAACACGACAATTGTCGTAGCTAGCTAGCCCTTTAGAATTTAATCAATCTCTTAAAATTTATCTAGAAGTGTTTGTCGTTGGCACATTCCGAGCATAGTTTTGCTTGTAGCTACTAGCTAGCTAGTATACATCCTCGATCGAAGCTAGCCCTGTGGCAAATCCCAGGATTATATTTACTTGTTCGAGATAGTAGGACATAAGCCACCCACATCCGGCCCATAGTGAAATTTAAAAAGTTTGAATTTGTTTGAGTTTTACTTAAGCTTTTGCATAACATGGAGCGAGATTAATGATTTGAGTTAGTAGTGGCGTCTTCCACATTTTAAGACGAGTTAAACTAAGGTTTGCGTGGGCATGCCGTGTGGCCAAGCAAAGTGCATGCATTTGGGCACGATATGCCCTGTCGTAAAGCTATAAAACATGTTGTCCCTCCGCCACGGCTAAAAGACACAAAAGCATCGAAACATCGTATACATATTCAATATTATAATAACCCTAAAGAGAAAATCCATTTAGGTAAGTTTTAGATCAGGAATTAATGCGATTAATTTTGCTACTTTTATCCCTTTTGTTTTGTTGTGGACGCTATGATTTCCGACCTTGCAATAAAACGACCCCCATATTAAAAAAAAAGGGTTGAAAAATATTTTTTTATTTATTTTTTTTTTTTTTTTTGTGGGGTGGGGGGGGTGGGGGTTTTTTTTTTTTCTATTTTTTTTGTTTTCTTATGAATATGGTATAAATTATAATTAATTTTTTTAAATAATATTTTTAAAAATAAATTATTTTTTAATGTTTCACAGCGTGAAATTAAATCATGAAGCTAGCAGGCCTAAGCTTCAATATTTGACGTGGGATGTGTCAACTAATGAATTATGTGGTGGCTGCGAACGATCTCCTCGTGATTCATATATAGAAACGATGAGAGAACTCCCACTCAATAAAAATAAAAAAAGGATGTTGAAAATTGCAACTCTACTTGATTTGCCGTGTTGGATCGATTAGGGTCAATCATTGAACAGCTAAGACTATATAAACGGTAAAGGCATTTTAATTCATTTCCTTACCTATTTTGATTTCTACGACATGTCGATATGTTCGTACGTAGCCGGTTTCATATTCTTTATTAAAAATTAAAAATAATTGACGATCTCCTTAAATAAAAAAACCAAATAATTACTATTTTTTATTTTTAATAAGTTTTAAAATTACAATTTTTTTAATCTTTTTTTTTATATTTTTGCTTTATTATTTTTTATGGTTTGTCTTTTATGAGATTAGTTTCGGGTTCATGACCAAAATCCTCGTTTCAAAAGTTAACGTGGGTCGAATTTTGTTTGTTTTAGCTCCTTTTTTAAAACTTATTAATCTCAATTTCATCCTTAAATATTTAATTTATTTGAAATTGGTTTTTCTATCTTTTTTTTTCCTTTCTTTTCTATTGAGTTATCCAAATCCTGTGCCCATGGTTACGGGGTTTCCGGGTTAACTCATAATTTTTTTTGCTGCTATAGAGTTAGTTTCGGGTTCTAAACCAGAGTCATCAATTTAAAAGGTTAATGCAGATTGATTTTTTTCCTTTTAAATTTATTTATTTTAATTTCATCTTTAAATATTTGATTTATTGGAAATTGGTATTTGTATCCTTTTTTTCCCTTTTCTTTTTATTGGGTTATCTCAATCCTATGCATATGTTCGTAGGGTTTGCTGGTTTACCTGAATTGACTCATATTTTTTCTATTTTTTTTTTAAATTAAATTTCTTTTTTTATTTTTGTCTTTCAACATTGAGCTGTTCGATAATTGAGTTTCATGATTTTATTTATTTTGCTTTCAAACATGGTCACTTTGGTATCATGACTAAGTCTAAGATTTTGCATATTGACCTGGGTGGGCTCGGATCGAGTTTTTTTTGACATTTTCTTAATTATATATATATTTTTCTTAATTTTCATGCTTTAACATTACTAATTGAGCTTCAACTTTTTTCTTT
The DNA here is from genome assembly GCA_015852605.2 of Populus deltoides. Classification (NCBI taxonomy): domain Eukaryota; kingdom Viridiplantae; phylum Streptophyta; class Magnoliopsida; order Malpighiales; family Salicaceae; genus Populus; species Populus deltoides. The sequence continues at coordinate 15,491,651 of CM027573.2, forward strand.
TTATGTTTTTTTATGTGGAACTATCATGTTCTCATTTGATTTATTAAGAACTAGACTTTAAATTTTCTCATGCATTTCTTTCAATGAGATTATCTTAATTTTATATCCATATATAGTCGTGAAGTTTGCGAGTTAACATGTTTTAACTGTTTTTTTCCTTTAATTTTCCCTTTAAACATTGAGTTGTTTGATAATTCGAGTAAACTCACATCAAGTTCTTTTTATTTTTTTATTAGTTTATTTATTGTTGTTGCATACTTTTTTAATCATGTTAATTAAATTACCAATTAAGTCAATAACTCAGGCCTTGAATTTTTTTTCTTTTTTCAAGTTGAAATTTTTTACCTAGTCCATGGCTGCGGGGGGGACACAAATCTAGTTGTTTTCTAAACAATATACTTTTATGTTCTACAAATCTTCTTTTTTAAAATAAAAAAGGATAGGGAAATTTGGTAGAAATGTGAAATGATTGCAATAAGTAAAGCCAGCGTGCTTACTTTGATTTTGTATAAAATATAATAATGTCAGCTTTAATTTACACTAGCTGGAATTTGGGATTGGTTCATAGGATTGTGAGAAAATGCAACATCAAAGCATATGGAATTTCAAGCGCATCAAATTTACCTTAATTATTAAGCATTAATTTAAAATATTTTTGTTATGGGGACAACATTTCACACCTTAACCATTACCTTTGGACACTTAAAAATTTCAAGTCTTTTTTCTTTCTTAGAGAGGATACACACTACAACGTAACAGCAAGGTTTATAGGCCCTTTTGTTTTTCAAAGGCTAACATTTGACTGAGATAGTAATATAATTTAATCCCATTCAATTGATATCTTATTGGTTGAACCTCGCCGAAATCTATCTTGGAGTTATTTGAGAACAAGTTTGAAATGATTCTTTTTCAAAAATATTTATTTTATAATATTTTTTTTATATTTAAATAGTTTTGTTATGCTAATGTTGAAAATAAATTTTTAAAAATAAAAAATATTATTTTAATACATTTCCGAGCAAAAAGCACTTTGAAAATCAATCAGCACTACACTCTCAAGTTAACATCTTCTTTGTCTAAATTAGATCCTTAATGTATCAATAAATTTTCAATTTCACTTGGAGTAATCATCTGAAATTCGTATGATTTCTCTTAATATTTATAGGTCTTTTATATATATATATAAACAGAGAAAGAAAGAAATCAAGTGAGCTTTACTTAATACTTAATATATAGTTTTATTAGCGGAGAAATTTGATTGAGAATTCTGTAGCTATTTCAAATAGTAAACTTGACCTAATATATATATTAATCAAATAATTTTGCACTAAACTCACAGCTTCACAATCTGAAGGTGACAACCTGCCTGGCATGATCTTTTAGGCTGAGAGAAGAAATTGAAATGGCTGGTGAGGAAATGGAGAGAGGGAAAATAACAGTGGGTTACGTAAATATAAATAAGAGCCATGAAGCCCTAGAAATGATAGGAAACGGGAGGCGGCCGATATTTGGAGGGCAAGCACGGAAAATCATAAGATGTCGTGGTACGAATGCCATCATATCTTTCATTATGACAACACGTAGTGACGTCACCCTAATAATATAATAATAATTACAATAAAGTTTAGGCCGCCACGCGTACACTGTATGTTGGATGTCGACGTGCCGCGTCTTTTAGCGATGAGCTTCTTTAGGACGAAATTATCGAGTTTTTTTATTTATTTTGGTCAGCACAGTTAAGAAAATAATAAAATAGCACAAATAATTAATGATTTAGCACAATTTCACGAGTAGAAAGTTTATTTATGATTCATGTTTCACAAATGATATATGTCTCCCACGAATCGAAAATATTGCTTGCAACTAAGGATAGTTTTTCTAGCCTCTAACTTCCTAAAAAAAACTACATTTCTCATTCTCACACAATTTTTCCGGTCGCATTTCATCATTTCTTTAGTCACAATTCAGTCCCAGCCAATATAATTAAACACAAAATGTAACTATATCCATACCCAAAGGCGGAGCCAGGAATTTTTTTTATCCTGGGCTATTAAATAAATATATAAATATTTTTTAAGATCGATTATTAACTTATGCACATGAATTTTTGAAGTTAACAGTAAAGTTTTAATTCAAATACACTACCCAAAATATTAAAAAATAAATTTGAAAGTACATAAAATTAAAGGAAAAATAAAAATAAATTCACTATTAAAGTTACATCCTTCGATGTTTTGTGGAATATAATTCATCTATAATCGAATCTGAATCGATATTGTATCAACCCCTCAAACGGGATAAAATAACAATCTCATGTCAACTAGAAAATAAAGTAATTAAATTTTTTTCCTCTTTCAATTCCTCCTTTCTTCACTTGATTCTTCCCTATATTAGTGTTTTATAAGTTGGACTTTGTAAATTTTCAAGGCTATTCTCTTACTTTTCTTATATTTTTCCTTGGATATTTTTTTATGTTTTTCTCTTACTTTTTTCTATTTCTCTCTCGCCTTTTCTTTTCTTTCTTTTTCTATTATGCTTCTGCCCAGTCGGCAACATATAAAAGAAAGGAGGAGCTGATTTGTTTTATTTTTTAATGGCAAATAATCATTTTACTCTTAATGAGTCATTTTGCTTTTATTTGATGGTCTTTTTTTTGTTAGCACTACCAAGCTCCGTTCATCCTAAAATTTTAACCAGATTTTATTCAATATATTTTAAGATCCCTCATAAAATTTCAGCTCGATCTGATGGTCGGATTGAAAATTACGTCCAATAACGTAAAACTGGTCAAATTGTGATTTTTCATCAAATTTCTAAACTTCTCCAAAAATTATAAAATTTTAACCCAAGATAAATCATCATATTAGAAGGCTCTAAGCAAATTTTCAGAATTTTTTGATAACTTAATTGAGAATTAAAAGTTTTTTATATATAAAACTAGTAAACAAATATAGATAAAATCTTAACCTGGGCTAAAGCCCACCCCAGCCTTTGTCATGCCTCCGCCTATGTCCATACCATATAATTTAATCAACACAATTCAATACCATATGATTCTTGTCATAATCTTATTTTGGATCACCATATATACACACATACATATATATATATATATATATACCAATATGTGTAGGTGGTATTGAAGTCTTGGGGGCTTGTGCGGTATTGTATGGGGAAGGAGAGAGGTTGATGCTGGGGTTGTCCCCAATCTTTAGGGTGGATGACTTTGCGAATAATGCATGTAGAGTATGCTGGTTCAGTGTGATCAGAATGTAATTTGAAGTGTTTGAATTTGACAGAATCGGTAATTTCAAGGATAGTTGCATAATAAGATTGTGGTTGAGCTAGATTCCAAGGTTTATAGTGCCATTTTAGAGGGAATATTTTTAAAGCAGCAATGGAAGGATTTTCATGGTAAAATCCTTCTTCCATAGTTAAAATATTTTGGAAAGCATTTTTGAAAATATATTTGGATTTGGTTTTTGGAAAACTTGTTTGTTGTAAGGAAAGGAGGGGTTTTGAAGATAAAATGCCTCCTTGGGGTTTTGAAAGAGATTTGGAAATACTACCTGTTTGAGACACAGAGTCATTGGAGGCTTGTTGGGATACCTTTTACAATGCCAGGAGTAATTCTAGCGATTTGGATATAGTGTCAACCCAATGTTGAATTGCGTTTGTTTGTACTTGTGGTGGTTTTGTAGTTTCTTCGTCTTCAATAACTGCCTCATACCAAGATTTGATAGGCTTGGCAGTGAGGATGGTTGAAGACATGAGTTTTGTAGAAGGCTTGGGGCTCTCTGGTTTTGTAGGCTGTGTTTGAGGGGCTTTTCCCTTGTCCTTGGCTTTTGCTTTAGGAGGCATCATGATCTGTTTTGAAGGAATTCTCGGGTTAGGAAATCAGGGATGGAATTTGATTCTCCTTTTATGTAAACAATATCGAAATAAAAAATACTTAAAATGGCTTGCCATCTGGCAAAGATTTGTTTGGAAGCAAGATTTTGGACATCTTTTTGGAGAACTTCTTTTGCAGATTTGCAGTCAACACGTAAGAGAAATTTTTTATTTAATAAATCACTTTGAAATTTTGTAATACAAAGAACAATTGAAAGGATCTCCTTTTTAATAGTAGAGTAATTTTTCTGGCAGTCATTCCAGTAGGCAGATGTGTACTGGATTATTTGTTCTTTGTTATCTTGTAACTGTTTAAGAATTTCACCATACCCTAGGTCAGAGGCGTCAATCTCAACAATCTTAGGGGCTAAAGGGTTAGCTAAATGGAGGAGAGGAATAGTTTGGACATGTTTCTTAATCTGTTTGACTAGGTTGGTATGGAGGTCAAACCAAGGAATGGGGTTTGTTTTTAACCGGTCATGTAAGGGTTTGGATAAACGACTAATATTGGGATAGTAGTCCAAAACATAATTGAGACTTCCTAAAAATCTTTGCAATTGGGTTTTATCAGTGATTTTGTTAGGAAACTTATTTGTAAAGTTTAAAGATCTCTCTATTGGTGTTACGGTACCTTGGCAGATGTAATGACCGAGGAAATGGACACGGGTTTGAAAAAGAGAAATTTTTGTTTTAGAAACAACTAAACCATTTTGTTTGGCAGTGTGAAAGAAGGTATGTAGATGCTTGAAATGTTGTTCTACGGAATGTGAAAAAATGAGCACATCATCAATGTAAACAATGCAGAATTTTGAATGTGCATTGAATATGTCATTCATGATGCGTTGAAATTCTGATGGTGCATTTTTTAGGCCAAAGGGCATGACATTCCATTCATATTAGCCAAAAGGAACTATAAAAGTAGTTTTGTACCTATCTTTGGGATCAATTTGGATTTGCCAAAATCCAGATTTCATATCAAACTTAGAAAATATGAATGCGGAGTGCAATTTTTGTAATAAATCTTTTTTATTGGGGATTGGATACCTGATCCATTTTAAAGCAGAATTTGGAGGTTTGTAATTGATCACAAGTCTTGGTATGCCTCTTTCAATTTCAGAATTTTTATTGACATAAAAGGCCGCACATGACCAGGGTGATCTAGACTTTTGAATAAGATCTTTAGACTTGAGATCATGGATTTCAAGTCTGCAATGCTGTTCTAAGTCAGCATTCATTTGTATAGGTCTTGCTTTTATAGGTATGAGTTTTTCTGAAAATGTATCTTCATAAGGAAGATCAACGATGTGTTGTTTTCGCTTCCAAAAAGCATTGGGTAAGTCTGAACATATCTGTTGTTCAGTCTTAGTTTGGAAATCAATGATTTTCTTTTGTAAATCAGAATTTTGTAATTGTTTGTTGACGCGACAAAAAGAAACATGGTTTTGTAAATCGTGTAGATGGAATTGTTTCCCATAAATTAGTGCATTGATATGATAGGTATGTATGGAACATGCTTTAATCAAATTTAAATTTCTAGTTTTAGATTTTTCTAAGAATGAAAAAACAAGTTTGGTGTTATTAATTTTGGAAGTAATACAGTTATGACGTGCTTGATATGGAGTGATCATGTCAATAAATGGAGTGCCAAGAATGATGGTATGATTGATGTCTTTTGTAACAACAAAAAAATATTTTAAGAGAAATGTCATTATTGAAAACGGAGGCTTGGGTTTTGCCTGCAATATGTAATTTGGAATTGTTAGTAGCAGAGAGTTTTTCAGAGGTATTTTGTAAAAATCTTTTTGGAACCACGCCTTCTTTGATGCAGTTCAAATCTGCACCTATGTCAAATAAGGCAATAGTATTAAGCTTGAAATCTTCTGAGAAAACAAGAGTAATTCTAATTAAATATTTCTTGGAAGATATTTGGGTTAGTACGTTTAAGAAATCATCTAGTATATGCTCAATATTTGTAAGTGTATGTGGTAATGCATGAGATTCAATGCTTTGATCCTCTATATCAGACTCAGTATCAGATGGACTTTCAATTTTGGACAGAAGATGTTGTAGTATGGCAGAGTCTTTCTGTTGGGCTTGTTTGAGAATTTGCAATTCTGATTTAAGGGTTTTTATCTCAGACTGTAATTCTGGAATGGTTACTGTGGTTTTGGATTTCTTTCTACCAAGAATTTTTGTAAGATCATAGGTATTGGTGCTGGCAGAAGGTAAAATAGAGCGGTTAGACTGGGGTGCTCCGGTTGGCTGAAGTCTTTTAATAATTTATCCAAATAGGTTTTTTGAAGTTGAGGATCGTCAAGTCATTTGATAGCCTCAAGGATGAACTCTTGATCTTGGTTCAAAATATTGATTTGTTTGGAATTTGTAGAGGCATCTGAAGTAGAACTAGTGGTTGCTATTTCATCAATTTGGAATTCTTCTTCAGAAGTGTCTGAAGGAGAGTGTTCAGTGTCTGTAGCCTCAATGTAGAGATTTTGTATTTGGTTGATGGTATCTTCATCTATTTGGAGTTCATGAAGTTTGGTATTGACCTTGCAGAAATGGGATGTATGTCCTTTCTGGTTACACTTATAACAGGTAATGTTTTTTGGGTCAAATTTTGTTTTAGGTTTCGACTGGAACGGTTTGTGAGGCTTGGTGAATTTGTAGGGCTTTTTGTAGTAAGGTTGATCTGGTTTAGAATAGAATTGTTGTCGGTTTTTATATGGTGATCGTTTATAAGGAGGTCTCTGGCTTGAATATTTTTTGGGATGTGAACAATTTCCGTTACAGGAGGGTTTTTTGGTGGAAAGGTCGAACTGGTGACAGAAACTACCAAGTTCTTGCCTGGTACGTTTCATTTCCCACTTTAGGTGTTTCTGGAGTTTAAGATCTTGACAGATCTTCAGACCTTCCTTTTAAGTAAAGCTTACAAGTTCACCGCATGTGAGTTGGTCATAGGGGATGGTTTTTGTTGTAAAGGTATCTTTGATTTTGTTTCTAACCTTTTCTCCTAAGAGAATAGGTAGTCCTGTAAGGAATTTTTCTTTTCAAAAGGGTTGGTTTGAATCTTCCCTAAGCATGACACGGGTAAGGAAGGTGTTTTTGTACCATTGAAAGTCACTTAGTTTCTTACATCTAAGGTTGGAAAGGAGTTCAGCATTTTTGTCTTTCAAATGGGAAAGGTCTCCAACAACATGTAGGGAAATTGTAAGAATAAGGGTTGACACAGCGTCTTGGATGGTGTTGCCGGATGGGTCAAGGATGGGTGTTTAGTCCTCATATGTTTGGAAGGAGTTTATGATATGCAGGTGATCGGTGTTAGTGAGATGGTAATCCCACCATCCTTTTAACTAGCCAGAGAAACCAGCAATAAGGGGTTCCTGTCTGGGTTTTGTAGGCATTTACTGCCATGGTCATTTGTTGGAGGGTGTTTAGGATATTGTATTCGGACATTCTATCTATATTCCATTCATAGAGGGAAGAGGCATTATATTTTTGTTGAGTAAGAATAGTTGGTTCAATAGTTATGGAAATGTCTGGGGCAATGGTTGTTTTGGGAGTTTGCCAGGTAAGTCTGTTTAGGGTAAGAGGTTGGTTTGGAGAAGTACCTTCATCAGAAGATTCCCGAGGACTATTCTGTAAAGTGTTGACTTGATTTGTAGAGGTAGAAGGGTTGGTTATTTGTGGTGTGTCGGGGACAGTTAAAGATGAACTGTCAAGGTGTTGTGATGTGTTTTAATAGCTTTAAGAAAATCTGTTTGGTTTTCTTGGATCTGTGTTTGGCTGGTTTTTGTAATTTGGTAGGGTTTGAAGACTGGGTTTTTTAGCTTTAAGTCAGTTGAGGTTTTAATGCCAACTGAACTTATAACAGTTCTTTGTATTTGTTTCTCAAGCCGTGTAAGCTGCTTTCCCAAGGTATTAAGGTTGGTGTTTGTAAAGTTGTTTTGATTAATGATATGTTTTGTATTGGAAAGGGTGTCATCAGTAGATAATTTGTAAGGGGCTGCCTCGACAGTCTAGTTGGGTTATTTGGATATTTCTCAAAGGTGGATGTTCAAACTCAACTGTAGGTCCACTGGTGAGGTTCCATATAAGGGTTTTTGACCTTGATGTGACCGAGCATGCATGTTTAATGGATGCAAAAGGATATGAAATGTGATGTTCTGATGCATAATATAATTCGAACCAATCAAAGAATAGAATCTGTATTTTATGTAGCTCAATGAAATTATAAAATTGTTTTTATATTTCACTTCTATGTTCAAGAAAGTTTTGAAAAAACCAAATTCGTTTTGTAGAGTTATAGGCCGAATAGAAATCCTTTTTGAAAAGTGTTTTGTCAAGAACAAAATGTTTCTTTGAAGTCAAAACATTCAGCTCATTTTGGATATTTTCAGTAATAGCTGAAAAGGTCGGTGAAGTTGGAGGAGATGTTTGCTCAAGGTTTGTATAGACAGGTTTGGTGAAGTTGGAGGAGATGTTTGCTCAAGGTTTGTATAGACAGGTTTTGGTATATTTGTAGTATAGTCTGCATTTTGGAAACTAGGAGAAGGGATATCGGATGTAGATTTTCTTGGAAGGTTTTCGTGATAAGGGATATTGATAACAGAAGGGATTTTGGAAATTCTTCCCAAATCTATGGTACTGGAAGAGAAAGAGGCTTCTGAGAATCTAGAACTTGTAAAGTGTCGATGGAAAGACAGTTTGACTTTGCCATCTGTGTATTGGGTAATATTTTTAATTTGGACATTGGGTTGAGGTGGTGGTGGTAGTTCTGGTGGTGCTGCACCTTCAAGGATCCAATCTTCTGGTAGGGATATGTCTTTCCATTGGATGACTTTTGGGACAACAGTGTCTGAGCGGGATAAATCTGTTTGTAGTAGGAGTGTTTTGCCTTTTTGAGATTGGAATTTGTGTTTGCTGGCAAAGGCTGAGAACATGGCTTTGTAATGGATTTTGAATATGAGAGCAACAGGGATAGATCCTTCGAGCATGTCATAATTGTGGGTCTTTATTTGTAGTAGCATACTCTACAAGATATTTTTGTCTTTGAGGGATATGGTTATGTTTGGATAATGATCCAAATGATACCGGCCCACTGCAAAGGCTAGACTCAATAGAACTGAGGAGGGAGTCTTGGAAGTTTTGAAATCTAGCATCACGGAGGACAGCTAGAATGGAGGTGTTTAAGCCTTCTTTTGTAAGGGGTTTTATTCCGACTTAGACAAGGCCAATATGAATATATTTATAGTTTCGGGCTAGATGTTTTTGTAGGGATTTTTGAGAGAGGAGTTGAATGGTTTCAAAAGGTTTGGTAAGCTGAATATCTCGCTCTTCAGTTTTGATAGTAAAATCTGTTTTGAAAATATCATATTTAGATTTTTGATAAATCTGAGTTTGAGAAATTTTTGAAATTTTCCAGTCATCAATGTTTTTTGTAAAGTCTTCAATAGTTATCTCTTCACTTTGTACTATCCTTCAAAACTGAAATAGAAGATTCAGAGATAGAGGAAGCTGAAATAGAAGTAGTCCTGTGAAAGACAGAATCCATAGAAAGGAAAGATAAACTAGGAAACAGGCTGCATGTTATATGGATTTATTGCCCTAAAACTCAAACGGGACTTACACCATTCAGTTGCATACTGATTAGTACTTAAAAGTGCATTTTTATCAAGGTTTTATATCATCATTTTGCACTTGAAGTATCAATAACTCCTTAACTAGAGCATGTTTTATAATAACAGATCTGATAATATAAGATAGCTTTAATTTATGGTAAATGTTTATTTTAAATATAGGCATATCTCACAATTCAAAGGATTGATTGATGTGATTAACTATTGAAAGTGAAAGGACAAAGAAATGGCTAAGCTTAGAAAGGAGATGTCGATTCAATTCAAATTGGAACACAATTCAGTTATTGGGTCATATCTGGAGCTATAGATCTTGGATTTCAGCTTAATTTATATGGATGGAAAGCTAAGAAATAGGCCTATAATGTTCATGAATAGTGTAAGACCCAAATCTGTCGTTTTCAAATTCAAAGTTTGGCCACAAAAGAGAAGTCATAATCTGTCCTGTAATCCAGCCCAAACACTGCTTAGAATTTTACCTATATCTGGAGTTCTAGAAGGCCAAATGATGTGAAATTTGGTGGGTGAAAGGAAAAGACAATTTCCAACAACTTGCATGCAGAAAATGTTCTCAAATTCGGATGGTAACAATGACATTTCATCCAGACAAGAGCTTGAGGTCTATCAACAGTAATCCACCAACAGCACTACTCAGTATTTTAGCCATATCTCGACCTCTAGTGATTCCAATGCTCTGAAATTTTATGGGTGAAAAGATGAGATGATTGCCAACAACTTTCATGAAGAACACTTTGCCAAATTCTGAATGGATCAATGTCATTTCATTCAGCCAAAGTGCTTGAGTGCTGCTGTCCACCAAATCCACTAAATCAATAGTTGGCCACTACATCAATAATCAATTACCAAATGAATAGTTCTGAATTTTAGCCTATAAAAGGAGGCATTGGCCATTCATTTAGAAATCTTGGTTCTAAGATCAAGATCATGTTCTTGCTCTCTCTTTATTGTTGTAATGCTTAAGTTTTCTTTTCATTAATCTCTTGTTCATGCTTTTCATTTCCTTTACTATACTTAGTTAACTTATATCATGTTTATGTTCTTATATTGTTTATTTATGTTTTTCTTCTTCATAATGTCTAGCTAAGTTAATTATGTCAAGGTGACAAGGTTTCACTAATGGTGTTAGGATAAGTATAATATAAACTCAATATGGACTTTAATGTTTATATCCAAGAAAGTTTGCTATTAACATGTCTTATCATTTTTATCTTATTAATTCTTAATACCTTGCTTGTTAAATGGTTAATCTAGATTTGTGTTGTATAACACTTGGTACATCAAATACTTGATCCTTCATAGTCTTCGGCCGACATCGTTATTATAAGAGGAACTTGATTTGTTGTTAACATAAGTTAGCATCATGAATACCTGATAAAATTTATAAGTATGGTGTTACGTAAATAAGATGATTAATATGATGATGTTGATAATTTATAAAGAGTTTATACTTTACTTATCTCTAATACTATTAGTGGATCCTCTAACCTTGACATTTGTTTTTATCATTTTTTAATCTTTACATTAATCTTTCATCTCAAAGTTCTCATTAATTTCTTCCTCTTCTTCTTTATTATTATTAGTAGTACTACTACTACTACTACTACTAATATTGCTATTATTGTTGTTGTTGTTGTTGTTGTTGTTGTTATTATTTACATTCTTGTTATATTTTATATACTTTAAGTATGCTCTGTCTTTGATCAAGGATCCTAACATTGTTGGTCTTGCCTTGTTCATTCGCATCAGAAATCTGTTTATATTATATAATATATCTCTTTGATCTTTTCATAAACTCAAGTATATAGGTTGGAAACTCGTGACCCGATCTTTTAGATCATTCTCAGGTATAACAACGCCACGTACTGAGTATTATTATTATTACTATTACTATTAATATTATTATTACTACTACTATTATTGTTACTATTATTGTTGTTGTTGTTGTTGTTTTATTAATTATAATTTATACAATTAACCCTGGTTTGACCCGGTCTTGGGGTTATTATTGGGGACCCCCCCAGGTGAAAACATATACTATTTGATATGTCACAAAATCTAAAAAATAGAAAATGTAAGAAAGAACCTTGGCATATATTAAATCCAAAAAATAGAAAATGTAAGAAAAAAAATATTTTCAAGACATGAAAAAATAAGCTTGAAAGCCAGATACTAGAAGAGTAACCAGATTGTGAGAACTCGACAAGATGGGATGAAAAAAGAAAAAAAAGAGCTTGAAAGCCAAACTTGACCAAAATTGAAAGAATCAATTAAGTTTAAGGACTTAATTAAACATCAAAAAAGTTTAATTGACTTATTTAAGGACTTAATTAAAGAAAAGATTAAGTTTGAAAGTCAATTGAGAAAAAATTAGAAGAATTAATTAAGTTGAAGGACATAATTAAACTTTTAAGGGGTTCTGTGGATTCAATCAAGGGCTCAATTGAAGAAAATTAAGTTTGGAGGTCTAATTCGGATCAATTTGCAAAGATTGGAATATTAGAGGCACAGTTGAACTTTGAAAAGCCCAAATTGGTGTAATCAAGGGTTAAATTGCAATGAATTTGAAGTTTGAAGGCTAATTAAAGGCCAAATTGAAAAAAAATTCAAAAACTAAGAACCTTTTCGCAAAAGACGCATAACATTGAGGGCTGCACCGAACTTTTCCAAGGACTCATTTGAAAAAAATCAAAGTTTAAGACTTAATTGGGGACTAATTTAAACAAATTGGAAACCAAGGGCTACGGACCAAATTGAAATTTATCAAAATTCTAATTAAAAACCCTATTTTTTAGGGTTTAAACAAACAACATGTCATTTATTCTCATTTAAGGATATTTGAGCTTAAATTGAAATAATAGGGATCAAATTAAAATTTATCAAAATTCCAATTAGAAACCCTATTTTTTAGGGTTTAAATAGACAACATGTCATTTAATTTTCATTGAAGAGATTGAGTGACACGTCTTCTGCCACTGTTTTATTATTTTTCTCAGTTGAGAATGTTGATTGAGTTGTCACATTCAGGTGAATGAATGTGGCTTCTCTAACCATCTGAGGAACTCTAATCACTACCATTTGATAGAGGAAGTTTTCCTCTTTAAGGTTGTGCCACCCTTGTTCAACTTTTGTGCCCCCATCTGCCACGTAGAAGTCCTCAACTTCTTGTCTCAAGACATCATCGTTTGATTTAGCAAAATTTGGCAGTGTCACCCTTGATTTTGGATTAATGGTGGAAAAGCTACATGCCACCAAATCAATCATGGTTTGATCCTGGTTGAAGAATAACACCCTTTATACATGATCTATGGTTTGTTTGGCTTTAATAACCTCCTATTTGCTACAATTAATTCATGGAAAGTGCACCTCTAGTCAGCTATTTCAGCCAAAGTTTCAGTTATAAAGCTCCCAACTTTTTCTAGAAGCTCTAAGAGTTTGTTAGACATTTAGGAAGAAGGAAAACATAAAAGAAGGGAGAAGAATTGTCTCCTAACATATTAGAGACAAAAGGAGAGAGAAAGAGAGAGAATTCTCTATGATCTAGTCTTAAAAAACCACTTTCAAGCCCACAAGTGGTTTCACAACTACATGCCTTTTAAGGCTACAAAAGAAGCAGGGATACATAAGAAAAAAAAAGAATTTTAAAGAGAGAAAAATCCACGAAAGGAGAAGGAACCTTGAGAAAGAATACAATCCAACAGTAAAAAAAAAAGATATTGTATAGAAGAAGGTCAAAAGCTCTTAGAAAAGGCCATCAGGATTTACTCAAACCAAACAAAAAGGGAAAAAACTAGTCACTGTCGCGAGGTGACATCGAACTGACGCACTGAACGTGCCTCCTGAGAGGTGGTGTTGGGAAAAGGAAAGGGTTTTGAGTTTAAATATAAAACTATGAGTATAAGGTTCAGGAGTTGTCATCTAATATTATGGTTACTAGAAAACTTATGATCTGCAAGAGTTTGGGTAAGGGACTGGTTGTGTAAGGGGAAGACGCATCACCCCTTGTACACACCCTACCTAAGATAAACTGCATTGTTGTTTGATTGTTTTTTTAGGTCGTGTTTCTATTCGTTGGTCTTTTTTTAAGGTTTAAGACAGGTCTCCCTTCATGAGAGAGTCTTTACATTATTAGGTGAAATCCTAACTGTTCTAAAGTCTAAATTTTAGCATCACATTTATTTTACACTTTGTATCTTTAATACCTGATAGTGTACTCTACTATGTAGTTTTGCACCTCAAATATTAAAGTCTACATCTAAACACTAATATAAAATGAACAAAATGATTGGTGAAGAGTTTTTTCATATTTGGGTCAAATTCTAATGGTTAATCACAAATTGGTTACGATATCTATTTTTGCATTTCAAAACATGAGAACGATGCATTTTTTTTAATATATAAAACTATGCTTGAAAAACTTTTAAGATTTGACTGTATGCAAGAAAACAAAATATTTTTTGTTTTTTAAAGAGGAAATTAATTTGAATTTTTTTTAGAGATGTTTTTGAATTTTTAAAATTTTTAGAAACGTTTCGAAGAAAATTAGGTATATTAAAATCAGATATGCATCTTACAACTTAAATATACAACTCGATATTATGCAAAATTGGTAGAAAAAAATACGAGAAAATTACAAATATTTTAAAATAAGCCTTGAATATTTTTGGTTTTTTTAATTATATAATATTATATTCTTATTATTAATATATTATTATAAATATACTATTATTAAATATATTAGGTTGGGCCGACTAGCGACCCAACAAACCTGGCATCCTCCTCCTCTCTCTTTTTTTTTGGGGGGGACCCAGGCCAACCATATGGGCTAGGATGGAATGGGTCCAGCCCAGTTAGGTTGGGCCAACTGATGGTCTAACAACCTTTTTTTTTTGGGGGCTGGGTTGACATGGGTCCAACCCAACCTCAAAAGTTAATTATCCCCCCCCACGCATGCAGAATGAATTATTGTTTTGCATGCAGGGTGACAATGGTAGGGGGGATGAAGAAAAAGGAGGAGAAGGTTACTTGGTGTGGGGAGCGTTGCAGGTGGTCGTGCTATGAAATTGGTGGAGACGACGATAATTGATGTCAGATGCCAGAGGAGAAAGAAGAAAAAAAAGGAGAACTTTGTGGTGGCCCCCTCATGTAAGGTGGTCGGCTGGCCACTTGCGGTGGAGATTGTGGTGGAATAGCTTATTATGAGAGTGTTGGTGGCTGAAGGTCACAGTGGAGAGAGAGGAAAGAGAGAAACGGTTGCAAAAAAAGAAAAACTAAGAAGGGAAAGGTTGATGTTTTGTTGACTTTTGACCCGATTTTCTCCTTTCTCAGGCCATAAAATCTATCTCTATTTATAGAAGGTGGAAGAGGGACATTTTGTTTTTAATGGTGCCAAATCTTGGCCCTTGATTCAACCTAGAAGGATCCCAATTGTTGGTTTAAAATGACTATCATGGACTATCAGATTTGCTACAAAAGGGGGTTGGTCGGGTTTGCAATTTTGGGGCGGTACCACAGCCGATGTGGTGTCAATCGACCAGAAAGGATCACACTAGCATATATTCAGGTGTTAGACTATCATTTTCATGAAAGTTTTGTCAAATTTGATGGAGAGATGAAACATTAAATACCTTGGGAAGGATGCCACTAGAGTAGGTTTTCGGTGAAAATCTTAAGAAGAACATGAATAGTTAACCAAAAAAAATGTTATTTAGGTAAAGTTCATTTTAGTCCTTCCATTTATAAATTCTCTCAATTACACCCCTAATTAGCTTCAAACTTTCAGTTTGTTCAATTTTGCCCCCGATGAATTCAATTTATTTTGGTCATTGGTCTTGGATTTAAACAATTTAAGTCTTAATTGACCATTAAACTTTTAATTCTCTTCAATTTCACCCTTGATTTTAATCAATTTGGTCTCCATAGTTCGACGCCTTTTGTAAAATGGTCATTGACTACGAATGTCTTCAATTTAACCCTTAATTGACCCGAAAACTTTGATTTTCTTGTAATTTTACCCCTGACTTGAAGCATTTGACTTTGTAAAGATTATGTTTGGTCTCTTAAAATTTCAATCTTCGCAATTAAGCTTAAATTAGGCTCCCAAACTTAATGCTTCACCAATTAAGCCCTTAATAAAATTAATTTGATCCATTTAAAGTATAATTAAATCCTTACACCTAGTTAAATCCTTCAATTGGACCCAAATTAATTCTTAAACATAATTAAACTTTAATTTGGCCCATAATTAAATCAAATTGGCATATTAAAAATCTAATTATGTCTATAGAATTAATTTTCATACAAATTCGTCCAATAGTAATTTAATTTGCTCTTGAATCTCTATTGTCTCTTTAATTTTGGGTAAAACAAGGTATAATTAGGCTCCCGTTTTCATCCAAAATAACAAATAAATTTTTTCTATATTTGAAATTCTCCTAGATTGTTTTCGCCAAAATATCAGTCTTTTTTTTTATTTATTTTCCTCTTCCTTAGGCTATGAAATCAACCCTTATTTATAGGGGGTGGAAGAGGGACATTTTATCTTTAATGTTGTCATCTAGGCCGAAGTCAGCCGGATCGGGTTGGGCTAATCAGCAACCCAACAGACTTGACCTTTTTTTTTTTGCCGGGCTGGACCCAACCTAATTTTCTGGGTGAGGTCGAGGGTTGACCCACATGGTTGCTGGCTCGGCCTAATTTTCTGGGTAAGGTCTTGTCCTGACCTAGATGGTTGCTGGCCCGGCCCATCAACCATGCAATTATCTAATCATTGCATGAAAAATCATGCAATGACCAGATCAGGGAGGGGGGAAATAGGAGTAAGAGGCAGCACTACCATGCTTGGCCAAAGGCAAACGGTTGCAGGGAAGATTGGAGCGTGGTTGGTGATGGCGGAGGCGCAGGGAAAAAATAAGAAGAAGAGGTGGTGAAGGGAAGAAAAAATGGAAACAGGGGAAAAGGCTGATTTTATTCAAATTTTGGCTTATGATTTCTCCTCTCTCAGGTTATGAAATCCATCCCTCTTTATAAGGGGTGGAAGAGGGACATTTTATCTCATATGATGCCAAATCTTAGCCCTTGATTCGACTCGAAAAGAAGTTAGCTATCAGTTTAAAGTGGCTATCATTGGCTATCAGATTTGTTGTAGAAAAAGTTTGGTCGGATTGGCAACTTTGGGGCGGTACCACAATCATTGTGGTGTTTATCGTGCCATAACAGACCACGTTGGGGTGTAGTTATATGTCAAGTCATCGTTTGCGTGAAAATTTTGTCCAATTTGGTGGAGAAATGAAGCATTAAATGTGTTGGGAAGGAGGCCACTAAAGTAGCTTTTGGTGAAAAGCTGAAGAACAAAATGAATAGTCAACCCCAAAACGATACTGTTTTGGTAAAGTTCATGTTAGTCCTTATATCATTACCCATTTTTTTTGTTATTCCCCAAATTCTTCTTTCTTTCCTAAATATATATAAAAAAATAAGGACTGATATTTTGGCGATAAAAAGGAAACTTGGGAGGACTTCAAATCAAGTTGCAATTTTAAAGCTTAATTGTACCACAATTTACCCAAAACTAGAGAGAAAATACAAATTCAAGGAAAAATTAAATGATTATCGGATGAATCTGCTTAAAAATTAAGCCTAAAGACATAATTAGATTTTTAATAGGACAATTTGATTTACTTATGGGCCAAATTAAAGTTTAATTATGTTTAATAATTAATTTCGGTGCAATTAAAGAATTTAATTAGGTACGATGACTTACTTTATTTTAAATGGGTCAAATTAATTTTATTAGGGTATTAATTGAGAAGATTGAAATTTTAGAAGATAAAATTTAAGTTTTACCAAGTCAAATGATTGAAACTAAGGGTAAAATCATAAGAAAATCAAAGTTTTGAGGTCAATCAAGGGTTAAATTGAAGAAGTTCACAGCCAAAGACCAATTTGCAAAAGGCACCAAACTCTAGGCATCCTATCGGTTGAAATCAGGGGTGAAATTGAATACAATTGAAAGTTTAATGGTCAAATAAGGGTCATATTGTATAAATCCAAAACTAAGGACTATAATGAAAAAAACGCTGAAATTCAGGGCTAAAATTAAAGTTTGTTAGGGGGTAAAATTGCATAAAAGTGAAAGTTTGAAGTCAATCAGGGGTGTTATTGAGACAAATCACAAATGGAAGAAACAAAATGAAAAAGACCAAAACGACAATGTTTTGGTGTTACTGTTCATAATCTTCTTTAGATTTTTCACTGAAAAGCTGCTCAGGTGGCCACCTTCCCGAGGCATTTAATGCTTTATTTCTCCTCTAAATTTGATAAAACTTGCACGCAAATGATCACTTGACATCTGACTGCACCCCAGTATGGTTAGTTTAGGCCAATTGACACAACAATGACCGTGGTACTAGCACAAAATGGCCAACCCGACCAGCCATTTTACTGCCAGATTTAACAGCTTACCATGTCCACTTTGAACTAACGATTGAGATCCTTCCTAGCCAAACCAATGACCAAAATCTGGCACCATTAAAGATAAAATGTCTCTCTTTCACCCTCTATAAATAGATTTGGATGTCCTGATATGAAGGATGAGAAATCAGAAGCCAAATTTGAGGAAAAAAAATCATTTCTTCCTAGTTTTTTCATCCCCCCCCCTTCTCGGCCATTACTTTGATCATTTCTTCCACTGCCCCTCAGGAGCTATTTCCACCACCAACCACTCGTCGGTCTTCCCTGTAACACCATTAATGTCATCGGCTACTTTTTTGGCCAGATAAACCTTCCCTATTGTTTTTTGTTCTTTCTTTTTTCTTGCCCTCCAGCCAACAACTGCATGCAAAATTTGTATGCAATCCTGCCTAGTAAAAAAGGAGGAGGCCAAAACCATTAGTTAGGCCAATGGTGGCCCAACCTGTTAAGCCGCTACCCCCAACCAGATGCAAAGCGTTGGCCCAAATTTGCCCAATATAATAATTATAATAATATAATATTATTATAAAAAAATATTTATGGGCCCTTTGCATGTTTTTCCAATAATTTTGTATAATAACGGGTTGTATATTTACACTATAAGATATGAATCCAGTATTAAAATAACGGGTTTTCTCTGAAACTTTCTAAAAATAATTAAAAATAAAATAAAAACAAATCTTAAGTTTTTTAAATTAATTTCCTCTCATAGAAAAATAAAAAATATATTTTTTTTCAATACTAAAAGTTTTCCAAGCATATATTCATAAAAAAAACAAAAAAATTGCATATTGCTAATGTTTTAAAATGTAATATGGATATCATAACCAATTTATAATTATTCGTTAACGTTCGGCCAAAATGTTAGAAACACTTCACCAATCATTTTGCTTAATGATCATGCCCCCAAGTGTGGTGTTGCTTGATTCATCATGAAGGAGCTTAACAAATCGTTCATAAAATAAAATATTTATTTTTTGAGTTAGTATATAGTTTTTTTATAGCATTTGTAATATATTTTATGTCATGTATGAAGTTAATTAGAAGATTATAATATTGTTATGGAATTTTTATAAATGTTTAAAGACCATGTTGTACAGTAACTAAGTGTATAAAAATAAAATTGATCGATGGTATGTCTGAGGCTACTTGTGTTGTGTTGTGTTGGTTACATGCAAGAAGTTAGCAGGATGAGATTTGAGGTAAGGCCCCATATAAAGAAAATATGGAGAGGTTTCGTTAAAATTATATAAATTCATTCATGTTGAATTTCACATTCATATTTGTGAACTTATATATGAAAAGAATTGTGTGTTATGATGCACAATGGAAAATTTCCTAATAATAATGAACAAATTAAAAATGCACGCAAGATTTCGATGGGAAAGAGAAAGAAAGAGTGCGGTTAGGAGAGTTTGGAAAAACCATAATGTAATTATATAAGGAAATTAACAAATTTTATGTTTACAAATTGTTATTTAAAATTTTCAATATCTCATATATATTTAACAAATATTTTTGTACAGGGTTATGTGATTTGTGCTATGGTGCCCATAAATATACAAAAAATCAAGTTGACTCTTATGACGTCGATGTATAGAAGAAGTATACCGAGTCATGTCACAAAAAATAACTAGGAGAAGTTTCAAGAGTTTATGGAATTGGAAGATCTTAGAAGGTGATCAAGATTCGGGTCGCTGAACCAAAACAAAGAAACACATGGTTCGGTGAGCAAGCATACCGGTGGATCATTCCCATTTGTCAACCATGAAAAGCGCCTAGTAACTTTTTAAATTATTTTGTCTTCTTTTTTCAATACGATGTTCATTTGTTAGAATTTTATACTACTTATTTATTTTGTAGGAATAACAGCTTTGACGTGAGCCTACACCAATGGAGTTATATGAAGAAACTTGTTCATTGTATTTTTTTTAATTCTTGTATTTTTTTAATTATAATTGACCTTTTGTTTTGTTTTGTAGAAAACATTAAATGTCTCAATATTTGAAAAACATGAATAACACATTTCCACTCATCCTCCTCATAATCCTCAATTATAGTTAGAGGTTGGAGCAATTAATGGATCCAATATAAATCAGGTTTATAGAATGCCTATGACATCGGTTAGAGAAATAAGGTCGAGTTGTACTGCCTTAATTTTAGGCATATAATTGTTCGGCTCAAGCCAATTGACACTGGATTTTGAGTTGAAGGTCCTAGACAAGGTCGAGTAATGAGTAACCAAATTAGAAGAAGAAATGAAAGCTAATTTAGAAAAAAAAAAAAAAAGTATGCTGAATTGGGAGAAAATGATGGAATATATATCTTCATATTATCCTCTTCATTATGGTCCTTTCGGCTTAGGATTTCCTCCCTCCACCTCCACTTTCGTTTGTGTAATATATTTATTGTTGTAAAATTAATATTTTTATGAATATTGAAATTAATAAAATTTTGATGTTCAATAAAATTGATAGTTTTAGGTTGTTTTGTGATTTTTTTTTATTTAACAACTATATAACTAAAAAAAAAAAAAAAAAAAAATCTACTGACTTTCTGATGGAATCACTAATGGGCAAAAAACACTCATCAATGATTCTGTCAGAAAAAAAGACATTATTTCATTGAAAATTAAGTTATAAAATAATTAATAAGTTTTAGACTTTTCGATAGATTTAGCGAAGAAGTTAGCGATGACAATTATGTTGCCAATTCCATTACCTAAACCATTAGCAACATTTTAGGTTTTACCGGCGGAATAGATAATGAAATATTTTGTTAGTAATATTTATCGATGGAATTTGTAGGGGGTACTCTTGATCTTAAAAGGAAAAGGAGGGCAAATGTTTGAGACTCCATCGTCCATTTAATACTCTGAGGATATTTTAATGCTTCGATTTTATGGAATTCAGTAAAAAATACATCATGATTTTTGTTTTATGTTGAGTTAATCTTTATATATAACCGGGTTTCTAAAATTTTAACTTGATTTGATTTAATAATTGGATTAAGATTTTTGCTCGTTTCTGACAGCAAGCTTGACGATCCAGATAATCTTCATAGAAGGAGTAATATAATTAATTCGAAGAAACTCAAAGAATCAAAAACGAGGAAAAGAAAGAAAAGAAGATTTATGAATTGAAGCAATTGGTCATTGGTAAAATGATAATAATCCGAATACATGAAAAGAAGGATTTCATGATCAGCTCAAAGTAAAACAAACAGTACAAGCTGATCACAAAGCTTGCAAAAGATCATCAAAGTCATTAATACTCGTGAATTCTTGATTATATGTATATATATCACCTAATATAAGGCGGATAGAACTCCCATAGCCATCTCTATGGCCAGCAACAAAACCACCCCAGTAGAGATGGCCACACTCAAAGAAACAAGTAGCACCATCCCTAGTGCCAAACTTGGTCTAACATTCATCAAATAGTTCTGCAACATCTGCACTGCTTCACAAACATCGTTGTTGTAGTTGCAATGCATGAAATATTGTTTCTCCCACTCCATCCAATGAGAAGGTGGATTGTTGCTTTCCTCCGACATCTTCGTCTCTTTAATTCGTAATCGCAGTACAATCATGCTTTCATCTACAAGCTTACCCCCATAGTCTCGTCCCTTATTTCTTCTATCAAGGGCGACAATGGTGTTTCTTCTAGGGCATGGTTTCACTGAAGAAATTGGCCTCAAGGCAAGCTTGGAGGATGAGAATTTTGTTGCTTCCATGAGTGAAAACAGAAGTGCTCAAGCAAAGTTTTTCTTTTCTTACGGCTGAGTTTTACAAGATGCAAAGGCATAATGGGGTATTTATATATAGCAAGGAGAACTTGTGGTTCGTGGTGGCTTTGTTTATGCCATAATTATCTCTACTTCTATTTAAAACCGTGTCAAGGGGAGTTTGAAATTCTGAGACGAGTGAGTGCTCAATAAAAAAACAATTAGCAAGGTAGGACACAACTGTCCCAGATGCATGAACGTTGAGAAGGAAGGAATGTCTATCTTGAAGCAATAAAAAAGTCATTAGCTAGGTAAGACACAACTTCGAAGAAAAGAAAACTACATCAGGATTTTCTACGTCCCTTTGAAACTGATGGCACTTTCTTCGAGCATGTACTTAGTTTTTCTCTGATAATAATATGGTTGTATTATAGTTTTCAAGGGGTGTGGCATGGTGGCAAAAGACTTAGATTTGCACAGCAGGTTTCGAGTTCGAGTCAGGACGTGCATCTCTTGTAAGAGTCTGTGACAACTGGAATTTTACTCGTTCATCTAAATCTACAAAGTGTGTTTTCTAGAAAATAGAGTTTCCTTGAATTTAAAAAAAAATGATTGTAAATGTTTTTTAAAATATATTTGAATTGATGATTGAATTCATATTAAGAACACAATCAAATAGTCAAATGTTCTAGATGTAATTTTTTTTTAATTGTGTATACTGATTTCTATTAAAAAATATAGACATAGATTTTTATTTGATTTTAATTTGTATTGCGCACTTACCAATATAATAACATTAAAATTTTTCTTAAAATTACACCATATGTAGAGTGATTTGAGGTGGTAGTAGACTAGTAGCTGTTTCCACATTTTTGAAGACGAAAGGGCATACCGCGTGGCCAAGCAAAGTGCATGCACCTGGGCATGATCTTTCCTATCATGAAACCATAAAATATGTTATGCCTCGACTCACGGCGAAAAGAAACAAAAAAACATCAAAACATCATATCAACTGGAACAGTGACTGTTAGGGGTGTTTAAAAAAACTGAAAAACCGATTAAACCGAGAAAACCGGAAAAAAAATAACTGAAAAAACCGAACCGTAAAAAAAACCGATTAAACCGATTAAAATTTTGAAAAAACCGACCGGTTCGGTTCGGTTTTGGTTTTTTAAGCCTGGAACCGGAAAAACCGAACCGAACCAGAAAAAAACCGAGCCAAACCGAACCAAAACCGAGCCAAACCGAGCCAAACTGAAAAAATCCGTTTAACCGGTTTTTCTCCTAATAAACCGAAACCGGCGGTTTGAACCGTTTAATTCGATTCGGTTTTTTTAAAAATTTTGGTTTTTTTTATATATATATATACATAATAATATTCTTTAATCTCCTAATTAAATATTATTATTGTTAAAATTATTTTATATATATATATATAAAAAGAATTAACTATAAAACATGGAAAATATTATATCAGTAAAAATATAATATTTAAAGATAAAGAATGAACATATAAAATACAGAAAAAATATATGGCTAGCCACATATTAGTGAAAAGTTTTATTTTGGTTCAAAAATCTATTTTCTTTATTTTTCCATCTTTAAACTAGATTTATATGGTTTTGATTAAGATTTCACCAACAATATGAAATTGAAAAATTCACTTTAGATGTTGTCCATTTTAGAAAATTGACAAAAATGATTTAAAATCATTGTATATGTATTTTTGGTAAAATAAATTGTTCAAAATTTTTTTTTAAAAAAAAAGAGTGCAATATAAGTTAGAATCCTTAAGCTAAAAGTTAAAACTCTATACTTTTAATTAATTAAAGCAAAATTTTAACTCAATTTTATTAAAAAAAATTAATTAAAAGTTATTTCTAATTAAGCATACTTATAATTCCTTCGAGTAAAAAATTAAAAATAACTTGAATCAATTTCTAAAAATCATATCAAATATAACTTACAAGATCCAAACCTATAATTCCATATCACATATCTCTCAAAAGTTAATACAATTTCTTTTCAAACTCTGATTTTAAAACTATTCATCTCATCATCTCCATAGTAGATTTAGATTTTTTTAATAAATGAACAGAAGTTACAAAATGAATATATCTAGAAAGAAAAGTTTAAATTGTTTAATATCATTTTTGTTTTTTTTTTTTAATTTAATTGAAAATTTGTTCGGTTGAACATATTTTCTTTTAGCTTTTTTATGTTTTTTTTTTTTAAATGCACTTCTTCTAAATGAGATACTCAAATTGTTGAGACTAGTGCTTGTAATCAAAGATTAAAAGGCTTTGAACTTGGTTTTTGCCTGACTCCAAGCACTTTGTACCAGTCTTGGGTGTCCTAGATCCAACATTGATCCTAACTCTTGGCAGGTTCAATGCAAACCCCCGACTCAAAGTTAGCAAACCAGGGTTACATAAAGAAATTCTTGATTGAAAAATAATAATTTATGAGAAAACAATTTAGGCTGAGATGAAAATCCTCAATGAATTTATTTAGATACCAATTGGAATAGAGAAATAAATTGATATACACAACAGTAGCCCAGTCATAAATCACGTAAATCCCCCAATTAAGTAAAATTATTATTTAAATGAAATTTTTTTATAAATTGAGGTTAAAATAATTAGATAATAATAATAAAAATAATAGAATGAAACTCTAAATAAATTAATATATGATTTTATACGTAAATAATATTGATCACTGATACAAGTTTCGGGAACAATTGCATAAATTTTGACTGAAACTGATAAAGATTTGAAGAAATTTTTATTACAATTAGATATTAAAATCCTCAAAAAATTAGTTAAAAATCTTGATGATATGTAAAAGTAATAACGGTAAATACAAGAAGTGGTACATGACTTATTAAGTGGTGGTATTTTTGTAATTTATGCAAAACAACAGCCATATATAAATGGGCAAAAAGGAGCTTTCATTTGTTTATTCTTCTTCAAATTCAGGGTTGTTCTTCCAAGATTACGGGTGAGAGAGGGTTTATGAGTGGTTTTACTAAGGGAAAAACAATCTAAGAGAGAGATTTTAGAGAGGGAGGATGTTTTAGGAGTGGAATAAATTAGTGAAAGAAAGTTTATATGAAAGTGAAGAAGAAGAGAATTGACAAAGACTCCCTAGATCAAGTTCCAATTTGGTGGGGTAAGGTTTTTTTACAATCTATTCTCTTTTATTTTAATGCTTTTATAATAAGAGAGAGAGAGAGAGCTAATTGTTCATTCTATTATGATGACAATTGAAAGAAAAAACATGGGCAATTCTAAACCATAGGGCCAGCCATAAAAATAATTTGGAGGAAAGGAAGAATTGAGTTAAATTGTGTGGTATTAGACATAATGTCATGGCTTTCTAATACTAAGACAACTCATTATGTCATGTTGAAAATCGCTAGACTCATTTATATATAACCCTACACTAGCTTCAAATAATTTCAAGAATATATACTTCAATTCATACACCTAAATGTTTTCTAAAACTATCTTTCATTTTATATATTCTAGATATCACAAAGTCCTTCTTTTTTGTACAATAATTTGCTTTTATTAATGATTTTTTAAAAAAAAATTCATGATCACTTCAGTCTTGCCAATAATCAAGTTTCCAGAGTTATCCTCGTATCCAGTATCATTAAAGATAGTTTTACTAGCTTTAGTATCAATCCTCTATATTTAGTTATCAAGTGTTTTCTGTCAAATAAAACTACTCATGAAATCTTGTGTTATCAACTTAGTCATCCACATTCTTGTATTTTTTATTGAATTCTCTCTAATAAGGCTCAAAACTTGTGTCAAACCCTCTATATCATTAAAAAGGTTCTTTTGATTTCTTTCTTAGCCAATTATCATTTTAATTAAGCAACTTTCGTCTAGGCTAGTCTAATCAATCTCCTTTAAGGTTGTTGAAGCATTTTAGTTTGACTTTTTTATTCTTAGTCTTTAATGATATTCGGGTTCTTTCACTAACCTACTCAGTGAATGGATATAAGTATATTGTTATTTTTGTGTATTTGTTTTATATATATATTATTTTTTTTCTTTATGTAATACATTTAAAACTTATAATGTTTTTATTCAATTTCAAGAGTTAGTTGACACTTAATTTGGAACTAGTATAAAACAATTAGTTTTGTAAAATAAATTCCTATTTTAAAACTGAAAGGATTGCTCATTATATGATTTGTTCTTATATGATTAATATTGGTCTCACTTTACTCAAACATGATTCTTTCTCATAAACATTTTAATCGTATACCTTTGAAACTATTATTTTTCTCATTAATTGAATGGCTACTCCAATTCTACAACATCAATATCCTTTTTTAAAACATTTTAAATGACAACCTATGAATTTTTAAAAAAACAATTAGTTGCTTATGCTTCTCATTTTTGTCATACAACAAACATAAACTTGATTTTTATTATACCAGCTTGTCTTTCTTAGTTATAGTCTAGATCACGTAGGATATTTTTGCATGGATATCTATACACGTCAAGTCTATGTCATTTGTCATTGCATGTTTGATAAGTCTTCCTTTCTTTTTCTATACCAAGTCCAATTCATTAGTTTCCTTTTCGTACTTATAATATTTTTTTTCTCTTATCCTTTTACTACTGATTCTTCATGGATTAGCATTCATGTGTCTACCCTATTACCCTTTTTTTATGGCCATCCTCACCTTCAATTTTATCTCCTAATTGCAAGACTCCTTATGATGATTCTTCTCTAATCCTTTTTTGATCTCTACATTTGGTTCCCATTCTACAACTCCAACATAGTCTCGTATCGTCTCTTGTCATATATCTACCTCTAGGATTCGACTCACTACTTTTAGTCTCAATGTTTTCATGAAAATAGTTGCTCTCGTCCATCTTCTTTTTCAAATATCCCATAATATACTCCTATTTATACTCATCCTATGACCATTCATCCATGTCAACTTAAACATTATCTTATTTTGTGTCTTTCCTCAGCCATGTTTGCTCTACCCTTTTTGTTACAACTTATTTGTTACACTAATATCAAACAACATCTCAAATGAAATTCAATGATGGCTATGAAAATCAATGTGTTGATCCTCAATTACACTTGGTCATTAGTTCTTTTGTATCTCTTTATGAATGTTATTGGTTGCAAATGGGTGTAAAAAAAACATAATGGGTTCATTAAATGCTATAAGATTTGACTAGTAGCCAAAAGGTATCATTAACAAAAGGATATTAACTTTGACAAAGCCTTTAGTTCATTTATTAAGCTAGCTATAGTTCAAATAGTTTTGGCTATTTTTATTTCACATGTGTCAGTTTATTTATTAGCTAGATTTTCAAAATACTTTTCTTAATGGTATTTTTACACTAAAGTTTATATAAAACAATCTTTGTGTTTTGTTGATCATCACCTTTCTTTTCATGTATACAAACTTTACAAGTCTCTCTGTGGATTTAAACAAATACCGCGTATACGGTTCGATTAACTTCATAATTTCTTGTTGAGTCTCAGCTTACATAAATGACAGACTAACACTTCACTTTTACATATGTATTTTTTATTATCAACATCTATATTCTAGTTCATGTTGATAATATATTTATAATAGGTAATAATCTTTCTTCTATTCATAGGAAATGAATGATCTTTCTTTTGTGACTTAGATGATTGCTCATCTTGGTATAGAATTCTTTATTTGAGACTTTGATCATCTGAGTTAGTTTCTTGGTATTGAGGTGTAATAAATTTCTCAAAGGCTATTCCTCTCTCAATCTCACTATGCCTTTGACATTCTGAACAAGGTTAACATATCCCAATGTTAGCTAGTTTCCACATCAATGGCTATTGGTTCTCATATTTTAGCGACTTCAAACAATAATTCTACTTATTCTGACATAAGTTATATTGTCGAGTGGTTAGAGCTCTTTTACATAGTTGTGTTTTTCTATTGTTGTTAATGAGATTTGTATAAGATATTTTATTTTGACTTATTTTTTGTTGCTTTTTTGTTGCCTCTTCTCATATCCTACTTCATGGCTTCAATGGCTATGATTGAGCTGATAATGTCGATGATCGAAAGTCTATGAGTACTTATGCTTTTTGTTTTAGTCATAACTTTATCTTTTATAAGTCTAGTAAGTAGAAAATGGTTGCTTGATTTTCTATGAAGGCTGAATATAACATTATTAATATAACGTCATTGTTAATGTTGTTGTTGAGTTACTATGGCTCCTCCTCTTGTCTTATAGTGTGATAATCTTGGAGCAACTTGAGAGGCTGATATATTATTCACTCATGAAACATGTTGAAATGATTTTCATTTTGTCTGTGATATGGTTGGGAAAAGGGAATTACAAGTTTAGTTTATTGCCACTAATGATCAGATAGAGGATGTTTTGTGCCAAACCATTGAGCTTCGGCTATTTTTCCTTTTTCCAATTCAAGTTGGTTGTTTGCTCCTGCCCATGATCAACTTGCAAGTTCATGTTACAGCCCAATACTGATGAGGAGGTATAAGAGACACTTCCTAACACATACGGAGAACATTGAAACACTACCACTGAGCATTCTGCGTTTAGCTCTGCAGTAGATCCATTTTAGGAGTTATGGAGGGGCTGGTGAGTGATGGTTCGAGCATGTTTTTTTCAATCAGCACACCGATGAATCGATGAAACTCTATGAATCGCTGTTCAGAAATTGTGTGTTTGGCGTTGGAAAGTTGCCGAATGCTCTGCTTGTTTCTTTGTTCAAAGGCTCCTGGTTTCATGACACCATAAACACAAGTAATCTGGACAATTATTTTCCATTGTTAGATTGCCTAAGCTCCTTGAAGTTGTGCTTTTATGGGTACACGGATGCATGCTCGGTAGCCCGGCCAGACCCAGAAAAGAATCGCATGGACCTCGTCCAATTACAGACTCTACAGCAATGACTTCGATGGTGAAAGGCAATACAAGTCAGAGGACCTTGGAATCTGCGCGCTATGCACACCGCCAGCGGTGTGTGAATACTGGCACTGCAGATGTGTTTAAACTTAAAAAGTCCTACCCAAGTTGTTGAATGAGAAAATAATGAGTGAATTACCTCGGAATAGATGTTCTACAAAGGACGAATGAAGAAATATAGTTGACCATGCATGTGCAATCATACTCGTAATAATCAAGAATATTCCAAATAAAAAGAAAATCAGCTGCATCGCTAGTAAAAATGCCTTCTACATCAGTCATCATAGGAGGAATGATGAACAGCAACACATCATGGATCAATGGGATCTTCAGACCCAGAGCAATGCCAATTGCCAATATTGAAAGGTTTGGCCAGAATCAGGAGTATTCATAGCACATATAGTAATACACTCTCAAACTTCCTCAGTCAGAAGAGCACGAATGACTGTTTCATCAAGCCTACTGATTTCAAACATTTACATGAAGATATTAAATAAGACTGAGGTTGCTAACACAGTGGTTTTGAAGAAGCTTCTTCTATGTAAGCAATGGCTTCCTCTTCTGAGAGTTGTCCACCTTCAACCAGGCCCTTCACTAAGGTATTGGCATACTCTTTAGAAGGACGGCGCAAGGGAAACTCTCCAAGTTTAAAGCTTTCAGCATCAGAAATCGAACACCTGAATAATCACAAAGTGCAAAATGCTTAGAGAAAAATTCAGAAAAATAAAATCAAACAGCAAAGAAAAAGTCTCAGTGTGTACGTCATAGTCAGTATAGGAATATCACGCTCATTTCCCAAGTAAACAACATTATGGTACCAGCCGCTCTGCATGAGAAACAAAGTGTGAATTTTGCGAGCAATACAAAACCCACAATGTAAAATGGTATTTTACTGTTGTCTGTTGCAGCCTGATACAAGCCAGGCACAACAAACATGTCATACCTTGAAAACCTCCAAAGAAATGGACCCCTTGTTCTTGATAGACTGTAGTGAAGCCAAATCAAATACAGGTGAATTCATCCTATAACTCGATACATTTTCTTGAAGCAAAACATCATTGAACTGCTCTAGTCTGTGCAGAGAAGGGAAAAAAAGAAGGAAAGCTAGCAAGTGAGAAGACAAATAAAGTGGATGATAAAAAGAAACCCTAAATCATTTTCATGAATTTTCTATTCATTATACTGAAAATCTAACAAAGACCAAGATTCACTTCAAAACATCGAGAGGGAGATATATACATTAGAAATTTGAAAGGAAAAAAAAAAGAAAAGAAACAGGAACATACGTTATTTTATACAGGCACATGTAAGTTTTTTCACCAACACTACTATCAGGATGAAGAAAAGCAACTCCCCCAGGGCCCCATGTACGTGTAGAATCACGACCAAAGTATAGTCTGTGTGGGAAATTTTTCCACAAAATCTCTTTTGGCAGGTTTTTGTCCATTGAACCAGTACATGGCTTCTTCATACCATCTACCTGAAGGTCATTTACAAAAGTGGAATTGATATATGCTAAAGCAGGTGGACTCTTTCAAATTTTCAAGATATTAATTGCACAAACTTTAAAATGCATAGGACCAAAACCTAAGAAATGCTTTGAATCTGTTAAAACTCTGTTCATTCAGTGTGGTATCATCACTATGATACCAAGTATAGTACCTGACCGCCTTCAATATAGCATAGGAATCTAGGCTTCCACATATTTGATCCAAAAGAAGCATACCAAATGTCAATCTTTGAAAGCTCAGATCTCCAAGAGGTAGAAGATGTAGCCACTTGATCTGGCATTTAGTTGACAATATGTAAAATGAAACGAAATTACAGAATAATTCAACTTTGACGTCTTCTGGCTTCAAATTATCTCGTTACCTTGGTTATCTTCAACTTTCAGCTTCGAAAAGGGTTCCATGACCTCCTGAACAATTTCTGACACAATATTTGGAGCCTTTTCATCCCTCACCTTCAGAGTCAGAGTTTGAGATAAGAATATGCTGGAATGAAAAATGTTTATCTTAGCATGGAACACAACTGAAGAGTAGAAAGAACTGCATTTTAGGCAAAAACATTAAAATGAAAGCAGTAAGCAAAACATATCTAAATTACATGAGGAAATATAAAAAATTAAGTTGAAAACTCTTTTCCTTCAAGAACAACATTTAGATCACCAGCATTCAGGTATTATGTCTAATAGTAATTCTACAATCATGTCCTTCAATGCCTTGCACTATCTACTTTTTTCCCCCACAAATTCAAGTTTTTATTCACCCATAAAAAAAATTGTCTGCTTTTAAATTTGGTGAGACTATGACGTGAAAGACTTGCAAGAGAAAGGATGTTCCTTTTAAGAAAAGCCTTACCGGATGAGGGGCATTTTGAATAGTCAACTTTAATGGTAATTCATCTGCAAGTGCAGGCCAGTAGGGACTTAATTTCTTGCGAACCTGGGGAATAAATGATACATGTTTTAGTCAAATAGAAAATAGCTGACACACGTCGCTTGAGATTGAAAAAAACAATTACAGAAATAAGCAAAATTGATACTGGTGGAGGAAAAAGATAATCTGGTTTAATTCAAATATGCTATTTTACCGCTTGTATCACACGCCATGTCGACTCAAATGGGTATGCCTCTACAGACCCACTGACAGGTTTGTCTTCAAGAAGAACTTTCATGCATGCAAGAAATGAATTTGCTATAGAATCAAGGTTGTATCCTCCTTCTAATGCCAACATAATCTTACCTTGTGCAAAATCCATCAACTGAAAAGAAAGTTAAAAATAAATAAAGAAAGAAAAACGTTATGTTCTCATGCAAGTAAGATCACTATAAAAAAACCAATCACCACCCATAAAGGCAGTTCAAATAAAACCTAGAGAATTCAAAAATAAAATTAAGTTTCTCATGCAAGTAACTTCCCTGTCAAATGTGCTACTGTACAAGTCCAGAAGTCTTTACCCCTCAGTTGGGAAACATCACTATGAAAATACCATACAAATTTAAAAAGAAAGAAAGAAAAAGTTAACTGCAGCAGCAACCTTTTTCAACATTACTGAGTATCCATATGGAGTGACACAACATCCACCAAGAGGATCACCAACAGCTGTTGAAAGATGTAAAACAACACTTAATAAAATAAAAAACAAAAAGCCAGTTATCTCATAAAATTATTATAAGCACACATCAAATCAACATACAACAGGGAATATGATTTCTATCTTATACATAAATTACAAAGGAATGCCTAGATATTTAATGTAGAAGTAAATGCAACCAAAAGAACATTTTAACTAATATAATGAATTACAATATGGCATTAAGCATCCAATGTATTCAGAAAAGTTGCTTAAACATGCATTACTAGGCATAACTACACCAGCATAAACAATCAACTGAATAAAAAATAGATTTGATTGGTACAAAGGTTTCATAAAATCAATACTTTCATTCTTGCTGTTAAAAAGGCTTTGTTGAATTGAATTAGTTTCTATCATAAATATTTATCACTGTTACTTGTGATGATCTGCTTGTAAGGAACAATCAACTGAATAAAAAATAGATTTGATTGGTACAAAGGTTTCATAAACTCAATACTTTCATTCTTGCTGTTAAAAAGGCTTTGTTGAATTGAATTAGTTTCTATCATAAATATTTATCACTGTTACATGTGATGATCTGCTTGTAAGGCCGCTGTGTTCAAGGTCATGTTTAAGGCATATGAAGTCTGCTTGTAAGGCTGCTGTGTTCAAGGTCATGTTTAAGGCATATGAAGAAGAATAAAGTGCGTATTCATGCATTATATACAATGTGTGAGCATCTGGTAGTCAAGGCTATTACACTTAACAGAGCTTTGACGTGTATACAAAGCTAAATCTCTATACCTAAAACACATTCATAATAAAAAAATAAAATAAAATAATTGCAGAAATCAGACCTGCATCAAATCCTGCAGATACTATAATCATGTCAGGATCAAATTTCTTAGCAACAGGGATCAAGATGTGATCCCAAACAGCAAGATAATCTGCATCCCCACATCTTGCATGCTCCCAAGGGACATTTATATTATATCCCGTACCTGGTCCTTCTCCAATCATAGTATAAAAGCCATCATCATTCCCTGGGTAAAAACTCCCAAACTCATGCCTACATAAATTCACAATCCACATAATCATCATGATTAGATACAAGTAAAATTATTATCCATAGCACACATAAATTACAAATTGAGTGTCAACTTAAAACATCCCAACAAAAAGAACAAAGATAAAATTATGACAAGATAAAGCTTGATAAATCACTTCCTAAAAAGCTGAAGTTGGATATATCACTAACAATCTGTAACGAACATAGAAAATTACCTCTCAAAAAATGTAAATGCTTCAATGAAAACATATCAGAATCAAGAGATAAAGATATAGACAACATATTACTAAGGTTACATTGCCAAGTTGGGGCTTGTGATAAAAGGATGATGGAAGAGAAAATTAAGAACTTAAATGTATACAGTACCTATGAACAGAGAAAAATAAGACCCGAGAATCATTCCAAAATGCCTTTTTGAGTGCCATTTCCATGATGAACATCCCAGTCAACAATCAAAATCTTTTTTAACACCCAATTCTGGCTGTCATAGTCAAAGGTAACAAGTATAAGATGAAATGTTGAAAAAGACAGCATCTTAGTAAGAGTTTAAAAACAAAAAAGTAGATTAGTAAACTAGATTCAAGGATAAAATAAAATTTGAACATATGTAAATACAAAAACATAGTTCTCACTCTTTCATCTAATAGAAAACTCGCTGCCACAGCCACATTATTGAATAGGCAAAAACCCATCGCCTCATCATATTCAGCATGATGTCCAGGAGGCCTAACAATCGCAGCACCAGAATTCAAATCCCCTTTTGCAATTCTCTCAGCAAGCTAGTTGAAAACACATTCATGATTATAAATAAATTTGACTGATAATATATTGTTACTAAACTAGTCATAATTCACGACTCAATGAAGTAAAATTAGCTTCGTATCCAGTATAGAAATTGCAAGTTGCAAGCCAAATGTAAAGCAAGACGTAATAGTCAGCCTAATAATGAATCCATTTGGAACACTTGATATTCTGAACTTACAATTATTGTCTTTACAAGAGCTTAAGAAATCATACAGAAAAATAAAACCACCTTAAAGTT
Organism: Populus deltoides; assembly: GCA_015852605.2. Taxonomy (NCBI): domain Eukaryota; kingdom Viridiplantae; phylum Streptophyta; class Magnoliopsida; order Malpighiales; family Salicaceae; genus Populus; species Populus deltoides. The sequence continues at coordinate 15,525,542 of CM027573.2, forward strand.
GGACACTTAATTTCATAGAAACTTCTCTTACCAAACACGTCATCTTTGTGTGAAATCTTCAATAAATCTTTACAGTATTGAAAAATAAGATAGAACACAATAAACAAAGGACAAGCATCCTAAAATACGTCAAAATATTAATAACAGAAAAAAACATACCTCTAAAACCGAGCCGGCCGCATGGTAAGCAGCTTCAGATGATCCCTCATTAAAGTAAATTGAATTCAGTTTTGAAGCAATCCTATTTCTTCGTGAATCAAACTGTTTGGAGCTTATATTTCTAATCAAATTAACATGATTTTCAGAGTGAACGGCCATTAAATATTTATCTTCTGCTTCTTTCCCACTCAAAACCACACACCTGAAAGATTCAAAGGTAATAACAATAATAATAAGTCCAGTCATAAACCATCAATACTATTTACCCAAAAAAAAAGTTATAAAGGGAGTACCTTTGAGGAATGTTATTGGCTAAGAGCTTGTTCCAAATAACCCTAATGCGATTGGGATTCTCTGGATGAGAATCACCATCAGGAGTATGATGCTTACACATCTTCTCATCATAAATTATTCCCACGAGCCTTTCACTGCTATTCATTTCACCGGATTCCTCCACCTCACCCATACTTGCTGATCTTACTCTTTCTTACTCTCTCTGTCTCTCTCGATCGCTTCAAACACCCACATGAGAAAAGGGTTTGAGTGAATTAATCATTTATGTGTTCATTGTTATCAGCTACTTGGGATTCAAACAGCTAAAGTTAAAAAGATTATACCTTGCGTTGGTTGGTGGAAGGGAGAGAAAGAGAGAACGATGGGAACTCTGTGGCTGACCTGTGAGGGAGACGTGAAGGGCAGTGGCAGATTCGCTCCTAAGAATTGCTTGCTATGCTTAAATTCTATATTTTATAACATCAACCAAATTTTTTTGTTGCATGATTATTTATTTTGCCGTGTAAAATAAATAATAATTTCTCTTACTTTTATGGGCTTTGCTCAATAATGGGCAAATCAAGAAGAGAATTTTGATTGTTAATAATTAATTTTTAAATAAATTTAATGTATAAAAATACTATAAAAATAAATAAAGGTTAATATCTCTGATTTATAATTTTAAAAATATATATATTAATGATAAAATTAATTTTTCTAAAACACCTTCTTTTTTAGAAATCTTAAAAAAAATAAGATAAAGGTAATGATTGTAATATAAAATATAAATTAAATTAAATTTTACCTCATCCAAATATATATAAATGCTATTTATTTATTGATTAAATTAAAAATAAATACTATAATTAAATTCAATTATAGTAAAAAAAGTAATTTTAAATAACATAAAAAATTAATTTTAAATAAAAAAAATTCAAATTTTATTGGAACTCCAATGCATACGCAGCTAATATACTAATATATATCTGTAAATAATAATGATTCAAGATTTTCTTATTATGGATGAGGGAGTCCACTGGGAATACAAAATGGCCATTATCTTAATTTCTGGAAGCACCATTGTTGATTTCAAGCGCAACGATATGGAATCTCGACGGAGGAGAAGATTACTGCAGAGAATAAACGGGCTGAGAAAATGCGACTAATTGCATCCTTGTTGAAGGTGTGGTACCGGGTATCTTGTTTTTGTATTGCATGTACTTGAAGTTCGTATCATGTTCTTCAGTTTTTGTATTTGCTGCATGGCAGAACCCTCCACAGCACAAAAAAACAAGAACAAAACATGAAAATCGATCATACTTTTGCCGATGAGTTCTATAATTCAACTCAGACGCGGCCATTGTGTTTGAGTCTTATTAATATTTTCCTTCTATATGATCATTATATTACTAGCTTTTTTCCTGTTTTACTGAGAATTCAGAGAACTAACGAAAAGCATAGATGAAGTAGTTCACTGATTTTGGGAATTCTTGGACATTTTATATGCATGTGAACACTTCAGACACATTACAGTTGTGCAGCCTTTTCTGTTTTTTTTTTATTATTATTATTAACGTGGGTGTAGCACCTCGACTAATCTTATAGGCCCTGAAGTTAATGATCATGTAAGCCTTCAGTAGCTTTGAGGTTTGTGGGCTCAAACTGGTGACCTCTAGGAAGTAAATTCAAGGCCTGACAATTTGAGCTACACCCCTCGGAGTTCCTTTTTTCTGTTTTTTGTACTTAGATTACGCGGGCATTCATGAATTGTAAGTGAATATGTTGTTTTGTCAATCAGTTAATTATACGCGACACTAATTTTGTTTATATAAAATGTATTTATTATTAATATGGGTTTTTTATTTTTAATATTCATTTATATTTGATTAATAAATCTAATATTTAATTACTGAATCTAGAGTAAAGATAAAATTTATAGAACAAAAATACTTTATAAATAAAAATATAAAGTTATTATAATTATAACGTTCCTATTATATCAAAGTTGTAAACCCGGTTAAAAATTTTATAGTGCTAAAATAATATTATGATTTTTAATTGGCGATAAATGGATTAAAAAAAAGATGGAAATCTAGTTAAAAATCAATAATGGTATTGTGAAACGGTAATAAACATAAAGGTGAAAAGGTAAAATAAATATATTTTAAAATAAAAGGATAGTCCTAAGAATTTAGTTGAATAATTAATACGATACATGAAATGATAAAATAAGATATTCGAATTTTTGTGTAAAATCACCTCCCAACCAATTTTACGTTATTAAATGTACTTTTCAATCTGAGTGTTTAATTGGGTTAAAATTCTATAAGAAGTTTTGTAACATATTGAATTACTGTAAGATAAAATTTCAAGGCAATCTGAGTTCGAGAAAGTTGCAAGAAAATATTGACAACCAAACAGGAATTTAAAAGGGTTCATTAAAGGTAAAATAGTCACTTAAACTTAAAAGCTGGAAAAGTCATTCTCTTCTTCCTTAAATTGTCAAAAGAATTGGAAATAAAGAAGAGAAAGAGATAAAGAATTGTGAGAGTTAAACACTAGAAATTATTGAGGAAAAGTAGAAATTGAGTAAGATTTATGAGTTAAGAAGTGTGAAACATCAATTAATCCATTAAGCAAAGATTTAAGAGGAAACTAAGTGTGGAAGATTAGGGTTGTAACTCACGGCAAAGAGGAGAAAAATTGAACAAGTGGAAAAAACTTTAACCGGTTAGCTTTTGAAATGAAAATAAATGGATCTAATGCATGATTATTAGATTTTTGAATTAGAGTTTTTAGAAGAAAATAGGGGGGAAATGTGAAATTGATGTAATTGTGAAGAAATATGTTGTAGATGATGTAAATAATGAATGATTGAAGAAAAAAATTGGGGTTCCAGAGAAAACCAAGACCGGTTATTTGGAAAAAAATGAGGAACATCGAAATTTAATAAATGTTTGTGTAATTAATATGTGTTGATGTATTTATGGTGGATTGAAATGGATTTAATAAATTTATTTAGTTGTGATTAAATATTGAATGAGAGAAGAATTTGATGAGAGATATAATTAAGATTATGAGTTCGATTATAGAAATGTAAAATAGATGTTGATGAGGAGTTTTGAAATGAAAATTGGATTTATGAATAAAAAGAAATAAGGCTTTTAGGACCGGCTAATCGAGGATTTTTATTATAAATCATAGTTTTGAAAGTTTTGATTGTTATGTAATAAGTATAGAATTGTGAGTGTGAAGAATAGGAGAATTAAAAGGATGACTTTATAAATAGAAATTAAGTTACAAGTATGCATGCTAAAGTAAATTAGAAAGTATAAATGCTCACGTAAGAGAAATTAGAAACATGAATGTTTTATTAATTTGAAAGAGTTAATAGTTAGTAAGACTTTAGTATTGTGATTGAATGAGTATATGTTAATGAGAATGTGAAATTTGTATGGAAAATAAGATTGACTTTTATGGGAAGTGGATGACAAATAATATATTGTTCATGCTAGTATAAAAGAGTTCTTGGAATCTACTCAGTAGTGGGAGATCATTTTATATGCTCAGATATCAAGTAAGTATTTGGCATTTTATAACTAGAATATTGTTTAACTGTGTCTGTAATTCTTCCTTAAATATATAGTAACTTTATTTGATAAACAATAAATTGTTGAAGAAATCAGTTACCCTGATAAATAGAACTAGTGTCCTGATTAATAGGCTATTAAGAAACTAGTTATCCTGGTTAATGAAACTAATGCTCTGATAAATGGGCAGATGAAGATATTGATTCCATGGTTAATGAGATTAATACTCTGTTTAATGGGCAAATGAAGATAATGATTACCTGGTTAATGAGATTAGTGTCCTGATTAATGGATAGATAGAGATTTTGGTTCTCTGCTAAATGAGATAATTTCTTTATTAATGAAAAATTAGAGAAACTAGTCCCTAGTATTACTGGGACTAGGTCCCTAGTTAACGAGCAATTGAAGAAATTCATAATGTAAAAATGAAATTAAGTGTTGGTTTGGCAAGAAAATATATTGTATCCTTAAATCATGTGAATTGTATGAATTAAGAGTAATTACATATAAAAGTAATAATAGTAAATATTCTTTGTTTATAAACTACTTATGCTTAGTAATATATAAATTACAGGCACTTCACAACGTCGTAACGAGTAGTGGATATATCATTTGTAATTTTGTGAAATTAATGTATGTTTTGTTATGTAATATAATTTTGTGACCAAGTAGTGTATGAATCTAAATTAAATATGAATGATGTACCTTAATTAGTTTCTTTTAAACTTATATGACTGTAATTATATAGACTAAGTTTTAAGTTTGATTTGCATTAATATGAATATATTTTGGTTTCATGTCGTAACTAAGTTAATTGTCCCATTACTTGAAATATTTTGGAATAATATAATAATTGATTTGTTTGAGGAAATTTGAAAGAAAAGAAAGAAGTTTTTATTGTGTTAATGGTAATATATAAATATGGAAATCCCAAATGATGAGAATATGTTGAAATCTTATTTGCAGATAGTGAAAATTGATTAAGTTGATAACTTGATATTAAAAAATATAAAGGAAATTTTGCTGAAATTCTAGTAAAAAAAAAAATCTTGTACCATAAATGATAATACTATATGTTCCTGTAAATATGATAAAATAAAATTTAAGGTTATTACAAAATCATTATTCCTAAATATTTTTTGTCAATGTTATATTAAAATTGGACGTTAATTATAGATGTTGAGACTTATGCATATTATATTTTTTTTTCTTTTTATAAAAGGAAGCAACTGCTCCAATAAACTGAGATATAAGAGATACTTGCAACTAATATGCAAGTGCTTGTAAGATGACATGTACATTAAACTGATCCGCAAGAGAATTCCATATAGAGAGATCATTTATGTCTATAAAAAGGCTCACGCAACAATTGTGTAAGTGATCTTTAAACTTGAAATCACTGAGTTATTGTATATAGAAAGTGTTATGCTCTGATCTGATCACACGTCCTAATCAAGGGTAACAAATGAGCAGATATTGAGTATAACATAAACTATATGATGGTATTTGACTAATCAAGAAAGAATTCATCATCCTAGATGAATTAGAAAAAATATTTTATTTGTTCCCTAATAGTATTGATTGTGAAATTCATTATCAATATAGAATGTGTTTTGAAACGTGTTTTGAAATCTTATTTAAAAGATCAACGACTATAATGTTGAAAATTAACATGATTCAAGAAAATAGACATACTTCATGCTATAATGTCTAAGTTGAAATATTATCGATAAATAGATAATAATTATATTGAGAAACTACACATTAAAAGGTTAGATCAAACCACTTATGACTTCTCTAATATTTGGGGGATCATGTCAAGTTGCTATAATTTATACTTGATCTTTAATTATAGATTAATCAATTATTAAATTGATAATAAATTAAATTATTTAGTTTATTTAATCTTATTTTATTTAGGATTATGGTTTATTTTGGGCCAACTTATTAGGGAATCTAACCGGTTATACACATAAGAACCATTGGTTAAAAATTAAAATGGAATGATTAATCAAGTATGACTTGATTGTAAATAAATTTTATAAATTGAGAATGAACATGTAATTAGCATAGAGGATTACAATTGTAGACTTAGAAACAATCAAGTAATGACTTGATTGAATAAATTTATAAAATTAATCTAAAATAATATATGCGATATTATTTAAGAGAAAAATTAATATTTTATCATTTATAGGGTTTTTAGGTTTTTTTATAAGTAGAATATTATGGTTCTTATTTTCTAAGGTGAGAATAATATAGTACAGAAACACCTAAAAAAAAAAAGAGTCAATACTTTAAGGTATAGCAATTTCTCTCTCATAAAAGGGTTTAGAAGATTTTTCACTAGTGATTCGTATATAGATTACCGTTAGAGGTCGGATAGTTGGACAGCTTGTGTTTTGCGACAACATAGCTTTTAAGCAAATATCTAAAGCCGAAAAGAATATCTAATCTCCAGGTAATTTTTCTATAAACCTTAAACAACTCTGAATCTGTCTAATAAAATCTTTAAAATTTAAAACAAAATTAAATTTATTTTTTTTTACTACGGGTATGTATATGATTCAAAAACACAACAATTTTTACACGAGGAAAGATTGACAGTAGAATGGCTCAACTAAATGCAATTCTTATTTATGTTTCTCGGAGTGATATATATGCCGATGATATATTTAGTTAAACATCCCCAAAGGACTCAAGCTTAATGGATATCTTTTCTTTTACTTTGTTCTTCATTTACAACAACCTTATTTTAAAAAATAAGCTCACCTCACAATAAGGCTTCACCTTGATTTTAATAATGTCTATATATAGATCTCAACACGTAGAACACGGTACTCAGATTTAGTTTGATATAATAAAAAATGCTTTTTTCATATTCTTAAATTTACACTTTATCATTTTGATTTATAAATGGATCTCTGTTGTAGAACACCGTACTCAGATATTATAGTATGAAATATATTTGTTTTTATATTTTTTATAGGTGTCAGCGTGTTTATTAGTGTGATTGTTGTTATTTTTTAAAGTGTTTTTCACTTAGAAAAATATATTAATAATAATTTTTTATTTTTAAAAATTATTTTTAAGATCAGCACATTAAAATGATTTAAAAATATTAAAAATATATTAATTTAAAGTAAAAAAAAATTATTAAAATCACCTTTCAAACGCATTACCAAGCACCTAACAAGTTACGTTCTCAAAAATTTAGATGCAGACATCGTAAAAAAAAACATTTCGCACGGCAGAGTTTGCCACCAGGTGAGATTAAGCTTTTTCCATGAAGATTGCACGGTTGATGGAGTATTTATGAGTATGGTAATTATTATTTTTTAAAATATTTTTTATTTAAAAATATATTAAAATAATATTTTTTTTATTTTTAATATTAATACATTAATTTAATATTAAAACACTAAAAATTATTAATTTTAAAAAATATAAAAATATATTTTTAAAACACAAAAACAAAACACAATTATTCATGTATAACGAACATGGCACCTTGGCCGCAGCTAGGTATAAAATAATTATAGAAAACAAAACAGAAGCACCGACCCTTAGCAGCAAGGCTGCTTCCCAAGGCATGGAAGACCAATCACGAACTGACAGATATCACTTTAGATTTAAGGAACTAATATTTAAATCACTACACCAAATATTCAACTGGACACGTGCCAGACTTACAACAAAGCTCCAGCCTTGTCTAATTAGATCTTGACATCTTAGCATCCATCCATCCATCTATAAATACAGAACCACAAACCTTGCACTTCTCCATCGCATTTTCTCATCTACTTTGATCAATCAAAAGCTTTTTAGCAATGGAGTCAGCTCCTCTTTGCTCCTCATTACTTCCTTCTTTCCCACAAAAACGCAGATATGGGCGTGGTAAGAGGTCCAGCTGCACGGTTGTTCTCGCTTCTCGAAGAGAGAACTCCCAAGAGTGGCTGAGATATGGAGAGTCGCTCGTGGATGAAAGCATGCTTGTACTGAGGAAACGCATTCATGAAATGAAAATGGTGGAGAGAAATTATGAGCCTCCAGAAGAGTGGATGGAGTGGGAGAAGCAGTGCTATACATCCTACGACGAGTTTATATGTAAGTTTGTAGGGTTTTTGCAATTGCATTTGATGAATACAAGGCCTAGTTTGGCCCTAGGAATGCTTTTGCTAGTTACAATGAGTGTCCCGGCATCAATGGTCATGATTGCCCAACAATTGATGGAGGCAACATGTGGAGTCTTCTCAACCGTTCATGGAGGTTGATGCGGTGTTTAATATTCTTTCTTTTTTAAGAGTAGGTCCATGGAATATATTTATGTAAATGGAAATGAAAAAAAAATGTATACATTTTATTTTATTGTGCAATTAGTTTAATTCTATTTTTCATTTCTTGGTTGGAAAAGTACTATCAAATTGATTGGTATAATTGCCTTGATTTTGATTTCGCTATTTAATCTACGGTTATTAAACAAAATGGACCCATATATTTAATAAATATATATATTGAGCAATTATTAGTATCTCTTATATTGAATTGATTAGGAAAATGAAAAAAAAAAACCTTAAAATAAACTGAAGATTCTTCACTTAATATTTCATCTAATCCAAGATTTTTTTTTTTTATCATAATTAACTTAACCTATGATGGGCAGTTTTCTTTCATTTTAGTATTATCCACACTTTTTTTCATTTTAGTATATCCTGTTAGGATGGATCTAAACCAGCTCATTATGCATACGATTCAACATATTAATTATTAAATAACTTATTAGAAATACAAGACAGCTAATCTAAAATGTCACCAAATCCCTCTCTCTCGGGGGATGCCCTCAGTGTCGAGAAATATGTACTAGGTTGTATGTGCAACTCGTTTAGATTTTAGATTGTGGGTTGGGACAAAAGAAAAAAGTTTTCCACTATCTGTGATCAGTAATGATGAATATGATAAAATAGAAGACTCCCCTTCACTGTCTAGAATAAAAAGAAAAAAATTTTAGAATATGCTTCTTGCGTATCAAATTTATGATTTCTATTGATGCAAATTCAATTACCTCAATTTTCTAATGTTTTACTGTTTTTTTATCGCATCTTTTTCAAAGAAAGCAATTCCAGAAAGCAAAGAATTGCTTTCTAACAAACACGTCTTGGATTATTAACTTTTCAAAGAATTTACCTTAAACATCCTAAAGTTTCTTCGCGATGACACTTTCTCTCTTGTATCTAAAAATTTACACTTCATATATTAATAAATGTTTAAATTAATTCTTCCTTGACTTTTTTTAAAACTATTGAAATATTAAGATAAGCTGGTTCTGCTTGCTTCTTCTTTTTTTCCCTTCGGGTACTATTGCAATATATATCAATCATCTTGAGATTGAAAGGAAAAGAAAGAAAAAAAGGGAGAGAAAAAAAGGGATATATGGTTATTATACTCTTATAATTGGCGAGTGGGATCCTCAAAGTTTATAATGAAAATGAAATCCTTGAGGATTGTATTAATGATGCTTTGAAATTGATTCACATATTCTTTATCTATGGCATAAATAGATAAATTATTTCAATTTTGAATTTTTCCGAAATGAGTTATTGCTATTGCATAATTAGATTTGATCTCCAATCAAATAAATTTTAGGTTCTCTTTAAAAAGCCTTCATTTTGTTCAACATTGGAACCTTATGATGCTCGCATAGGGTTACTATTATGGAATGGAAGAGATAAAAATAGTGGAGAGATGACAAAAAAGATATGGGAATAAAATTTTGTTTGGTAGTAATATACAGGACAAAGTGATTGTCTTTGTATCCTATTTGGTTGTGAACAAGACAAAAAAAAAATAAAAAAAAATTTATTTCACCCTTAATATGTATTGTTGTCAAACTTATATACTTTAAAAAGTAATAAGATTTTTTTTACTTTAATTTATATTGAGAGTTGAAATTAATAATGTTATAATAACCCTAGTTATAAAACCAGAATTGACTTGACGGGTTGATAGGGCTTGAACTGGTCCTAGTTTAAGAAAAAAATACATGAATGATTAACTCGACCTGACCACGTCAAAAACCCAAGTCAACCTAGTATTAAACATTGATAAAAAAAAAAAACCCATTGAATTTTTTGAAAAAAAAAATTGATCAAAACAAGGTTGCTATGATTATTTAAAAAAAAAACAATTTAAGTCAGCTGAGTTGACCCTCCCGTATCGTGACTTGAACCTTACCTCTGGTTGACTGCCGGGTCAGGTTTTAAAACCATAATAATAATCACTTTTATTCATACCTTGACTCGGTCACGTCATGTTGACTCTTCCAACCTTTGACCTAGGTCTTGCTCTGGTTGACCTCCGAGTTGGGTTTTAAAACTATGATAATAACAAATTTTATTTTTACATTGATTTGGGTCAACCCGGGTTAACTCCCCTAACCTGTGCCTCAGGCCTTGCCCTGGTTGACTCCCAAGTTGGGTTTTAAAACCATGATAATAACATATTTTATCCTTACGTTAACCCCCCTAACTCATGTCTCGAGCTTTGCCCCAAGTTGGACCTTGCCCCTGGTTAAGTCTCGAATCAAGTTTTAAAACTATGATAATAACAATTTTTATTTTATTTTGACTCTCCTGACACGTGACCCAAACCTTATATTGGGTTAACCCCTAAGTTAGTTTTAAAACTATGATAATAATTATTTTTGTTTTTATGTTGATCCGGGTCAATGGTTAATCTTACTCGTGACTTGGCCTTGCCTTGAGTTGATCCTTGAATCGAATTTTAAAACTATAATAATAACTATTTTTATTTTTACGTTAACTTGGGTCAACCCAATCCTTGACTCAGGCCTTGACTAGTGACCCGGGCTTTACCCCGGATCAACATCGAATTGGATTTTAAAACTATGATAATAACTATTTTTATCTTTACAATTCTTACTTAAACAATTTTAGAATTGAAAGTTTTTTACAAGGATATTTAGGAATAAAAAATAATAAATATTGTCTCTGAAACATGTTTGTTATGTACCTCTGGTTTGAAAGTACATAAATTCACTCTAAAACTGTTCCAGAGAAATACTTATTTCTATGCCTCTGTCTTTGTCTCTTTAACTAAACACATTTATGTCTTCATTGTCTATGCCCCTTCTATCACAAGGCAGTAACCAAACACTATCATAGAGAACTTTTATACAATTAGGATGTAGAGAGATGATAACCTTAGGTTTTCTTATTGTACGTTATGTTATGGGATGATCATAGACTTAAGGATGTTGAGTCTAGCATCCTTCTAAGTCTAAAGGCATTTAGATTTAGCGTGTAGCTAAGTCCAAGAGAGTTGGATCTAATATCTTGTTAAACTCATAAACATTTGGGCTTAACGCATAACCGAGTTTAAGAAAGTTAGGTTTAGCATCCTGCCGGACTCCCAAGTATTTGGGCCTAGCACGTAGCCGAGCCAAAAAAAGTTGAGTCTAATATATTATCAGACCCCTAAGCACTTAAGCCTAATATGTAACCGAGCTTAAAGGACTTTAGTCTAGCTAGCATCGTACTAGAACTATGTATGCTTAGACTTAATATGTGCGTGGGCCATGAAAGTTGGGTATATCATCTTGCTAGCACTCTTTTCCACTGGTTTTAATTTTTGTTGAGTTTTCATGATGAGGTGTCTTTCTCTCAACCCGTGTATCCAATCCATGGGCATTTTAAGTAAATGCACTACCTGTGATTCATCAGAACCTCTCCTTTGTTAATAGCTTCATTCCAGACAAATTTTCATTACAGAAGAACTTCCCCGACCCCGAAATGTTTTAACATATTTTCCTTACATTACTTTCGATTTGGATTCTTATAATAATTGGTCGATGGAAAGTGCATTACTAATAGCTTTTTAAATATAATTCTTCAAGAAAATATATAATATTGTATATAAGGATGTTAAATAAAATAGTAAATTAAATTATTATATATTATATAGGTTTGCGGAGAAGTTATAAAAAATTCTATGCAATAAATTAAAACTTCTAATGAATTAATATGATATTATGTTATAAATTATGTAGGTTTGTAGAGATGTACTAATAGAACATTCTATTTATTTGAAAAGATTAGCTTCCCATTTGATTATTTAATTATCGTTGATAATTCTTTTTATATTTATAATTTCTTGTGTTTTTTAATTTATTTTGTTAAATATAAAAATATCATTTTATTTTTTAATTAAAAAAATCAGAATACTCAAAAATACATTCATAAGACAAATGCTTTCTTTTCTTGCATTAAAAATTAATCTGAGATTATACTTGAAACGTAGCATGGATAGAGTGCTAGTTACCATCTCAATCAAATAGGATTATACTTCGAAATACTAACAAGCCTATATACCTCGTTGTCTCATCGAAGGGTGTCTCCTCTAACATCCGGTATCACTTTTCATTGCTGCTTGTGGAAACATTTGCTTCCTCTGTTTTTAACTTTGCCACGCCATGTATGATGCGAGCACTATAACATGAAACAACTTATCAGCAATGGAGCAGTCTCAAGCTTGTGTTTTGCTTAGAACTAGCATGGATTCTCATCCCAGTACTTACCAGAAAGATGTTGAAGAAAATAAGAAGATATCAGAAAAAGAATGATTAATTTATTTAAAAATAGTGGTGCAATTTTGAGATCATTAACCATTTGCCTAATTGAGTAACTGGACAGGTATAAATGATACAATTTAAAGCCAAGGAAACACAACCTTCGTTCATTACACCTCAATATGTTCAAGGTCCGGCAGAGGAAATCGAAGAACCGCAGCGATGCCGGAATACATTTCCAACTGCTCTCCTGAAACGTGCATTGATGAAAATCTATGAACAGTGCCCCTGAATCCTTCACTGATTTAACTAGATGGGCAAACTTTCGCCTCGTCGGTATATCAGCATTATTCCTGAAAAGATCATCTGTGATGAGAAGTCTTTGTATAGCCATATATTCTTCATGTGCAACCTCAACGTGCTTCGGCCCATAGCATGCTCGAGCAGAATCATTCAAAAGCATGTCAGAGAAATCTTTGAGGTCTCGGATCTCTTGTGCTGCTTTAGTGTCTTTAATCAAGTTCATGACATTCGGAGCACCAAGAACATCTTCCAAAGCATGCTTGTTTCCAGAGCTTGTTTGCGCAAGAACAAACCGTGACTTGTTCTTGATAATCAACTTCAACTCTAATCTCCTCTCTGCCTCCGACAATAAGTAACGATAAAACTGATCTTTAATATCCCCAGGACTTGCAATCACAGCACACCGAAGCACATTAAAATCAACATGTTTCACAAAAGCCTTCAGCACATGCTCGAAGAACTTATTCGATGCATGCCGTAACCCCATTCTTGCTAGAAACAAGAGATTGTGTAAGCAGAAAAGAGAAAGAACGCACAAGAAAATTTACTTGCACAAAGCGCTAACTAGGAAACTACGGATTAGGGCATCTGTATCTGCTTTATATATAAACGAAGGAAAATCCGAAATTGTATAGGAAATATAAGCTATCCAATTTCCTACCGGACCCATATCCTAAATTGGATTGGAAATATGATGCTTCCTTCCATGTTTCCTAAATCCAAGTTATCAGTAAGAATCTCTCTAAAAAATAAAGAGAGAAATTAATGTCATGAAATCAAGGATTAAATCAATGTGTAATAATGAATATACAGGGCAAGCCACAAATTTCCTATGTTCATGGAGCTCTGCTCCATTTCTGAATATCATTTAGAACATAATTCATGATTAGTCATTCTACAAAAGTTCTTCGAAATCCAAGATTGATGTGTAAAGCAAAAACAAATTATATATAATGTAAAGATAGATATTATGGAAAAAGGAAAATTTTGAAGTAAATTAAAAAAAAATTATTGAAAAGAGCATTAATCTTCAAGTCATGAGCACCACGATGACAATTGAGCCTTGGACAGAGTGATACTAATCTTTTGACTTTTTCATTGCTCTGATAAAAATCATGCATGAAATTTTGCAACATTGAAAACTCCCAAAGAAATATGTGAACAGAAGAATATGGATAAACAAGATTAATTGCTTCACGTATTAGTATTTTCAGAGTTGTGTCTTGATTGATGAGGAATTGAATTTAATCATTAATTGAATTTAATTACATGCATCATAATAATGGACCCTTTGATACTTAAACGTAGAAGAAGAGAAATATATTGAGTAGGAAGAGAAAAATATTTGTAGAGAGGAGCATGAGCATGGAAGACTAATGAAGTGGGTCTCCAGCGTCTCATTTTTTCTCCCGCCTCCGTTCACAAGCACATCGTTTTTCTTCCCTCTCCTGCCGGCTTTTACATTCTTGCTTTTTTGTCCCTGTTTTTTGGTCAAAAAATAAAAAACCCTCTAATCTCTCGTGTCAAAATGCTATGAAAATGAAACAATATTTTTGTTCATCAAATTAACTTCAGAACCTCATTAATTGCTTGCCTACATGCCATTCTCAGTTTCTCACACACGGCAACTAGCAGCTTCTGTTTCATTTTGAATTATCAATCAACATATTTTTAAAAATTAATTTTCAACCATAGTCTGTATTTAAAAGGTTCAAAGACAAGATGATAATTCAATTATAAATGGGCGTGGCTTATGTCTATGCCCAACATATCTAGGCTTGGCAAGAATGTCAAGCCCAAATAACATAGATCTAGTTCGTTTCTAAGTCCAATATCCTTGGATGTGGTTAAGAGCAGAGCCCAAGTGGGCATAAATCTATCGAGTTGTCAGATTTAATATTCTTAAATTCAGTTATGCGCTAAGTCCAAACAAACATAGTTCTAATGAGCTATCAAACTCAATATCCTTAAGTTCAGCTAACCACTAGGCCCAAAAAGACATGAGTCTGCCGAGTCATCAGAACCAACATCCTTAGGTTTAGCTACAATCTGGACCTAAACAGACATGGGTCTGGCGGACCCAACATATTTGGATTCAGGTACGCATTAAGCCCAAATAAATATGGTTATGGCAAGCTGCTAGGCCCAACATCCTTAGATTCAGTTACGCACTGAGCTCAAACGAACAAGGTTTCAGTGAGCTGTCAGACCCACCACTTATGGGCTTGGCATCGTGCTAAGTCCAAATAGGTATATGTCAGAAGATCATTATAGAACCTATGTTAGGTTATAAGGCTTCATTTGTTTATTCTTATGACCTTTAACATAAAATGCTAAAATCAAGGATATTCATCTTCCTACACCCTTAGATGTATGAAAGGCTTCATTTCTCATTAATGCTATCAGAACGAAATGAATCTCTAACCCCTCAACTTCAGCAAAATGACAAGATTCAGAAGCTATAAATACCTCCTAAATCACCTATATAAAGGGTTAACAATTTTCATTATCTACTGTATAAATATTTTCAGAGCATCTCTCTCTAAAATATCATTGCAATCTCTCTTTATAAAGATACTTACTTGAGTATCTGAGAGTTTCCAAATCTATCAAAAAGGATTTTTTACATGTATTAGCCACCAGTCTTCTTGGCTTACCAAGTACCAAATATCTTAGTTTGAGAGAATGAATCTGTTTGAGAAAGCTAAAAGATTAACCGATTATCCAACATATAAATCTTGTTCCTAAGCTACTTTAATATTTTAGGACATCATCATCCATCATCCAGAATGCAATATATTAAGAAAAAAGTTATATTTCTTTTTATCTATATCAATTTTAATTTTAAGACTAAATCATTTTAGTTTTTAAAAATGAAACATAAGTTTTTAGAAAAAATAAAATGTGGGGTTTTAACGTGGGACAAGTATCAATAAGTCGAAGTTTAGATGAGTTAAATAAGTTTTCTGATAAAAATAGACATAATTTTTTGAACTAAAATTTGGCCTGTGTGTTCTACAAGTCTAATTTTATAGTGGGTTAACTAGCTATAACAAATTGAGATTGTTTTCATACCTAAATTAGATTTATAAGTTATTGTTTGGGATTCTTATATTTTCAAATTTATTTCCTAATTATGTTTTAGAATTTTAATTTGTTTTGCTTTTAATTAGCTTATATTAGTTTGTGTGTTAGATAAAACGTGATTTTTTTTGTTTTTGCAGTATGTTGGTAAGATTCTAAGAAAATTGTTAACATTTTGGGCTTCGTTAAATCATTTTTAACTAGCATATTGGTATGTGCTTCGCAGCGGGTCAATAACCATTTTAATTTTAATTTGAAAAAAAAAATATGAAAAGTATAGCGAGTACCTTGGATTTGATTGTGGAGCCAGACCCAATAGCAATGAGTCTAGATGCAAAACTAGACTCAAAAGTCTTAGGTTTGGTAATAATAACAGACGCAATAACATTGGGTTAGGCGGCTTAGCCAACCCAATAATCTTGGGTGTAGAGGTAGAGCGAGACCCAAGCTACTGAACTGTAGGAGATTTCGAAGGGATAGAAGGAAAATAAAAGGGTCCCAAATCCCTGAACTTATCAAAGTCTTATAGGTGTCCTTCCTTTCCTTTGTCCTTTAAGTACTTGTTTGCTAAAAGTCCATGCTTTACTGGTCGGGTGCTTGAAGATGCATGGTACTGAATGTTATTACTGTAACCTTATAAAAATTATTATCATGTATCTCTGAGTGTTCATACTCGTTAAAATAGAAAGAAAAAAAAAACCATCGCTTGAGGTTTGACATACAAAGATGAGTCTGCTGAGGTTCAAAGATAAGTGTGAATCGGTGTGAGGGTCTTGTGTTGAATGCTCGAGTTTTTGGGTGGAAGTACTTAAGTTAAAGCTTGAAACTTGGAGTTAAGAATAATTATTATAATATATACTAATATTGCTTAGTTTTTTTTTCTGTGAATTGCACAATACAATCCATAATAAAAAAACTAGGCTGTTTTTTTTTTAAATTATTTTTTCTTTTCTTTGTTTTTTTAATGAATATTTTTTTATTTAATTTATTTAATTTTTAATTTTTTTCTATTTAGTTATTAAACTTTTATGGCACGAATTTCAGGTTTGACGAGTTAACTTGAATTTTTTTTCTAGTTTTTCTTTTTAATTAATTTTTTTGTTTAATTTATTTTGTTAATGTTAAATTTTTTTCTATTTAGTTATCGAACTTTTATGACACAGATTTAGGGTTTGTGGGTTAACCCGGCTAATTCTGGGTTAACCCGTAATTATTTTTTTCCTATTCAGTTATCAAACTTTCATGACATGAATCCCAGGTTTGACGGGATAACCTGGTTTGAAGGGTTAACCTAGTTAATTTAGATTTTTTTTTCTTTTTCTTCATTAGTTTTTTTCTTCATGTAGGCTTTTTTTTCTTTGTTTTTTTCTTTTAAAATAATCTTTTTTTTGTTTATTATTTTTTTTTTGCTTTTTTCTTTTCCTTTTCTTTTTAATTAATTTTTTTTAAAATTTAGTTTGTTAATATTAAATTTTTTTCTATATAGTTATCAAACTCTTAAAACACGGATCTCAGGTTTCACGGGTTAACCCAGTTAATTCATATTTTTTTTCTTTTTCTTCATTAGTTTTTTTCTTCCTGTAAGTTTTTTCCTTTGTTTTTTTTCTTTTTAATTAATCATTTTTTTGTTTAATTTAGTTCATTAATATTGATTTTTTTATTTAGTTATCGGACTCTCATGACACGAATCTCAAGTTTAACGGGTTAACTTGATTTGGTGGATTAACCTGATTGAATCCAACTCAAGCATTTTTATATTTGAAAAAATATTTGTTATTGACCAGCCATGAGCGGGCCAATATGCTAGTTATCTAGTTATTATATTATTACGTAACGGTTATTTTTTAAAATATTATATATATATATATATATATTGAGATAATATTATTTTATTGTTTAAAAAAAAATTATATCACTACATCAAAATAATATAAAAACATCAAAAAATATTAGTTTTAATTAAAAAAAATTCAAATTCAAATTTTTTAAAAGCATGTTTTGATAAGGAAATTCAACCCAAGCTCAAATGTAAAAAAAAAAAAATTAGCACCATCCAACTTTTATACAATATTTAAATTGACCGATCAATTTATTTATTTTTTATCATATGAAAAAAATTAAATTAAAAAATAAAATTAAAAATACCTTAAAAAAAAGTTGTCGAGCGAGGCACAAGATTCCTTGGGCTTCCACTGTTTTTCATTTATCACTGACTCTCATTTATACAAGGTCCGTAGTCATTATTTTTGGAAAATTCAAATTTGAGGGAACCTACACCATTGTCGCAGGAGCATTTATATTCGTGTTGAAGTGATTTGGATTTGGATTTGGATTTGGCTTGACAGCAAGAAACAACAGCTTTTGACATTAAAAAAAAAAAACTAACGTCCCTTGTGAATTTTTGTTTTTGTTTTTGCAGCATGCCGGTTGGATTCTTAGAAAAGTGTAAACATTTCGGGCCTCATTAAATAATTTCTAAATTGTTTTTAAATTCACATCACCATCACCGACTGCCCAAACTAGTTAAAGGTCACTTCACCTTCTTCTTTATGACTAGATGTGCCGTCCTCAAGGTGAAGAAGAGGTAGGTTTTGTTCGGTGTACCTGCCTTTATATACACATCGTGGATTCACTTTAATTTCCAATTCGAAGAAAAAAAAATGCTGACCTTTTCAAAAATAGACTTCGATTACTTCCATGAACAACTTCGCCTCCTACTTGACCTCATGGCCACACGAAAAGGATCCAATTACTCATGCATTGACTGCTTGCTACTTGCCAAACTTTTTAGTTGATTAGAGATTTTTTACTCAACTAAGTATTATCTATGGAGTTTAATAGAACTCAAAACTCATTTCATTTTGCTTAAAATTGAACTAAAAAATAGTAACATAGATTTAACTAAATTGATGTCCCGTGTTTCACCGCGGACTAAACTGGACCAAACCAATTTCTTTATAGTGAAAAAAAAAACAATACTAAATCACTATTATTGTATTTCAAAGTGCAAAAAATAATAATAACAACAACTTGACATAATGGAAAGAGAAATAAAAAAATAATAATCATTGTCAAACTCCATGAATCAAACTATAAAATGATAAAATTAAAAAAATAATCAATAAAAAAAAAAGTATTAAAAAATCATGATAAGATGATGAGCACATCAAATGCCGAGCGATATCCGACGCTGTGTGAGCGGCATAAACAACTTTTACAATTTAATATTAATTTATATATATTAAAATACAAAATCCCCATTGGATCCATAGCAAGTAAAGTTTATTTTTTAAAAATATTTAAATAATTGACATGCATAAAAAAACCCAAAAAAAAATTTTTTTTAAATTATTTGGTATTTATATTAAAAAAAAAACATGAAATTAGTAATTAACACCATTCTTTAATATAATTATTAATAAGTCTCATGTTCTCTACCCATAAACCTAACCTAGGCCACCAAAAACAAACTCATTGGCACAGTGAAAGCCTGCCCTCTTTTATTATAGAGTAATAAAAGTGTTATATTGACATTGCTATTATCTTCTTCCCCACGGTTGGGCAAGCTGTCCCCCAAAGATACAAGAGGTAGAATAGACTACAGAGCTAGTAGCTAGTAGCTAGTAGCTAGCTAGTGCAGACATGTGATATTTTGCCCTTTTTTCTAAAATCCAAACGACAACTTGCTATTACTTTAAAACAAAAATCTCAACACAAAAGCCATGACAGTCCCATATGAACCCGCAGTAGCTGTGCATACTGATAGAATTCCTAGGCATTTTAGCTTCAAGAAAGATGGAATTTATTCAACTGCGGTATCTAAATTCTAAACTTCAAGGCCCCATCATAATTTCTTACTTTCCAGAAACTAAGAATGCATTGCTTTAGATTCATGGAGGGCGGGCGTGCGTCCGATTGTTTGGCTTATAGGCTATGGCTTAGACAGTCTCTTGGTAACAAATTCTTTGATCTCCGAGAATAATCTTGAAGACTCGGGCAGCTCCGGGAAGATATAAAATGCGTGAAACATTTTTGGATACTCAATTAAGGTAGCCTCTTTCCCGGATCTCTTTAACCACTCATAATACCTCCTCTGCCAATCTTGTAACGGGTCGAACCCACCAACAATCACAATTGTATCCGGAAAATCCAAATCCGAGATGTTCTCAGCATTCGGTCCACTCACATTCACTGCATAGTGATCCCGATCCGATCCATCCGGCAAAAACACTCTCCAGCACCAATCGGTTCGTTCCACCGTCACGAACGGGTATCCAACCAGTTGGAGTTCCGACTCGGTCCTCTCTTGCCCGCCAAAATACGGCTGAATAGAAACCAATCCAATTACCTTAACATTCTGAAACCCAGCCCGACAAGCCCGAACCGCAACATGATGGGCCAAATTTGCCCCGGCACTATCTCCGACCAGAAAACACTTAGACAAGTCTGCATTAGGTGGCAGTAACCCATTGGCTCGATCATTGTCCAGGAACCGAAGCACTTCAAAACCATCATCGTATTGACAGGGAAATCGATGTTCAGGCGTAAGACGGTAATTAACTGAAAGAACAATTGCAGGAAATATACGTGCAAACCTGCGACAAACGACGTCGTACGAACTTGATGCGGCACTTAGGAAAGAAAATCCACCTCCATGAAAAAATACCACAACAGGCAAAGAGGGAGTGTCGCTACCGTTAACCCCGCTATTTTCCGGGGTGTAGAGGCGGAACCAGAGGTTGCGGGTGGGGTCCACGGTGATATCAGAAGAGATGATGGAGTGAATGGGTTTGTTAGGGGAAGGAGAGGACTTGAAGTCAAGGAGATTAAGCAAACGTCTGTTTATGGTGCCGTTTGAACGACGTGACAGATCTGTTGCCGCTGAGATCATTGTAAGGACCAGTCGTGTCCTCCATGGGATGGCTAGTTTTGCCGGCTCTGGTGTTTCACTGCTCATGTTTACAAAGATAGAAGAAGGAAAAGAGTGAAAATAAGAAGATGGAAGACTGGTAGAAGGTTTTTAATGGCTGAATTTCTAGCGTAGGATACGGAGGAGCTCTTGGTTGGTCATGTAGGGCCAATGGCATGAGAAAAGTTATAACAATTTCGTTTCGTGTATTATCGAAATATTTCATATAAAAAAAATATTCATAAATTTGGACTAGAATCTTCCAGATTGATTTCCCATATTTCGATCCATGTTTAAAATTTTTTTAAATTAAATTGAGTTCAGTTTAATTTGATTAAATATAAATTATAAAAAGTTTTTTTTCATTATTATTTTTAATAACAATAATATTAATAGTAATATTAAAAATAATTATTACTATTTTCATAAACAATTATACTAATTTTTTAAAATTAAAGTTATCACCAATATATATAGTTTATATTCATATTATTTTTTTCATGTTTATACTTTGTAGGAATTTAAACAAAATAAATGATATTTTAGATCTTATTAGCTTAGATAATATTGACCTATTGAATAAATGAATTTGTGAAGAATCTAGTCCTCTTGATGGAGAGGATATAAGTTGGGAGTCTATTGAAGCACCTTTGTCTACTTTAACTTTAGAGAATGAAGAGATATGTTTTGATGACGAAAATGAGCTTCGTGGAAATGATCAACTATTGAAATGTTTAGTTGGTGACTTTCTCTACATACGACCACAAGATCAAGATCCTTATTTCTATTTTAATGATGGAGATGATGTTTGATTTATGTTTTTTGTGTTAAAATATTTTACTTTCATAATATTTTGGTATTTTGTTTAAATTGAATTACTTTAAGTTAAAGTTCTATTTAATCTTCACTATTTATAAATATTTTAAAATTTAAAATTATATTTGTTTGACATTGTGTTTGTATTGCATAATATATAATTAATTTATCTTGAATTTGAATTATGTTTGTTGAATTATACACACACGCATGAATAGTACAACCTCTAAATGGCATGTCAAAATCGAAATATTCCATTCCAATTGAAAAAACGAAACACTTACCGAAACAAAATTGACAATCTTGATAATAATAAATAAAAAGAATCGATTGAATTTTTTATCATTCGAATTTGGAAAGTTATTGCATATATGCCCCCTCCACTGTATTGGTGTTTTTTTTTTTTTTTTAAATTTGAATGGTATATTTCAGTTTTGAAGCATTTTAATATGTCATCATATATATATATATATATATATATATATATATATATATATATATATATAATTCAATAAAAATAATTTCAATTTAAATTCAAAGATAAATTAACTTGAAATTATGCAATATAAATTTAAAATACAAGTAAAAAAATAAGAGTTAAACATATATGATCTAATTGACTCAATGAGTCCAAAAACAACATAGACGATTAGTAAAAATATAATTTGAATAAAGAAAAATTCAAGATGATGTAATTTTTTAAGAAAAATTTTGAGATGATAACATATTCGATCGACCTGGATCAACTTGGATTAATTTTCTAAATCTATAACCTATTTCATGAGACTATAATAACCCCAAATAAAGTAAATCAAAACAAATTATGAAGTTCAATTTTGAATAAACTTATTGTTGAATAATGAAATTGAAAAAATTTCAATTTAACAAAAATGACATTTTAACACAAAATTACAAATTTAAAAAAATTACAAAAATAATATTGGCAGTCTTGCAAAACCTTTCTCAACTCCAATTGCCCTAAACTTTTAACTTGAGATATAATAATATGTTAGTCTAATCCAACAATCGTATTAAGAGATATGATTGATATCGTAAAACTAAATAATATTAAAAAAAAAAAACATTATTTAGCTTAAACAGAAGAACTAGAACATAACCGAAATGTTCTGGTCAAAATTTGGACGGAATTTACGAAATAGACCGAGATTCTGAGCGAGATAAAATATATTCCGATTTGTTTTGTTTTTTAAACCGGAATGAGATATTTCAACCATCCCAAACAAAAAGAAAAGGAATTGACAACCTTGACCCTACATGGATTGACTTTCTATTTTAACATTTTCTGCTAGTTTTAGTCATTGTGTTCATGGCATAATGCTGGAAAATCTTTATAATGGTCAAGCTATAATAGCAATAATTATGGTAAAATGATAAATATAAAAAAATTATCTTTTTAATTTTTTTCTTTCTCCTACAGCATGAATGTTATTAATTATAATTTAAGTATTCTAAAATTTCTTGTATCAATTAAAATTAAACTATTATATTTAATAAAATAATATAAAAAACCCATCAAATTCGAATATAACGATTTAAGTGCCATCACTAATTATAAGAACCTTGAATTAAAAATAAAGAAAAATTAATGCAACTACTAATAATTAACATTATATGATAAAAAAATATAGATATTAAAATTCCTATTTTAAGTTATAAAATCTTAAGAGTATTTTAGTCTAAAAATATTTTATACATAGCTCGTGCTTTTGTATATAGTTATATATATAATGGTATAATCACAATTATTTGTGGTGGCTAAATTAATAATGATGCACTCATAAATATATATATATATATATATATATATATATATAATTTATGGGGTAAAATGTTTCCTCATCCTCACAATAAATGCTTTAAAAGAAATATCAAAAGGGATGGGCTTCTGGCTCACAAGTAGTTGAAAGTTGGCTCTGACTTTCCAGCGAGATGAGTGGTATCTGTGACTGTGAGAGTGATGTTGCTAAATCTGTTTCAAGTATTTAATTTTTCAGTACTGTTTTTAAATGCTAGCCATTGTACCTTGCCATCAAATAAATTCTGGTTTAATTTCATTTTCTCCTTGAATTTTATATAGGATCTATCATTTTCCTTTTAATATGATATTTTGTTCAAGGTTTAAAAAATTGAACTGTATTTTTCTTTCTTAAAATAAACTATATATCTCTATAAAAAAAATTATTGATTGGATTTTGTGAAATTGGCATTGTATTTTTCTGCATTTGATGCTTTTATTGATTGAGATTTTTAATATAAAAAAATTTAGTGAATTTGTCTTTGAATTTTTCTTTTGTTGATTGGATTTTATTTTGATCATATTTTCATCCCTTTTTTTCTCTTTCAACTGATTTTTTTTCAAAACAAAACTAAATATATTCAAAATGAATCACGTTAAGAATTTATCTATGAAACTATTGGTAAACTATCTGTGTTTTTTAGAGGAAACAAATTGAGGTTTACGCAATAAATTAAAACGATATTTTTTTTTGTTAGTTTTACTATTAGATATAAATAGAAGGACTTGATTAATAAATGGATGAAATAACAGGATAAATTCATTAAAAAAAAGAATTTGATTTGAGATTAAGGGTGTGTTTATGTTTGTGGTGCAAAAAACACAGGAAGGTGTTTGGTAACTATAAAAATTATGTTTTATATTGTGGAGCCCACTAAAAAATTGAGTTTGAAACGCAATTTTCGTGAAGCAGTTTTTACATGTTTTTTTTGCTGAGTTTCATAAAACACTGTTTGTTTTTGCGTTTCAAAAGCGCTTTTGAAAAAGTTTAATAATTTTTAAATTTTTTCTTTACTTCAAATTAATATTTTTTTAGTGTTTTAGATTATTTTGATGCGCTGATATAAAAAATAATTTTTAAAAAATAAAAATATATTATTTTAATACATTTCCAAATAAAAAATCACTTTGAAAAGCAACCGCAATCACACAACTACCAAACATTTTATACATGTTTTTTTACTGCACATAAACCTCAACCATAATTTTTACCAAACACGTATCTAAATCCAACTAATCATGCTTAACAATATCTTTTTAAATTTATTTTTTTAAAATTATAATTATCAAAACTATCTCAAAAACAAATACAATCTAAATTGATCTCTCGTACGAGGGAAGAAATGAAATCACGTTTGACAAGCTGAAATGAAATTGATAGATTTATTGGTTTTAATAATTGAACCTATGCAATTTCTAATTGATAGACAAAGTGGAAGCCAGCTGGCTTTTCCTAGCTTTAACGGGCTCTTTGAGGTAAATTATGACGTCTCAAGATTAGAGATTAGACGTGTTTTTAGTCGACAAAGCTACCCAATTATAGTTTTTAGTGAGAAGTGGACAAGTTCATAACCAGTTATTCTGTCATTTTCAATTATTAAAGTATTGACAACCCTCCTTGGTGCAAAAGGAATTCCCCTTGTTTTGGCGCATCAGTCTAAAAATCTCAACAAGGTAGCTTATGCACTCGGTAATCAAGCAGTTCTCCTCAACGTTATACGCACCCATGAGATGGTTCCAATTCCTTCCAAGAGCTATACCAAGGAGTTCTATCCATTGAACACATTTATTCGAAGTTAGACAAAATAAAATAAGATTATATTTTTTAATATTTTTCCTCAAACTAACGATGCAGCAACTACAAGCATTGATAGTTTATCAACTAAAAAATAAAAACGGGAAATAAAATATGACTTGGTAAAAAAATCTGCAATCTGCAAAGAAGGAACAAAGGCCAAAGTAATTGTGTCATACTTGAGATGATGAAGAGTACAATGACAATCGATCTCAATGTGCTTCGTTCGTTCATGAAAAATCGAGAAGTGAGCAATTTGAATAAAACTCTGGTCGTCACAATAAATATGAGTGAGATGAGAAATAAAAACTCTCATATCTGCAAGTAACCAATATAACCAAACATTCTCTTTGGTAGTATTTGCCATAACACGATATTTTGTTTTGGTTGAAGATTGAAAAACAATAGATTGTTTTTTGCTCTTTCAAGAAACAAAAGAATCACCAAAAAAGATATAAAAACTAGCAATGAACTTGTGATTTATGGGATCATTGCTGTCACGAGGCGACGTCGAAATGACACATTTAAATGTGCCTCTTGAGAGGTGGTGTTGAGAAGGAAAGAGTTTTGAGTTTAATCATATGATTAAGGTTCAGGAGTCGCCACCTAGTATTATGGTCACTAGAAAACATATGGCCTGCGAGAGTCTGGGCAAAAAACTGGTTGTGCAAAGAGAAGACGCATCACCCCTAGTGCACCCTACTTGAGGTATGCTATATTGTTGTTTGATTGTTTTTCTAAGTCAAGTTTATATCCGTTGGTCTTCTTCTAAGGTCTATGGTAGATCTCCCTTCGTGAGGAAGTCTCTACCTTATTGGGTGAAGTTCTAATTTTTCCAAAGTTAAATTTTAGCATCGCATTTATTTTGTACTTTGTATCTTTCATATCTGAGGGTGTACTTTCTTGTGTAGTTTTACACCCCAAATAATAAATGTCTACATCTAAACCCTAACATAACATGAACAAAATGATTAGTGAAGGGTTTTTGATATTTTGGCAAAATCTTAACGGATAATCATAAACTAGTTATGATATCTATTTTTTGCATTTTTAAAATATAAGAAAGATGCAATTTTTGTTTATATGAAAACATGCTTGACAAACTTTTAGGATTTGACTATATGTATTAAAACAAAACATTTTTTTTGTTTTTAAAAGAGGAAATTCATTTAACACTTTTTGAGATTTTTTGAATTTTAAAATTTTTTTAGAAACATTTGGAGAAAAGCTGGGTATTTTAATATTGGACTCGCATCTTACGTTGTAAATATACAATCCAATATTATGCAAAATTGATAGAAACACATGCGAGAAAATCATAAATGTTTTTGAAAGGACTTTTAATTTTTTTTAATTTTTAATTTTATTATATAATATATAATATTATTATTATGATATATTATTATTAAATACATGGGTTGGGCTCGCCCAAGGCAACTGGACCAACCCAACTAGGTTTGGTTGAGTCGATTAGTGGCCCAAAAAGGGTTGGGCCAACATCGCCCGACTAATTCAATCTTTTTTTTTTTGGGTTTGGGTGGGCCCGACCCAAAGATTTAGGCTAGGATGACATGAGTCTAGTCCAAACTTGAGGGGTTAATTATTCCCCCCTTGCATGTAGAACAAATTATTGTTTTACATGCATGATAACAATGACAGAGAGGGATGAAGAAGAAGGAGGAGAAGAGAAGAGCGGACTACCTAGCATGGAAGGAGAGGCCGACTGGTTTGGCTATCGACCGGTGGTGGAATTGTGGGTGAAAACACCTTGGAGGAGTTCTTGTTGTTGTTGCCGCTATGAAGGAAGAAAGGAGAAATAGTCGGTGGAGAGGGAGAAATGTGGTGGCATTGATGGAGAAATTGGTGGTGGCATTGGTTGTGGGAGGAAGAAGGAGAAGCTATGGTGACTCCTCCTAACGTGAGGTGGTCGAGTAGTGGTTATGCTGGTGAATTATGGTGGAGATGGTGGTGGTCAAGCTAATAGTGAGAATGATGGTGGCCGAAAACCACGATGAAGAGAGAAAGAAAAGAGAAACAATGGTAGAAAAAAAAACTAGGGGGGAAAACTGATTTTTTATCGACTTTGGCCTTTGATTTCTCCTTCCTCAAACCATGAAATCCACCTCTATTTATAGGTGGTGAAAAAAGGATGTTTTGTCTTTACTAATGCCAAATCTTGACATTTGATGTAACATCCCCTCTTCCAAGATAAAAACAATAATCTCATGTCAACCGAAAAACAGAGCAATTAAATTTTTTTTTCTATATATATTCATGGTCTTTGTATTAAAATCTACCAAAATTTTGACGGAGTCCTCCCTATACCGGAAGGTCCCAAGTTATCGACATGTAACCTGTTTACACTTCTAATAACTCACGTCTCATAACTTAATCCCGACCCAATCATCCTGGGTTTCAATTCCACAAATATTCTCACACTTATCAACCGTAAAATTTATGATATACATTATATAACAGAATATCATTATGGATGGATAAAAAAAAATATAAATACATAGACATGAAATATGGTTACATGAACTACAGAGTTAAGTTCATTCAATCAAGTTTAAACATTAATTATACAAATGAAGTTATACAAACATTTTTCATATTTACAAAATACAAGGGTATACTCCATAGAACCTAGATTACAAGAAGGGAACATAAGCTATGATCTACTCCTGTCGTGCATGCGATGATCCTGAAACAAAATATATATTATTGAAAGGTGAATATCACAATAAATATAACAACACGAATATCTAACAATTTCAGTAGGGTAACATGCATTCATATTTTGTTCACTTTTCTCTTTTGGTTTTCATTAGAATCTCTTCCTTATTCAACTATTAATAACCATTCTCTCTTCTACTATCAACCTTCATTCCAGACTTTATAAGATCAAACATGATTATTTTTGCTTAACACATTTCCGATACCAATTTCACTAGTATCATCTTCATCACCCCGTAGGAGTCGATACAAGGTGATGCCTTTACCTGGGATCCTAACATACACTAAATGTATGCTAGCCAATACATGGTGATCCCCTTATCTGGGACCCTAACATACACTAAATGTATGCTAGTTAATACATGATTGATCCCCTTATCCGGAATCCTAACATACACTAATGCATGTGAGTCCAAACATGGCGATCCTCTTACCCGGGATCCTAACATACACTAAATGTATGCTAGTTTACACCTCAAATCACACCTCATATTTCCTTTGTCAGTGATAATTTCATCACTTAGTAATTCACACAACAACCTTTCGCCTTGAATATACATACATTCAGTAATTCACATTTCACATCGGTAATATATTAAATCATGGAATTTAACTAGAAAGTATAGGTGCGATTTACCTACTTGCAATAGAAGCTCTACTTGTGCTCCCCTGCTGCTGTTGCACAACGCCTGTGGTCCCTCCTGCAAATCACAGGTTTATTTCATAGATTTTTCTCACTCAAGGATATTTTTTTATAATAACCATATCAACAACTAATAAGTCTTTCTTTCAGTCATTTCTTAATATTTTATGTTTTTCTCATTTCACCCATTACTATTGTTGTTCTTTGTCCAACCACAGTTATCATTCTTTTCTTTATATTTGAACTGTTTCTGTTTAAATCCCGAACTATTACTATCTTGTTTTTGAACTGTTATTGTTTGACCTCTCCTCATATTTTTAACCATATCTAGAGTTATAGAACTTCAATTCAAGCAATATTAGTCTCGTTGGAAAGTTAAGACACGAGGCTATAAGTTCTCTGAAGAAAGGAGAACCCAATTCTACCTCTAAGACAGTCAAAATTGCTCATCAACAAACATTTGGACTGTTATTGTCCAACTGTTACTATCTCGTTTTTGAACTGTTGGTGTTTGACCTCTTCTTGGATTTTCAAATATATCTAGAGTTATAGAACTCTGATTCAAGCGATATTAATTTTATTGGAAAGTTAAGACATGAGGCTACAAGTTCTCTGAAAAAAGGAGAACCCAGTTTTGCCTCTAAGATAGTCAAAATTTATCATCAACAAACCAGACCTACTACCTTATAGGGTCTGTCATGACCCAGTCTCGGTTGGTGACCCATAGTTGGAGTTCTATAACTTCAAATTGAGCAAGACCAATTTTATTAGTTAGTTAACATCTAAAACTACAATTTCTATGAAGGAACCTGATCATAATTCCTTCATCCTCCTACCCGAAATCCCTCTGAAAGTCAAGAGACGAAACTATCCAGATTCGTCAACCTTTCCATTTACACACAACACATGAAGTCCTTTAATTTAGCAACTCATACTTTTTCCTCAATTCAAGCTAAAAACTTAAATATATAATTTAACATCCAGCCATCAATTCATAATCGACTTTGAAACGACTCATAAGACCATGTTTAGAATACCTTACCCAGTACGAATCAAGGTTTCGATCCCTCCTTTTCTTTCTAATTATAGCCGACCCTCCCCTCTTCTCTTCATGTTCAATTTTTCATGTTAATCCATTACCCACCAGTGTTTATTCTACCTATAACCCTTAATCTTGGATGGGTTCTTGAAATTTTGGTGTTTCTTTCTTGATTTGTAAAAATGGATACAAAAACTCCCTCTTTTCTTTCTTTACGATAGCTGCAGATTTTTTTTTGGTGAGAAGAGGAGTATTTATGCTCTATAATTATTTTTATTTGCATTTAGGCCCCATTTTCTTTAAGTGTATTCGTTTTGCTCCCACTTCTTTTTAGTTTAATTTATTTTCTTTACTTTAATCCAGCCCTAATTTTCTCGGGATTTACATTTGATTCAACCCGGAAGGATCTCAATTATTGGTTCAAAGTGGCTATCATTGGCTGTCAGATTTGCTACAAATAAGGGGCTGGTCGGGTTGGTCATTTTGGGTGATGCCATATCCGTTGTGGCAATAATCAGCCAGAACAGATCACGTTAAAGTGTCGTAAGATGTAAGGTGATCATTTTTGTGTAAGTTTTATCCAATTTAGTGGAGAGATGAAGCATAAAACGCCTTAAGAAGGAGGTCAGTCAAACAACTTCTCTAGAGAAGAAGATGAATATTTAACACTAAAACAAACGTTTTTTTAGCAAATTGCATTTTAGTCATTTGATTTCTACTTTTTCTTAATTACACCTTTGATTGGCTTCAAACTTTTAATTTTGTTTAATTTTGCCCCTATCAAACTTCAATTTCAGCGCCTTTTTATTTTGGTCTTTGGTTTTGGATTTTTTCAATTTAACCCCTATTTGGCTATTAATCTTTCAAATCTTTCAATTTCACCCATGATCTCAATCAATTGAGTCCCTAGAGTTTGGCGCCTTTTATAAATTGGTCGTTGACTGTGAATTTCTTCAATTTAGCATTTAATTGACCCCAAAACTTTGATTTTCTTGCAATTTTACCCCTGATTTCAATCAATTGACTTGATAAAAATTAAATTTGATCTCCTAAACTTCAAATCTTCTCAATTAAGCCCAAATTGGGCTCCCAAACTTAATTTTTCACCAATGAAGCCCCTAATAAAATTAATTTGACCCATTTAAAGTATAATTAAGTTCTTGCATCTAATTAAATCCTTCAATTGAACCTAAATTAATTCAAAAAACATAATTAAACTTTAATTTGTCCCATGATTAAATCAAATTGATCTATTAAAAATCTTATTATATCCCTAGGCTTAATTTTGATATAGATTCGTCCAATAATGATTTTAATTTGACATTGAATTTGCATTATCTCTTTAGTTTTTGGGAAAATAAGGTACAATTATGCTCTCGATTCCATCCAAATTGCAGCTTGATTTTTTTTTTACATGTGAAATCCTCTCAACTTGCTTTTGCCAAAATACTAGTCTGTATTTTATTTTTTTATTTTAGAAAGAAAAAAAGATGAATTTGAAGAATAACCCAAAAATAGGTTATGATAATTGTCATCTCTTTACAATACTTACAATAGAAAGTCGTGTAAGAGACTTTAGATAGTAAGCTTTGTAAAGAAGAAAAATGAATGAGAGATAACAGACTCACCATATCAAAAAATGGTCAATCCTTCTAAAAGTGTTTGAATTAAGAGCTCAAAAGCGCACTCAAAGAAAAAAATAAGACTAAAAAGCACATTATCTGAAGGATGAGGGCTAGAAAACGCACTCGAAAGAAAAGAAGATTTGCATAGAAAAAGATGATCTTTGAAAAAAAAAAAACCTTTTGAATTGGTATGGTTGCACCAAATAACTTGCCTCTTGGTAAAATTTAAAACTTTTGAAATGGTCAAATTATCGTTGGTAACCTGTCCAGGTGAAAAATGTGAAGATTTTTTAAAGTGGTGAAAAATACGAATAATTTTTCAATGTGGTCTTATTATAATGGGTGATCTATCTAGGTGAAAAATGCAAAGATTTTTTAAAGTGGTGAAAAATTCGAATCATTTTTCAAAGTGGTGAAAAATGCAAATGATTTTTCAAAGTAGTGAAAAATATGAAAATTTTTCAAAGTGGTCTTATTGTAATGGACGACCTACATAGGTGGAAAATGCAAAGATTTTTTAAAGTGGTGAAAAATACGAATGATTTTTCAAATATTTTTCAAAGTGGTGAAAAATACGAATGATTTTTCAAATATTTTTCAAAGTGGTGAAAAATACGAATGATTTTTCAAAGTAGTGAAAAATACAAAGATTTTTCAAAGTGGTCTTATTGTAATGGGCAACCTGCTTTCGGTGAAAAATGCGAAGGTTTTTCCAAAGTGGTGAAAAATATGAATGATTTTTTAAAGTGATGAAAAATGCAAAGATTTTTCAAAGTGGTGAAAAATACAAAGATTTTTCAAAATGATCTATTTGTAATGAGCGACCATTCAAGTGCAATGCTAATATTTGGTTTTAGAAGGAAACATTTTACAAGAGTGGTTTCGATACTTCTATAGTTGAGTACAAAATCAATGTGCTTTGTTACTATCATACCTTCAGAAAATTGAAACAATTATCACCATGCTTAAACATGAATCTATAAGGTCCAAAGGGGTCACTTAAAACAAAAATGAAAGTAAAAGATTAAAAAAATACAATTGGAATTCATGTTCTAGATGAGATGTAAACCCACAAATAAATTTTAGTTTCACAAAACCAGACATTATTTGGGTTCGATCTTGAAACAATTTTATTGGATTGACTGTTTAATAGCTCGATACATTACAGGATTTTATTAGATTAACTGCTTAATAGCACGGTGCATTATAGGTTGCATCATAATAAAAAGATAGGTTGCATCATAATAAAAAGCTTTTTTATGTTTTTTTATTGATGAATGTAAGTGCAATCATAGTGTATTGCGCTGCCAAATAAGCACTTAATTTGAGATATTGTTAATGTTAATATGCAAGAGTGATGTATTTTAGCTTTTAAAAAAGAAATTTATTAATTGTGGTACGAGGAAAAATGTTTGGTTAAGTAATATGATATAAATTAATTAGGTGTTTTTAATTAAAATGATAATTAAGAAGATATTTATTTGTATAATGCCCCTAAGGTTAAGTTTCGGAATTTTAATTAGAAAATTTCATATTAAAATAACTTTTTTTTAAATCAATTGTTAGAATATAAGAGGTATTAGATTTAGTATTTGAAAATGAATATGGAGTAAGAATTTAAAATCAGAAAATAGAAGACCTACAAAAAAATATATTTTATATACTATTTATTTTTTAATAAATATAATATCTTCTCTTGTACTTTTAAAAAATATAGTACAATGCTTTTGACTTTTGAATAAACATTTCTTATTCCTTGAAAAAGAAATTCTTGAAAACGGGCTAGA
Source organism: Populus deltoides (assembly GCA_015852605.2). Lineage (NCBI taxonomy): Eukaryota > Viridiplantae > Streptophyta > Magnoliopsida > Malpighiales > Salicaceae > Populus > Populus deltoides. The sequence goes on from CM027573.2 coordinate 15,558,701, forward strand.
AGAAATCGAAACAGGACCGATCTTAGGCCTACTCCATAGTTGGGCCCGGCTCATGAATAAGTCGATTCCGACTCCACTTTTGCCAAGAAACAAACACGCAATTCTCCCTCTTTTCCTCTCTCTTCCTTAATCCACCAGCTGGAAAAAATCTAAGCACCTCGCATTTGAAAATCAGGCAAGAGAGAGAAGAAAATGACTTTGAGCTTTGAAGAAATGAATTTGTTATATTCACTGCTGAGATCAGAGCAAAGACCAATCGATGAAATCGTCACCGAATTTATCAACAATATCAATCGCTCTCGCTCTTCCACTCTTTCTGCTTCTCTCTCACTACTCTTACAGGCAAGCAACGCATCCTCTCTCTCTCTCTCTCTTACTGAATTTATGAATTTTGCTAGGGTATAGGTGCTCTCGAATTCGATATAATTAATCCTTAAGGATTTTTTTTTTGTTTGTTGATTGTGTTTAGTAGTAAAAATTATGGGGACATAAGTATTACATGCTTACTTTGTATTGGTTGATGATGAATTGGAGGTTTAAGTGAAGTGCAGGAGGATAAGATGATGCTCAAGTCTACGGAAAGGTTAACTGCGTTTGCGATTCTTTATCTGACTTATTCATTGCAACAGTCTTCTGCAAATCCGTTTGTAGCTTTGTTTATCAATGTAAGTAGCGGGATTCTTGCCTGCGTCACGGAAAGATTATTATGATAGAATGTGAATATTAGTAATGCAGATGAATGCAATGGTTCTGAAAGAAAATGTGAGGCTTATGAGTTTCATTGTGGGATTTTACAGGCTGCTTGTGATGAGGGAGCAGAAAAATACGAGAGGGCGTTTGTTCTTCAGTTGTTAGCCTCTGGAAGCTCTGGTGGTAGCAAAGAGGTTCTAAACTGTCTTTTTTGTGTTTTTGATATTAAGTGATCTGTTGAAGTGGTTCAGTTAGCATGTGAAGGAATGTGGCAATTGAGCATGTCAGCATGCTTATTACATGGTGGTTTTTTTAACAGTTGTTTTTTCTAGTGTTGTTTTTGTAGAATTTACTTTTAGGAACAGGCTGGAACACTTTACACCATGTTGCTTGGAGTTGGGTTGTGTCTATAAATCAATTATATTTAACAAAAAATGATCAGGAATTTGATAATTGGCTGAATTTTTGAAATGGTCACGGAAATTATCTTAACTATTTTATATCTTTATCTGAAAATAGTGTGTTGTTGGGGATAACGTAGTAAATTTCAACTTTTACCATCCGAAGATGTGGATCTTTTTGTTGGCGAATAGAATAGTAAATCTTGTATTTGACTTTTACCATCATTAGGTATATAAGATCAAGGTATTCAGGAGCTGGTTTGTAACTTTAGTTGGATTAGTCACATCTCTTCATGCTTGTTCATTTTAGTCTCTCTTACATTATTCCATTTTTAGTTCCAATTGTTTCTCTTTATGATAATGGTTTCTGAGAACAACTTTCTGCTCTTTTCCAGTTTCTTAAACAGTCTGCTGCAAATTACATCAAAGTTTTTGATCCTTCAGTCCATGTAAGCTCCTTATATATGTCAAATCATGCTTTTGATGAGTGAATCCATATTAAACTTGTGCATATTATCCATTTCACCACATTGGAGATTCGGTTCTGCTAAATAAGCCTTCTAATCTAGTCCTTGGAACTTTTCTTTTTCACATTGCATTGATAAACTTATCTGCTTATTGTCAGGCTTTCCCATCACGTGAACATTTGCAGCATCAATATGGTGATAAAGTCCATCCCGGAGCAGATAATTCCTTATTTAAAAACATTTCACTGAAAAATATAGTGCCAGATCCAGATGTACCCCATGGTTGTGATGCAAATTCACAAGAGTATGTCCCCTAGAATCGAAGGAACAATTCTAAAGATGTGATGTTTTCCTTTTGTTTTTGCACTATTTTCTACTTTCAATTCATGCCAGGTTCAATTTCCATATTCTTTCCTTTTTGAATTTTTCGACATATAGATGATAATGGTTCCTTTGTAGGTTTGATTTGCAACCTGGAGTGAAACCTAAACTTGGATCTGGAGATAGAGACGAGGCTCTAACTGGATTGTTGGCAAACTTGTCGCCAGAGGGCATAGGTCCTCAATGGATCAGGTCTAGACCACCGAGGCTGCCAATACAGGATGGTGAAGTAAGGGCATTTTATTGTCAAGTATTTGACTGCTTAGAAGAATTGTTTTTTTTTCCTTAAACTTTTCAAACTCATTTCCAGTTAGTGTGGCTCAACCCCGATAGCAATCATGAGCTTGTGTGGGATCATTGTATGTGTGCTGATACTAGCAGGGGAGCAGCAGTTAGGGGGTTGATTGCAAAAGCCTTGAAGGGACCTCTTGCGCCTTCTCAACAAGAGGTTCTGCTACTGTTCTATGTTTTAATATTATGCACATATACCATTTATAAAGCAACCTCTCAAGTAGTTTTTATCACAAATTTTACTTGATACGGAAAGGACTTTTGGAATCTAAAGAAATGTGAAATTCTGGTTCATAATGGATATGTGGTAATTTGGTACTTCTACAAAGTAATTGTGCACATGCTTGATAACCATGTCTACTTGATTATACTACATCACCGAACTATTTTTCAAATAGCTTGCTTATTTTCATCCTTCTTTTTAACCATGTAGCTTCCATATTTTAACCTCTTCCCTGCTGTCATGTCCTAGCTACCTGATAAGGTCTTTTTTTACCTCTTCAGATTTTTTTTAAAATTAATTTTTCCCTTGATAGTACTTGTATCAAACTGCTTGTGTTTTTGCACGTGTTTGTACTGAAAATATTGGAAATACTAGATGAATGCTTGCAGCTTTGCCTAGCAATGAGATCATGGCAGGGTTCAGATTTAATTAGTCTTAGGTGTGTTAGTGACCCTGGCAAAAAAACCCATCTGTAGTTAAAACGTTTTGATTAACTAAATAATCACCTATTTGTAGATAGATTGTCTTGATGAATTGTTCAAGTTCATATTAATTTTAGAGAGAGAATTGCATGCTCAACATTGTTTTGTCTAGTTGTCGCATATATGATATTGAAATGAAGTAATGACTCCAAGCTCTCTCTTGTCCAGCAAGTCTTGGTGGAATTGACTAATGACCCAAAGCTTGTATATCACTGTGGACTGGCACCAAGGAAGTTACCTGTATGCCATATGACACTTTCATTTTTCATTTGTAATAAGAGTTCTGCTTGAAATTCAAAGGCCTTTTTCATCTGCTGTCAGGAATTGGTAGAGAACAATCCTCTCATTGCGGTTGAAGTTCTTACCAAGTTGATAAATTCTCCTGAAATTGCAGAGTATGTGTTTGGTGCATGGGTTGTTATCCTTTATTTTTATTTCTAAATATGTGTGATGCTGGTCTGATGTTTGTTTATTTTTATTTGTGGGTTCAGTTACTTTACAGTACTAGTCAATATGGACATGAGTCTACATTCAATGGAAGTCGTGAACAGGCTTACAACAGCAGTTGAACTTCCAAAGGAGTTCATTCGGATGTACATAACTAACTGTATTTCCTTGTGTGAAAATATCAAGGTACATCCAATGACCATGCATATTTATTGCATTGATAATGTCACAGTACTGGTGGAACAAAATAATGTTCTGCTTGAGGAACCAGTTGGTCACTTAATTATAGTGGGCAACATAATGAAAACATTTGATGAATTTCCACTGAGGAGATCATGGAGAAAATGAAACTCGAGCATTCATTTGCATGTATCTATGTTAGACAAGATTGTGCTCCTTGGTTATTTGTATGTGCACACAAACACAAGAATCCAAAATGTAGTAGTTGTGGTTTTGGTACTTCTTAAACTAGCTATATGACAATTCATCATGCAATTTTTCTTCTCCAACAACTTGAAATTGCCTCATTTTTCCAGGATAAATACATGTACAAAATCAGTTAATTTCATTTCATGAGGTTGTAATCCAACCAGATATTAACCAATGATTTTTACCTTTCCCGATTTCCAGGATAAATACATGCAGAACCGACTTGTCAGACTTGTTTGTGTTTTCCTGCAGAGTCTAATCCGAAACAGAATTATTGATGGTCAGTTTGCCGTTCTACCTGTGATTGAACTGTTATAGCAGCCAGTTGACATTAATGCATATCCAGATGATGTACTTCGTTCTTTGATACTCATACATGAGGTTTAATGAAATGAGAAAACTTAAAGAATATAAGAAAGCAGACTACATTACTTTGTCTGATATAAATTAAAAAAAAAATTCTGGAAGTTTGTTTGGAGAAAACTAAATCAAAAGGAACAAAATTTTGTAATCATGTCTTGTGATTGATGAGATAAGCTTACGGGTGCTGGGACTGAGAGTTGAAGATGGCATGAAACAAGGAATTGGAAATTGCTGCCTGGAAAGCTGTATTCTGCACTTTTTTTAAATGTCCTAAGCTTTCAGAACAATAAACTGCCTAGAAAAAAAGAAGTATGGGCTTTTATTGCATGACATGAATTTTTTATGTCCTCTTTTGGCTCCACTTTTGGCAACAATTCTGTTGATTTTGACCTATGGTTGTGGTATTGCAGTTAAGGATCTTTTCATTGAAGTCCAAGCATTCTGCTTTGAGTTTTCACGAATTAGAGAAGCAGCTGGTTTATTTAGACTTCTCAAGACCTTGGAATGAATGGGTCCATTTCTATTCCTTGCGCTGCACACTTCTTTTTCTTTTAGTTTACAGTTAAGAGTTTTTATTTTCCCTTTGTAGATAACGAATCCTATTCTTCCTTTCTATCTTAGTTAGTGCACCAAAACTTCTCTTTGCAACTAGATTATCTGTGTGGCCTCTGATTTATAACGAATGAACTGAGATTTTGTTTGGATAAAGATGCACTTATCAACAGAAAGCATAGAGGAGAAAGAGGAAGGATTTGGAGAAAGAAGTAAAGCATTTTATTTAATTTTCCTTGGTTCATTTCCTCATGAGTTTTGTGCCAAATTTCAGGCGTATTTCATGCTGTCGACGGTTTTAGGAAGATTTGGCTGTTCCAGGGAAGGCATTTTGAAGCCCCATGGATCTTTCATATATGATAAAGTTCAATTCTTTCTTTACTGGACCTACGTGATGACAAACTGGCTAAATAGAGTGCTGGATAACATCATCAATGTAGCTGGAGCACCGTACCTGAATGAGGTAGACCTGGTTTCCTCCAACTTTGGATAGATCATCGTGTTGAGAATTATGTCGTGATTTATCTGTGGTGAGGAACAGGGACGCTTAGTGTTAGCCATTGGGTTTTTACTGATTTCCATAACAACAATAACTTTGATTCGCTGCTTGATTTTGTTGCTGGAATCATTTCTTCAAAGGGATAAAAGATGGTGATGCATTTGAAGGGGTTTAACTGCAGGTTGCAGCTACTGATTTGGATGCAGGGCACCAAGGAGATCGCTCGGTATCATTTGCAAGCCACAAAAATTCACACTTCCGTCTCAAAATATTAACTGTAGGCCAGCCAATGCATCATGGCCGGTTTGGATTCAAAGAAAGCTATTGGAAACCATTTTCAAGAATACGTAATCAACACCCTTGTTCCTTCAATCCACATCATCTCTCACTGTCCAAACCATGCCACATAAAAGTCAAGGGTCTAAGTTTACCAAAGCTACTGGTGAGTGAGTGTTTTTGTCTTATAATTATTTTTAAAAATTATTTTTGTTTAAAAAAATATTAACTTGGTTCTTTTATGTCTTCATGATATTAAATTTTTTTTAAAACTATTATTTTAATATATTTTTAAATTTTAAAAAGCATGCATCACACGTTTATAGCCCACCTAAAAGTAAATGTCTTCCAATTTCCTGTTTCACAAGCTCTTATCTATTCTTTTCATATAAAAAAAGGACCAAAAAAAAAAAAAACAGGCGGGGTTTTCTTTTTGACACGCGGTGATCTAAGCCATTAAAATGTTCTTACCACTTGGATATTATCCATTAAAATGTCGGAGTTTTTTTTTTTTTTTTTTTGGTCTTTTCGGATAAGAAGCCCTACCCTGATATTCTCATCTGTAAAAACTTGACATGCCAAAAGGGCACAACAGGGTTGCTGAGCCAAAGTAAAAAATATAGGCATCTGGTTACCATTAATTTTTATGCCAAGCGATTTTTTAATTTAGATGACCTAAAGAATGCAGACACTCTTCCTAATTATGCAGAGTCTTGAGAAGTGGAGGCAACATGGTATAGACACCAGCAACATCCACCCCCACCACCACCAGCCCCCATCGGCACTACCATTACCACCATTGTTCCAAATGTAAATCTTAGGCTGTCAATTTTATGTTATTTAATTTCCATGTTTTTGAAGTTATTAATTGCTTAATCCTTTTCTATGTTTTTGAATTCGTTTGTAAGTTAATTCTTTTCGTCGATTTCATATTATTTTTTAGATGAAGACTGTATTTATAATTAATTAAACTACATTAATAATAAAATGAAATAAATTAAGCTCACCATGATTTTCAAGTTTTCACACGGTACATGTTAGCTGGTGTCACTTGTTGGGGGTGTTGGGCGGTTTTGCAAATTTTTGAAAAAAACAAAATTTGTTTTAAATTAATTTTTAATATATTATATTAAAAATATTATTTTGATTTATATAAATTCTTGTTACATCATATAAAATATTTTTGGCCAATTTATTTAGTTTAAATTTTGATTTAAATCAAGCTAATTACATGAAACTAACAATATAAATTTAACTAATAAAAAAATTTAGTCAATTTGATATATTCAATTTACTAGAATCTAAAAAACTTTAAATGAAAAATTAAAAAAAAAAGATTTATAATTTATAAAATATTAAAAATTAAGTAGGATATAATTGTACGACAAAATAGCCATCAGATTTTTCCAATTTATTAGACCAAATTACCTTCAATTTCTTAACCTAAAATTTCCCAATTGATTTTTTCTAATATGAACCCTAGAATTCTAGGGTTTTCAATTTCCTCTCATGCAATCAAAATCAGATCAAATTGAGCTTAAATTATGGTGAAACGTAATAGCACCAATGAAGAGCCCAACACAGCTCCGGAGCCAGATCGCTGGTATGACATAAAATTAGGTTCTTCTTTTCAAGACCACCATAACCACTCCTCTCCAAAGTTCTGTACTTTACGGTGTAAGCATGCTCTTACCATTAAATCCCACTTTAAATTTTCTGCGTTCTGTTTTGTTTCAGAGAAAATTCAGTGAAGTAGTGACAAAATCGTTCTTTTTTGTTTTTAATGACGTTGTTTTGGAATTATGATAGCTTATTTGAATTTCCAGTCTTCAGTTTGTGTTTTCCTTTTAGAATCTTACATGATTGGTTGGTGGTCCAATGGAGGGATTGGTAATTAAGTTGGTTTCTTTTCAGCTTTGCTTGCTTGAGTGTAAGTAGTAATGAGGTAACAGAGGAAAAATGTAAAAGATATAGGGTTTACTAACATTGGTTAAGATGATTGGAAAAAGTCTATGAAAGGATTTATCTTGGTGTTTTAAATGTGGGATCGCATAAGGCTTCCATTTATTTACTTTTAGAAAGGTTAGTTGTTTGAGTGGAGGATAATAATTTATTTATTTATTATATTTTTGTATTTTTTAGATGAATTTAAACCAGCTTCAATTGATAAGAGTCAACCAGGATCGCTCCATAAGAGCAGGGATAACAGGGTAAGTGTAGAATATCACAACAACCAACAGGGAAAACCCAACGTAATGTTTGAGGGTGTAAGTGAGGATTACAAGGAAAATGATGCTGTCTTGTTCTTTGATGGGGATACCTTTCACTTGGAGCAGTTGCATCATGCAGTGAAGCGGTTGAGACATGTCCGGCTCCCTGGTGAGTCTGCAGCTGCCACTGCAACAGTTGCATTGGTTGCATCAGCATTTGAAACTCGTTCTCCACCTGTTGGTAAAGCAGCAAATTCAGAGTCTCTGGACAAAGGAATGGTTCATCAAACACCAGTAAGTGTGCATTGATTTCACATTTCTTTTGTTTTTTCTTGAAACTGTTTCCAGAATAAAAAAGTGTAAACAGGAAGGAAAAGGAAGAAAACTTGAATTGACACTTCTTTTCTCCATTATGTCCTTCTAGATTTTCATTTGAAGTTTATACCTTTTGCAGCCAAATCTAGATAAATCTGAGAAGCTCTCATCCCTCTGCTGCTTCCCAGATAACATTTTATGTAGTTGGCACAATTACTAGAGATGAAAGTATTCATAATTTCTGAGTCATTTTCAAATCGTGAATGAATGAAGATATTGCTGAAGTGTGCTGTAAAACTTGTTCTTTTGCTCTAAAAAATAGTGTGCTGAAATAGTTGTCATTGGATGGCATCTGCTTTAGGTATTTTTTTTATTTGTTTCAAAATGAATCCAATTTCAGCAAAAGAGATGGAAGCATTCTTGAACAAAAGGATTGTGATTTTACTTTCTCAATTTTTGTTCACATACTGCATTTTTTCATCAACTCTGCTTGTTTCTGAATGAACTCTGTGGTGTATTTGAATATCTAGAATGTTTTATGATCGGTGGCTGATCGAACAGGGGAAATAAACATGTTATTTATGTTTGGTTTTGGAATTAATGTTTGTGGTAGAAGCTTTATTTAGACTTTATTTTGATGTGTATATATTTCTTCTGCTTAATATAATTGTGTGCAGGTTCAGATGGAACAGATTGGCACTGGTGTCTCAGAAAGCTTAGGTATACTTCTTTTCTATAGTAACTGTTGATGGATATACTGGTTGATATTCGTTGTTCTTTAGACCTATAAGCTTGAGAAGATGATGGATGTTGTTTGTACCGAAGGTCTTTACTAGTAGTTTATCCCCATTTGTTACAACCTTGCCTCATATGTTTACCACCGCCATATTCCATCCTTCCTTGGGTTGATGGATTGGCTCAGCTTTCTCTTTGCCTGGTGCAGAACCTGAAGATGAGAAGAGCATGGAGCATCTACTATTTCCTCCTAACCTATCCACCTCATCACCAGACCCCAAGAATGAATCCGATGAACAGGTGGACATAGTCAATGATGATGATGATGGCTGTGAAACTGCTAACAAGGGCAAAGCTTCAGAGAAGGGATTGCCACGCACTGTTCTTAACATTGATATTAACTTGCCACATCAAGCGGAAACAGATGATGAGATTGCTGATGTAGATATCAGTGATGATGACATTGACAAAGGCCCTAATGCTGCGGAAGCCCTTAAAGCCCTGAATGCAGTTGACAAAGGTCCTAATGCTGCTGAAGCCCTTAAAGCCCTGAATGCAGAAGGAATGAAGGGACAAAATTCAAGCTCAAGCGGTAGCAGTGGGAGTGACAGTAGTGGAAGTGAGAGTGGGAGCAGTAGCAGTGATAGCGAAAGCAGTGGTGGTAACTCAGTCTTCTCTATCTGATGGTTGAAGTCATGCTTGTTACTCGGAGATCGAGATCACATAATGTGGTTGTCAGGATGGCTGATTCAGTTCAGCATTCAGATCACGGCAAACTTGAAACTTGATGAGATATTCTCCCACAGCTGATGTAGATGGAATCTCGAGCCAAAATGCTGCATTTTAGAAACTTAGCTTAGGTTTCCTGTACTCTTTCTTTCCTGTAGTTTAGTTAGACCAGCACCTCTTCTGTAGTTTAGTTACATCAGCATGGTTCCTGTGAATTTGAAAAAGAATGTTGGTGTCTTTGGTAATGCCAATTTTCAGGGTATTTGCTTGCAATCCACGTAGACAATGCTATCAATTGAAACGAGTCGTACCATCGGATCATAGCTTATAGTAGCATAAGTGCTCTGCAAACTACCAAGTGACAGCGGGCATGCGCATGCCTCAGAAAAACAGGCATCCGTAACCGTTATGGTAAACCCACTACGGTTTTCAGTGGACTAGAGATTTTCCACTAGAGTTTGCCCCATGGACAGTAGAAAAATTCTGAATATTCGTTTGAAATAGTAGCCTCAAGGATTTCGAATTGTCAGGTTTCAGGAATCCACAAGGTGAATATACTAATTCAAGGGAAACAAGTTAATTCTATGAAAATTCGTTGAATTATAACCATTAAGACAAGTCAATAACAATCCTAGTCTTTCACTAGTTTTATCCTGGATTAAATGCACATTTATATTTATAAAAAAACCACATTTGAAGGAAATCAACACTATTCGAAGTAAATGTACAAATAATAGAAACCATATGGCCTTTCCGTTTTTCAAAATTTGTACTGATTAATCCATAATCTACTTTCACAACATTACATAGCACAGCTCCTTTGATAGGTCAACAAATCCAAACGTGTCTCAAATCTTATACCGGACTTGGTGTTTCCTTTTCCTGGTCCATGCCTCTATCCCCATCACTTCCTCCAACATATCCATTCTGTAGCATTTTATGCTCTGAAGGCAAATTATTCTTAGCTTTCTTGCTCCCTTCAATTTTCCAAAGATCCCACACCCGAGTTTTTGGTGGAGGTGAAGCATCTGTAAGCGGTGCAACTAGTCCTGGCTTACCATCATCAATAACTTCATCTACCAACCCATATTCTTTAGCTTCCCAAGCATTCATGAAATTGTCACGATCAGTGTCAACTTCAACCTGCACACAACAATGAATGAGGAAAGAAAAGAAACAGCAGGGAAGATCAAACCAAACTACAGGAACATTGGATGGTGAGTGATGAAAGAAGGAAATATCATTTGATATCTAACCTGCTCTAGAGGCTTCCCTGTTATTCTTGATAATATCTTGTTCAGCTTAATCTTGTGGTAACTCATTTCTCTAATCCGGATGCTCATTTCTGATGCCTGAAATCAAATGCAAGTGCTCAGAAACACATGTCAAACAGTTCTGAAAACTATCATTTTGCCAGTCAGTTTTTTCTAGAGTATCATACAACTCGAGTGACCCTAAACACCTTAAAGTAATTACTGTCTTGCAGTATTTTACGAACTAAGTTACACCCTTTTAAAAACCAAATTGACCAGAAAAGATAACTAAATTCAAGTGTTGATAAAAGTTTAGATCGAATCTAAAGAAGGAAGTGTAGCTTCAACCGAAGTTATGATCAACGGAGAAATAATCTGTTCTTGATCCACTCAAAACCTATAGCTATCTGCAGCTTCAACCGAAATTATGATCTCAACATCATCCTCCTTTCCTTTCCAGGAACAGGAAATAAAGCATAAATTAAACCTCCACTAGTCTTGAGGCTTTGTTTGTTTTTGCAGCCAACTGAGGGGTTGGCTGCAAAAACAACTGGGCTCTTAATTTAATCACATACCCACCACCCAAAGTGTAAATCTTTTAGGGAAAAAGTATCACCCAACCAAACTCCAGAATGGGCACAAAGAAGGAAGTGCAGAACCTCAGAACAATGAAGTAAAAGGTGATCCAGTGACTCTGTCACCTTGTTAGGCAATTTAATACTCTTCTATGGAACAGGCTTTTAAAGTTCTACTAATCAGATGGTCTGATGCTAAACAAATTACTTTAAGTGCTAATTATGAGAATCACTTTCTTCTAGAAGTCACCTCTTAGAGAATCTCCAGTTACATATCGAAAAGTTGTTGGATTGGATGGTGAGCATTTGTAACATTATCCCTTACTGAATTTCAAGCTGGAAATTACATCAAACTCATAGATTTCACCCATTCAACATTCCTAGTGCAAGAATTTTTCAATATATATGCACAATAAAATAGGCAGATTATGAAAACATAAGCAAGAGGAGACTAAAGACTTACTTTGCCTCCAGCAGTTCCAAGTGGCTGATGAATCATCACCCTCCCATTGGGCATGCAAAATCTCTTGCCTTTGGAACCAGCAGAAAGAAGAAATGCTCCCATGGATGCAGCAAGCCCAAGGCAAATAGTTGAAACATCAGCCTTGCACAACTTCATCGCGTCATAAATTCCCAGTCCTTAATGAAGCAATGCGTGAAGGGAAAGATAAAAGGAATAAGAGTATAACCAGGAGCTTTTTAGACCCAAATAAAATGCACAATGTGATACCGTAAAGATTCAAACCTTTAATTCTACCCGGCCATTTACAGAATGCCATAAAATTCTTTTAGTTTAGATCAAAGAATGACATTATTTAATTAAGATACAGAAAATGAACCATGACAATGGGAGACTAACTCATCCTCCTGGGGAAAAGAGATATGACAAGAAAAATGTGACAATAAGGCTCTCAAAACCCATTGAACATCAGCTAGTAAAACAAAAAAAAAATCAACCAGAGGATGAGCTCTAGAAAGAAGCCAGATCCCAATGCAATCGCATCAATATAGGTTGATCCTTAAAGATAGTTAAATTGAGCTCCAACCAGATATTCATCCTCCCAAATCAGAAGAAGCGTAGACATAACATTTCCTTCACTATATTCAGGAGATTATCCAAGATACACCAATAATAACAAAGAGTTTCCACCACATATTCGAAATCATTGAATTAGAATGCATAGTTACAGAATTAGTCACAAATGGTATAACAAAATCCTAAGCTAACAGGAATTGGGTATGTTCAATTGGTTGCAACTTGCATGACACATCAGGCTCCATGAAAAAAAGCAGATTTCAAATACTAAAAATGTCACAGGAATCATATGGAAAAACATTCATTTCCAAGATTAATTCTATTCTTGAAATTACCCTTTAACTGGTCTGATACAGTCCAGCTTAATATGAGTAACAGATTACACAATGTTGATCCATGTAGCTCAAATTATTTTAGCAATCCTAAGGCCTTTACAAACAGCAATTTCTATGTAGGAACCATAAGCTTCAAAGTATATGGAGATATATAAAGAGAAAATGAAAATAAAAAAGGATTGATGAAAAAGGAAAGAGAGCACTGAAAAATCAAGCATATTATATAAACCTATCCACATACCAGCAGTGACAGAACCCCCAGGTGAATTAATAAACAATTTGATGTCTTTGTTGGGGTCTTCAGCATCCAGAAATAATAGCTGACTGATAATAAAATCTGCTGTCACGTCATCCACCTGCCAAATACCAGTCAGAGTAAGTAAAATTAAACCAGCCTTTTGCTATTCTTAAGCATGTTTAAAAACCAGGAAAGTTGGAAATCCTCGATATATTGCTAGCATCTCTATCACTTGCACACATAATAGCATCCAGATTTAAAACTACCACAATTCTAAAAAATGAAACCCGAAGGCCATAAATTTCACAATAAGGAACTGATATGACAATAATCAGCAAAACCCATCTCAGAGTGCCAATGGTTAAGCCAGCAGACCAGAAAAAACACATGCATATATATATATATATATATATATATATATATATAGAGAGAGAGAGAGAGAGAGAGAGAGAGAGAGAGAGTCCCACCTCAAATCTCAAGTTCTATCTGAAAGAAGATTTCTAACAAAAAAGAAAGCATCAACCACAATCGAAGATTTAATTAACATCCACTACATAGAGAAACACCCATCTAAAACCTGTGTTCCAACATCATTACCAAAACAAATGTGCTGCAATCAAACAATAGTAAGAAACTCACCTAACAAGTTCAGCAATTACTCCCCAAAACCACATCATAATACAAAGGTTCGATGAAACACTACTTGGCAACATCAGAGAACCTCACTTCCAATATCTCTAACAAAACAAATACAGTGCTACTAAGTCATCCAAAACCTAACAACTACTCCCGCAAAAAAGAACTACACATACCAGGCTACAAAATCCTACAAATAATTCCAGCCTCCCCAACTTGTCAGATAAAAAGAAAATTTATATCAGCCTACACAACTAAAGGGCCACCTCAAGATACTAAAGACCAATACTTTGATAACCAATAATACACACACACACACACACACACACACATATATATAAACCTCTACAAACCATACAAAACAAAAGGAGAAAAAAACCACCTACAAAATCCATCAATTAGTCCCAAAACAAAAACCCAGCAACAAACTTCGTACAGAAACAAATTCTACACAACTTTTAACATCAATTCAAAAAAGAAAAGAAAAGAAAAATACTTGAGAGCCCAAAAAAATGATTCTTTGACGGAGAAGCATGTTGGTAGTATCCAATTCCTCAAATTTTGGCAAAGTAGGAGCTGAAGTAGCAAAAGATGAGAACTTTTCAACATCCCAGTTGCTAGCCAAAGTCTGTCTTGCGGTGTTAGCATCGAATGAACTCTTCGAAGCCTTAACACAGATGGGTTTTCTTCTTTTACTGCAAACACTAATAGTAGTGCTGGTGTCAATGGTGGCTGGTAGCAGAAGATGATTCTTGTTAATGAAACTGTTGCGATTGGAGAAACATAGAGGGCTGCTTGTGGATTGTAAGGCTGTGAGATATGCTAAACCTACCTCCATTTTTCCTTTCTATCTGCTTTGATTTGATATTATGGTCCTGTTTTTAAACATTTTGTCTTTGGTTTATGGATATTTTGTTTGAGGAAATTAGAGAGAGTTCGGTGACCAAAGTGGACCTTCTGCATAACTTTCTAGTCTGAAGTGTACGCAACGGTAGATTCTGCTGGCTGGGCGTTGCAGTTCGTTGAACGGTGCCGTTTGGCCCCTCCTGTTTTTTGTTTTTTGTTCAATAAAAATCAAAACAAATTCTAAATTTTAATTTAAAATAAATTAAATATTAAATGATATAATTATCAAAAAAAAATTAAAGAATAAAGAATAAAAAATTGTGTTTGGGCCTTGTTTGGTTTTTTCTTTTCCTTTTTTAGGTTAGAACGTCCGGTATTTTATTTTATTTTATGAAAGAAAAATACTAATATATTTGAGAGGATTGTGATTTAAGTTAAATACGGCAGATATATGGTCAAATTCATGGATAATTTGGCCCCTGTGCTGCTGTATCGTGGATGCAACTTGTAACGGTCTAAGCCAAAGAAACATTGGTTAACTTGCTACGATAGATAACCTTGATGTGCTTGTGTTTTCTTCTTCTTGTCATGATCTGCTCCGATTACATGATGATTGTATTTTTATAACTTGAATATTTTCCATGAATGAAAAGGTTTAAAGTCTCAAAACTCCTCCGCTTCAAAAAAAAATTATTAAATACAAATAAAAATATCAATAAAAAAATATTTTTTATAAATTATAACGATATTTACCGACATAACATAACATCGTTATTTATGTTGATATTCATTAATAGAAATTTTTCATCGATGAATACCAAAAAAATTACAAATGAAAATCAAGGAATGAAAAAAAAAATAGATATTCCCTTGTCATTTCCGTTGGGAAATATGATGTATCAATATTTCATATTGAATTACAAATGAAATATAATTGTAGCTAATTTTTTTCACTGAATTCATCTATAATATTTAATTTATAACTTGTCGGACCTCTCTCCCCTTCTCTTATTTTTTCCTCCTTTTCTTTTTTTTTTTCTACATATAACAACACCCCTCTTATTTTGTCACAAATCAAGCTTTCATCATCATAAATACAATCACATCAATACTCAGTTTGTCAATACTCATGTTTTAGTTTAATTTGTTTTGAAGATTCGTTATATCAAGTAAGCAAACTTACCAAAAAAAATTTGTTGTAACCCATTTTTTTGTTAATTGTTTTACTTTTTTATGTAGTATATGTAGTTTATCTGTGTGTTTATTTATTTTATAGCCTTTTCCTATAGAAACTTGTTGTATGAATGTATGATTTATACATGATAGGGTTTATTTGAGATTTTAAGAAATTATATTTGTTTGTCATTTGATGAAATTGAGTTTAATTTTGTAACTTAAGTGTTTTATAATGAAATAAATAATGGGTATATTTCGTATTTTGTCAATTTTATTATTAAGTTGAGAATTTAAGTAAATTTGGAGGAATTTGGATTTTTTGGAGAAAATTGATAATTATTAAAGGGTAGTATTAAAATAGATTGAATAATTTTGAATCCAACCACTGATAGCTAATTAACTGGGTACCAATAATTTATTTAGTTCACATTATTAATTAATACATGTTGGCATCAATATTCAATATAGATTTTATATAAGTAATGGATGATCATTCTTAGATGTATTAAGTTTCACCCAAAAGGATAAGCGAAATGCATTATTCTAATGCGATTGAAAGTTTTATTAATTATATATTATCTAATCTAAAAAAAAAATTAGTGGAGGCGGTATTAAATGTTCATGGTGTAAACACAAAAAGGTTTCTCAATTAAGATGTTACGGTGCATTTTTTATATATAAAAAAAAGTTCATAGAAAAACACTTGTGTTTGTTTGCACACGAATAACCCTATGTTCCTTACGAGACCAAGGTAAAAAGAATGGTTGGATCAATTTCTAATTCTAGCAATGTGCATG
The DNA here is from genome assembly GCA_015852605.2 of Populus deltoides. Lineage (NCBI taxonomy): Eukaryota > Viridiplantae > Streptophyta > Magnoliopsida > Malpighiales > Salicaceae > Populus > Populus deltoides. The sequence goes on from CM027573.2 coordinate 15,575,083, forward strand.
AAGTTGTTGATGATAATAGTAATTATTATAGGAGTATAGTTATGGATGCAATGAGGAAAAATTAGGATTATGCAAGAGAATGTTCAATCATAGATAAAAAACCAAATGCAGGCACAATTAGTTTTTTGAACTTTTTAAATATTCCAAAAGACCATTATGGATGAGTGTGCAAATCACATTAAATTATTAATCATTGCACAAGTATTCACCATTAAGTCAAATCATGGGTTGAGTGAGACCGATTACAGCAGAATTGTCGAATGAGCAAGAAGCATTTTACCTGAAGGGAACAGGTTGAAAGAGAACTTTTATGTTGTTAAATCTATTATGAAACCCCTTGACCGAGTATAATAGAAAATTGATATATGTTATACTATTGTGAAAATATAGATTTGACCGAGTGTAAAATATGTGGGCATACCCGGTATAAACATAGAACTAGTACGGGGAAGGACTATTGTTGCACGTAGAAAACTGAGATACTTTCTAATCACTTCTAGACTGCAAAGGTTATTCATGTCTCCAAACACTGCTGAGCATTGGAGTAATGGTGCAACCTTCCAATGGTGAAGCCTAGAAGCAGTTTAATAGAGTGTATCATCAGTTTTCAATGGAAATACAGAACATACATGTTGGGTTATGTACAAATAGATTCAATCCATTCAGGTCATTTGCTGCACCTTATTCTTGTTGACCGGTGATACTCATGATTTATAACTTGCCACTAGGGATGTGTATGAGGCCGGAGTTTATGTCCTTGTTTATAGTCATACCTAGTCCTAATAGTCTTGGTAGGAATGTTTGTTTTTTTTACTGTTAATTGACGAATTGAATTAGTTGTGGTCATTCAGGACTATGACGTATGATTTTTCAAGGAAACAAATTTTTCAGATAAAGGAATTTTTGATGTGGACTATCAACGATTTTCTTGCGTATGATATGGTTTTTGGTTGGAGCACGTATGGAAAATTAATATGTCTATACTGTATGAAAAGGTACAAGACTTTCACCTTAATAAATAGCGGTAAAACATTTTTCTTTTTTATCGTCACTGAAAGTTCTTGCCAACCGATCACGAGTACAAAAGGAATATAAATGACTTCTTTGTAGGTAGAATTAAAAGGGATGTTGCACTGCTGATACTGTCAGGTGAAAAATTGTATTACGTGGTCTTACAATACGATGACATTGTTTTTTATTTTCAATCTAGTAAGCAGAAGTTTCTTGGTTTTTATGTGATCTATAATTGAGTAAAGTAGAGTTTTTTTTATGAGCTTTCTTATTGAAAACTAATCTCATCCACCATAATCTGAATCTCGTACATATAAAAAAAAATGTGTTTGAAAATATTTTTAACATGATGATAAATATGAAAGGAAAGACAAAGGATAATATAAAAATTAAAATAAACATACATTTGTTTTATCACTATATAAATATAGAGTTGATTTACGGTGGATTACAAAACTCAAACACAACTTCAAATATGCCAATGATTTGTTTCACAATCTTCCTTCTTCTTTTTTTATTTTAATTTTTTTTATGTTAATATGTCAAACACTTATCGTTCGCCTTTTATTTGTTTTAAAACAAATAAATAATAATACGATGAATATCTAAATTTGAAATTCAATAAATAAGATATATGAACATTTAAAATTTTTAGCCATTAGATAAATGGATAAGTAAATAAAGATATCAATAAATTCAACATTAAAACAGAAACAAGAGAGATGATAAAAGTCTCGGTGGGAGTTAAACTATCAAAAGATAGGGTATTTGAAAATATAATTGTAATTATTTTTTAAAGTATTTTTTTATTTAAAAATATATTAAAATAATATTTTTATTTTTAAAAATTATTTTTTATATCAGTACATCAAAATAATTTAAAAATACTAAAAAAACAATATTAATTTAAAATTAAAAAAAATTAATTTTTTTAAAAATATTTTTTAACACCAAAACAAACCGGCCAGACGGTTTCATCTCGTTTTCCCGCTTCTCCTCAGCAAACCCAAAATCAAGAAAATAGTGGAAGTGAAGAAGAGGAAACTTCATTTCTAGACATCATTCGTTCTTTGATGGCCAAAAGAAACAAGGGGTCCAGTTCAAAACTTCAAAGTGAAGCTCCTATAAAACTTGCAAGAAGAGATAAAGGCTCTATTTCAGTTACCTTGGACTCTGAAGTTCTTGATTGTCCTATCTGTTTTAAACCCTTTACCATTCCTGTCTTTCAGGTTTTTCTTCTGTTCTTACATTATTGTTTATGATGTTTTGTTGTTTGTTTTCTTTATGTTTCTTGTTTGCTTTTTAGTGCTCGTTTTTTAAATAGGAAATCAGGGACGGTTATATGTGAGCTATTTGTAATTTATTAACATGGTTTCTTGAAATTTTACCTGGGATTTTGCTGTTTTGGCTTTAGCTTTGAGAAGAGTTGAGGCTCAGGTTGATTTCTTTAAGTTGCGTTTTTGGGCTATTGGTGATAATTATGCATGTAATTTGTGTAAATTGAGTCTTGTTGAGAGAAATTAACACCGAGTCGAAAAAATTGTCAGACATGTTTTCTGTAATGTGCTCCTACTTTGTTATTTTGATTTGAAGAAAATTCTATTCTTGCAGCTTGTGTAGAAATTTCTGATAGATACTTTAGAAACACAAGTTCTACAGTCCATTGTTTACGTGAGAAATGGATTGAGTGGTTTATTTTCTGTAGTTACGGAACAGAGCTGGAGGTAAAGAAGTTGGTGAGGATTCCTTTGCTTAGTGCTATTCTTCAAAGGAAGTTTGAACTTAGATTGTTACCAGTCACTGTAATGTTCTTGAAGGAAGTTTGAACTCAGATTGTTATTAGTCACTTTAATGTTCTTGAAGGGAAGTTGGAGATAGATTCCATTGGAAGCAGACTTATTTATGGAGTTGTAGTCTAAGGAATTATTAATTGACATACTGTAAAAATGTAGATTATATGAAGGTTAGTTGAGAAAGAGTAAAAAAAAAACTGAAAAGAAATTGTGCAGATGAAATACAAATTGAAAGTGGTGAAGAATGAATATTGTGAAATTATCATGGTTTGATTAGATATTCTTTGTATTAATTGTTTATAGTCTAAATTCTCAACTAATGGCGAATGTTGCTGCTTGTGACAAGTTTGTAATTCTTGACCTAGTTTGCCATCAAATCTGAAAGCTAAATAGATGAAATCAGTTTACAATTTGCTTTATAGGATAATAGAGAGTGGGTTTGACGTCTAGTTAATTCATTCAGATTACTTAGAAGTCAATTTTAGTGCATTCTCCAACTTATGAAATAGGCCTTGTCATGCATCTCTGTGTTCTGTTGTTTGAAATTCATCAAGTAAACCTTAAGATGTGGGTTGGTTTCCTTTATCTACCCAAGGAAATTTATTTAATCAGATAAAGGATTCAGTGTAGTTGGCAATAATAGCGTAATGACGGATGCTAGCTACCCCTACCAATAAGCAGCAGCTCTAGATTCCTATGATTGGTAAAATCTCCGGTATGTGGTTTAGCCGTCCCCACTTGTATTAATAGCAGCACATAGTTCCTTCTCTTTTTGTCCATTATTATTTTCTTGCACAATGTGTTTCCTCTCTTAAAATGGTGCTTCCATGTAATATTGTTTTCTTTGTGGTGTTTGTGCAACAATCTCTTGTAAGACCTGTCATTTTGATTTTCTGAAGTTGTGTTGCATTTAGCTGCTCGATGTTGACATAGTTTCCTGCCATTGAACTTGATTTTCCTCTGATGTGTAGCTGGTTTTGGCAAAGGAAGATTTATGGTTTCATTGAACTCACCGTGTCTTGAGAAAAACTAAGGAGTGCTTGGGAACTGGGTTATTATCAAGAAGCTGTCTTATTTGGAGTTATGCATGCTTAGTCTTGTGAGATTAGTTAGTTGCACGAAGGCAGAGTTCTTAATGTTCTCAATTAAGTAAAAAAAGCGCATTGAACATAATGGTTAAACCCTTGCTAATTTCCTCACTAACCCAAGATTGGATAGTTTTAGATTGAATGGACATAATTGGGTGCTGGAGATGGTTTTTGTTGTTGCTTTTTATCTTCTTTTATCGGATGTTGGTATAAAGTAATCATTCAATAAAATAGAGAAAGATGTTGTTAGGTTATGATCATGTACAAGGTTTTGAATGACATGGAATGAAGAGTTAGTGGGGTCATTTAAAGTACAGATCATGTCTTAGCACCATTTTCGACCTCTGTTTACATGTCAGCACAAAAACTCTAGTGATTATAGTCTATCACATTATATAGTCTCATAATGCCATGTGTTTGCATTACTTATTCTAGGTTTCTTTTGGTGATTCAGTTTTAGTTTCTTAAATCCTTCCAATTGCTTGCTTAATATCTCGGTATTGTAATTTTTTGCTTGCTTACTGGAATTTCAGTGCATGAATATACACGCTGCTTGCTCTTCATGCTGCAGTAAACTTGCACATATATGTCCTTCCTGCTCATTGCCTATTGGTTATATTCATTGCCTGGCCATTGAGAAGGTTCTTGAATCAGCCAAAATATGAAGTATGGGTGCAAAGAAACTGTCAGTTACAGCAAGGAGTGTGACCATGAGAAGAGCTGCATCTATGCAACATGCTCCTGCCCAGTGTCAGGCTGCAGCTTTGTCAGCTCATCAAAGCAGTTATACTCACATTTAAGCAGCATACATGTAGGTGATGTGAAACACTTTGAATATGATTGCAAAATCCCCGTTTCCTTTACCGCAAGTAAGAAATTTGTTGTTCTCCAAGAAAAGAAAGAAGGCGTTGTATTCATCCTGAACAATGCTTTGCAAATCATGGGGAATGTGATCGCGGTTAGTTGCATAGGGCCCTCATCCAAGGGAGGATACTTCTATGAACTTTCAGCAAACAGTAAAGGAAACGGTCTCATTTTTCGATCTTTTACACCTTGCTTTCGGAGCAGGGCTGATAACCCTCCTTCATTGAGGTTCCTCCTAGTTCCAGGTGGGTTTTTTGGTTCTGGGGAGAAGGTTACCTTGGATCTCTGCATATGGCGTAAAGATGCATACTCCTTCCATCACCCGAAGCAGTAATGGTTGATAATTAAAGCATTAAAATAACTTGGCAAAATTATTATATTCTCCAGCGTTTTGTAGTGCCATTGGCATTGGAAAACCTTGGTGCTTCGGTTGGTAAAACGTTTGCCAGTTGCTTTTGACTATAAGCTGGAACATGGCATCAAAGAGAGGGTACGAAGATTCATACGGGCTGAATCTCTATGGTTGTAGAATCTTAGTGCCATTCATGCATCTACTGCTGAAACTTGCTAAAGTGGTTCTAATCTTATATCTCCATGGGGTAGAAAGCTGAATCTGCATGGGTTTTGCATTTGTTCTCTCCTTTAGCTTGTTTCCTTCTTTGTTGGGAATGTTCCATTCAACCTGCCTTTTGAAATTTCCCATGTATGTATAATTATGATAATCACTTAGGAATTTGGATCCAATATATGATCGCTAGAAGTAAGCCGTACATTGATGGCTGCTTGATCTTGATCAGACAGTGGTGTCTGAAAGTCAGAACTGTTTTGGTTCCAGTTGATAGTCTTTTCCTAATATGTCGTCACTCAGTTCCAAATCCCTTTCTCATCTTGTATTTGGACAGCAGGCAAAAACGATTGATGTTGCTGCCTTGAGTTACTGGCTTATGGTAAGCAAGTTTGCTCTCTTGTCTTCTTTTTTTTTTTTTTTTCGGTTCTTGGTTTCTAAAGGGAAGAGAAAGTTTTGTTGGATTCTGAGATAGAAAAAAAAATTCATTGTTTTTGCATTTTCCTGCTATGAAATTAGTTGATATTGATGTGCACGGATTTTATTTGATGAAATGAACTTGTTAATATTACCTAAAAAATATACTAGAAAATTGGCATTTTAAGTAAAAGAAATTCAATTTTTAAGAAAATATTATCCAAACACGTTCCCAAATAACTGTACAAATCCATCTTTTTTCGTTGAATCTCAACGTCATCATCTTACATGGGCCCGTTTGGTAGAACCCTGATGTTAATAATTTGAAATAAAAAAAATAATATTTATCTTTAAATATTTTTCAAATACAAAAACAAACACCCTATTAAAAGATGTTTTCAAAGACTCCAAACTATAAACCTAAATGTAATTCTAATTATTAGTAATTGGCAAGTGAATTTGGTTGACAAATAATTGAGGGCACGATACATTAAATTTACCGGAAAAGATCATTATTTCTTATAATTGATTACAGATATTCTTAGTGTTAGAAGTGAGATATTGTTAGTAGCCCTGGGGAGAAATGTGTGGAGGTTGATACGGTCCTATGGATACTGTTAATAATGTAAGGGCTATATTGAGAAAATATTTTCTTTAAGGACTCAATTGAACTTTATTTTATTCTGGAGTACTAATCTGCTCTTTGAACAAAAAAGAGAGAGACAAAAAGAATTAGTGAGAAAGTACAACACCACACAGCCTGATTGGCACCTTCCACACAACACAGCCACTGAAACTCCAAAACTGAACTGGACAAGAAGATTATCAAAACTCCATATCCAAAATCCCCCCCCCCCTCTTTTTAATTTGAACCCTTTTTTTTTCAATTTCAATTCCAATCAGTTTCTCTTCAAAAAAAAAAACCCTAACCCTAAATCTAATCACTAATTCTGGGCTCTCCTCTTCTTGATCTCCAGTTCAAGCTCCTTCTTTGTCACTATCAGTGAAATGGTTTTGCTTCTCAAACCCGTAATTTCATTTATATACTCATTACTACTTATTTGCTTATGTGTATGTAAATGTTGTGTATAACTGATAGCGAAAGCATGAAGAAAAAACAGGAGGGAAAAAAGGTACAATTTTTAGTAGCATTGGGTAGTGCCCAGAAGAGTAATTGTGTTTTTCTGTGTGAAATCTAAATGGGTTTATTTATTTATTATTATGATTTTTTTGAAATCAAGAAGGTACTACCCAATAAAGCATGTCCTCTATGTATGTTTTTGAAGGGTCTGATAGTCATGGTTTTGATGGAGTTGAGGTTGTGAAAGTGTGAAATTGAAAACCAGAAGAGTTTAGTATGTTGTGGAGTAGTGTGCTGTTGTACCCTGTTTGGCAAAAGCATCAGGTACATCTAAGCAAAGCATGGGATTAGAGAGGAAGATTTTAGTGATGCTAACTAAAAGGAAATGCTTCTTGGGCAATAATGTTTTTGTTAAGAAGATTCGAGTCGTCATGTTAAACTGCATGATTTGCATTGATTGTGTGTTTTATAGCAACACGCGTCTTAATTCTAACATGTATTGGTTTTCTGGTGAATGTGATATTTTTTTTTTTTAGTTCATGAAATTTGCTGTTATCATATGTAGTTTGGTGATTCTGTGACATGCTTATGTTCAGGTCCCTAGTGAAGGAAATTTATCAACGGAAAAGAGAAAAGCGGAAGATGATATAGAGTCAGCAGAGAAGAGGAAAAGGAAGAAGAACAAGTGTCCTACTCCTCGTCCAGCATGCTCATGGGTGCATTTTAGGTACAATCACTCATTTACAAGGATTTCCTATGTGTCTACATAATTGTCTTGGGTTTATGATTAATTGTTGAATTCCTTTTCCAGCTGCTTGCTCATGTTTAATTCAATGTTACAGTCGGGAGTTTATCAAGGAGTACAGCGCTTCCCATCCTGAATCATGTGGTCTGAAAGCTGTGAGCCTCCTTGTTTCCCAAGCAAAATTGGTAGACAATTGCTAATAATGTAATTTCAAAGGCAAAACTAGACATGGTGGCTTTTTCAATTGCAGGCCACAAAGGCGGCATCAGATGCCTGGAAGTCAATGAGGGTGGAGGAGAAAGCAAAATATACAAAGCAAGCTCGTGAATTGTGGGATAGTTACTTGAGCACTGCTCCTGCTCGCATCCCCAAGCCAAGGAAACAGGTTCAGACCTATACTTGGCTTGCAATTTTTATGCATATTTTATGCCACATAAATCTTACAGCTAATGAATACAGACCAAACTAGTTACGAGATGCTCTCCAGGCCGTTTGTTTAATGTGCTTCAACGGCTCTCACCAGAACAAAATGCTGCAGTGAAAAGCATGGGATTTGGCAGTCTTCTTGGCCTTAGATGTCGGACCCTGCGCCGCAGCTTGTGCCTTTGGCTATTGGAGAGGTTCAACACTGCAGGATGCAGCTTGGAGATTTGTGGCGTGTGCATTCCTTTATCCCCAAGAGACGTGGAGATTGTGTTGGGATTAGCAGCTAGCGGGAAAGATGTGATCAACTCAGGGCCTGATGACTTAATTGTCGACTTACGTCGCAGCTATAATGCTACAAATCATGGAATTTCAGTGCGTCTTCTAGAAGAGAGGTTGACAGCTCCAGAAGCTGGAGAGGATTTCAAGAGATCGTTTGTCCTCTATGCATTGGGAACTCTTTTATCCCCAACAGCAAGACTGGATGTTAGCCCTTCATTTCTCCATTTCCTGACAAATATGGATGTTGTCCATCAATATAATTGGGGAAAATTCTTGCTTGATCGTCTAGTGCGGGAAGTATCTCGCTTTCACCAAGGAAAGCAACGCGCGGTTGGTGGCTGTCTTTTGTTTCTCCAGGTGAATTTATATTATTTTAAGCTTCCACTTGTGTTCTAACTTTCATATACATCACACAACTTACCCCTGAAGTTTACTCTTTTCAGCTCTTTTACTATGAGAGCATCTCTGTTGAGGGATCCCATTCGTCAAATTCTTCTGTTGTTCCTTGTTTGTCATCATGGGGTGAGGAAGAGATTTCTGAAAGAGAAAAACGGCAAAGAGAGCTTGGTGGTTATGGCTTTGGAGAGGTAATTGATATTTGTAACTTGTGCTCCTATGAAAATGATAGGAATTTGTCTAGCTTGGCACTCCTGTGCAGGTAATTTGCAAGGAGAAGTGCACTGGCTTGGAGTTTTCAGAGTCCAGAGGCCAACTAGATGGTTCATCAGAAGGGGTTAATCATGATTCTGTTTTTGAGCAGCAAGCTAACCAGGTAATTATTTTATGGCACACTTTGATAATACTAGTATTCATAGTATTTAAATGACACAGTTTTATTATAATTGGTAATTCTGTCTTCAAAATGTTGGGTTAGTTGAAAAGTCAATGGTGTGGATGATCTGAATGGCATGTAATGCTGATCCTGCTGGTTGAGAATGTTAGTCTTGCACTTTTATGACTCGAACATACCTGTAAAGAACTTGTGAAAAAAGTTGTGGACAGTTTATGCAGGATGCTTACTTGTGATCTCTTTTGTAGGCTGGCAAAGAAATAATGGACGGGAATACTTATGTGGAAGGGGTACTCAATCTCTTTCCTCCATATATTCTTAATGTTGCTTTGTTGCTTCTGTCCTGTGTCTATTCTTCTCACCAGCCTGTCTCTTGGTGGTTGCGAGCAGGATATATGTTGCTACCTTGTATTAGGATGATAGCATTCCCCAAAATAGGGAATGCTTGTAGGTTGAACCCTAAACGTGGCCCTCCCCTAAACATGGCTGCAACATATGATGATATCTTGTTGCCAATTGGTTGATTTTGCTTTCGATGGGTTACGGCATTTGTTTCTAGTGCTCAGTCCCCTGGGTACTATGAAGTTTATGATACCAAATTTGATGCAAGAACAATGTTTAAAAATTAAGCATGTGATCAAGCTAGAATCAAGTTGTATGTGTGTTTGCCAGGTTTGAACTCAACTCAGTATTTATAGCTTATTCTTGTGAATCTGGTGATAAGCTGCTAGGGAAGATAAATGGGCGATTTAAGTATATTTTTCTGTGATTTACTATGAATATGTTAGAATGCCTGCAAACTTGTAAAAATCTAAAATAATACTCTAATTCTTTTTCCAAAAAGAGAAGCAATAACTGCAACAGAAACATATAGCCTTGGCCCTTGAGATTGATTAGTTTTCCTAGAGTAACTCTTGTGATAGACAACAGTTTTGGGGTGAATTGAGGGTGGTATTAAGAGGTGTTAAACAACGAACTTTGGGATGTTCAATTGGAATTTCATCAAACCAAATGATAAGAAAGTTTTTCCTTGGTTGTTGACAAAACTACTCTCTGGCACTCTATTCAGAATGCTGATTTCATATGGATCCTCCAGAGTGGAATCTACATTTGGATGGAGACATTTAAAAAAAAAATTAATTGGACTCTGTCAACAGATCCAAGTGAATGGATTTTGTCTATAGGTTTTGATTTGTTGTATGGGAACCTCCAGTATTCACCAGAAAGAGTAGGGAGAACATTGGAAAACAATGATTAAAATGAACTGGGATTTGTTTTAAGGTTTGAACCTAGAATGCAATGTTTTGAGTGTTTAGCAAATGTGAAGGTGCAGACAAATACACCTTTCATGGTCATCTAACTTTGTGGATATGTTTCTGCAGGCAAATGTGCCAAGCCTTTTGACAAGTAATGATGTATTGTGCGGGAACATGGAGGTGGGTACTGAATCAGCTTCAACAATATGCCAAAACAAAGAATATGACTGCAATGGAACACTGAATTGCATAGATGATGTTATCCCTGAAGAAACATGCATCTTTTCACCCCATGCGTGCCCTCTTCTAGACTGTAACTTTACTGGCTCATCTGAACAGTTGTCACTACACTTCAGCAGTAAACATTGGGACTGTGGAAGGCGTTTTAGGTACAACATTCCTTTATCTGTCTCATTAGGGGTGAACGAGCAATTCCTTGTTCTCCAAGCAGAGGAAGATGGTGTTCTTTTTCTACTCGGCAAGGGCATTGAGAGCTTAGGGAATACAGTCATCGTAACCTATATTGGACCAAGCTCATCGCAGGACAGGTTCTTATATGATGTCGTGGCAAGTAGAGGGGTAAGCTCTCTCAGATTGAAATCATTAACCGAGTGTTTTCCTGGGAGGGTGGAAGGCTTACCTCCTGTAGATTTTCTTCTGATTCCATTCGCTTTCCTTGGTCCTTCTGGGCAGCTTGACTTGGAGGTTTGTATATGGAGTTCAACCGAGCTAGGTGCAGATTGCACTTAATTTCTTTTACAAACATTCTAGATCATCATATTTGTAATGGTCTGAGAACATTGTATTTCTTCGTTCTAAAATTAATCGAAGAGTTGTAGAGTTATTTCCATAATTTTGCCCAAAGATTACGTAGTCCCCTGTTCTCTCCATAGGCATTTCAATCAAATCTTGAAGAATGCCGAACTTTCCAGGAGATCACGTTCCATCAAATCCAGTCCAACGTCCAGTTGATTTTGTACAGCAAACATTTCAATAAATCATCATGGACTGTCATATTGCCAAGGGTCTGTTGTGGACGTGTGGATCCAAGATCAACATAAAGATTAAAGAAGAGGATGAGCCTTTGTAGATGAATTACTACGTGTCGTCTTGCCAAGGGTTCTTATAGGATTATGATCCATTTTCATTGTTTTACAACACTTCCTCCACGGAGGGGAAAAAAAACTTATTTTTGTGGATATAAAGATTATGCTGTAACAGATTAAAAACAATTTCTTATTTAATTTGATAATAAAGTAGGACTCGGTTTGATAACATCAATTAAAACACTAATCTTTCATTTTTTTTCGTCACTAAAAACTTAATCCGGATCATATTTCAGGTTCTAGATTTCTTGAATCAATTTACCAGATCAATCCGGATCAAATAACTACTGTTTAACAAGTGTATAGAAGCCTGGGGTTAATAACTACTGTTTAACAAGTGTATAGAAGCCTGGGGTTGCCATGATGCATGTTTTAACGTTGGTATAATATTGATGACCGTCTCTACCATTCAAGACTTCCCTTTAGAAAGAAACCTGTCTAAGATTGGGTACTGTAGACTGCAACAAGCGAACAAGGAATCTGATTCTAGTTCCTGATTAAGGGCAATTTTCCCTTCGGACATTAATCCATTTCCGGACAATCGAACAGTGGACATTGATATGGTCCCTGTGTAAGGAGTCTGCAAATTGGACAGACTGGTGATTTCTGCCTCTACATTTCTCCATCAAATGCACAGAAGTGTCCACATTTGACACCGTCTTCATGAAGCCTGTGCGTCTCCCTTCATGATTTGAAATCACAAGTGCGCAGAACAATAGTATACTTACCCAAATTTAAAAAAAATTTTAAAAAAAATTTTATTATGTTTTTAAATAATTTTGATGTGCTATATTAAAAATAATTTTTTTAAAAAATAAAAATTATATATTATTTTAATATATTTTTTAATAAAAAATAATTTAAATAGTAATTATCATCATATTCTCAAGTACTCCTTGACAGTGTGGTGTTATTGACCAAATCAATAAATAGATAAGTATCACGTTTAGTTTAAAATAAAAATAAAAAATTGAAATTGAAATATTTTTTCTTTTATGAGGAAAAAAATGTCTTTTTTTATATTTTTAATGGATCTTTTATCACTTTCTGAATATATATTATTTTTTAGAAGTTAAATCCATCTAAGAGTTAAAAAAAACACGCCAGTAAATTTAGTTATGAAAAACATTTTTGGTTTTTTTCTTCTCCTAACTAATTGGTTTGGATCTCGTGACCATATGCAACAATGCCAGCAGCAGATGGTGTTCTTCCTCGAGAGATAGAGAGAGAGAGAGAGAGAGAGAGCAGGTGCACAACTTTATGAGCCTAGAAACCAGTGGCATGCAGATTCTGCCAGCAAAAAAATGTCAATTTTATGAGCCTAGTCTGCTTCACACAGATTTCCCCCTCTTTTATTTTGTTGGGGGACTTGCTCTACAAGTCTACACACAAGGATTTTGTTCTTTCTCTGCATAAAACCCTTTACAAGTGGTCTCGTATAGAGGAGAAAGGTAAACTCCTTAGAAACTGCAGAACGATAGGGAGAATCTACCGATACATTTCTTCTCTTCTTTGTCAAGGACTCTTTGAAAGTTGAAAATGTTACGAAATGGCCACGATCAGCTCCTAAAGGTTGAGGTCTGTCTACACTAACAGCTTTCCCTCTACTTTTGACACGCTTTGTAGTTCTCCTTCATGAGTTTACTTCTGCCTTTACTTTTGCTTCCTTTAACCTGGTTTTGTTTTCCTTTTTTCTTTTTTTACGGTGACAGACACATCATCTCAAAGTGCACATCAACTGTGAAGGGTGCAAGCAGAAAGTGAGAAAACTTCTTAACAAAATTGATGGTAAGAGTATTTTTAGTTTTGCCTTTTAACTTGTCATCAACATGTGTATTTAGTTCTAGTTTCTTTTCTACTTTTATTGCAGTAAGTTTTATGATTACAGCAAATAACTTTACCAACAAATCTCTTGGCAAAAGGTGATGCTTATGTCCAATGATTCTTTCAATGTTGTGTGATCTTTTTCACAGTGTGTTTAGCATGTGATTCTTTAAAGTAAAACCCGGTAACCATCATCTTATTCTGGCTGAGTAAAGATCTATGCTAAGATTTTCTCTTCTTCTGGGCACTAGAGTTTCTAATAGACTAAAGTATTTGGTCTTGTGTTCAGGTGTTTACTCAGTGAACATAAAGACAGAGCACCAGCTAGTCATAGTTTCAGGCCGGGTAGATTCTGCTACTTTAATCAAGAAATTGGTCAAGTCTGGTAAACGTGCAGAGCTATGGTCTCTGCGTACCAAGAACAAACGGAATCAAGAACAACTCAACGCAAACCAACTGCAATTTCTAGCCAATGACTTCAGTGACCCTCAAAACCAATTCATGTATCCAGCATCCTTTGACAATGAGACTGATAATACGAGGAGCTATGGAGATTTTTTAAACCAGAACGTAGAATTGAAAGCTATGAATGTGGGGAGAGGTCAGGATTTGATAGCAGCCACAAGAATGGGAAACTTTTACATGGATGACGATAATTTTGCTGGTAGTGGCAGATCAGGGGATGATTTTGCATACATGATGGGTCACGCAGATTATCAAGGCAGTGGTACTGGTTTTGCTGGATTAGGAGGCCATGAATTTAATGGGATACCAACTTATGATCAGACGTATCGACCATCCATGATTATGAGCAAGAAGCAGCAAAGGTACCACTACAATCATCCAGCCACTGAGATGCATAATATTTACATGCAAGAACCGCATACGGGCAACAATATGATGACAAATGACAATTTCATGTACCAGCCTTACATGATAGATCATGCATCTTCAACAACTCCTCCCTATACTGACTACCACCTTTTCCATGAAATGCCATATCCTTGCTACTAAGCAGACAAGTACTTACTTATCTAGCTGACCTACAGAAATATCTTGGGTTCTTCTGAAAAGATGGAGGCATAGAATAGGTAGGGTTTATGTTATGATAAGAATTTATTTTAAATATGTAATGCTTTTATTAACATATGGTATGAGATTGCTTTCATCTTTTCTACTAAACCTTGTTCCCTTTAAAGAAATAGTTTGCAGGTTTACTTTCCCTTTAAATACCATGTTCCCCGAATGAAAAGCATCATTTTAATGCTATCATTTTGAGCCTAGGAAGCCATTACATTATTCATCCAACCTCTCAGAAGATAAAGACTGTTCTGTTCACCCTAGATCTAAAAAATATATAGCCACTGATTTGCAACATGCAAACCTCCATTTTCGAGAGGGCCACTGCAAAACTTGAAACATTATGAAATGAGAAGCCACTGGCTGCTGATATTGTAATCTCGGCCGCATTTCCATTCCTTCTTTGCAGCTTAATCAAAAGGCATCCATAAGAACTTATTTTCCAGACTACAGAGGTTATCTTGGTTTAATTCCGAAACGACAACTTTGGTTGGCAATGCCTTTTTCTTTGGTAATCAATGCCGGGCAAAGAACTGATTCTCAAACAAATTAATCTGGAATGAATCATCGGAAACAAGCTGTGATATCAATGATTTTTTTTCATACTCAAGAATATACATTAAATAAATGAGAAACCAAAAGAAAGGAGAGAGTTTCTCGTGACTTTTTAGAATTTTTTTTAATAAACTGGGAAATGGTACGTCAAGCTAAAAATACAAGAAAGCATCTAAAAACAAATAGGATAGGAGAACAGTAATGAAGCTTAAGGCAAATAAGAAATCATAGAACCATGAATGGTTTAAAACATTTGTATAATTTTGCACCAACTTTCAGGACAAGGAAAGTATAGAGAGATCTAGACATAAGAAAAGGAGATTCCACGTTCAAACATGTACAGGTAAGTTATCTCACTCACAGTTGAATAAAGGAAACTGCAACTTAACGCCTCTGTGCTTTTCTTCGTCTTGACTGTGCCTTCTGCCATTTCTTTCTTGGAACAAGTGTGCTCTTTGGCTTCAACTTTAACTCAGGTGAGAACTTGAAATTTGGATCTCTCATTCGTGCTTGTATATCCTTGAAAAACTGCATATTCAATTTCTTAGGCCCTCCCTGACGAAGCTCCTCATACTCTGGTCCAGAAACAATATTTTCAAATGCTCCAATTAGGATGTCTATATCACTCATGACTTCCCACACATTGGTGTAACGCCCATCTGGCCCTTTCTTTAATTTCTTCAAGGCATTCTCAACTGCAAGTTTCCTAGCTTGCTTCCCAGGGGATAGCTCTGGTTCATTTTCCGCATCCAACAGTTCCGAGATCGTCCGATACTTAGGTTTTTCCTCAAACTCAAACAATTTATCTAAATACCTATCGCTAGCCTCATTGGGGTGTGCTTCTGTAGGAATATCATCCTCATCATCACATTCATCACCAGTCCACAAAGTCTTCTCCTCATCACTCCCAGACCATACACTTCTTAACTCATCACTGTCATCAGCATCGATAAGGTCTGAGTGCTCCTTCGCCTGCTGCCTTACCTTCCGTATATCTTTGTCAAGTCGATTTCTACCTTTATCAGAACTGTTCTCATCATCATTTTCATCTTCACTTCCTGTCCATAGACAAGAATCTTCATCCATCTCTTTTTTCCATGCTTCCCGGAATCCCTTGTCCCCAGGCTTTTGACTGCCAAAAAGATCATAATGCCTATCCCTATTGCGAGCATATGATCTTATAACTGCAAAAAATCCAATATAATGTCATGTAACATATTCAATGACCAACAGCAGAAACCAATTGCAATTGTGAATAACAGTAACTGCCTCAATGGTGATATTGCAGGTTCACTGTTTAACAAAATGCTATCTACTTAAAACACTTTTATCCTCTTGAGCATTGTGATACTATTACATAGAAAAATAATATAACCAAGTCATGTCCTTCAAAAAAAAAATCATTCAACTATTATCACCATCTCTTTTTCCAGCTTCTTAACAATCAAATCCAGGGAAAGAACAATGTGTTTTAAACGAAGACAAACAAATCCTAAATTCAAAGAGCACCAAAGATTAAGTCAAGAAGTGCAGTAACCTTATTCTTCCAGTACGGGACATAAAGACAATAAAATAAATGGGTTCTGTGAGGACTTTCTACAAATACACAGACTGCATAGCCAATACTTCCATTAACATCAACAACGCAACTCGTTAATGATGTTTCACATGCAATTAACTTATGAGATTCAATTGACAGACACTGAAACTTAAAACAAAAAACAAATAAAAGAGAGGGAAAATGATGGTTTAAAAACTTGCAGAAGCTAACCTTGGAAACTTGGAGAAAACCCATGATTATAACTGTGATTTATTGAATAATAACTTGAAGTGACAGAGTTAGAAAGAGCTTCCATCCTGCAAGAGAAAGGGAAGATGGGGTTTTTAGACTTTAACATTAATATCAAATTCTTCAAAAATTATGAGCATAAAACACCTTTTCATATGTGGGTGTGTGTTTTTAGAAAGAAGAAAGTGAGTTACCTTAGAGAAGTTTGAGGTAGAAAATGGGGTTTAGGGCTCCTGAAGGAAAAATGAAGGGAGGAAAGGCGGGAAGAGAGTCTTTTAGCCATTTATCTCCTGTGTAGACTAAGTTTCAGAGTCGTCTACTTTGCTCTTTTCCTCTTTACTGAAAAATGAGAGCTTTGAAGCTGGCAGTAGACATGGCAATCAGACCGGGTTGGGTTGTCTCGGGTTCGTGTCAATGCACACTTGAACGTAATTCTCTAATTTGTTAGGAACGGGTTTGGATCGACCCTCATGTTTGAAAGTATCTTTAATAAGAAAATTTCAATAATATTTAGATAAGTTATATTTCATTGAGCTTTAGTTTGATTTCAAGTCTAATAGTTAATTTATCCCCAAAAATAAAAAAGATTAATCGTGTTATTTTCAAATTAATAATTTTTATTTATTTTATGTAATTCCTAAAAACTTTTTAATTGATTGTAATTTATGTTTAATCTCTAATTATAGTTTTAAAACCGAAATTAATCCGGGCTAAACTCTAAATCTTAAATAAAATAAATTAATTTGATTAACCAAAAATATATTTATAATTTTTTATAAATATAATAAACTAATGGATAAACTACAAGCCTAAATATAAGTCCAAGCTTGATGAAATCAACCTTTTCAGCTCTTCTTATATTATTCCACAAGGTAAAATATAATTACAATCCTAACCAGTTCCCTCATGTATAGATTAAGTATAAAGTTAAAATATGTGAGGTTTTTATTATATCTAAAATTATTATTTATTCTTTTATATAGCAATGATTATTTTTAAAATTTCAAATTTCATCCTTATTTTTTATTTGTATAATTGTGTTTTTTTAGCCCAAATTAGCACTAATTATATTTTTTTTTAAGAGATGATTGAATTAAAAGATAAAGAACTAACGTGAAAAACACGGGTAAAATAGATGGTGGTTTTCAAATTTATTTGAAAAGAACATTTAAGTCTCTCATCTTTTTTAATTATTAGGTAATCAGTCCTTTTAATTTTAGAAAAATTAATTTTGATATCAAACCTTATTTTTATTATTTTTCATTTTTTTTTTATGGGAAGAGAGAGAAGAAATAACCAGATTATGGTGTAGAGAATAAAAATTATCATTGCGATGATTCCGCCTATCAAAATAGTAGATTTTTATTCCAAATAGTTTCATATGATAAGAGAAGTTTAAATTAAGTGTTTTTTTTTTCTTTTGAAAGTGCCTTAAAAACAAACAAAAATAATTATTTCAAAGAGAGATGGAATTTTGCCAAAAAAAATTTTAACAGATTTATATTTTATTATTGAATATCTTTCTCTAATTGTAAAATTAAAATTCTAAATTAAATAAGAAAAACAAGATGAAATCTAAAATTAAACTAAAAAATTGAAAATAAAAGAGAAAATAATGACATCAGGTCAAATAGCATCTTTGACTAAGCATATGAAATCTTTTTTAATCAAATTTAAACACGATACAATAATTAAATTACAAGTTATGGGTCCTCCTCAGACTAGTTGTTTGACGTGATCAGACTCGTCCGTCCATTACAAGCCTATATGTGGTCCATTTATGGGAAATCTACTGTTTAGAACCATCAATTCCTTAGACCTGTCTACATCTGTTATAGATACAGGCCTCTGCTCCAGCACCTGCAACACTGGATTTCTCTACTCTCAAGTCATGGATTAAAATTCTAGCTAAAGGTTCAGTGCATCATCACTTCCCATCGGAGAAGATGCACGTGAATGTGGTATATGGTACCAAATTGAGTAGAGAGACGAATACAAGCTTTTAACAGTACGTTTTGTAAAGTCACCAAATCTCTCCAGCCAACAATGATGTTTAATATCTTGAACTTTCTTGGCCTAAAGATCCTGGATCTCCTGATTCGAAAGGAGTGATGGGATTGGAATTTGATTTGTCCCATGGATCATCAAGGCTATTCCTGAAGATCCTTTTATTTATAGCAGCCAGATAAATGTTACGCATATACCAAGAAATCTATCACTAGTTTTTGTCTAGCCAACTTTAGCAACTGGCAAATTTACCATGCTGATGATGCTCGCATTTGAATTTTCCTGGTTTCTTCGGTAACTTACAGACACTGTGCACATCTTTGTTTTTATCTTCAAAAACCCAACACAGTTTGATTTCCTATAAAAAAAAAAATGCATATGCTTAACCAGATCTCAATCTGCAGCTTAACCAGTTTCATTATTTTCTTTAAAAAACATACCTTCCTAGCTTCCTCGCATATCGTTTTCCTAACCTTATTATCTATAGTTTCATTGATGAACATTCCAAGAAATGCATATGCTTCCACGGCTGTCTCCACAAGATATTGACACTTCTCGTCAAGTAAAATGTGCGTGCTCAAAGGAAAAGAAAATTAACCATTTAAGACTTTAAGAACTGACATGGAAGATTCATGTTAACTTGTTTTTCTCTATGATGCCGAACGCCGACCTTGTTAACTTCTATTCTGTAAAGTAAAATGCGCGTCCTCCAAGAAAAAGAAAAGGTAAACATTTAAGACTTTAAGAACTAAGATTCATGCTAAACTTGTTTTTTTCTATAATAATATATGGACCTCGACCTTGTTATGTCATGCATATGGAGTTCATATCATGCACGTCGTATTCAGAGAAGACCAATAAAATTATAAAGAAACAACAACAGTAGCTGATGAGCAGGAACATCCTCATGCTAATAACCCTTGGACACTCAAGAAGCCACTTCCGAAATATCATATATAGTTGTTGTTATTGTTGGGAGGCGAACCCAGCTCCTCCGCCACCACTTGTTGCTCGACTAGCTACAGCAAAAATCCATTGTTATTTCTTTAATTATTTTCTTGGTGACGAGGTTTGGGCTCTGTTTCAAAACGAAACATGCATGGCATAGCAAGGTTGAGGTCATCATATATTATAGAGACAGACAAGTTTAGCATGAATCTTCCACGAAGTCTCTCTCGGTTCTTATACTCAGCAATTGGAAGGAAGCAAGCAAGCAAACAACCCTTGTTTACTGCGAGAGAAAATTAGTACAAGAAAAACACGATGAGTTGACTGCCTAAATCCAATTCCAAAGCCACTTGTACACCCACTACTACTACTACTACTATTATTATTATTATTATTATATAGCTAAAAGAGATCAATGTTTTACCGTGGACTGCACAGTACAGTTCATAGTAAAACATTAATTTCTTTTCCTTGCTGGTTTACGTTTTTTTTTTAAGTTGTTTCTTTTGGCTGTTTTTTTATCCTATTGGAAAATTATTTTTTATTTTTTTTTTGTTTTCTTAGCAAATTTTTTTTTAATTTAGTTTATTAATGTTAAATTTTTTTATTTAGTTATCATACTTTCATGACATATTTTCTGGATTTAACGGGTTAACCTGATTTGACACGTTAACCTAAAATATATATTTTTTGCTTTTTATTCTTTTTAATTAATTTTTTTTAGTTTAGTTTAGTTGTTAATGTTAAATTTCTTTCTATTTAGTTATTAGATTTTCATGACATATATCCCGAGTTTCACGGTTAACCTGGTTTCACGGGAGAACCCAGTTAATTATGGGTTGACCCGTTAATTTTTTTATTTATTTTTATTTTCATAAATTTTTTTGTTTAATTTAGTTTGTTAATGTTAAATTTTTTTTATTTAGTTATTAGACTTTCATGACACAAATCCTGGATTTAACAAGTTAACATGATTTGATGAGTTAACCCGGATTTTTTTTTGATTTTTTCTTTTTAATTAATTTTTTTTCATTTAGTTCAGTTTGTTAATGTTCACTTTTTTTTATTTAGTTGTCAGACATTCATGACACGGATCCGGGGCTTAACGGGTTAACTTGGTTTGACGAGTTAACCTTAATTTTTTTTTGTTTTTTTTTCTTTTAAATTAATTTTTTTTGTTTAATTTAAATTGTTGATGTTAAATTTTTTTTTCTATTTAATTATCAAACTTTTATGACACGGATTCCGGGTTTGACAGGTTAACCTGGTTTAACGAGTTAGTTCAGTTAATTATGGGTTAACCCATTAATTTGTTTTTTCATTTTTAATTATCAAACTTTCACGATGCGAATTCAAGGTATGACGGATTAACCCAATTAATTCATATATTTTTTTCTTTTTATTCATTAGTTTTTTTTCTTTGTTTTTTTCTTTTTAACTAATCTATTTAATTATCACATTTTTATGACACGACCTTACGATCGGACCCGCCCAATGCTATTGGGTCTGGTATTGCAGTTCAGACACTTTTATGCTAAGGGTTAACCCAAGTTTAATGTTATTATTAATATTATAAATATTACTCTTGGATCAGGCGTTGCAACCAAATCTAAAACTCTTACGTATAACTTTGCAAAAAAACCTAATATTTTTAGATCTTACCTTTTTTTAAAATACAAAAAATAATTGACCCGTGACATCGCGCGAGGCATATAACTAGTCATAAACTAAAGGAAAACATATCAACCCTTGTATCTTGGTAATCCTGCTCTCAACACCATGGACCGCAAACCCAACAATTATACAAGCATAATAGAGTTCAACGAAATAGTTATCAAACCCGGCTCGGAGATTGACCGGCTTAAAAGATTAAATCCTGGATTACATGGTTTAATTCAAATTAACTTAAATTAACTCAGTTAAGTTAAAAAAATATTTAAAATTTCAATATTTCATATAAAAAAATTAAAAAACAATCCGTGTGGATATAAATTAAAAGATTATTTCAAAAAGTTTTTTAAAATAATATGAAAAATGTATTATCTTATTTTTTAAGTTGAAGTATTTAAATTAAAAAAAAATTATCCCACATTAAAAAAACATAATTTTTTTCTTGTGAATATACAACATGTATATTAATAGTCTTTAAATTTTATTAAAAAACTAAAAAATTCTTCTAGTATTTGCATAATTAACTTTAATATGAGTTAGGAACTTAAATATATATATATATATATATATATATATATATATATATATATATATATATATCGACATAAGCTAAAAACAAAATCTTAACTAGGAAAAAAAACAAATTAAAAAAAAAATCCCACCAAGATTTATACTATATCATCCGAGTTCCGGGTAAAATCATTTTTTCAAGTTAATTAGAAGCTCGATTTTTAAATAAAACAAGCCCGATCAAAGCTATGGCTGATCTGATAACTATAGTCCAAGATGGAGGCTTCGGGGGCCACCCACCCAGCATCTTCTTTGCTCGGAAGAAGTAACCCCTTTTACTGCATATTGTATCGTGTGTGCGGAAGATAAATAGGATAATCAAAAGTAGCCAATCTGAAAAGCAAGAGTATTCGCCAAGACTTGGAAATGAAAGAGACAGAGACATTAAGCGGGAAATTTCTAATATATGATCAACTTAATCAGCAATCTTGCCAAAAAAATGACTTCACTCATGTGCCCTTTACCGATGCTATATAAACCTGTTACTACTTTGGAGATTGAGGAACAAATCAACACGTTTCATTCTCTTAACAATTCTCTTTCTCATCACTTTCATTCTATTTCTCAATGATGACTGGAGAAATATGGACTCAACTGAGCTCGGCCATTACTGGCCTAGTGCTTGCGTGGGTCATGTTTGAGCAATATTTTCCTTATCAACTTCGTGGCTATCTTCACAAATATAGTCAGAAGTTAATGAGCTATGCGTATCCTTACATCCAAGTTACCTTTCATGAATTCACAAGTGAACGTCTCATGCGCAGCGAGGCCTTTTCGGCCATTCAGAGTTATCTCGGCTCCAATTCTACCAAGACTGCTAAGAGACTCAAGGCTGATGTTGTCAGAAACAACGAACCCTTAGTCCTCACCATGGACGATTACGAAGAAGTTACCGATGTTTTTGATGGGGTTAAGGTCTGGTGGTCTTCGAGTAAAACTGTCCCGAAAACACAATCTATTTCTTTTTATCCCGCAGCCGATGAGAGGAGGTATTACAGGCTCACGTTCCACAAAAGTCATCGAGATATCATCACCAAGAAATATATAGAACATGTTTTGAAAGAAGGGAAGGCGATTGCTGTGAAGAACCGGCAGAGAAAGCTCTTCACCAACAATCCTAGTGAGAATTGGCATGGGTGGAAATCTACCAAGTGGAGTCATGTGGTTTTTGAGCACCCCGCTACATTTGATACTCTGGCAATGGAAACAAAGAAGAAAGAAGAGATTAAGAAAGACCTTACCAAATTCAGTAAAGGAAAAGATTATTATGCGAAGATCGGCAAGGCCTGGAAGCGTGGCTATCTCCTTTATGGCCCTCCAGGAACTGGCAAATCCACCATGATTTCTGCTATGGCTAATTTTTTGGATTATGATATTTATGATCTTGAGTTGACCACAGTTAAGGACAACAGCGAGCTTAGGAAGTTATTGATCGAAACCACCGGAAAGTCTATCATTGTGATTGAGGATATTGATTGCTCACTTGATCTTACAGGACAGAGGAAGAAAGCGAAGGAGAAAGATGATGACGACCAGTCAGACAAAGAGAAGGATCCAGTTTCTAAGAAGAAAAAGGAGGCTGAAGAAGAAAAAAAAAGCGGCAGCAAGGTTACTTTATCTGGACTTTTGAATTTCATTGATGGACTCTGGTCAGCTTGTGGAGGAGAAAGAATCATAGTGTTCAGTACCAATTATGTGGACAAACTGGATCCTGCTCTAATAAGGAGAGGAAGGATGGATAAGCATATAGAGTTGTCATATTGCTGCTTTGAAGCGTTCAAGGTGCTAGCCAAGAACTATTTAGAACTCGAATCGCATGAAATGTTTGGAAAAATTGAGGAGCTGTTGGGGGAGACAAAGATGACCCCAGCTGATGTTGCTGAGAATTTGATGCCCAGGTCAGATGAAGAAGACGAGGAGGATTGTTTGAAGCGATTGATTGAAGGTCTTGAGACTGCAAAGGAGGAAGCAAGGAAAAAAACTGAAGAAGAAGCGGTGTCGAAGGCTGAGAAAGCAGACAAAGAGGGTGGCGAAATATCTTCTCAAGTAGCAAAGGAGAATGGCGAAATATCAGCAGAAGAAGCGAAAGAGAATGGTGTAATCGCTGATGGTTAGGGTGGAACAGTTTCATCACACTGAACACCGTTAGGCATATATGATTGTGAAGTAACTTGGAACACAGTGCTGTCAAAATAATTGTTCATCAAGAACAAATTACTTTAATCCTTTGATTTCTGTTGTTACTACTCTTTGACAATCCAAACTTCCTTGACAATCCTAGCCTTCATTTCTAGGCTGCTAGCAGATTTCAAGACTTTGAACAACAAATTTAATAAATACTACTGTATTTCATCTTCTACAATAGAAATAAACATGGAGATCAAGCAGAAACCCTAACCCTAACCCTGGATACACATACGCGACGCATACTTAAGAAACAAATCCCAAATCAAAAACATCATTAAGTACATGGATAATCAAGAACTGGTGAACTTAGTGACAGCCTTAGTCCCTTCTGAAACAGCATGCTTAGCCAACTCTCCAGGCAAAACCAACCTGACAGCAGTCTGGATTTCCCTCGAGGTAATTGTGGGCTTCTTGTTATACCTAGCAAGTCGTGAGGATTCCTGCGCAAGCTTCTCGAAAATATCATTAATAAAGGAATTCATTATGCCCATGGCCTTGCTTGAGATCCCTATATCTGGATGAACTTGCTTCAGCACCTTAAAGATGTAGATCTTGTATGTCTCTGTGCTCTTCTTCACCCTCTTTTTCTTCTTCTCTCCGGCTGCTGCTCCTCCTTCCTTTGGGAGCTTCTTCCCTGCCTTCGGCTTCTTCTCTGCTGGGGCTTTCTCTGCCACCGTTTTCTTCTCTTCGGCCGGCTTCTTCTCCGCCGGTTTCTTCTCCGCTTTTGGTGCCATTTTCAGAGGTTTTTTTCAATAGATTGCGTTGTGTGTTGGGTTATCTACTTATTTCTCTTTGTTTCTTTATATAAAGAGGAGGTGGATTGTGTGATTGGTTACTTCTATTTCACAAGGACCGATGACGTGGGTAATTAGTGCCATTGGATTAGTTCTGGGGAACTTTCTTAATCGACGGTAGAAATTTTTAGTGCAGTTGGATGGTCGTAGTTTTCGCGCGGATTGCTGACGTGGGAAAACAAGTCTAATGGAAAATTAATTAAAATTATCTTAGCCAAAGCCCGAGAAGAATTATTTATTGGGTACATGTAATTATTTAAATGCATTTCATAGATGATTATTGTATTCACGGGATAATTAATTTGACTTAAAAAATTAAAAATCAATTGTTTTAATAAAAATATCAATTAATTAAGAATTGAGTTTTATATGACTAAATCATAATTCAGACGTTTTTGAAATAACATGTTTAGTAATTGTTCTTCTCATGCGACAATGAAGATGGTGTTCAGAAGTGTGGTGGTGATTGTTTTTTAAAATGTTTTTTACTTAGAAATATATTAAAATAATATATTTTTTATTTTAAAAAATTATTTTTACATTAGCACATCAAAATAATATAAAAATATTAAAAAATAATTTTAAGTAAAAAATATTAAATTTTTAAAAACATTGTTTCAATCGTGTTTTCAAATGGGTACGAAGGATAATGAGCTTACCAAACCTCTATTAACAGAGGAGATCACGATTCCTTTGCATTACCAAGTTATCCAAACCCAGGGTTAGTATAGATTGGAAAAGAAAATTTACTTGTGAAAATTCGCTTTCTTATTCCTGAATCAATTACTTCGGTGCCACTTCAATTACTAGAACTAAAGTGATATTCCACGGTACAAACATTTTTGTAAATCTTGTCAAGTTAATGCAGAGAGTCAGGATGGAAGAAGAGAAATAGAGAACTATATTCTTTCAATAATGAAAACTTTCATATTCATAGGAGTTATGTCTCTATTTATATAAGTAAAGGAAGCAGTTACTTTCTTTAGTAACTCCTTTAAATACTTAGATCAGGCTCATCCTTCATGGGTGGATCAGGCCTAACCCAATAACCAACATTTCTCACTCACTCATGAAAGACTAGATTTATCTAATACATTATATTTCAAACTTGCACAAGAAATTCATACTTAACGAACGGACCGTACGACCTGAAGCACATAGTGAAAGGAGCTCCAAAATAAATAAAGCTAATATAGGTCATATAGGAGACATCAACCTCATAATTAATTATTCCTTAAAGAGTACTAATATACCCCAAACATTTTTAGTTACACATGACCGAATATAATTCAATCCCTCAAGAATTTCATACTCATTTCATCCTTACAATTACAAGTATTCTAAATCATATCAAATCTATTCAAGTGATATGATCTCGGCCGGTGAATACAAGAAAAAGGTGTAGAACTAAAATTACTTTTTCTTTCTCACTCATATCAATTGATCTGAATTAACTCGTTTTCTTAAGAGAATTCCTTTAAGTCGAATCATTTCATGACCATGGCATATACTCCTAAAGTAGCAATAATTTATACATCACCTCATGATACAGTTAAAAGTCACAAATGGTAAGATTTTAAGATCTTAGATATGATCTTCAGGACTCACTTAATAAAGAAGCAGGGATCCATTCTTTATTCCTGTAATGGTCGTTAGCAAATGTAGTAAGAAATACATGTTATAACGGAGTGTACTCTTTTCTTTTCTGAAGATAAAGAATGTATGTTATTGCTCTCCTTGTTAGAGAAAATACATCATACGAGTCTTAGTCTTGTTGCCAAAAGCATAGACTTTAAATAAGAAATTCTTATTTGCTCATTGTCATTAGTAGCAAATGAATAATTTATACTCGGCTTCAATCATAATAATAGACACATGAATGGTGGGAATTCATTCATGTCGATTCTTTTATTTGAGAACCTCATCTTGGTCCCAACCAAGATGACATTTTAATAATCATTTTGAGTTAAAATTGTTCTTATTGTGCCTAAGTCGCTATGGAGCATTAAAACTCAAATAGTCTCATTTCTACTCACCTTACAAGCGTTAAAGGTGATTGCTCATGTGAGTGAGTCAATCTAAGTCTATCGATATACTTTAACAAATTGTATTATACAATACTCACAATATATTCTATAAAACAAATAATGAATAACATGATATAGTAATGGTATTTATTCATTATTCAATCATTGTAAGCTTTTGTATGATCCTTTTGACTGCCATTCAGAGTTTTTAACCAATCCAACGACATAACATATATCGGGACATGTGCACATCATTGTATACATCAAACTACTGATGACATTGCCATACGGTACTTTAACATTTTCTCCTTTTTTTTCTGAAGTCTTGGGACATATATCACGACTCAGGCTCAAGCTTTTATCAACATAGGCGTTCGTTGGTTTGATATCTTGTATATGATAGCGCTCTTACATCTTTTTGATGTAACTCTCTTGAGTTAAACCCAAAAAAATTTTAGCGCGATCTCTTATGATTTTTACACCAAGAACATAGCTGGCTTCACCCATGTCTTTCATTTCAAAGTTTGATGATAATGACCTTTTAGTAGTATCAATCATCTATTTTCTATTTCTAGCTATTAAGATGTCGTCAACATATAGGGACAATATTATAAAACTATTATTAAAACGTTTTAAATACAGGCAATGATCTTCTTCCATCATTGTAAAACCATCATTAAGGATAGTTTGATGAAACTGATGTTCCTTTGTCTAGAAGCTTGCTTAAGACCATATATGGATCTTTTAAACTTGCAAACTTTGCACTCTTATCCTTTAGTCTTGAATCCTAAAGGTTGATCCATATAAATCTTTTTATTTAATTCTCTATTGAGAAATGCAGTTCTAACATCCATTTGGTATTACTTTAGGTCCATATGTGCAGATATATCTAAAATAAGGCAAATTGAAGTAATCCTCACAATTGGTGAGAATGTATCTTCATAATCAATTTCATTTTCTTGAGTGTAGCATTTCGCTAGTAGTTGAGCCTTATAATGTTTTAGTGACTCATCCGTCTTACATTTAATTTTAAGAGCCCATTTATTTTCAATGGATCTTCATCTTTACTGTAAATTAACCACATCCCAGACTTGATTAGTTTTCATCGACTCTATTTCTTTTTCCATAGCTTTAAATCCATTCTCTTGCTTTAGGATTATATTTCACTATTCCATCAGCTTTTTCACCAATAAATACAAATTCTTTGGAATATTCAGAATATCATATAAAGATACACTTCTTCCCCCTAGGGCCAAGTTTCCCATATTCATGAAAAGTATTGTGAATATAAGTTGCACACCTCTATGGATGCAAATAACATATATTAGATTTGACGACATTCTATAGTTCATACAGGGTGGATGAGATAGATTTAGAGGGAACTTAATTAAGTATGTAAGTAGCAGTTAATAATGCATCTTTACTATAAATCAACCACGTCCCAGACTTGATTAGTTTTCATCGACTCTATTTCTTTTTCCATAACTTTAAATCCATTCTCTTGCTTTAGGATTATATTTCACTATTCCATCAGCTTTTTCACCAATAAATACAAATTCTTTGGAATATTCAGAATATCATATAAAGATACACTTCTTCCCCCTAGGGCCAAGTTTCCCATATTCATGAAAAGTATTGTGAATATAAGTTGCACACCTCTATGGATGCAAATAACATATATTAGATTTGACGACATTCTATAGTTCATACAGGGTGGATGAGATAGATTTAGAGGGAACTTAATTAAGTATGTAAGTAGCAGTTAATAATGCATCTTTACTATAAATCAACCACGTCCCAGACTTGATTAGTTTTCATCGACTCTATTTCTTTTTCCATAACTTTAAATCCATTCTCTTGCTTTAGGATTATATTTCACTATTCCATCAGCTTTTTCACCAATAAATACAAATTCTTTGGAATGTTCAGAATATCATATAAAGATACACTTCTTCCCTCTAGGGTCAAGTTTCCCATATTCATGAAAAATATTGTGAATATAAGTTGCACACCTCTATGGATGCAAATAACCTAGATTAGATTTGACGACATTCCATAGTTCATACAGGGTGGATGAGATAGATTTAGAGGGAACTTAATTAAGTATGTAAGTAGCAGTTAATAATGCATCTCCCCAAAAGGAAATTGATAAGTTAGCTTGCGTCATCATTGACCTAACTATGTCAAATAGGGTTATATTTCTCCTTTCTACTACACCATTTTGTTGTAAAGTATAAGAAATAGTTAGATGTCTAGTTATACAATTTTCATCATAAAATTTTTTAAATTGTTCAGACAAATATTCACGTCCTCGATTAGTTCTTAAAGCTTTGATCTTGGTGCTTAGTTTATTCTCCATCAGATTTGTGTATCAAATAAAGCAATCCAATGCTTCGAACTTATATGAGATCAAATAAACAAGACCAAACCGTGTAAAATCATCTATAAATATGATGAAATAATTTCCTTCATGTCTTGCCCTCATATTCATTAGGCCACAAATGTCTGAATGAATAAGTTGTAATGGACTACTAACTCTTTTAGCTTTGTCAAGTGGTAATGTAGTTGTTTTTTTAGCAAAGTAATGCTCACAAACAAACAATTCCTCTTTGGTAAGTGATCCTAAAAGGCCAGCTCTTGCTAATTTATGTAATGAATCTTGTCTAATGTGTCATAATCTAGCATGTCAAGTTATAATATTATTATCATTAATAATGCTGGAATTTTGAACAATATAAATTGAAGCATCATAATTAATAGATACATTAACGGTGTCTAACACTATAAAACCATAAAAAATATTATCTAGATATATTTTTACACAACAACCAATAAATGCAATATAAAAGCCCAATTGGAGTAAAGCAAGAACAAACACAAGATTCTGTTGAACTTCTAGAGCGTAGAGTATATCATGAAGATAAAGTGTGCGATCGCTCCGTAAATCTAGTTCGTAGGTACCGATCCCAAGCACAACAGCGGATGCATTATTCCTCATGTATATGTATCTAATTCGCTTTGGAATTTGATGAAATTCCACAAAAGTCGTTCGATCCCTTGCTATGTGGTCGGTTGCTCCTGAGTTTACAGTCTAGAAAGGAATAGATTCAGCAAGCATTAAATAACTACTAACATATAAGGTAGAGGGATGATTTTGGTTAAACATCACCTTTGTCTAAGTGCAGTCACGAGCAAAATGACCAGTTTTACCACAATTGATTCTTACCTTGTTTACAACCATATTTTCCACGATTGCGCTTATGTCCACTACTATTTGCTTATATTTCTCTCTTGCCATAATTAGGACCCTTAGCCTTACCCTTTTAATATTTAGAGCCATATGCATCACGCATCTTAGTCTCAGATATAAAAGCCTCGTTTATAAGCTTTTCAGCGTGAAGTCGATCTTCTTCAAGTTCGACATGACGAGCAACATCATAAAATGTCTTGATGTTGTCATTGTGGGCAAGGTTAACACATATGTGTTCCCAATTGCTTGGCAAAAAGCGGATAACTACTTGGACTTGTTGTTCATCAGTCATCCCATGCCTAACATCCCTTAATTCACTGATCATGTTAGGTATGACTGTAAGATGCTGCCTCATCATCCGATATTGGTGCTTCTTATAACCATTAAATTTGAGAGTTAACTGACGAAGTCTAATAGTGGAAGTTTCTCTATTCTAAATCTTTACCGCGTCCCAAACAGATTGAGTTAAACGATGCCTTTCAAAACACAGCATTATATCATTTCTCATGATGCTTAACATCAAACTACGAGCTACACAATCCTTGTGTTTATAGGTTTGATATACTTCCATATCAAGCTTGTGTTGGGCGGTGTTTCCCTGCTTAGGTTCAGCTATCGGTTGTGTGATTGTTTCCAGCATTTCTTGCTCTTCCAGGAGATACTCAATCTTATGATGCTAAACATCATAATTCTTTTCACTTAGTTTGTCTTCATGGTTCAAATCAGCAATAATACTCTTAGATGCAGCCATATTAAGCGCTATTGACACCAATTACAAATATTAGTATCTAGTACATTTTAAATGACATTAATTGCCACTCTATTCTAAATTAATCAAATAATAATCTAACATATACAATAAAAATAAAAATAAAAATGTTAAACACTTAATCAATTTTTATTTGTATGGTCTAATTATTATTGAAAATTTAAATAAGTGCAAATTATAGTTATTAACCGACAACTTCCACATGATCAACTTTGCAACTCGGGTTTTGGGTTTTGGATTGCGGGTAAATACTTGCTATTTAAGCTTAAATATTGCTTAGTGCCAAAAACAATTTGTCTAACTACTTCATTGTTCAATTTTCTTAAGAAAACTCGTTAGTTTCTTTGGTAAGCTGGCAATATATCTCTTTGTAATTTGATAAGAGAAGTTCTAGTTTCAAGCAAACTCATAAACAAAAAGCAATTGAATAAAAAATGGATTCATAATAGATAAGCTCTTTGATTTTTACATCTAATATCTGCAAAAAAAAATCAAAAGTTTTTGGATTTAATTAATTAAAAAGGAAAGGGAAAGAGAAGATAGATTTTTGTGGTTGCTAAGAACATGTTGGAGATTATGGTAGATGTTACTTTTAAAATGTGTTTCACTTAAAAATATATTAAAAAAAATTATTTTTGATAATAGTACATCAAAACAATACAAAAACATAAATTATAAATTTTTAAAAATATAATTGAACGGCAAAAATAAAAACATCTTAAGATGATTAGGTATTCATCTTAAATAGCAAATTGGTAATCAACTATCCACTACTCATCTACAATACTTTTGGCACCATCATAGATGTTTAAATTATCTAGAATAGAACCATCTAGTAGATGGTCCAATAATAAGAGTTTGGGACCAAGAGGTTTGCTCCCCCTATGATCTCAAGTTCAAGCCCTGAGATTGCTAATATTAATGGTCACTAGAAGTTTACCTAGTCATTAACTTCAGGACTCGTAGGAATTAGTCGAGATATGCACAAGCTGGCCGAGACACCCCACATAAATAATAATAATAAAAAAATACTTAGAATAATAGCAAAAACATAACACCCACCCTATTAGGCTAATATTATTCTTTAAATATTTTTTACTTATAAATACATTAAAATATATTTTTTTAATTTTTAAAAAATTATTTTTAACATATAAACATGAAAAGCATCTAAAAACACTAAAAATATTTTATTTGAAGTAAAAAGAATGAAAAAAATATTTTTGAAACACAAAAATAAAATACAGTGTTTTTTTTAATCCTAAAATCAATCCTGTAAAGAGGAAAGAAAAGGGAATTGTAATTTTGGGCCTTTGTAGTTAGGCTCCAAGCTTCAACTAAAGCAGAGCACAATCAGGAAGGGTTTCTAAAACATGTGATTGAACACGCCCAGGTTTTTCACACACGGGAAGAATCCGCTCCACATGTTACCATTTTTTCTTTAGATCTAAAGTAAGGCAAGAAAATTTTATATATTTTCACACACGCACGCACGCACGCACAATTAGGACCTAAATTATCTGCCACCAAATGCTAGTGATTTTTGATTTAGTTCAACTAAGAAAACAAAAATAATTTGATTATGCTTTCAAGCATACCAAGATTGCATTTACACAGCTTTATGATCTAGCATCACAAACCATATAAATTAGTTATTACGAAGGGCAAACCCTAGTTATTAAAAACTGGCTTGAATCCGAAAACTAGACAAACCAATATTTTGTGATATGTGCCAGCCAGCTCCTTTTGGCCACTATTTTGCTATTGCTGCCTCCTATTTGCATTATAAGACTCCTCATACTCTGCCCATTTTACAATGGAACATCGGGAAGAACTGCGCTAAGCCGGACATAACCAGTAGTCGCAATGATGAAAGCCATTCACTGCTGGGAACCTCCATGACGAACTTAAGAGTGTGGTAAGTTGAGCATTGCAGAGAGTTTTTGCAAGTCCCAGTATTCCTTCTGGGATATGATGACAGCTCCTGCAGCCAGAGCAGCTGACACAATAAACAGGCTTCTTATGCATCCATGGCCTCGCGAGAGTCGTCCCAGAATTGCCTTGCAGTACTTGTCTGCTTCTTTCAAGGATGCATAGTCCCCTGCATTTTCCTCCTCTGCCAATGCTTTCTCATTCTATAAAAACACAGCATAAACTAAGTTACAGATAACAAGATGGTCACATGATAAACAGCTGGCATAAGATCGTCAGTACAAGCTGAAGCTGTGAGTAAGAATAGGTGCACCAGCAACTAAGACATGTATCTGGGTCCCAATCATACGCGTGATAGTGACTGTAATAATCATTTGATACTTGAAATATGGTAATAAATATAGAAAAATATAAGTGCCTAGAGCAATGAGAGGAAAGCCACCTCGTTTCTCTTCCTCCCTTGTCAGGAAAAAGAGGAATTAAGAAAACACGACAGCTGTTAACCAAATTCACAAACAACCAACCTGAAATGCCTAATGGTAATTTATTTACAGTTCAGGGCTTGTCTAAGACAATAACAGAAAAGAATTAACAAGGGTACCAATGACCTGAAACCTTTATTTTAATACTATAGATACATTACTGTAAGTAAATATGCATATACGAATTAAAAATGTTACCTTCTGCCTGAAACTCTTCAGAGTTTCCCTCACAGGGTCAAGAGAAGAATGTTTGACCGAGTGGTCCTTCCATTCATTAGACAGCCTTCTCAAAACAGTGACACTTGCTTCCAGATTATCCAGATAAAACATGTCCTGTTTCCGAGTAATTCATGCAAAGTAAACCAAAGCCAATGATGTATATAACAACGGCGAAGAGTCTAAAATTTAAAATTAAGATCTTAATTACATAAGAAAATGCTTACCCATTGTTTGTAACTATTAGGGTTCTGTGTCAAACACCAAATAAAAATGTCACTTGCTTCCCTAGACAGTTCAGAGCTACCTGCAGAAAGCACTGCTGATCAGACTGTGATGTACATTTATGGAGAGCAACAATCAATTGATGCCCATTTGAGTTTTGGCTACCTTCTCCGGTGGCTTTGACTGCAATGTTCAATATCTGCTGTGGAACTTGTTTCATTGCTTTGCTTCCTGAGGAACCAGCAAGAGCAACCTCCTTCAAGGTTGGATAAACAGCTTCGAATCTCTCAGTTGCCTAAGGAAAAAAAATCAACCAAAACTTGCCTCGGACCTAAAATACCCACCAAAATCTAGCTAAAAATGCTGCACCAGAACACCCACCTTAACTCTAGCTGAAGGAACTGGGAAGGTGAGTCTCATCAAAAGATCAAGAGCTGAAGGTGGCACTAAGCGCTCACCCTTTTTAACAGCACCATTTAATAAAATTGTACGAGCTTTGGGGGATGACAAGATTCTAATCCAAGCAAAAAGGGGGAAAGAGAGAAGTCAGAAAAAAATATGAAATAAACACTGAAAATTTATATTCCATAACTAACTGCCCAATAATTTCAAAGATCTGAATAACACAAGCATCAAATTCGAAGTGTGAAATTAATTTCCATCCGAATGATACCTCTCAACCAACTGCAAGATCAAGTCTCTAGATTGAGGATTACTGCTTGATTTCCCACTCAGCATAGGGAAGAGAACACGAATCCATGTGTATAATCCCACAACCAAATCTCCTTGGGACGCCTAAATCAAGATACAATTCCAAATATTAAAATTTATTTTCCTAAGAGAAGAAACCACATATCTGGGAATTCTAAGTGGTCAGCTTACCTGAGCAATCATCCATCCAGTGACCGGAAGCTTGTCTTGTCCTTGATATTTTGGATTTTCACTAATTACCGGCAATAAATTGATCAACACATCAGGCTTGCGTCGTAACGTCATTGCCAAAACCACAAATATAGCAACCTGGAACTCATCAATATATCAATAAAATGGTTACTTGGATGAAAAAACACAATCTATACCCAGCACTATTACAGCAACCACATGAAAATTAGTAAAACTTAAGGTATGTAACGTGTACTAGCGGAACCTTTAATGTTCATGCTGGTGTGCTAACCATAAACAAAGCCTTAAAATAAGCATGTTTCCAAACATTTTTCAAAAAGGAAAGAGTCATCCGACTTGCTGAAAAGACTCTGGAAAGAAATGGGTGTTGAAAAGAATATAAATGAAATTGAGGGTGTGAAACTCATATTTATGTTTTTCTAAAACCTTCAAAATGTTGATTTCCAGATAAAATTTCTTTAAAGTAAGACTCAATGGATGAAATTTAAACAAAACATGATAGTAGGGGGGAAACTCTTGAATGAAAGTGTTGACTGGCATAGAAGTATTTAGAAATCATATAGAAAGAGTAGTTCTGAAAGCTACCAGAGACTTAGATGGTGATCGCTGGACCACCTTTTTGGATCCCTTGGCAACTCCTTGATGGCTTGCAAGGTCAGCAAAAATACTATCCAATGACCATAACACAAAGGACCCAAGTGCTTCAAAGGATCGCCGGCCAAGCCAGTCAACTGATGCCTTGTAAACATCTTGAGAGATGTGTGCGAGGGGGATCTGCTCAGAAAAGCAATAATTTAAAATAAAATGTTAGAAATGGTTATGAACATACAAAATTCATTAAAATCACATTAAGCACACTTAAACTTGTCGTGGAACAATGTAAGTGAATCAATTCCGATCGATCCAACTTAGATCATCATATAGATGAATTACACAAAGTCAGCACCTAACCATCTTAGCACACATAAATGTCAGGACAAACAAACAAAGACAAACTATAGCATTATATCCCAAGTCAATCGCACATATTAATACTTTTTTCCATAAAAACCCAATCTTTGAAAGAAAAAGAAAAAAAACATGTTAACAAAAATGATATTATATTTATGTAATCAAAAATAATTTCACCTTAGTCATAATTAGACTGATAAAAATATTTAAAAAGAAAAAACTTACATCAATCAATTTGGAAACAGGAGACTCCTTGAAGATCTTTAACCAAGGAAATTGAGCTGAACTCACTGATGAAAATGCTCTTCCATAGTAATCAGCAAATCTCATTAACAGTATATCCTGCTGAGTCTCATACGACGCCTAAATCCAACAAAACGACATCACAAAAAAAAAAAGAATCTTTTATTTTTTTTATATAAAAAAAAACATCATGTATGGATTGGTTAAAAATCAAATTTAAATTAAACAATTAAATGCTTACAGTGATGTCAACAAGAAAGGCGCCTAGATCACCGGCATCGATCTTCGCAGCCGCCTCCGCCACCGTCACTTTTGGTTTCTTCACCTTCGGCTTCTTCACCTTCTTCACTTCCTCTCCAGCACCACCACCGTCTCCACCATGACCTCCATCTTCACTCTCTCCATCATCCTCATCAGAATGCCGCTTCGATCCATCTCTCTCGCCACTCTCCTCCTCCTCTCTCTTTCGCCTCTCCTCCTCAATCCTCCGGCGCCGGTCCTCCGATTGCTTCTCAATCGACCGAAACACATCAGCTTTCTCACCGCCGACGCCGTTAGATCGCTGGTGATCGGAGGAAGAACTCTCCGACGAGTTCGAGACTTTCGAGGTTTGTTGTTTCTTGTTTCGTTTTGAATACGTAACTGTTTTCCATCCGCCGTCGTTCTGATCTTTAACGCTAACGCTACCGTTAGCGTTACCGTTACCGTTACGGTTTCTCATTTCTATTTCATCTTCCATGAGAAGTTGTGCTATAAGAGCTGAATTCTCGTCCATGATTGAAGGGACAGCAGTTTAAACGGAGCGACAGAACCGGAGGTTTAGTTTTCAACGGCGAGTGAAGAGAGCGGGGTAGGCCGGGTCGGGTTTTTGAAGGAGAGGATCAGAGAAGGGAGTCACTGGGGATAAAAGGACACGAGAATATTTCGGGTTTGGCATTTGGACTTTTCTGGTAAGTAAATTACGCTGAATGCCATTATTATTAATATTTTAAATTGGGATTTCCTATTGGCAGGCACAGCCTTTTCTCTTACTAATGTAAATTTTTAAGTTGTTTTTATTCAAGAATATATTGAAATAATTTTTTTTATTTTTTAAAATTTATTTTAATATTAATATATTAAAATGAGTTAAATTAATAAAAAAATAATTTTTTTTCAAAAATATTATTGAAACACAATTAATATTTTAATTTTTTCAAAAACAAAACTGGAATTTTCAGCTGGAAAAAAATCTGTTTTTTTATGTTTTGGATACACAAATCGGCAAACTTGGCCAAAATGACTGCCAAAGGAGCCCATGAAAGAATTTATTAGGGGCAAGAAAATTGCTTCTTCTTTCCATGATCGCATTAGCGGCATTACCCACTTGTATGGTAGTTCACTATATTTTTTTAATTAATATAAATATCCAGATTAGTTTATATATATTTTAACTAATTTTATGAATTTTAAAATTAACAATCATATAAATTTTTAATAATTATTAAATTTATAACACTCAAACTAATAATCTTTAAAAAAATATATTTAAAATTTAATTAATTAAACTATACTCGATTAGTTTCACTGGTTTTCTTGAGCATGACAGTAAGTGCATTAATTTTTTCATTTCATTGATAATGGCTTGAATGCTATCTTTACTTCAACAAGACAATGAGTCGTTCTCAGAAAAAGAAGGCAGTGCATGTGTCTTTCTCGAGAATTTCGTATGGGTCCCATCCATTAAATACCCAAGGATTTTAATATATATATATATATATTATCATTCAAAAATCACATCAATATAAATGATTAAATCCGACCAAAATGGATGTTGATATTGCTAGTATATAACTATTTATGCGTTACACACTAAAAGTCATTTAATATATTTAAAAATAAATATTTTAAGAAAATATTTGTTACTGCTTTACTAGATATCCCTGAGATGCCACGACAAGTTAGGTTGTTGACCATATTATTTAATTAACAGTATTTGATTAATTTGAGAAAAGCATGCAGTAGTCAATAGCAAAGTTGGTGGGATTGGAGACCAGATCCAATCTCAGGATCGGTCGGCTGTCTGATTTTTGAAACTGTATTATAATTGAAAATCTTGAATC
This sequence comes from Populus deltoides, assembly GCA_015852605.2. NCBI lineage: Eukaryota > Viridiplantae > Streptophyta > Magnoliopsida > Malpighiales > Salicaceae > Populus > Populus deltoides. Next base: position 15,613,029 of record CM027573.2, read on the forward strand.
CCATGCAATTAATGACAATAATTGTTTTCTTTTGGAAATATTGTCATGAAATATAGCTATCAAATAAAATCAAACTGACTTTCAAAATAAAAACAAAATTGTTGCCGTCATTACGACAGTGTCAATGGACATCTTATGATAGAAGAAGCTGTTTTACCTTCTTGTAATAATGTATAGAAATACCAATAGCATGGAGGTTTTCTTTTTTTAAAAAAAAAAAACTCTTGTTACAGAAAATTCTAAAAGGTGTGATACTTTTACTGATAATTTACACACACGTATGTTATTGCGAATTAACCATTTATTTTTTATTTTTTTTCATTTTAATTTTTAAATTTCAATTTTTAAGTGATTTGATCATAAATTAAAAGTCAATCGCTTCTGATTTTTTAAAAAATTATAAATTTAAATGGATAGAGACCAAAAAAAAAAAGGGGGGGAGGGGGTTTTGGGTGGTTTTTGGGGTTAAAAATTAATAAATGGTCCTTTCATTGACAATTTTAATTGTGATGTAAAAATTCATTTGTATTATTTTTTTATCATTGATTAAACAGACAAGTGTGAAAAAGTGAGAGATTGTTAGATTCTAATGATGAAAAAAAATAACTGTTCACACAATTTTTTAACACCAAAATGGTTGTTTTATGCCCATGGGTTCCATGAGATGAAAAAAGCTTGATGATGGTTGTTTGGAATCTTAATGTTGCTTGAAAAACAAATCCAAGTCGAGAGAGTCAAATCTAAACTGGTTTGATTTTGGTTTTTTGGATTTTTTAGGTAATTTTTAGTTGTTAGATTGGTTTGTGAGTATTCTAAGAGTGTTAATAAGGTGTTTTCATGTTGAAATGACTTGAAAACCGAGTTTTTTTGGGAAAAATAATGTCTTGATTTTTCAATCGCTATAGTAGTGGCTGAAATCCACGCTTGCAGATGACACATTGTCTGTCTCAACAAGAGATGTGTCATCTATGTATTTTTTTTAAAGGGACAGACAACATGTCATTCACTCATTTTAAAAAATAAAAAATAAAACCAAGCCCGGGCACATAGGTCGGGGCTTAAAGACTCACCACACATCTGAGCTTTTCATTACTATGGCCCAGGGTGCTAGGCCATAGGCTCACATGCCTAGCTTTTTGTTTTTATTTTTTTTAAATATATATATATATATATATATTTAGATTAAATATAAATTTAAGAGGAAAATTATTGAATTCAGTTGAATTCATAATCAGTATCACAAGTTTGGCGAGTTAAGCCACAACACTTAGGCTATTATTATTAGTATTTATTTTTTTAATTGATATTTTTTAATATTTTTTTAAATAATTTTTAAATTTATGTTTAAATTAAAACTAAATATTGTAATTATCGAATTACTATGCTAATATATTATTTAATTAGTTGGCCAAATACAACAATAATTTCAAGGAGATATATATACTAGGTGGATGCTTGGATTTTTTTTATTTAATTTCAAGAAATACATAATTTAATAAAATAGTAAGATATTGCAAAAAAAAAAAAACAAGGAGTAGTATTATCCGAACAAATAAATCATAAAAAATTCTCGTGCATGCATTGAATTTTGCCCATTATTTAATACAATATTTATAAAATCCACATATCTATGTATTATCAAGACTTTAGTATGAAAAGTCTTTTTGAAAATCATTTTTCCAAGGAGTAATAAATTATTGAAACCCTAACATGACACCTTAGATCATTCAATTAGAGGAACAAATCAAATAAAATAAAAATCAAATCAATTTCCTTTTCCGATACTTATCAACAACAGCAGCAGAAAAAGAAATAAAGAAAGAAATCCCTTCTTTACTTTTATTTTCTGCCCCTCATCAAATATTTGCAATCCCATTTTGTAATTTGACGAGGCTGCGAGGGGTAAATGGGGAATATATTCCGATATGAACGAGGGTCTTTTTATTTTTAAATATTTAGTTGCTGGCTGTGGAGCCCACCCGGAGGCCCCACAGAGTCCACAGAGACCCCACCCCAATCAACATGGAAAATTTTAGGTTGCCTCATGCTAATCAGCAATTTTATTAACTTCTAAGGGCCCCACCCCATAGGATTAACGAAGACCACCCTTATAATCATCTACTCATGACATCATCACTTCATTCAAGGAATCTAGTTTATTGACTATTCAATTTATTTTATATTTATATCTTTGACCCTCCAAACATTAATTATATATATATAATTAATTAATTTTTATGTATAATAATATCCCCGACCATCAAATAAAAAACATTTAAATTTATATAAAATGCGAAACCTGCTTGTCTATAATTATTTAAAACATTACTAGCAAAATCTCTGTGCTATGACATCACAGGTGACCATGAAATTGAGCGATTTGGAGTTCGGAGGCAGGTAGTAGGTAGGTGAGTTACAGGAAGAGGAGAGGAGAGGAGAAAGAAAACCTTCCCTTTCTTTAAAAGAAAAGATGATGAAAAAAATTATTCAAGTTTAAGACATTAATATTAGTTCATGATGAGATAAACTGAGTTAATTCTAAATAATATCATTTTTAAAAAAAATTAAATGATATTAAAACAATATTGTTTGAAAATTTTAATTTTAAAAAAAATCAAATCGAATTTTAACAAGATTAACATGTCAAACCAAGTAAATTATATATTATTTTCTAGAAAAGAACTCGGCCCAGGCCAGGGCTGGGTCAACCATATTCTATTTTGATCACTTGAACCATACCATGTTTAATTACTATATTTAGGTTCGGTTTGGGAACACGGTTTCAACCACATTCCCTCAAATTTTAATTTATTTTTTTGCTAAAAATTATTTTTTATATTTTCAGATCGTTTTGATATACTGATCTCAAAAATAATTTTTAAAACATAAAAAAATCATTTTAATGCATTTCTAAGCGAAAATCACTTTAAACCGCAACCACCACCACAATCTCAAACAGGCTTGAGGTAGCTTCACGGGCGTGTTTGACTGTGCAGTTCAACTTGTTTTTCATTAAAAGTTGGATTTTTTTTTATATTCTTAAATCGTTTTAATGCCAAAAATAATTAAAAAAATAAAAATAAAAATTTTAAATAAAAAATATTATAAAAAAAAAACCACACAATTCACCACCACGACCGCATGATATTTTGTTTGGTGTTAGGTTGTGAGAACCCCATGAGAACATGTTGATAGGTTTGATATTGTACTGTAAGACAGCGTTACGGGGACGTTGTCCAATCTTTTCTGAGGTCATGTCATTCAGCATGGTGTCAAAGAAAGGGACAAAGGCAGTCTCTTTCTTTCTTTCTTTTGATAATGGACCAGTTTTTATTACTCTCTCTCCTTATACAAACACGCTAAAAGCATGAAGACCCTTTTTTTTTTTTTTTTCGTTTTTCTAATATTATTAAACTCGGGAAAACAGGTAAAATTTGAAATTCTCTGAAATAATTCTTTGCCCGCGTGAATTTTGGACTCCACTATTAAAAAACTAACCTCATATAAATTAATTACTTTAAAGAAAATACAACGGACCAGCAAAATTATGAATTAATTTATAAAGATAATAAAGAAGATTTTTTTAAAAGTATTGAGACGATAACATGTTATCATAATTACACGGGGTTTGGTGCATAGATTTATATGGGTTTTATTAGTTTTTTTAAAAAATAATTTTTATTTAATTATATGATAAAAAATAAATGCTCACAAAATCGAGCTTCAATTATAGAATAGATTTTTGTTTGATACTGTGATAACCCTAAACAAAACAGGAAAAAAATCATCCGCGAAGTCTATTTCTGAACCAATTAAACATTGATGAATGGAATTAAAAAAAAATAGTTTTTTTAATTATTATTGACATTAAGTAAAAAACCAAATTGCCCTGAGATGATTAAGCTCTATAACTTTAAAAGTTTTTTTTTTTCAAAAACAAAAGTTTGGATCCAAGTTATGTGTTGTTTTGAATTTATAACATTATAACAACTAAATTTTGTAAAAAAGTACAAAAAACCTACCCTAACTTCAATCAATTAAAAAATATCTAATCCACAATAATTGAAGGAGAGCAAGTATGAAAGTTATCGTGGAAAAAAATGGTAAATTAATTGTTTAAACCAATACTAATTGATCTAGGTGAATATTTAAAACCTAGATTAATATTTTAAATTTACAACCTGTTAAATTAAAAACTCGGGTTCGATTAAAAATTTTATTTGTTAACCGGTGTAATGCTAAATGATAAAATTAAAAAACTAATCAAAGAAAAAAAAAGAGCAGCAAATATGAAAGTAGAAAAAAAATGAAGGAGTGAAATTGAAAAAAGAAAAAATAACTATCATAAATAAAAAAAACAAAATCAAAAGAATAAGGACCAAATTTGATAGACAAAAAAATTAAAGAAGGATGCAATTAAAAACAAAAGAAAAATTGAGAAATGAATAAAAACAAAACAAATAAATATAAAAAAATCAGGGAGAAAATCAAAAGAAAAATAATTTAAAAGGGTAATATGAAAATATAAAGAGCAAGACTTGGATTTCTAGGAGGAAAGAAAAAAGAAAAAAGAAAAATATCAGCGATGCATTGAAGGTCTAATGAATACATGCATCGTACAAGAAGAAAAAAGAGGTTGAGACAAATTAATGACGTGGAAGTATCAAATTTTTTTACCATCATATACAGCCACACACGATACTCTAAGGCGGCTAATATGTGCAAAGCATCCATTAATGACTTTTAACTTTTGTTTTCCTTTCAAAAACACCACCTTACTTTCATTATCCAAGCATTATTACAGAAAAAACCATTTTGCAATTACAAATTAATTGCTCAGGTGAAGCTTAAAAAACTTAAATCAAAGGTAATATATTAATTACACTGTAGTAAAAATATGAAATGCCAAAAAAATCCTAAACCATAATTAACTAATTATTTGTTTTTAAGGGTGATAAAGTCATTTATCTATGCAAAATATTAATAAAAAGATGAAGACACCCTTTAACAATTCAGAAATGACAAATGAATCAAAGAAAAAAAAACTAATTTACCCTTAAAAAGACAATTAAGTTAGAGTTTTTTCAAATACATGTATCAATAATTTTCCCACATGTTTTAGCCTTTTTCTCTAATGTCTCTAGAACAACAATTTTAAGCTTTTTGTTTTTTTTGGTTAATTGCTAATTAATTATTGAGACCGAGATTATTAAATGAATTAGTTAACTTGAGTTAATTTAAATTAATTTAAATCAAAGTTGTTTAAATATTTTTTTAAAATAAAATGATGTTATTTTTTTTTTAATCAAATCAGGTAATCCTAACTTTAATTAGATGGATTAAGTTTTGAATTAACTTATCAAATCAATTGAATTTAATTATGTTAACTTCAATACTATTTGATATAAAATACAACCTAGATCAAGTCGAAGATGATGAGTCTCTGGATTGATTTATTGGGTTGGATTTAACAATCTATGACTTTTCTCAGCTTCGGCCCCTAAATTTCAACTCTTTTGGAATAAAATCCTTTCAGTTTCAAGTTTTTACAGATACAAGTGGTATGTGCATTTCTTATGGGGCCTCTTTAGAATCCAATGGAGTGTTTGTTAGGCTTCAATTTAAGATTACTTTTTAGAGGCACAAAGGAAAGAAAGCCTAGGAAGTAGTAAAAAGAAGTGGCCTTTTCCACGCTTGAAATGGAGTTTAAGCCCCACCATTCCTCTCCTACAAGACTTGGCTATCATGAAAAGGGAAGAAAAAAGAGGTAAATGGGGAAAAAGTTGCATTATTTTCTAAGCTCCCCAAAAGGCCACAAGGACTAAAACACATGGAAATGATTGAATGGAAGAGAGCAGTCAAGAAAAGGATGTGGGTGGCCATAAGATGCTACCTGCTATTGGGCTAATCAACCTAATCAAATCTAAAATTAGATCAAAACCAATATCCTCCTTTGATTCAAGAAAGTAGAACCCTTTCCTCTCTTTTCTTGAGCGAATGAAACATGCCATGTGAAGAAATTAGATGAGGCACAGCATTTGTTTATTGCTTCCTAATTCGGAAAATCTAATATGTAGCTGGAAAAAGGAGCCATCGATCAGAAAGTTCCCATAAATGGTGTGATTTTATCGGAGCAAGAGCCCATCTTGGGCGGCGTTTTGATTCAAAACCACTGTGATCTAGCAATTTGAAAAATTAAAACAAATTTACGAGTCACTGATGCAAAAAACTTCATCTGTACATTTCTGATTAAGGTTCTGGTGTTGACTCCAGAGAATGCAAAAATCTACCGTGCTTAAATGACCTGAGAACACAAATGTTACTGATTACACTCCAGAGACAACTAATGGTGATAGAACTTGCAATTGTTACACTAAAATTTCAGGTAACAATTGCAAGTTCTATGACCATTAGTTGTCTCCTCCATGGACCATGGTTGGTTTACAACAGGACAGCTCTGATTGACCTCTGTTTAACAGTATCATAATTTCAGATGGGTGAATCTCTAATTGGTCATATAGCTTTTGACTTGGCATAGGCAGACAGCAAAGTTAATCAATCAACAAATCTACAAATGAAGCCATATGTTAAATCGGAAAACAAAATCTATCAAAGGCGAGTGTTTTGGAGGGAGAAGGTTTTGGTGGTTATGGTGGTTTTTGCTTTGATGGGAAGATGAACATCAAGATATTGCAGGAAGACAAGTGTTTTGGTAGTCTTTGATGAGAAGGTTTGGGTAGTTTTTGCTTTGATGAGAAGATGAACATCAAGACATTGCAGGAAGAAAGGGAACATACTAAACCATGAATTATTTCATTTGTTCATGTGAGAACATTTCATAACCACCCAGTATAACAGTCTTGGAGTATCACTATCTAGGAGAGAACAATAGCAAGTTTAAGAAAAAGAAAATCATGCCAAGGAAATAAGAAACTCCTGACACATCAGTTCTTTTTTGGCCAGAATGTTGCAAAAGCAATGGAGCTGCAAAACCGGGATCAAAGCAGAAACAGCAATGGAATCAACCTGTAGCAAACTGGGCAATACTGCAAGCTATGCAGCATCAGCTGATACAGCAACTACAGCAAGTTTCATAGCACCAACTGCTCTTGATACAGTCATAGCACTCAGAACAGGCATCTCAATGCAGCATCGGAGAAACCAACAACAAATCCACCCACCACTACCACCTCAATGCAGCAGTTTGCACCAGAAAATCAACATGAACCCCACCCACCACCTCCAGGAGTTAAAATCTCAAGAATCTCCCCTGCCTGCACCTCAACTGTGTTCTTACCTCCAAGGTAAACTCTCCGTTTATCTTTGGTAATTAGGTAATTGGCCCCGCGAGCCCCATCTTTCCCCCCCTTCAGACCTTTTGGTGCATGCACACGCCTTTCTGAAAGAATACTCACTACAACTGGCCGCCTGAACTCTATCTCTCTTACAAGCCCATCACCCCCTTTATGAAGCCCAGATCCTCCACTGTTCTCTCTTAGTCCGAACTTATGCAAAAGAACAGGATACCTTTGCTCAAAAATCTCTGGATCAGTCATACGGGTATTGGTCATATGGCACTGGACTCCACTTGTCCCATCCCAGTGAGGACCAGCACCACTTCCACCTCCAATTGTTTCATAATAGCCAAAAGTATTATCCCCAAAAGTGAGATTATTCATGCAACCCTGAGAACAAGCACAGGCCTGAAAGGCAGTAAGTACAACATCTGTTACCCTCTGAGATGTGAGAACATTACCTCCAACAACTGCAGCCTTGTCACTTGGAGAGAGGAATGAGCCTTTAGGAATATGGATTCCAACCGGGGCTAAACAACCTTGGTTGAGAGGAATATCAACATCCACCAAACAGCGAAGGCAGTATATAACTGCGGCAGCTGTTACTGCTTCTGGTGCATTCCAATTCCCATACACCTCAGGGCTTGTCCCACTAAAATCGAAAAATGCTTCCCCTTTATTAGAATCAATAGTTAGTTTCAGATGTATGACAGAGCCATCATCCATGCTATCTTCTTCTTCTATAGTTACATTATTATTCTCTCCAAACTTGTCTGACTGAGATGAAACTCTAGCAGCAACTGATTTGAGCATTTCCCTCACTGCTTCTTCTGCATTTAGCTGTACATAGGTCATATAGGCCTGAACAGTTTCCAAACCATACTGCTCAATCAGTTCTTTGATAAGGGAGATACCTCTCTGGTTTGCAGCTACTTGTGCATGTAGGTCTGATAAATTGTCTTGAAGCCGGCGAGTTCCAGGGATTTTATGAGCTGATTCATCAGAACCAGGAAACTGGAGAAGGTTAACAATTCCCTCTTCCTGAAAAATCCCCTTTTCTACAAGCTTAAATGCTTTAATTGCAGCTCCTTCTTCCCATATTGACTTTGAAAAGGGGGGCATGCTTCCAGGAGTAATACCCCCAATCTCTGCGTGATGTCCTCTACTTGCAACAAAAAAAACCAGCTTACCATTATCAAACACAGGTGTGATGACAGTTATGTCAGGAAGATGGCTACCTCCGGCACTAGGATGGTTGGTGACCAAAACATCACCTTCATTCAAGTTTTCTCCCCAATAATTGAGCTGCCACCGAACAGTACTGGACATGGCTCCAAGATGCACAGGGACATGGGGGGCATTAGCAACTAGTCCCCCATCAGGGCCAAAGAGAGCACAAGAGAAATCTAGCCTTTCCTTGATATTTGTTGATATGGAAGTTCGCTGTAGCGTCCGTCCCATTTGTTCAGCTATTCCCATAAATCTGTGATTGAAAATTGAGAGCTGCACAACATCTGCAACCTTTTCGGCTATTTTCACGGTGCTCATGTTAGACTCAATTTCAATTTTGATGTTTCCATATATCGTTATGATAGCTTTGCATTGGGGTTCCACTACCACCGTGCTATTTCCATTCATGATGATTGCAGGGCCAGGTATGATGTGTCCACAACCCAGATTATCAAGCTTGTATAGAGGTGTATCAAGCCACCCATTCCCAAAGTAAACCTTATAGTGGCCTTCCACTTCCAGGTTACCAGAAGTGGGTTCCAGTACTTGTGGCTTCAGTATGTTAGTGACTCCAATACCACGAACTCTGACGTCACATATAAGAATATTCCTATTCTGTAGCTTGAATCCGTACTCCTGCTGGAATAGCTTCACAAACTCCACTGCATAGTCGGACCCTGACCCATCTTCATTGACATGTTTCTTTACCATGATGGCAGTATCCGTGCCCTCATACCGCAAGTTTAAATATGTTTCTGTTGAAATGTTCTCCTCTCTGAACCCTTGCTCCTGTAGCTTCTGCCTTATCTGCTTCAGTAACATATCTTCTCTATGGGAAGCCTCCAAGATGGAATCAGGGCCATAAACAGCAGAATATGGCTCTTGTGCCTCTTCAACAACATCTGCCAAGCCCATGCCATACGCACTTAAGATCCCACAGAATCTGTGAACAAGTACTTCTTTCATGCCCAACGACCTGGCAATGGCACAAGCATGCTGTGGGCCAGCACCTCCAAAGCAAGCAAGAGCATGGTTCCTTGTTTCATGGCCCTTCATCTCTGTCAACTGCCGTATCGGACGGCACATTGTTTCATTTGCAACATTCACAAATCCCAGAGCAATCTCTTCCACAGTCATGTCCTTAGCAGATGAATCTTGGCTCTTCCTATACGAGTTTATTTGAATGGCAAGCTTCTCAAATTCTTCTCTTGTTGCCTTGATATCTAAAGGCTGATCTTCGTTGGGGCCAAAAATGGATGGAAAATGATCAGGAATGACAAATCCTAGAACGAGATTGGCATCGGTAACTGCCAATTCCCCACCTTTACGATAACAAACTGGGCCTGGATGAGCACCCACTGATTCTGGTCCTACCCGGAAAGCTCCAAACTGGAACTTCAACTTTGATCCACCACCAGCAGCAACAGTGCTTATGTCAAGTTGAGGTGCTTGAATAATGGCACCGGAAATCTGGGTTTCAAGGACATGTTCATAACTCCCAGCATAACGGCTCACATCGGTAGATGTACCACCCATATCAAACCCAATAAGGGGCTTCTCTGTTTCAAGCCCAAAAAGTGTCTGCGAATAACCAACAACTCCACCTGCAGGACCAGACAAAACAGCTTTGTGTCCTGAAAACCTATTTTCCGGTGCAAGCCCTCCATCCGATTGCATAAACAAAACATTCACCTTACCCAACCCTTCATCAAATTTCGACATAAAACCTGACAAATAATCCTTGATAACTGGGGTTAAGTACGCATCCACGCTAGCAGTTAACCCCCGAGGAACAGCTCGAACCATGGGAGTCAAAGACGAAGACAAAGAAACATGTCGAAAACCCAAATCAACAGCAAGCTTTTCCACAGCCAATTCATGTTGCGGAAACGTATAAGAATGCATTAACACAACAGCCAAACAACTAATCCCTCTCTCCAACAACCCCTTCAACAAAGGCTTCAAACCTTGTTCATCAACCGGCTTCACAACCCTCACAAGCTCACCCGACACCCCTTTAACCACCGAACCCAAACCATCATCCCCACTATCATCAACAACAAGCTGAACTCTCTCATCAACCTCAATAACCTCCTCATAAAGGTTGGAGGGTTTCGAAACCGTAAGATCAAAGATATTCGGACGAGCCTGATTACCAATCTGCAACAAATCCTTAAACCCTCGAGTGACACACAAAGCAATCCTCTCCCCTTTTCTCTCCAACAAGGCATTGGTAGCTACAGTGGTCCCCATCCTAATAAACTCAATCTTATTCGTGGGGATTTTGGAGGTTCTGGGAATCTTCTCTCCTGTATACTCCTCAAGAATCCTCCTAATCCCTTCCACCGGAGCATCCTCATAATTCGCCGGATCAACAGATAACAGTTTCAAATCCCGACCATCACTCTTTCCTGGAATTTCCGCATACACATCGGTAAACGTTCCACCTCTATCTATACAAAATCTAAGCTTTTCTTCTGCTTTTTTCTTCAAACTTCCCATCAAATGATCGATCAATCTATCAACAAAATAAATAACAATCCAAATTAAAACAAGAGAGATGACATATTAGGTAGCGATTACTCGATGGATTGATTCAAAGGAAATGAGAGAGAGAGACTTACAGGATGATTGAGGAAGAGAGTGGGAAAGGAGCAGCTGAGGTGGCAGTACAGCGGAGCAGAACTGGGTGGAGTCGTCCAGTTTTTAAACACTATGCTGGCTGAGAGATATGGTATAAGCGGGAAAACGGCGACGTTATCGAATATAGCTTTCTCTCGCATAATTAATAATTGAAAAAAATAAAGGAAACCTCGATTTAGTCCCAAACCTATATATTTATTGTCAATTACATCCTAAATTTATAGGATTTATTAATTAAATATCATAAGTTTCATATATTTATTGATTGTTTTCTTTTGTCAAGTTCAAGTCTAATTTGCATATTTTATACGCTAAAACGGCATTTGTTTTGTTGAAAAAGTCAATGAGTATTACCATTTTAGGTTTTTGAAATGTTTGGGACCTAATTGATAAAATCTACAGGTTTGGTAATTAACTGAAAATGAGTATATTAATTTAAAACTAAATTGAGGTTTTACAAGTATGTATTATGATAATATTTGATATTGTAATATTGATTGTTTTTTAAGGTGTTTTTCAATTATAAATGTATTAAAATAATATATTTTTTTATTTTTAAAAATTTATTTTTGATATTAGCACATCAAAAGCGATAAAAAAATTAATTTAAAATAAAATAATAATAATTAAAAAAAAACAATTTAACCGCAAAAACAAACACCGCACAGGGCAGTATATATATATATATATATGTGTGTGTATGTATATATAGAAACAAGAATGTATAATGGCTCTCTTGAACCCTTATTTGTTTTCAACAAGAAGTATCATGTTATAGCAGAAGGCCATAAACCAAGTTGTATGCTGCTGCTACAGGATGGATCTGTGCATGAGATTGAAAAACTACCAAGCAAACATAGCTTACAATCTCCCACACGGAACAATATCTATGGAGGTACAGTACAGTACCTTGAAGGGCGTTGGAGGTCTTTAAGCCTTCATATCTAGTAAAGATTCTTGAGTTTTTGGTGAGTGATTTCTAGCTGATGCAAGTGTTTGGGGCTCTCTTTAATCTAGGCCCACGCATAGTTTCTTTCTGCATAAAATGTTTCGGCATTGTGTTGCAGCTACAATGATTGTGTTTGCAGGATGATTGATGGTTGTTTTGAAATGTGATTATAGATATCAGTATAGGCAGTGTTTCGAAAAAACAGTTAAAGTTGTGTTTTTTTTAAAATTATTTTTTATATATTTTTAAATTGTTTTGATGTATTAATATTAAAGATCAATTTTTAAAAATAAAAAATATTATTTTACGATTTGTTTCTTTCTTTTCTTCCTCCTGAACGCCTGGCAGCTTATTCTTACCCAATTCCAGTTGTTTGCAAACCAAAACCAAAACTTGATCCATGTTTAAGAACCAACCTATCCATGTGAGAGTTAAAATTGAAAGAAAAATTTACGTAGTCAAAAAACATGGAGCTCATGCAGTAATCCCTACAGCTATTGTAAACAACAAAGCCAATTATGTGAGAGCACCGAGGTTGTCAAAATAATCACTCCCACCTGCAACAAGAATATTTTCAGCAGTGCAGAAAGTAGAAACCTCTACCCTCACCTTTTCATGGGGTATTTTTTTTCATGCCTACAGAATAATAGAGTTCAGTAGGAAATCAGAAAACATGCAAATTGAGCTACGGTTCATTTACCTGTTTCATGGGCTGTGTGTTTTCGTTACACTGGGAAGCTTCCTACATTGCTATTTGACAGATGAAACATATAGCTAAAGCTCCAAAGGATACTGTTTTCCTTTAAGAACAATATCGCATCCTTGCCAAGCAGATTCACAAACCATACACATAATTAAACTGTTTGTAGAGCTACTGCAAACAATCTTGAATAGGTTACCAAATTTCAAGCCTATTTGTTGATCAATTGATCAAAAAGTTCCATTTAATGGTGAAACCATCACGGTAAGAACCAATACTAAGTTCCATTTCGAGCATGCGAACCACTTTAACATCTGATTAGCTGACTGTTCAGTTAGTCTTTATGACTTGGTTTAATTTGAAGCATGCTAACTACTTCAACATCAAAATGAAGCATCACTGGTTCAAACTAATTTGACCTCATGGATCACCGGTGGAAAAAAATTGCTTATCTCCTGTTCAATGAAGTCTCAAGATGCTTCCTCGAGCTTGAACTTAAGCAGATGACTTCCTGGGCCTAAATTTTCTACAGAATACACAGGTAAGAGTTTCAAGCTCATAGTCTCACTATTGCAGGTTCTCCCGTGAATGATTTGGTCCTTCTCTATGGGGTGGCAATGGGACAATACCTGGCATCTAGTTTATAGCAATTAAACATATGGAAACAAGCCAATCTCAAATAAATTGTAAAACTCGTTGAATTTACATGAACCACATAATGCAAGTTTAGTAACCAACAAAGAGGAAGCGGGAAAAAAAGAAATTATCAGAGACAACTAGCACAATCATATGATAGGAATGAATGGACTCTCATTACCTTGATTTCCTGTAAATAATTACATATAACAACTTAAAAAAATATAAATTAAAAAAAAAAGCCTACATTAGAGAATGCACAAGTAAATATACTCACAAGTCAACAAAGTCATTGCCTATTTAGCAGAATTGTCAAGAAGCAACCTCAACCGAAGAGTCAAAACATCAAACTCAGCAACTCTTTGCTCCCTCCACCTCCTTTGAAAATCCTTCTCCTTCTTCCCTTCCATTGAACTATCCAACCTCTCTTTAAGAACAACCTTCTTGACCTCCTTTACGCACTCGTCAAACACATTTAGAACACTCTTAGCCACACTCTTTACTGCCACACTACCGCAGCCACCTCCACATCCACTCACCCCCTTATCCACCTCCCAACCCACATTGCCTTCCCTCATTTTCACAACATACCCATCATCAAATTCATCCAAATCCAACGACTCCAGATCATTCAATTCATTACTCACGTTTACATTTTCGCAAGGCAAAGCAAAAACCGGCAAAAAACTACCTTTAACACCCACCAAATCCTCATCCAGTTTCGTCCTTTTAACATTATCAGGACGAAAACTACTCACATTACCATCAAAATTACTATTACTATTACTACCTGTACTCTTATTACCTCCAAAAGGCGAGCTTGTAGCAAATTCAGGGCTCCAAAGCTGTTTAGAGAGATCAAAAAGAGAACGATCGTGAGGCGATAATAATGAATAATTGAACCCATTACGCGCAAGGCGCGAAGACGTACTGCGAAACTTCTTACGCAGCCTTCTCATTTTCTCAGAAAGCTGAGATTTTGTGTAAGGTTGTGACATTGAATTGGAGAATCTGTCATAAAAAAAGGGCAAGTCTCTAGGAAATGAGAGGCCTTGAGAGGATGAAGAGAGTAGGCCTTGAAGGAAGCTTATTTCATCAGGCTCAGACCAGATTCTGTGGAACTTAAAAGGTGGTGGCTTTGATTCAGAATTAGTGGTGGGAGTGGAGATTGCATCTGGGTTTGTGGTGGTTGGTGTGGTGGTGGAGGAAGTTTCAAGTTTTGGAGAGAGGAGGTGGTGGTGGTGGTGGAGAGAATCAGATGTTTTGCGTTTGATGGGGAGTTTGGAGGCTGAAGAAGAGGAAGAGAGTTTAAAGGGGAGATGTTGTGGGACTGGGGTCGAGTCCATGGCTATGTTTTGGTTCGAGAAGGGGGTTAGGGTTTGATATCAAGGCTTGAGAGGATCTGGGACTTTTGAGTTTGGGGAGTGCGAGAGAGTTTATGGGCTGATTTTAGGAGGGTGAGGGATGTCGAGACTTGGGATTTGAAGACGGTGTTGGTTTGATGAAATGTTTGGTAAATTGTGGACTTGTGATTTTGTTTGGTAAGGTAATGTGCAGGGTGAATAGAAAAGGATGAGCAGGTTCTTAGTGGCATTGTCTATATCAATATTTGGTTTCCAAAATCGGATCTCTCCACCTTACATGTACAGGCAAGAACTAAGGAGACGAGAGACAGTTTTTCTGTTGATTTATTTTTAGGGTCAATTTCTTCTATTAAAGTCATGAGCCAGACCAATTTAATAAACTGTTTTTTATCATAAAAAAGAAATTGTTTGTTAGATTGAAAGCCTATGCCTAATTTTAGTGAAAAGAAAAAAATGCTACCATGTGTGAAATTGTTCATTGTGTTTGAGTAACATCTACCATGCGTCAGATATGCATGTCAAGTGTGCATCTCCAAATCTCATGAACAATAACATTTGTCAATCTATCTACACGTTCAATTTTTAAGCAATTGTTCTTGGCATGACTCCGATCTATAAGTGATTTTTGGAAATTATTTTTTAAATTTTTATTTGCTTATTTATTATTAGAAAAATTAGTTAACAAAAAATATTTTTCAGTTAAAGAAAAATTTAGCTCGGTTTTCAAGAAAGTATTTTTCTTTTATTATGAGTGAAAACACTTTCCAGAAGTTATGAAAAATTTAAAAATATCATCTTATTTATTAATTATAATAAATTTGATCCTCAAACTTTCAATTGCTATATATTTTGTTTTGAATTTTTTTTTTCAATTTCACTCCATAGAATTTGATTTAATTTGATTTTTATATTAACTTTGGTCTTTATTTTTTATCTATCAAATTTGATCCTTATTCTTTTGATTGTTACTTATTTTATTTGAAATAATTTATGAAATTATAATTATAATTATTTTAATTTTATCATCTTTCAATTTTTTTATCTTTAAATTTGATTTTTATTATTTTAATTGTTATTTATTTTATTTGAAATAATTTATGAAATTATTTTTTTTCTCAATTTCATTCTCATTCAACTTTTTAATTTGTAAAATTTGTTCCTTATTATTTTAATAAACTTGAAAAAAAATATTCATAAGTTATTTTCCAACTTATTTTCCATGATATAACCAAACACTAGAAAATATTTTATAACTTATTTTTCATCACTCTAGTAAATATGAGAAAATAATTTATTTTTTTGGAATTTATTTTTAAAAAAATCACTTAAAAAAAAGGCAAACAAATAGAGCCTTGGTATATTTTTATAAAGGTTTAGTTCTTGATTTTACCATGTACAAACCCGAGTTCTTGGCAAAGTAGTAGAGATGATTTAGCCGTATAGTTGTTACATCTTGTTAAACCAATCTTGAAAGACATGGAACTAACATGAGATGAATATTGGATTAACTCGATATTCATTCCATGAAACTTAAGTTAATTCAATAAAAATATAATCAGGTCTACAAGGAACATAAAAATATTTTAAAGAAATTTATTTTCTTAAAAATAATTGACCTACGAAACAATAAAATCAAGCAATATCAATGAATGGGCACCTTCCCTTCATTGAATCCTTCCCTTTGTATTGCTCTCTCTTCCCTCTTCCCTCTCCAAAGCCTATAAACTTAAGCAAAACAAAAACCATCGAGGAGCGGACAGAAATTTCAGAAGGATTCGTGAGGGCTTTCTGTCTTTCTCAAGCACTGACCAAGTAGAACGAATCACTCTGCTTACTTATCAGGTTCCTCTCTCTCTATACTTTTGAAGTTTCGAGATTTTTATTGCCTTTCTCAATAATTCTTTGAAGCAAGGACATGGGTTTTGATGCTTGTATGGAGATATATAGAAATGAGAAAGAAAAATTCAAACTTTTGAGGAACAATAGTGCTTAGTGACCCACACCCACATGCCCATGGTTCGCAAATTGGTAGCAGCTTTGAAAATTCTGTGAAGGTGAATAAATGTATGAATGTGTCTAATTCTGAGATTTTGGCAGGCAACGGAAATGTGAAAGTTTAAGGACAAAATCTTTTGGCTTGAACTTTGATCAAGCTTTTTCTTTTTTATTCAATCTGATACTTGAAGATGTTACAGTTACATGTTAGTTGCCGATGCAGAATGTTTTGCAGTTGCTTTTAAATGTAATAGCTGAGCACTTCATGATACTTGTCAAGATGTACAATCCTAATAGAATTCATGTCTCATCCGATACTTTGTCCTGATTGATTAGGTAAAACTTTGGCAAGAACATGGCTTTGCTGCGTCGAACTTTTCCATCTTTGATTTCAACACCACTCAAGTATTCCATTCATCCACGTGTCTGCAGTTCTTGGTTTGAGGTGGCTAGATTTCTTCATGATGGCACAAAAACAGAAAGTGATACAGTTGTAAGCTCCATATGTGATTCATTAAGGAGAGGATATAACTGGGATACCCTGAATAGAAAATTTGAGTCTCTTCAGCTCAACGATTTGCTTGTCAAAAATGTACTGCTGGAATTGAAGGAACCAACCGATGCAAAACGGGCTCTAGGCTTCTTTCATTGGTCAGCAAGAAGGAATTTTGCACATGGGGTTCAATCATATTGTCTGATGATTCACATATTAATTCAAGCTCGGCTGATTATGGATGCTCAGGCATTGCTTGAATCACTTCTGAAGAAAAGTGTAGGGGATCCTACAAAATTTTTGGTTGTGGATTCCCTCCTTAGTAGTTATAAGATTATTATATCAAGTCCCTTAGTGTTTGATTTGCTGGTTCAGGCTTATGCGAAGCTGAGAATGTTTGAGATTGGTTTTGATGTTTGCTGCCGCTTAGAAGAACACGGGTTCACCTTAAGCCTTATAAGTTTCAACACCTTGATTCATGTTGTTCAAAAATCTGCTAAAAGTCCCCTGGCGTGGAAGATTTATGAGCACATGCTTCACCGAAGAACATACCCAAATGAAGCAACAATCGAAAGCATGATCAGTGCTTTGTGCAAGGAAGGGAAGTTGCAAACAATGGTGAACATGTTGGATAAGATCCATGGAAAGAGATGCTCTCCTGTAGTTATTGTTAATACTTGTTTGGTATTTAGGATTTTAGAGGAGGGAAGAGTTGAACCGGGCTTGGCTTTATTGAAAATGATGCTTCGAAAGAACATGATTCTGGATACTGTTGCTTACTCTTTGATTGTTTATGCTAAAGTCAAACTTGGAAATTTGAACTCAGCAATGCAGGTCTATGAGGAAATGCTTAAGCGAGGTTTCAATGCAAATTCTTTCGTGTACACTTCATTTATAGGAGCTTATTGTAAGGAGGAAAGAATTGAAGAAGCAAATCAGTTGTTGCAAGAAATGGAAAACATGGGTTTGAAACCATATGGAGACACTTTTAACTTTCTCCTTGAAGGTTGTGCTAAAGCAGGAAGAGTAGAAGAAACTTTGAGTTACTGCAAGAAAATGATGGAGATGGGACATGTTCCCAGCCTTTCAGCTTTCAATGAGATGGTAGGAAAGCTGTGTAGAATAGAGGATGTGACACGAGCAAATGAGATGTTGACGAATTTGTTAGATGAAGGGTTCTTAGCAGACGAGATCACATACTCTAATCTAATTTCTGGTTATGCAAAAAACAATCAGATTCAGGAAATGCTCAAACTTTACTATGAAATGGAATATCGCTCACTCTCTCCTGGATTAATGGGTTTCACTTCCTTGATTAAGGGCCTCTGCAATTGCGGAAAACTAGAGGAAGCAGAAAAATATTTAAGAATTATGATAGGTCGATCTCTAAATCCTCGCGAGGATGTTTATGAAGCATTGATTAAAGTGTATTTTGAAAAGGGTGACAAAAGAAGGGCTCTTAACCTTTACAACGAAATGGTTTCTAAAGGATTGAAGCTTTGTTGCTCGCATTATTCAGGTGCCTGTACATAGAATATGGAAGGCTTCTTGCTGGATTAGAGAAATCTAGTGTGAGCTTTCAAGTCCCAGCATCAAACTGCGTTGGCAGGTTTTTGCTTGAATCTTATGTAAAGAATCCTCAAAAACTTGAAATAATTTTTTGATTTTGTTTGGTCCCGTTTCTTTTCTTGATACGAATTAGAGAAATGACTTTTTCAGACAGTAATGGTTTGGGATTTAACAAAAAAGTAAACTGTCAGCCAAGCAGCTACACACCAACAATTTGGAATCAACTGCATTACAATGGCCACTGAGAATAGAAAAGGTTTTACTCGGTTTCAAATCATCAAAGCCTAAAAGACTGCCAGACCATGATACGAGGCAAAATGGTAGACACATCCATATAAAGTTAAAATATACGATAGAATTGAAGTTATTGAAAACTGTAGAAAGATAAATGCAGGACAATATAAGTAGAAATTCTGGCGGTAAATGAATAACTGTACATGTAGACGGCCAAGAATTCTATCAGTGACCTGTGGCACAAAAATTATAATGGATAGGAGCACAATCTTATAAGCAATTTGTCAAGTACTTTTATCTCTTCCATTAAACGAGGCAAAGCAAGACTCAATTTATGCAAAACTTCCGTACGTCCAACTGTTCCACTATCCTGTCCTAAATGGCCATCGATAATCGTCCTTGTCCCACCAGAGAGTAGATGATGTGGATGTCAGATTGTTGTATGGAGCACTGGGTCTAGCAATGAGATGAATCCAGTTTTGTGGATTTAATCTGGACAATGAGAAGAAATGAAGTCTACCCAGACAGCCTATTGCGACACCAGAACAGAGGATTTCAGGAAAGCCAACCGATTCTTGGTGAGGTTTATCTTCTCCTCTGCTTCCGCTGCCTTTTCTCGAACCCCATGGACAACATCCTCGGGAGCTTTCTCTACAAACTATAAAGTGAGGTAGATTGTAAGCATGTTGCAAAAGTGATATCAAGAGCTATGAATGTTAAAATAGATTTATCCTAGGGTAAGAGACTAGCACTAGCAGTCTTTACTTAACATCAAGATGTGCTGGGGCCTAGAAAATTATAACCTTGGATAATACAAAATCCATAATGATCATGGTTCAGCAATCCCTTATTTTGAGGGGGGGATTTGTGGGCATAAACGCATGTAAAAGTTGAGTAGAAAGATGCTCATACTTTTGGAGAACTGAGACGAGCAACAAGTCCATCATACTCTACTTGCATCTTGGAGAGGCGCTTTGAAAGGCGTTCTACCTCAGCAGATATATCAACCATATCTGCAAGAGGAAGATAAGCTTCTAGTCCCTCACTGGCAACCAGATGTACTGATTGGTTTGCATCCCCTAAAGCACAACAGAATTTACATAATTTAGAATTAAAAGTTCAAAGGCCAGTCACAAGAAAAGGAAAAATGAGAGAAGGCAAAGTAATATATGTCATTTATAACTGGCCCATTTACAAGAAAGAAAACAAAAGGCGGAAACAAAGCAGAAAAAGCAAAACTGATTTGGAAATAAACATGCCTGGAGGAGAATCTGTGAAATGGACATTTTGTAGATCTAGCCTGGAAAGAAGAGCTAAGACTTCCTTCTCGTTCTGCATCGACAGTGATTGTTATTACCATGCATAGTGTGCACATGCACAAATTCAACAAACAGCCATGCTACCAAGTGTCTTACTTAAAAGGCTACTATTCAATCACCTTGCCTAAACATCTGTAAATTGCAATGGAAGAATGATATAGCAATGACATGTTTATAAACAGCATGCAAAGAAGTGGTAAGATGAATCCCGTGCTTAATACCCTTTCTTTTACCAAATAGAAAACATAACATTTAATGAAAGAAACAGAGCTAAAAAGATAGTGAGAGCATAATTCACTATCCTTCAAAAAAAAATTATTTGGATGGTTGGAGGCAGACCACTTCAAGTGCTAAAATATAACTTATGTTTGTTTTCTTGGCATGAAAGGGCATTTACATGTTATAATCAGTTTGGGCAGCGGAAGTTTGAGAATTTATACAAGTAAGAATCCTTTTTCCTAGCTTTACTGACCAGAAGGCCAGTCTGTTTGCAGCATGTTTTGTCTGTATTCCTCTCTTTTCAGAATTGTTAATATCTCTATTGCACTAAGAAATGATTTCTTTTGGCCAGGGGCCTTGGCCATGAGCTCAGGAGGTGCTTGGAGAGGGGGAAGAAAAGACAGCATATGAGAAAAATGGAGTTGGAACGTAAAAGGTTAAAATTTTACAATGTCAGACCAATGAAAACCAAGGAATAAGAAAGAATGTTTATATCCTCACTTGATTATGCAAGCTAAATCTCTAGTTAAAACAGCACACTAATGCCCACCTACAATACAGATTAAGAAAATGGAGTGCACTTACAGATATATATTGGATGACCTCTTAACTTGCAACTATAGATGCAGATATATGCTTGGCTGGCTCAACTGAGTATTCTGCTCGAGCATTGCGAATTGCTCTAGTCTAATTCATAAGTAAAGATGGATTCATTATTCTTGTGGTTAAAAAAAGAAGAGAAATACATATAAATTTTGTCACAGATCAACCAATTGAGTGAGCTGGAAATGGAAGTAGTTGTGTACTCACCAGATCTTGGAAATTTTCAAAATTTTTTATGGAGTTCGGAAGCTGTGGAAGTGAAGTCTGGGGCCAAGGAGATACTATAAGTGCTTCTTTCCGTTCAGGGAGTGCCTGTGTATAAATTGGAGGAAGTCAAGAATCAATAAAGTGAAACATATTGTTGTTGCATCTGTACAAATTTTTCAAGTGACATAACAAGGAACATACTGCATCAACTTCAAACTCAAAGTAGTGATTTTTAAACTTGAACACATAATATCAACTTTTAAAATAAAAAAGTGATCTTTAAACTCAAATGTCAAAACCAACACAGTCACTTAAAGGAGGAGTCCATTTCAGTTGAATAAAAGACGGGTTGAGAAGAAATGTTCATTTAATGTCTAGTCAATAAAGTTTAGGGCAGAGTTGACAAGGCTTATATGCTACAAAATTGTTACCTGCCACAGTTCTTCAGTGACAAATGGCATGAACGGATGTAGCAATTTCAAAACATTTTCAAAAACATACAATAGAACAGCCTGTGCCACTGACGAAGTTGAATCAGCTCTGGACTGGTAAAGGCGAGCTTTACAGGCTTCAATATACCTGGCCAAAGAGAAGGCATAAAACCATGGAAACAGCTAAAATCTTTAAACCAAAAAAGCAAGACATCGAAAAGAAAGCTACATTTGGAGTATAACAAGCACCAAATTTATCTACAGTTCTACATCTATGCACATAATAGCAAGCGTGAATGTACATGCACAAGACAAGAAAAAACCATGAGTTTCACCAATAAGGAATGAAAAAAGGAAACAAAGAACTTATTACCCTATATTTCCCCACTCTGTGAATCCAACGTTTTAAGGGATCAGTTGCCACTTTATCTAAAACATTTGTTCTAAGAACTAGCCTGTTAATGAATGAAAATTTTACCCTTCAAAACAGGAAAATGATAATGCTGAAAACCATGTGACATAGTTCATACGTACATACATGCACTGAATCTCAATCTCTATCTTTCTACCAAAGTGCAGCCTCTCACATGTATTAAGTGCTTTATGTATTGGGATACTTACATATGAGGGTTATGTTTTAGATTCCAGAACCAGGAAATTTATTTATTGTCTACAGTATCTCTATTAAAATAAAGGTAAAAGTATTCCAAAGAAAAACTAGATAGATTTAATGTACCAATCAGCAAAATCACTCCCAAAGAAATCATAAGTTTCTCTCCCAACATCTCCAAAGAAAAACTTGTCATAGCTAGTTGTGACCATGTCAATAAGCACATGAAGTTTTGACACCTGAAATTAAACGAGGTTATTAGTTTAACTATAGAGATTTGACAATGGACATGATGCTTCATAGCTATTTTCTTACCACCCAACATTCTGGTAAAGGTAGCCTGGAAACAGACTCCTCTTTGTCAAACTGCAAGAAGAATAAAATTTGTTCAGTTAACTGAACAGGGCAATGCCTACAGTAAGCATAGAAAACGTGACAACAAAAAAACCTATGTCCTCTCAAAGAGGATAAAGAGACCTTATAATCCATTACAGCCTCCCAAGCAGATACATCAGTTTGACTGGGCAAATTCTGCAGCACAAACTTGCCTGCATTCCATAGTTTGTTGGTGAAAGCCTTGTTGGCAGTCAACCTCTCAGTAGACAAATTAAGGTCCTGGGTCAAAAAGCATGTATATTAGTAAAACAAAATAGCATCTGTTGTCAGTTTTAAACCATCCACATGCAGGAGGCAGATTGGGTCTGTGTATTTTTTTTTTCTTCAGAAAATGCCATTTAGTCTTGAAGGAGCAGTTTAAAGGATGATTATAAGACAGGAGAGAAACCTGGCCAGCAGTTCCTAGAGAAATAGTGAATCGTAGAGCATCAGTGCCAAACTCTTTGATTGTATCCGAATGCATGCTTGACTAGATAGTATTAAACTTGATTTGGCTTAGAACTCAATTCAAAATCTAAATTATAAAATTAAACAAGTTTATTTAAAATGATATTATTTTTATTTTTGTAATCATTTGAACTACATTGTTTTTTAAAACAAGGTCGTTTTACTTAGATTTTAACTCCTCCTATCAGTATAATTATCAATTTTTATGTTCTTACAACAGAGTTAGAGATTAACAGATACTAATTCATACGACAAAAGCACTGCAACATAAGAGAGAACATTATTGATCAGAATAGTGTGAGAACTTATCTGTTAATTGGGGGTAAATCAGTATTTTCAGTGAATGATTATTATGAAAATAATCAGTGACAACTTAGCACCGTTTGGGAACGCGGTTTGCACCGTGTTTCACAAAAATTTTAATTTTTTTTGTATGTTTTGGATCGTTTTGATATATTAATTTTAAAAAAATAAAAAAAATTATTTTAATGCATTTTCACACAAAAAAAAAATATTTTGAAAAGTTATCATAACCAGAACTCTTAAACATGTTTAATTATTAAAAGAAAAACTCTATCAATAGTATTAAGAGTATGTTTGGATTTTTACTTTTTCATAACACTATCTGGTAGAATTTAATTAGTCTCAGAGGGAAGATTTCTTTAATTGGACACCGTGTTTTTTCTTTTATCTTTTTTTTCTTGTATATATCGTTTGATATTTTTATATATATATATATATATATATATTATATATATATATATTTTCAAAAGTTAGAGTGTATAGTGAGTAAACCACTCAGTAATATTCAAACAAAATTTGTGGTGACTCATGACGGTCAAGAACGACCATCCTTAGATTTTTATTATATATTAAATTAACCAGATTTATTGGATAAATAACCTGGGTCTTAAATTTTTAATTCTACTTTAAAAATACTATCATTTTCTGAATATCTTTTTTATATTAAAAACACTATCAACATGCGACACACATTTACTTGAATTTTTTTTTAATCTAATATTGTTTTAATATGGAGACTACAATATTTGGATGATTTGTAATGAATTTTTTTTTTTTATTTTATATTTTATCATATTATTATGGTCTCATGTCTTATACTTTAAATAATAAAATTCATTGATTAACCTTAGTAAGTACAAATTAATCCAATAATCATCATTTCAATATATTTTTTAAAAATATGTAATTGTATATTTTATCGCTTTAAAATATTACATCTAATACACATCAGATTTTTTTTTAGCTTTATGACATCTTAATATTATTTTTTAGGATTTTAAAAAATTAAAAAATTTAAATTTTTTTTGGCTAAAATTTAATATGTTTTGTATGTTTTGGATCGTTTTGATGTGCTGATGTCAAAAATAATTTTTTAAAAATAAAAAAAATCATTGACATGTATTTCAACACGAAAAATTATTTGAAAAGCAACCGCAACCACACTGCCAAACTAGTTCCAATTGCCTAGTCTGTTACTGATTATTAACATGCTGGAAAGTTATGTGGTATACTCTGCATAATAATTTAAAAATCTTATTAAAATAGAAATAAATCAGTAAAATTCTTAAGCCTCAAAACAAGTCAACTCACGAAGAAAGAAAAAAAAAAGGAAACTTGGTAATTTGCAATCCAAATTATTGTAGTGTAAAAGTAAGTGAGTGCATCTCGTTTAAAAGAAGAAGAATGCAATGCATATGGTTCGTCCACTTAGCAATTGTCTACATTTACATGTTTTCTCTCTCTTTCTCCATGCAATAATTCATAGAAAGAAAACAACAACTTTGATACGTTTTAAATGTAGGAGAGATGGTGACCAGCCTCCTAAATAAATGAACCTTTTTTTTTTTGGATTTTACTGACAATAAAATTCTAATTAATGTATTATAGCTCTTCGTGTCTACTAAGACTAAGATGTTGTTTATTTTTATCTTTTAAAAATATTTTTAAAAAAATTTAAAATTTTTTAATTTTTTATTTACTTCAAATTAATATTTTTTTAGTGCTTTTAAATTATTTGATGTCTTTGGTATCAAAAATAAATTTTTTAAAATGAAAAAAAATATTATTTTGATGCATTTCTAAATGAAAAACACTTTGAAAAACAATCAGAACTATACTCTTAAATACCTGTTATTTTAGATGATCTTAAAACTGCATTGCATCTTGAGTGCATTCAGAATAATTCACTGTTTTTGTTAGATTCTAGTTTTCAGATTTAAAAACTATTTGAGAACGAGGAGTAATTTGTTAAAAAATATATTAAAATAATATTTATTTTATTTTAAAAAAATAATTTTTAATATTAGTATTTCAAAACAATTTAAAAACATAAAAAATTTAATTCCAAACAAAAAAAATTTTCTTCAAAATTTAGGAGAGGATATCAAGGAAAGGTAATGAAAAGACTTTCTTAATTACTAGATCATTCTGTTGAAATTATGATATCTTAACTAATATATTCATAAAAAAGATATTTTTTTTACAGCCTTCCCCTTAAAGCATAAGCAAATAATCATCAATCATATTTTAATTATAATAAAATTTCAAATCTCAATAAAAATAAAATAAAACCAAACTTTTGGATGCCTTTAGGAGCATGCGAATGAAGCCAAGAGTACTGTCACACGGGTCCAAAGCCATGTTAAAAGGAATAATCATTACTTATAAGCCATGCTAAATCAGCATCTTTTCCAGTCATCGTCTACCATGTAAATACAGCACTCATCATCAACAATCCTCTTGAGAACCTATCTCATTAATAGTCCCTCTGATCGACCTTCTCCCAAAATCACATCTCAGTCATGGCCTTCTCTACAACAATCTCTTTCTATGACAATTCGCTTCTCCTCAAAAAACCCATCAATGGCCTCATAAACAACCAGCCATTAGGCCACCTCAAATTTGCGCCCTTGAAAATTCAAGCCACCTATGTTGCAAGCCCATCTTTCAAACACTCGTTTCAATCCCAAGAAGTGGGCAATAAGTCACAGAAGGTCCCTTTACCAGCGTTCGAATTTAAGGAGTACATGATCAACAAGGCAAATCAAGTGAACAAAGCACTGGATGAGGCAGTGCCCTTGCAACATCCCCAGAAAATCAATGAAGCCATGAGATATTCTCTGCTCGCGGGCGGAAAGCGTGTACGTCCAATTTTATGCATTGCTTCGTGTGAATTAGTGGGAGGAGATGAGGGGTTGGCAATGCCAGCGGCTTGTGCACTGGAGATGATCCACACCATGTCATTAATCCATGATGATCTTCCCTGTATGGACAACGATGATCTCCGACGAGGTAAGCCCACAAGTCATAAAATATTCGGCGAAGATACTGCAGTTCTTGCTGGCGATGCACTCCTATCACTTGCCTTTGAGCACGTAGCTAGGAACACCAAGAATGTTTCGTCGGACCGTGTGGTCCAAGCCATTGCTGAGCTTGGATCCACAGTTGGATCAAAAGGTCTTGTGGCAGGTCAGATTGTGGACATTGACAGTGAAGGTAAAGAAGTGAGTTTGAGCACATTGGAGTATATTCATGTCCATAAAACAGCAAAGCTCTTAGAGGCAGCGGTTGTTTGTGGGGCGATAATGGGAGGTGCAGATGCTACAAGTGTCGAAAGACTTAGGAAATATGCTAGGTCTATCGGGTTGCTGTTTCAGGTGGTGGATGATATACTGGATGTGACCAAGTCCTCAGAGGAACTGGGGAAGACAGCCGGAAAGGATCTGGCGAGTGACAAGGCGACCTACCCCAAGCTGATGGGCATAGACGAGGCCAAGAAATTTGCTGCCCAATTGGTCGATGAAGCCAATCAAGGTCTTGCTTTCTTCGATCATGTCAAGGCTGCCCCATTGTACCATTTTGCTAACTATATTGCTACTCGACAAAATTAATGGGGTTTTGGATTATATATATACATGTCCATGGTTTCGCTTTGTTTCTTTGTTTAATTAAGGATATGATTAATATAAGATGTGTTATTAATTTGACGGGTGCTAATAATTTCTTTTTATTGTTGTATAAGAAATTACTGTGTACAACAGTAATTGTATTTCATTATTATTTTATAAAAAAAATATATAGGATTTTCATGTTTTTGTCAGAGATATATAGGAGTGCAATTTCCGATGTACTGAATAGTTTTTCGTTGTATGATAACGATAAAAACAACTTTGTATATACGTACATGTAAATGTATATCATGATGGGAGCAATTTTTTTTTTCTTTTTTCTTTTATTTTTGGAAGAATGATGAAAACAACTTAATGGAATGTAATATTAGTGGAAAATCCAAATCAAAGCAACATAATTGTTGGATATTGACAGAACGTTTGAAAATTTTACAAGTCCAATCGTTGCTTGTGATTCGATATAATATTTCGTATTGAATGCAGAATGCATGTCTCGTACTCTTCAAGTGCAGTCTCAAATGCAGAATGGTATATTAAATGATCCTAATTTTGTCAACAGGCAAGCAAGTGCATGCATGTAGAACTAGAAGCTTTAACCCCCACGTTTTATACTTAACAAAAGGCAACAACCAAAGTGTTTTCAGGAACAAGTACTGTGCCAACTTGGAACAATCTGCAAGACAAGTAATTTTCTAGTGAGACAAGACCATGTGCTTTCACAGACATGAGCAATTTTATGCTTTCCAGCTGAAAATACTTCATGTGGTTAAAATTTGTCCAGGCAGGTTTGACAGCAGGGATGTTCACCACCGTTTCCTTGGACTTTCCTAAGGTCACCGGGAAAGACAGATTAGCTTATATATTTTCTGCCCTCGAATTCACCTGGGCATGTTTTGAATGTTGTCATCATTCACAGAGGTTTAATAAGAGAGAGAGAGAGAGAGAGAGAGAGAGAGAGAGAGAGAGGAAAAACCATCGTTACCAAGAACTTCAACAAATTACAAGATCTTCATTGTTTATTACCAATTACTAGTAGAAGTACTCAAACCATAAAATTAAACCAAAACTTGCTGTACACAAGTTATTACACCTGATTCGGTTTATGATTTAATTTATGATATAAATCATGAGTTGAATAGTTAACTCGTATTTATTAAAATAATTTTATTTTAATTCTTTTTAGAAAAAATCAAAAAATATATTTTAATTTTTTTATAAAAATTAAATCAGTTATTAACTTAGATATATTAGATAACTGATCATCAAGTTGCACAAATTTAACCGAGTCAATTACTATTAATTTTTTTAAAACTTAAATCAGGTCAAGTTCTGATTTAATTTATCGGGTTTAATAACAGTGTCTATATGCTCAATAAAAATAAACAAGTTGATAGGGTTTAATAACAGTCATTATATCCTTAATAAAAATAGACAAGTTGATATATCCCCCAATTTGTTTGCTTCTTCTACGTAAAAGATTCCGAACCACTAGTTGCAGCAGCAGGGGGAGGTCGTGTTTCGTGCAGTTAAATCCCTTTTGTTATAATATGTTTATGATATTTTTTTTATATTATTTTTTTAAGACAGAATATGATTGATAATGAATTTTTTTTTGTCCGAAAAAAAATCAGTTTAATTTTCTAACGACTTGTAGATGTAGATTAGTTATATGACTCTCATGATGTTGCGAGTTTTTTTTTTTTGCATAAAAAATATATAAAAAAACTAAGATTTAAAATTATTAGGTTTTTTTCAAGAAAGCTATACCCAAGAGTCTTGGGTCAGAATGCCTCGACCTAAAAGTAATATTTATAATATTAAAAATAACATTAAACTTGCATGATCCAAGTTTAAGTGAGCCTGACTGCAACACCGGACCCAAGAATATTGGATGTGGGTCTGGTTATAAAGTCGTGTCATAAAAGTATGATAATTAAATAGATTAATTAAAAAGAAAAAAACCAACAAGAAGAAAAAAATTAATGAAGAAAAAGAAAAAAATCTGAATTAATTGGGTTAACTCTTCAAATCAGGTTAATCCGTAAAACCTGGGATTCGTGTCATGAAAGTTTGATAAGTAAACAGAAAAAAAAAATTGACTGGTTTACCCAGAATCAACTGGGCTAACCCATCAAACAAAGTTAACTCGTCAAGCCTAGGATACGTGTCATGAAAGTCTGATAATTAAATAGAAGAAATTTAACATTAACAAACTAAACTAAACGAAAAAAATTAATTAAAAAAAAATCCAGGTTAATTCGTCAAACCAGGTTAACCTATCAAACCCAGGATCCGTATCATGTAAATCTGATAACTAAATAAAAAAATTTAATATTAACAAACTAAATCAAACAAAAAAAATTCATTAAAAAATAAAAAAATAATAAAAAAACAGTTCTATAATATAATATAATTATTATTATAATATAATATATTAATAAGTGAAAGGGTGAAGAAGTTATAATAGTTCCCACGTCTTTTAGAGTATTATCAATCAATACATTGCCTATTGTTTTTATTTAGAGCGTGTTTGGCAGTGTGGTTACGGGTGCTTTTCAAATAGCTTTTAAATGCATGCCAATGATGTTTTTATTTTTTAAAAATCGCACATCAAACGATCCAAAAAGTTAAAGCGACCAATTTAAAAAAAACATTTTGACAAACGGTACCAAATTTTTTTTTGACCCACAGTTAAATTTGAGTCAAATAGCCAATAAAATCAAGACCTCGTAGCCTTTCTCGTAATTAATCCCTATAATAATTGCTTGGACTTTATTTAATTTTTTAAGGGTTTGTAAGTGTTTATGTAAACAGGAAAGGATAGTTAAAAAAAAAAAAAATTTTTTTATTCTGAGCAGAAAATATTCAGGCGGTAGAAAAGCCAAGTACTATACGGATTTGGACAAAATACCACAGATATCTAGTTACTTTTTATACTAAAATGTATAAAGAAATCTAAATAATTTAATTAAACTAGCGTATCAGTACATCTCAAGGAAGGTATGCCTTCCTGTGAATTTCTTTTATGGACAAACCTTAAAATTTTAAAAATACAATCTAATTAATTATATAGTTAGTTTCAGTGTATCTCTAAACAACTTCTTAATTATATCAATTTTACTTTTAAATTTTCAATTAAGAACTTTCATGTATTTTAAAGACCTTTTGCCAATATTTTTTTATCCAATATAAAAAAAAATCATTTTATAGAAAATTTAACGTTTTATATTGAATATTTTAACATAAATGCTTTATTAAGAAATTTAAACAATTTAACTGTAAAATTGATTGAAAAATAATTTAAGTACAAAATTGATAATGCTTTGTGATATATTTGAAGTTTGCTTTTTTATTTTTTTTTTAATAATAACATTTATCCTCTCCTTTTTAGCATAGTCAAAAGAGCTTCTTAACTCTCAGCCAAGAACACTCGTATTCCAATATGTATTGTTTATTACCAAGTGCAAATTCAATCACATCCAAGTGCTAACAATTTTTAGTTCAATTTTTTTCATGAAAATCAAGAAATTAAAAAGGAAGAAAAACCTTGATAATAAAAAATATATAAAATTGCATATATACAATGTTTTGGCTGGCACGTTTTAAAAGGGACAAGCTAAACATATAATCTTGACTCTCAAGTTTATTAGAAAATAAATTTATATTATAATGTGTTTAGAATTATATTATTGCATTTTGTACTGATAAAGCTAAATTTAATGTATATTTCTCACTTTATTTTACGAGCTATTTAGCAAAAAGATATTGCAGTCACAACTCATATTTCTTGTAAAATAAAATTAATAAAAAACATTTAAATAAGGTCCATCTAAACATCCATTTATAATATAATTATTTAATAAATGAAATCAATTTAAATGGTATGGGAAGGTATCAACTATTGTTTTTTGTTACTCTAATTTTTCCTGGTTAATTACTTAGGACTTGTTCATTGTAGTAGCTTTAATTGCAAACTAGATAGGTGGCTCACAACATACCCATGAGACGTGTTGAATTTCTCTTAACATAAAAAAGCTCAAATAATGATAGTGTTTTTAAAGGAGTAATAAAAAATTAGGACCTGCTTATTAATTCAAATAGGTTTAATAATCTCAGTTAATTTAATAATATGATTTAAAAAGTCAATAACAATAAAAATAAAATAAAAAAAGCCAATGACTAATTGAAAAAATGTCATCCTGCAAAAAATAAACTCTTTCCAATATTATGAAAAGATACCCTTTAAATATTTTTAGAAGGTCTCAACGATCTTATTTGATAATAAAATAAAAATTGAATGAGAATGAAATAAACTCATAAAGAAAAAAAATATATAAAAAATATAAAGCTCAATTACTAGCAAATCAAACGTTGAAGGATTAATTGAAAAAATATATAAAAAAGACAAAAAAAACCCCACTCGAGTTATAATACCAAATTCGAGGCCCGATCATGAGACCGAGATAACCCTGTATAAAAGAAAATGAATATAACAATGGAGATCAACTCTCAAGCAAACTAAATGATGAAAGGAAAAATTAAACAAAATCAATTAAAAAAACATAAAAAAACCTAGAGTCAACATGTATTATCTTGACTAACCCACAACTTGAAATATGAGATCGGGATAACCTCACTAAAAAAAACATAAAAAATCACGAAGCTCAAGACCCAATAACCTAATGTCAAAGGATGAAATTGAATTTTTTTTTATAAAAAAGAACCTAAAAAAAGACCGAAGTTAAACTAGGTTAATTTTTGAAACCTGTGACTCAGGTCATGAGATTAGAATTACCCTATAGAGGGAAAACATGAAAAAATCATGAAGAAAGATTCCAAATCATCCAAAATTAAAAAACAAAACAAATAACAATCAAAGAAATAAAGACCAGATTTAATATAAAAACTGATTGAAATAAAATAATGAAAGACTAAATTGGAAAATAAATTAAATCAATAAAAGGATTAAAAAATAGCAATTAAAAGAATGAAGATCAAATTGGATACAAAAACTAAATGAAATAAAATATTGAGGGATGAAATTGAAAAAAAAACACAAATCAATAAAATAATAAAAAATAAAAAAACAATAAAAAGAATGAGGACTAAATTGGATGTAAAAATTAAATAAAATAAAATATCAAGGGATAAAATTAAAAAAGAAATCAACCTCAAAAAGCATTAAAAGCAAAACAAATAGCAATAAAAAAATAAGGTCCAAAATCGATACAAATACAAACTAACGAGATACATTTAATTTTTGGAAGAGCTAGTATGAAACTTGAGGTGAGAAGAGAGAAATGAGGGAGGAAAATGAAAATTTCCATCGTAGCCCAATCACTACGCCATCATGCACATACGAGGCTATAAAAAAAGAGGATGTTGTGACACTTCCATCTGATTGGTTATGCCAATAAGAACCTATTACTATTTCAAAAAAAATATTATGGGAATAAGAAAATAGTCTCAGGGATCTAGAAGAATGACTAATATGATTTATGCAAGGATGGAATGAAGAAATTTAAATTTTTGATTAAAAATCACAAACCAACCAGTTTTACTTTATTACACATAACTTTCAATCCGATTATTGGATCAACCGATAATTTTACAAAGTATCTTTTGATATATTTTTCTACTTTGAGTTAAAATTGTAAGTCAATCAGAGTTTGACAACGTCTTAAGAATTAGGTTAGAATCCGGTTATGTTTTACAGAGATATTATATGGGTAAAACTATAATTCGAAAGAAAAAAAATAACACCTTTGGCTATAAAATGGGTTGTCCAATAAAAGTAAGGGGAGAGGTTTGTCTCCTTCATTTTCTTAGACCATTTTGAGATAAAATTGAGAGATGCCATAAAAAAAACCTAGATTTAAGTGACAAACAAAGGTTTTAGAAGGACCAAAAGGAAGGATTCAAGTCTTTTAAGGGGTTTTAAGCTTGGAAAAGAGAAAAAAAATAGAAGTTAGAGAGAGGAAGAGAAGAAGATGAAGAAAGCTTGGGTTTTCTTGCAAATTTCTTCTTAATTCCTTACTATTAGGAAGTAAGAACTACTCATATTATTAATTGTTATGATTTTAACATGTTTTAAAGCTTGGTGAGTTAAAAGACAATAACTACTCATATAATTATTAGTTATGATTCTAACATATTTTAAAGCTTGGTGAGTTATGTGTACATTATGAAACTTTGACTTTTGTATGTTGGGTAGTATGGAATGATGATCTTTGTGTAGAAACATATTCTTGGGCATAAATAACTAATGAATAATATGGAATTAGTTAGAAAATTGAAAGGAAAACATGAATCCCTTTTATAAGCATAACCGGTCAACATAATATGATGTGTTTAAAGATTGAATATGGTGTTAATTGCATGAAAGTTTAGACGAGAACCTATATTTCTTTTGAATACTAGTTTTAGCCTAGGATGAAGAAAAGAAAAAAAAGGGGTTTGTTGGTTTAAAGCTTGGATTGAATATTTGGATTGAAATATGTTTGGTAAAATGTAACATTAATGACTAATGAGAAATTAGGAAGGATTTTTGAAAAAAAAATCCATACCTCTTTAGAAGGCAATTTGACCATCAAGAAAAATTAGAGGGAGAATTGAGTCGTGCCTTGAATTATTATGTTATTTGTGCTTAATTGTGTTGTCTGATATGCTTAATGAATGGTCATGGAGCCAATTTCATAAAATTATGAAAGGATTTTATGTTCTTCTTGAAATAAGAATCGACTAAAACTAAGAATATAAGAAAATATAATTATTGCCTTGAATTAATATGATATATTTGTTAAATGAGGATTTTGAGATGTATTTGCATGACTAAGTTACTAGGAAGTTTGAATAGAAACCCAAGAAAACCATCTTTGAGGTTTCAACCAAATTAGAAATGAAAAGAAATAGGTTTCTTGAATTATATTTTGAGTGTGTAGATGTATGTTGAAATGTAACTAGTTGTAATTAAAAATGGATTACCAAAGTGAGAAGCAAAGGAAAACTTATGATTTCTCCAAGTTAGGCTATTCAACCAAAACTCTTTGTAATGAGGGGATGACCTAATGTTTGCCTTATTTGCTATTTTAATTGTTATGAAATCAAGGGTTTTAACAATTGAACTTATAAGAATGAATATGAATGTAGAAAGTGCTCATTGCATGTGGGATTTTAAGGGTTTTCTTGTTGTTGATTTGAGAATATTAGTTAAATAAGAATTTAAATGAAATACTTATAATGGTTGATGTGATGATGATGATTAAACCCTATTGATACATGAAAGGTTGCCAGATCAGAATAACAGTAGGGAGTAGCAATATAAGCACATACTCTAGGTGGGTGCTCTGCACCTTTTCCTGTTAAGAGTATTTCTTAAGTTTTTTGTATCTGAAAATTCTTAAAATGTATCATGCATTGATATTAATTGTGTTATGTGCCATGAAAAAAGAGGAAGAAAGAGACTAGTTACTCGGTGATGGGATTAGTGCTCTGTAATGGGATAATGGTAACAATTTTGCTCCTTTAATGATCATTATTTAAATTGTTTTAATTCATTTATTTGCTATTTCTCTAATTATAGAGTGTATTATTACTAATTATGAAAAGTGAAACGAAAAGGTTTGGGATTTGACTAGTATTTATGGGATACTAGAGGCGTTAATGTGAAACACTGATGATCGAGATTGATGATTAGACTATTCGTAGGATACTAAAGACGTTAGTGTGATGCACTAATGACCGAGATTGATGATCTGATTAGCATCCGTGGGATACGAGAGGCGATAATGTGATGCACTGGTGACCACATTAATGATTTGACTAGTATCTATGGGATACTAGAGGCTTCAGTGTGATGCACTGATAATTGATAATTTGACTGGTATCTGTGTGATACTAGAGGCGTCAGTGTGAGTCAATGGTGACTGAGATTTTTAGTAATGGTATTGAAATGAAGATTTAGATTAAAGGATATGTTTAATGTCATGTGAAACTATGTTGTAGAAGTGTTGAAAAAATCACTTAGATAGTGAGATTATAAATGACAAGCAAGCTACATGAGGATAAATATATTGTTTCTTTAAAAATTATAAAAGCGAGTGAGATGTACTTGAACTATTTTGATTAAGTGTATTGAAGTGATATGAAATTGTAATCGTGTATGTGTAAAACATTATAAAATCTTTAAGTAGTGACATAGTTGTATCATATTATGAAGGAATTATATTTGTGGTATTAAATGTTGGCTAGGTATAATATGTTGTTAAATAAAAATGGTAAATTTATTTCTATGGAATTGATTATTGAATTAATGAGATTAAATTAATGAAAATCTAATCCTCGTGAAGGATGAAGACAAATAATTATATTGTATGAAAACAAAACATAGAAAGGGTGGTTAACTTGGTTAACAACAAAATAGTGAAATAATGGAAGCTCAATGACTGTTGGGCATGTACATTTAAAGATTCTAAGGGTGTATGTGCATTGTATTTTAAAATTATTTTGATAAAGTGTAATTGTCACACTTTGAGAATTAGATTACTGTGTATGTGTAAAATATCATAGAAAATGTTTTAAATGATAAAATTGTGTGATAACACAAGATTGTATGACTACTTCTATGAAAGGAAAGTTTTATTAACACTGATGGAGTTGCATATAGCAAATAACTACCAAATGATTATCTAACGTAAAGAGCGAGGATAGTTCGGTTTAATGTTGAATGCATGAGGAAGAACTTGTTGTGGTATTTTAAACCCATGGTAAATGATTTACCCAGGGTTGAAATTATCTATGCATTAGATATGTGGTTTTTAGTGGAAATAAGTTCGTTAATATTTAAAGGATTAGTAAAATATGAAAGGTGATGATAAGCTAAGGGTAATTAGATATTAACCAGAACCGACACAAAAATAAAAGGAAAGTACCCTGAGGCCAAGCACGGAGATTGATAGCATAAAAAATGAAGTT
Source organism: Populus deltoides (assembly GCA_015852605.2). Classification (NCBI taxonomy): domain Eukaryota; kingdom Viridiplantae; phylum Streptophyta; class Magnoliopsida; order Malpighiales; family Salicaceae; genus Populus; species Populus deltoides. The sequence continues at coordinate 15,649,274 of CM027573.2, forward strand.
AAAGAATTGAATTATTGGACAATTCAAAGAAAATTAACGTTACTTTTGAGTAAGTGGTGTAGTTACCTTGTGAGGTAGGATATTGCCTAGCGAGTCAAATAAGAACTTGAATAAGAGGTAAAGGAAATGAAATATAAGCATCGATTGATATGGAAAGTTTATGACAATATATGAAAACACCATTAAGTAAAAAGTGTAATTAAGGAAGTGGTTGATAATTTGTATTATTTACGAATGATTTTAATTATGTATTGAGTTGAAAAATAAAGAGTCATATATACATTAATTCCTTGTAGAAAACTTAATTATCATGCTGTGATCAAGATATTTAAAACATAAGGGGCTGAAAGTGTAAAATGATTTATTTTGATATGCAAAAAAATTTAAAATTTATGATATTTATAATATTGTTATTAGAGTTTATTTACTAGGCTATAATATATCATGAATTTACTCTTTTGTATTTTTCATGAATTGGATTGTATTGCTTAAAATATTTAATTATTGTATTGTGCATGCATCAAACAAATACAAAATATTAGAATTGTGGACGTAACCTAATGTTGTTATATGTTGAGATCGAATAAAACCCAAGATAGTTGGGCATGTTATGATTATGATGGACACATCAATATATTGATGTGTTTTCGATAACATGATACTAATATTTAAAAGAAACTCAATCAAATAAAAAAAATTACCATATTTTCTCGAGTTCAAGGCTCAAGAAAGTTCATAACGTTAAGAAATTATTGGGCGTTACACTTCTAAACACATTGAGTGTTCAACTTGAAGGCTTTAATTCTATCCGAGACTTGTACAAAGATGATGGAGATTTTTTTAATGTGTGGAGACTTGCAAGGAAGGTAATTACGAAGGGTATATGCTTCGATATGACTTTTTATTCAAGGGATCGTACTTATGCCTTCCAAAATGTTCTTTTAAGAATACATCGTCAAAGAACTTCACTTAAGAGATTTAAGTGGACATTTTGGATCGAACAAGTCTGTACTTCTTGTTAAAGAGCTGTTTTTTTAGCAAGCTATCTATCATGATGTCACTCGTTTTATGAAAGAGTGCAGAGTCTGCCAAACTTGTAAGGGTCAAGCTCAAAATATCGGTGTTTATACTCATTTGAAATTCTGAAAGCTCATGGGAAAGATGCAAGTATGAATTTTGTAATTGGTTTGCCAAAGTCAAAGGGGTTTTGATTCTATATTTGTTGTTGTTGATAATTATTCTAAAATGAAACATTTCATTACCTGTGAAAAGAGTATAGATGGTTCTATGTTTCTAATCTTTAGTTTCAGTGAAATAGTGAAATTTCATGCTTTTCCAAATTCTTTTACTTTTGATCGTGACACTAATTATCTGATTCAATTTTGGAGGCATTTGTGAAAATGAATTGTGACAAGTTTGCTTTGTAGCAATACTTGTCATTTTCAACTGATCGGCAAGCTGACGTAATGAATCAAATTCTAGAAACAAACTTCAAAGTTTTGCTTCTGAAAGGCCTAAACAATGGCATTTGGTGCTTACCTAAGCTCAATTTGCTTATAATTCAATTGTGAATCGTTCTACTACGAAGAGTCCATTTCAAACCATTTATGGGATGGTGTCTCGGCATTAACTATATCTAGCAACTGTTCAAAGTTCTCTTGTTTGGGTTCATTTGAGAAAGGGAAGGGGTTGGTCCACAACAAAAGGCATCGGGGCGTGGGTTATTGAGAAGGGGGGGGTCATGTTGGTTCTCACAACAAGCTCACGGAAAAGAAAATCAGTCTATGCCAAATACCAGAGAAGATTAATGACAATGTCTACAAAATTAAGCTTCCTTCAAATATCTAGACTCATTCTACTTTCAATATTCGAGATTTATCAGCCTATTAGGGTAAACATGATCCTAACTCCTGGATAAGTTATTTTCCACCTGGAACATATAGTATTCCATCATGTTTTCCTAAAAAGTAGCTGTCTTGAAAACTTTCTAGTAGTCTTGGAAAACAACTCCTATTAATATTTAATTTAAATCCTGTTTTTTAGAAGTTATTTTGAGAGTCACTTTTCCTTAGTTTATATTATGTTGAGTTGAGCTAAGCTTCTCTGTTTTGGTGTCTCCTTTCTTTGGCTGTGGTGTTTCATCTTCTTTTTATCTCTTGATTGTTATAAGTTATAACCCACAGTAGAATCCCAACTTCGAAAGTCTTCTTAAACCCAGATCATATGAGGTTGCCAAAACAAAATGCAGAAAAAAACAAGAAACAACTAGGAATTCTCTGCGGTCTACAAGCATCATCTATAAAGATCTGAGAAACTTCAAAAACTAAATGAAACTTGAACTTTAAGTGTGGGATCATACAAAACACAACAATTAGAAGGAACTAAACCATCAAAGTCTCCTGCTGCGTATGCCAAGACACAACATCTTTGTATGGCAAGTTACCCCCAAATATATCAAGAGCACTGCCCACAGTAACGTCCACGCGCCTGTCCCCTGCCACCTTTATTCTCTCCAAATCATTCATTACTGTCACACCGCCAGCATAAGTCACAGGAATCTGACACACCCAAACAGAAACCATTAGCAATCCATACATTAAAACAGTGCATAAAGACAGGCACATATAAATGCCTAGTGATCTGCTGTGTCTTGTTCCATTACAAAAAGCCAGTGTTCCAGTTAGAAGCTGTTAATCGTGGATTCAGTAAGAAGGGTCAGTTTCATGTCCATAAGAAAATGCTGAGCAATGGTTCACAACCACTTTGCCTCCCCTGAGCAACAGCTACAGAGGATATCAATTGATGGCAATTTTAACTCAGGTATGCATATTACATTCTTGGTTTCTAGCATTCATCCACATAGAACTTGTGATTAGATGGTTTCTTTTGGTTACTACCAAGTCAATGCAAGAAGACGCAACATTTTCTGGCATGAACTGGATTAATCATATCATGTCAAGGACATTGGCCCTTGGGCATTTCATAACAAAATAGCAGTAGTGAAATGAAAGCATAGCAAGGTAACTGGACACAAGCACTAGAGAAAGTCATGTATACAAAATGATACTCCTAAGTCACTTACTGGTGAGTGCCTGCCAAGCAACGCCACGAGCTCTTCATCAATTCCCAACCTGCAATAAGTAGTAGTTTGGTGCATGTGGTGTAAATAAAATAAAAAGGAGTTTTATAGGATTAACTTTTTTTTTTTTTGGAAGAAAATTCTGGAAAGAAGATACTATCATGTTGTGCCTAAAATTAGAGAGCAGAATAGCATCAATGTTCTGAAATGGTTTAATTCTCCAGTGAAAAAGGAAAAGCCCCAGAGAGTTTAAGAAATTTCAGAAGAAGAGGTTTTAGATCCACATTAAAAGCATCGCTATTGTAGGGTATAAAGTAACTGAATGAACACATTTCTTTCCTGCTTCCTGAACACATTAAATCTGCTCCAGGCTTTACTGATTACTTCAATAATTCCAAAGTGTTGTATGATATGTAGCTTTGATGTATTACCAAAACCATGAATTCATTACTAACACAAGGCAGGATCCTTTTGTTTAATAAAACCAGGGGTTTTTAAATAAAAATAGAGGCAGGAAAGAAGCAGCAGATCAATCAGAGACGAGTCTTCCAACAAGAACTCATAGTGCCGAATTCAGAGATATGTAATGGAACGATCATATTACTCACAATGGAAAGCACAAAAAAGTAAGCAGAAACCATGCGGTGACAGGTTTTGGGAGAAGAAAAGACAAGGTTGATGAAAAGTAAATATCTCCTAAATTGAGTCACGATCATTATCTGCCACTATTTATATATCTAACAGAAACTAGATGATAAAACTTACAGGAGAAATGAAAGTAGAGCACTTAAGGCAACGAGGCAACACTCAAAACTTACCTTTTGCCTTCAACATCAACACCATGAACCAAAAACTCATCAGCATAGTTTGCAAGAAATTCTAATACTTTCTCATCAAGATATACATCACTGAACTTCTGCCATCTATCAGTGACAATTGCATATCTACCTTCCTGCACATCAGAAACAGCACATAGAAGGTCATTACAAGAAGTGGTTGAAAATTTTAATTTGTGAACGGAGATGGCACTAGATGTCTTCAAAGATAAATTGTTTAGGCTACAATACTTGAGACATGCCATCAGTACTGATATGTAAAACATAAAATACCAGCAGTAATTAAAAATTAAGTTGTAGAAATGTCAGATGTTCACGCACAACTCCCAGTTCGAATTGGATATCTCTAAGTCATAGTCAATGCTTACAACAAGAGGGCGATGTGTGACTATTGATTTCTTACCTTTTTTCTGCAGCTAAGGTCTAAAACAAGCTTCTGCTTTCCAACAACACGAACAAGGTCTTTCAGCCTTTCTAGGTCCATTTGACCATTGTTAAAGACATACTGTGAGAGAAACACAAAAAGCTATTTAAAGAAAAATGTAATAAGAAAATTAACAAAAGGATGATAAATGAAAATAAGGGATTTCCAGGGATACTTTCTTCAAGGGTACTTAAAGTGACTGTTCCAAGCACATTAAAACACAATGCTCAAAACATTTACCACTATCACATGGACTCCACGCTCCTAGGAGCACTTCCTAATAAAGAGCATTATTGATGCAGGGACTTTCTATAGATTTTATTTTATTTTATTTTATTTCTGATATTTGGGTTATTTAATTATTTATATGTGTCATGTGATTAGCACTTGACATTTTATAGTATTTCCATGGAGGTTGAGTTGTTTTACATGGTGACTAAGACTAGGGCTTTAACTAGTATAAATAGGTCGCTAGGGTTATTTTAATAGACATCCTTTGTTATTCATCAATTTATTAAGATTTTTGAGGTTTCTTGGTGAACCCTAAACCTTTTATCTCGTTGCAGCTTCAATTTTATTCCATATTTTAGACTTTATTCTGCTGAGATTGCTGTTTTATACTGTTTTCTTCTTCTCACCCTATGTTAAATATAAATATATACGTCCTAGTAGCAGGAACTACAAATATGCCAGAGAAAATAAAGCATGACAAGCAAAGGAATTAGACTGAAAATTCTATAAAACTATCAGAGCAGACTTTTTTTTAAGAAGAAAGCATAACATGTTGCAATTGAAAGTAAAAAGAGAGAAAAAAAAGTTCTTAACATACTGAAGTAACAATAACATGGCTGGCTCCTTCTTCTATGTAGCTCAAAGCATTGTTTACATTGATACCACCTCCAACTTGCAAGCCGCCTAGATTTTTTGAATCCTCGCAGTAAGTTCAGCAGAGGAAAAATCTGTAAGTTTTAAACATCCCATCAACTATACAGAAGTAAAAGACCATATTCATTATACAGTTGACGGCATTTGAAAATCTCGGTATAAATCATAACATGATTTTTTTTCTGTGTTTTGAGGAAATTAGCACTCTCACATGTTACATATAAAACTGCACCCTAACTGCAAATTTCCCCAATTGTGCCAGTAGATCCAGAATATCTTCAGCAAACAGAGCTCTTTTTTTTCAGCCAACACAAATACAAGTAAACAACGGAACAGACCAAATAAAATCATCTTTGTTCGATGTAAGGGTATATCCTTAAGCAGAGAAGAAATTACATAAACCATAGGCTACCATCAACTGCAATGAATTATTTGCGGGATAGGTAAAATTGTATTTTGCTGGAATCATTTTCTGAAAGAACCACAGAAATGGCAAAAGCTAACATCTCAAACAGTAGAGAACAAATCCAATCCACCAGAGACAGAAAACATATAGACCTACCAGGATAGGCACGCAAGGCTTCAATGGCTGTGGCTTTGCTTAAATCATCACCTCCAAGCATGATCACATGGCCACCCATGAGCCCATCTTCTTTATACAAATTTGCAAACTCTGCTGCAGTCTTGTCTGATTCAAAATTTGTCACAAGAGCTGAACCATCCTCCTCCTTCAAATCCCGAAGGGTAGACCCAACAATTTGTTTCACTTTACCCTGAAAAACAAATCATAATTTAAACACAAACCCAAACCCATTTTCACTTAAGGACAACCTAACACAGAAGTAGCGCGACAATTGAGATTAAGAACCCAATTTCAAAATTCACTTCAAGAATAGAATAGCCAATAAAAACTGAATGTTGCTAAAATGCAACTCCTTGATTCTATTTGTTAAAACACAAGCAACCAAATCACCAATTGGACAATTGACGTATAAATTAAAAAAGGGTACTTAAAATAGCAATCAAATCACTCTCACTCGTAAACTTATCTGTCAAAGTTTACACACTTTTAAACAATTTCTACAAGCATTCAAATTGGTAAATCTTACAGGATTAAACAAAGAAAGAAAGGTAAGAAAATCCAATAATTGTGAAGATGGCTGTTAGAACCATGATGAGAATTACAACTGGTGGGGACCCGCATCAACAACATATTGAATCAAGTACCTTGTGTATATCGATGCAAGGTCGAAAACGTACAGCACATTTTATAGACAAGCAAGAAAAAGATCCTGCAAGAACAAAAAGATCAGGAATTTCAAGTTAGAGCTAGTGACCAAGGACTAAATCTTAGCGAAAGTATAACCGTAGCAGAATAACGAGATATAAAAAAAGAGTGGAAACAAAAGAAGAGCATACTAGAGGTGGCATGCGAAGAAGGGAAGGATGCAATGAATCTGTATCTGCGGTGCCTTTGAAAACCATGAAATAATGAAGAGCTAAGGACCTTTCTTGAAGCAAGAAGCTTGAGGGAGGGTGAAGCAGAGGAATGTAGGCTGCTGCTACTTGCCATCGTTGTTTTTGCTAAAGAAACTGCGAAGACAGAACTGCCTTAGCTCAGTTTGTGCGACAAGAAGAGGCCAAGCTTTTTTCTTTTGATCACCCGCTGAATTAGGGTGTGCGTACCTGAGGTTAAAAGAGAGTTGTAAGCTTAATAACTTGAATTCTAAGGTCCATAACTACCTAAATCCAGCCCAGGTATATGATTTTTGGTTTGGTCTTGGATAAACAAATAAAATATATTTAAATGCATCTAATTTTTCACTTTCGTACATAAAAAATATCTTCATAAGAATATTTTTAGCTAAATTTTAATTAAGCCATCCCAACTAGACAAGTATTCTTGGATGAGTCCTGAAACATATTTGTTTCTCTATTCAATCATTAAAAGTTCAGAAAATATTCAATTGAATCTCATGTTTGATTGTCCATCTCCATTAAACAACACTGTTTTGTTAGGAAAATTGAAGATTGAAATCATTGAATTAATACTATTATTTTTTTTAATCTTGCATGAGACCAAATTCTCTTAGTACTCGGTTAAAATTTGAGTTATAGTTCGGGGTCTAACATGAGGTTTGACCATATCTTTATCCTGATCAATTAAAAAAAAAAGAAAAGAAAAGGAAAAAACAACATCATCGTCTCCTCTCTCCCTCGCAGCACACCACACAGCCTCACACTCCAACACCTCCCCTTTCCAGCACAAAAAGAGGCACTCTCATTTCCGCACAAAAATGGCTTCAATATCCACCCCCCTTTCATATTCCTCTTCGCCTGTCCGTTTCAAACCACCTGTCCGTCTCAAACCACCTGATTCCTTGCTCCTCAGAACCCAAACACTCCATAAACTTTCCTTCAAATCTCCAAACCCTAAGACCCCCATTGGATTTTCTGTCAAAGCAACCGCTGATGTTACAAAAAACATGGGAATTAGGCCTGGAAGTGTTGTGGAGACTGATAAGTTACCTTCTGATGTCAGAAACCGTGCCATGGAAGCTGTTGATGCGTGTGGTGGTAGGGTTACTATTGGTGATGTTGCCAGTAGAGCTGGGCTTAAGTTGAATGAAGCTCAAAAGGCCCTTCAAGCTCTCGCTTCTGATACTGATGGGTTTTTAGAGGTATCAAAAAAAACATTCTCTTTTATTTCTTTTTTCTCAAGCAATGAGAAAGGCAGTTGCTTTAAGAGTTAGTTAGGGTTTTGACTGCTCGTGTTTTCGATGGCATTGCGATTCTTTTGCAAGCGAGCTTTTACAATTCTCGCTCAAGAAACTTTGCGATATTCCGGTCCAAAATGTTGCAAAAAATGTAACCTTGGTCGCAACTTTTTCAAGCAAGTTGAAGTTGCAACTGTTGTGATCACCCACTTGTGAAAGAGAAGCGATGGCATTGGATTAGACAAACGACATTGTAGAAAATTTCCAAGTAACATATGGATTGAAGTTAAACAACTCTTAGTGATATGATTTTTTGTGGAGTCAAAAGTTAAAAAGAAAAATTGAAGCAAGAATTTGTTGAATGCTTGATTATTTCTAGAACGAGCTATTGATTCTCGGGACCGGGTTGAGGTTAGTATGTAGAAGATGTACATTTTCATGTGTACATATGAAGCATGTGCTTATATGCAAATGGTATTGGATAGGCTTAATAGTTGTAGAACTACAGGGGTGGTTGATTGTCTGGTGGGTTTATGTAGTTTTAGTGTAGAATGACGTAATTGATGTACTGGGTAAGCAGCTGTTGCCTTTCTTTGTTGATGATTAGATTCTGTAGCAGATTGTACTAGACACTTTGGAAACTATACAGAAAACGAACAGTATTAGAGTGAAGCTCAAGATTGTGAAATTAAGTAGAAAGCAGGAGTCTCAGTTTGGAAGTATTGATTTTTCTTATTGCAATTTTTTTTTGGTGCATCTAGAATTTGGGAGAAGCTTGTTAGTTGGTTGTTACTTTTATGTGTATCAATTTGAAGTTCTTGATTTCATGAGTGCAATTGTTTTCAAGATGGTCTCAACAGGTTTCGGATGAAGGTGATGTGCTTTATGTTTTTCCAAAGGATTATCGCTCAAAGCTTGCTGCAAAGTCATTAAGGCTAAAATTTGAACCTTTATTTGAGAAGGGAAAGGTATGGAACCCTTTCGTGTTCAGAATTGATATTTAGAAAAAGAAAGATTACTAATCATATAACCTGTACTTAGGCCTGTGCTACTTTGTATCAATAACAGGCTGCAGCTGAGTATCTCATCAGGGTTTCTTTTGGGACAGCTCTAATTGCTTCAATAGTGATTGTTTATACCACAATAATTGCTATTCTTTCAAGTAGTCGGTATTTTTTTGACTCTTACACTTGAAATTGCAATTTTTGTTCCATAGCAAGTATCTATTAGTAGCTTTCTTTGATGGAAAAGGCATTGACACTGGCATTCTTGGTTACAGTGATGAAAATGATCGTGGAAGACGAAGAAGCAGATCCTTTGATACAGGATTTGCGTTTTACTTAAGTCCTACCGATCTATTTTGGTATGTTCTCTGAATTGACATAAATCTGACTTGTTATGTCATGGCATTTATAGAATGGGAGTCAGTCACGAATCAGCTTACACAGTTTAAAGTTTGGTATCACAGTTTACAAGCATCTATTTGGAGATTGTAATTTTGGTCGATCCAAAATTAGAGAATATGTGTTTGGCTAGCTAAAAGTTGGATTATTTTTTTATTTTCTAAATTCTACACTATCATTCAAATGTCAGCTGTATATAACTCTTGCTCTTATGTATGTAAACAAGACACTTCAGCTGAATCCTTTGCCCCCCTATTTCTTGTTAGGTACTGGGATCCATATTACTATAGGAGAAGACAACTAAGAACAGATGGTGGTGACAAAATGAACTTCATCGAATCTGTAAGTGAAAAACTTGCTTCATGTCTAATTTCTTCTCTGGTTACTCTCACCTCCTGGAAAGACAACAAATTTCATGAATTACTGTCGTTTAGGTATTCTCATTCGTATTTGGTGATGGTGATCCAAATCAAGGAATTGAAGAAGAGAGGTGGAAGTTGGTAATACTTCAGTACTGAGTTCAGTGGTCCGTTGCTTTTCAACATATTGTTTTTCATCTCATTGGTGAAACTTTTTCACTTAAATTTCTGTTAACTTTCTCGTTTTATCATTTCTACCTTTTTTTTTATCGCCTGGCTGCCTTCCATGCCTGCTGTCTGTGATTCACATTCTTTTCATATGCTTGGTACATATTTAGATCCTTTAATTTGGCCATCTATCCTGTTCTTTTTTTTTCTCCAAAAAATTCATTTAGTTGTGTGAATCAATTAAATCAAATGTCTTGAATCTTGATGACATCTTGGCACACATTGTTTTTCAAGTATAAGATCCATATGATTGACCTGGCAAGTTTCATCTTGGCACACAATCATTTTTGGCCAAGGTTTACATTTGAGGGTTCACACTAATACTTGACTACAAGTTTGATATGGACGAGGATTAGAAGTTTTTGTTTTATGTGTCATCTTCTAGAAAGGACAGTTTTGGAGAGAAGTTAGTTTCTTTGCAATTTCTCTGGTTGATGGTAGCAATTGTTTTTTTCTTTTTCTTTTTTGGATTTTTTTTTGATGTTGGATCCTTCTCCTTACTGTCTTTGAACTAGTAACAGTCCTTGTGGTTTATTCTCAAGGAAGACAATAAATTAGAGCGGGAATTTATGGATATTGTTTTGTTCTGGAACATTTTTACAGATTGGACAATATATTTCCTCTAATGGTGGTGTTGTTGCTGCTGAAGAACTAGCACCGTTTCTTGATTTGAAAACTACCGAGGATATGGTATGCATATACATGTATACATATATTTTATTTTATCTACCTCACATGATAATGTAGTTCGTCATCTTTATCTGTTGAACTTGTTATTTCTGCCCTTGAATTCTCAATGATTACTTTCTCTCAAATTCATACCCAGATTGGCCGTTATCAGTTTGAAATTTCACGTTACCTATTCAGAAGTTAGAGAAACAACCAGAAATAGCCTTGTATACTGGTTACATTTGTAATCCCCCAACTCCAAGCTGTTTCCCTCAACATGCATGTGTAGTCTTGGTTTCATTATCTTATATTTGTTTCATGGAAAGTAACATCTTTTCTTTTTCCTGCTTATATATCCTGCTCCTTGTACCCAATAGATCTTTCAACCATTTGGAATGCTTTTCATTCGTACTATTTAAAATCTTTACAGTTGAAAACACTCAAGGTGCTTGTTTTTATGTGGATGTAGAGTTTATATCCTCGTTGTTTTATAAATTATTCACTAAAGTCTAATCTAAAGAAATTGTTTTGACCACATCATTTCCTTGTCATTTTTCTGTTTTCAAAAAGGGAAAATTTTAAACAAATATAAAATATGAAAACCAAATATCTTTTTAACAGTGTAAAAACAAAATTTGGAATGTGTTCTACAGAAATCAAGGGACTAACAAACAGTTTAAATTGTACACAGCTTGAAAGTGTATGCCTGATTATAAATCAAAACCAATCAGTTAGCCAAGGAAATTGGATTATAAATCAAAACCAATCAGTTAGCCAAGGAAATTGGATTCTGGGTTTCAAAATGACTCATGTTACTTGTTTAGAAATTTTCTAGATTATGCCTGTTGTTTCATAATAAGATGCACAGAACTTATTTGGAATAGACTGGGTAAAAAATAAATATTGAGAATAATTTATATAATCCAAAAGTGAAAATTACAGTCATGAAATTACATAAAAATGGTAAAATCTCCAAAACTGCTGAATCAAATTCAAATCCCTACACTTCATCAACCTAGGGGGATTTCCATTATCATCACCATCCATTCAATTTTGTTGTTGAATCACTGCGAAAAAGAGATTAAAAGCAAGAAATGGGGCGGGGCGCGGAGGTGTGCCTCCCCTCTCCAACCCATTCAAAAAAATCATCTGGATTTCATTCAGAACTTCTTGTTAGTATTTTTATAGAATTCTGATTGATCACATTTAATTGACCTTTTGAAGACTGTACCAGTTTAGTTTCTACTTTCTCCCTGCATCCGTGTTATTTGCTGTTTTCAGTTTGGCTATATGACCTTTTTTTCTTGTTGTGTTCAGAGTGATGAGTCATACATCTTACCAGTTCTTCTACGGTTTGATGGAAAGCCAGAAATTGATGAAGAGGTATCAAAACTAATGTGATGATTAATGAAATAGGAGAGTTCATTGCTGAATTTTTTTCATATTTGCATATCAATGAATAAGACAACAATGAAAGTTCTTGTTTTACTTGTATGCATTATAATTGGCATCCATGTTCCAAGAATGTCTTGTTATAAAGGGTGGGATTTTTGTACCTGGTTGTGCTAGTGTGAGAAGATTCCACTTACACTTTTATCCAAACTGCTCATCATGTAGGGAAATATTCTGTATCAATTCCCTTCACTTCAGCGTACAGCTTCTTCTAAAAGGAGTGGGAGGAAGGAATATGTGGGTAAACGATGGGCAGATTGGGTTGGAGGGGTTGGGAAGTTTTTCAGAGAGAAAACATGGCAATTCAGGTTCCTCCTTTGCTAGTTCTTGCCACATAAATGTGGTCTGTGTTATTAAGTTCCTTGATCTGGGAAGTTTCCTTTTGCAGTAAGACAAGTTCATCAGAGAGAGCAATGGCCATTGGGTTGGGCGGGCTTAATCTATTTGGAGTGATCATTCTTGGAACAATGTTACAGTATGGTTTCTTGAGAATTGATGTTTCTTGGTGTATTTATGTTTCATCTCTCTAAAGTCTCCACTTATCTCTTGATTTGAAGGGACATGTCCATTACACAAAATGGAGGATTCATTAAATTTGTTTCTAGCATATTTCCTCTACTTCAGGTATTTTTTAATGTTTCTTTGCAAATAAATAAATTGCAGTCAATTACAGATTAGTTATGTATTGTTAGAGAGTAAAATAAAATTATTCCTGGAACCTTACTTAACAGCTTAAGCTTTTGGGTTAAGATTATTATTTAACATGACATTAGAGCCTTAATGACTAAACGGTCATGAGTTCAAATCTCATTATCCCATTCTCTCTTCTAACTAGCTTGTGCAAGTTTCAAGCCCAAAAAGTTTTCACTTAAAACAGTGTGTTAGAAAGTAGAATAAAACTATTTGTGAAAAATCATTTCAAAATTTAAGCGTTTGGGTTGAGATGGTTCTTTAACATATATTTTATCAAAAACTATAATAGGGATGCTGACTAGCATCATTGTGAAGCTGCTATATGAACTTGTTAAACCTAAGACCTCGTTAGGGTCACAAAGCATGCCTGGTAGATGAAAAAAATGCATGTTCAGTTTATCTTACACTCTTTAAGTATTTATGGATTGTTTTCTCATGGATTGATTTTTTAAGCCATAATTTCTGTGCTATTCAGTCCTCTTATTATTTTGCACACCTCTAAACAAAATGATTTTGTTGGCTATAAATTGAAGAGTATTGGTAAAGAAAGATGCAGTATTGTAAATTCTCTCAATCCCATTATAAGAACTCATCAATGGTTCTGGGCTTCAGTATTTTTTTTGGTCTGCTTGCTAACTTATTTTCCAAAGACTTGCAAAAACTAAGCTTTATCATCCTGATGATTTCTAGATCTATCTTTTTGAGTGTCAACTCTATTCCGATATAAGCTGGAAACATTAGGCTCTTGGTACTTTCAATACTTAATGATAATGATTCTAGTTTTTTAAAGTTCTTTATTTACTCTATCCAATATAAGTTAGAAAGATTAGGTTCTTGGTGCTTCAATATTATTGATTACGTCTAGCAGCTTTTGTCTAAATAGTTACCAATAATAAAAACTTGCAGATATATGCTGGTTCTTTCTTTGCAATTCCATTGATCCGCTGGTTCCTCGTTCTCCAAAGGAATGCTGAAATAGAAAATAGAAACAGAGCAAGGGAGCAATGTGCTCAAATGCTTGAGTTACCTGATATTTCACTGAGGCGGAAGGTAGCCACTTGAAATGCTTTTTGTACGTTGCACTTTTGCATTTATAGTTGATTGTGAATGCTATTTCAAACTTAAAACTCGTGCTTTGTCATTGGGTGATTTAACAATTTTCTGTTGTGAATACTAGAAAGACCAAATGACTAGAGACCCTAGTTTCTAAACCTTTGTCATGACTTGTCTTTAGTCTTCATGCATCAATCCTCAACTTGCCCGACTGTAAGAACCCTTTGGGCTTGCAAGGAGTCGGCTGGTTGCTGAAGCATCCAATCTAGTGGCATGTTTTTATTTTACATCCTCCCTCCTTTTCTAGTGCCTTCAATGTTATGGTATCTTTTGGGTCAACATTATTATTACAACAATGTCATTTATGGTTAGCAAATACATAGCAGAAGCTCTTTTTGGTAACAAATGGTAGTTCTGCAGTTTAGTTCTTCTTGCATGGTATAAAGCGGTTCATCAAATTCAAATTAATCAAATATTGGTTACTTTTCTCAACATGTATTTGTTTATGAAATATTATATTTATATTTATGCAAGTGAAAGGAAAATGGCCCGACAGTCTCTAGCATCATATCTTCAAAATACACGAGTTGGAAAAATTGCTTGTGATCATTTGACCTTGATATTTAGGTTTCTCATCCTGTGGCAATTATTGCCACTCTCTATGATATCCTGTGATTTCACTACATTCTCGCAGGAGCTTGTTTATTCAACTTGCTCCCAATATGAGTGTTGGATCTCTCTGATGATGTTGTTACAAAATTCTCGAGGACAGATTCGCTGCTATTTCTACAACATGTTTGATGTGCATGAAATCCATTAGGAAATAATTCTTTTCATCTTTTTGCCTGCCAGATTCTAAGTGCTCGCGATATGGCCCAAAAAACAGTCATAGGGCAGGATCGCATTGTCTATACCACTGACAAGGACATAATTGAGCAAGATGTTGAGGCCCGAGAATGGGATCAGAGATTCCGAGAGATCGAGAAGTCAGATTGAGAATGGGCTATTGTTTGGTAAATTTTCACATGATTCTACATTTGGTCTCAAGGAATTTAATAACATTTTTATTTTCAAGTTTGTTAAATCTAATCAGGTCAACATACAAAGTATAAATAGCATGTTTCACTAACAATTTGGATGGGATTTTACTGAAGAGGCTAAATAACAAAGCGAGTGGTGGTGTCTGGAAATCAAGCTTCTAAAATCAAAGGGAGGGCACATCTAATCATGCATTTTTAAGTCTGATTTTGTAATTTAGTCCTTCTTTCGGATAATTTTTTGAGCATCTTCAGGAATCTCCTTAATATGAAAAATACTCAACTATCCTAACATAACAAATTGGTTACTCGGCATGCGTTTTATTACCAGGGCACTGAGTCTATATGTTGCTAACGATGTTATGTAATAGATCTTGGAGAAAAATGCCAGTTGATAGTGCTTTGTATGCTTTTTTCGAAGTACTGAAAATATTCATGTTTCCAGGGCTCGAGCTTGTATTAATAATCTCAGAGTGCATCAAAGTGTCTCTGCTTTGCATAGCCTCCCAAGTGGAAGTCATTTTTCGGGATTAACAGTTGAAGTCAATTGGAAGCCCTATGCTGTCGTGGTGACGTTTGCATTTGTATGAGCAAGGATCAACAGTCTCCTGGCATTGCAGCAGGATGGCAATGACTTCGTACAATAGTTGCAGTTTTCTTCAGTAACATTTTTACCAAGATAAAATTCTTGGATAACGAAGCTCAAGCTTACTTCCTTGTACATATATTATTGTTTTGAATTAAAGATGATATTATGAGAAAGGGGAAAACAAGTAAAATACAAATTGAAACGCAATGAATCCTCTATGGAGATATGGAATACAAAATGTTTTGAAAATTTGTGTCGCAGATATCAGAAAGCAATCAAATCCAACCATAATTGCTGTGAAAGGGAGCAGTTTCTAGGATTTGTTAATATCAATACATTAAAATAACATCTCCATAAGACATTTTGATCCTTAACCGTACTGCTATCTATGAAGTAAGAGTTGGTTTTCAACTTGCTTATGATCAGTACAGCTCCCTCCAATAGCCAAGGAATCTGCGCGTGCACAGCCTTACCCTTTTAGGTGGATGGAGAACATGCGTGCTCGCACGTTGTGTGGATTTTTTTAATAAAAAAATAGATATCTAAGAAAGAAAATGTCTGTGTAGAAATTATATGACAAGAAACTAATTATGCTAAAAAAATATTATCATAACCTCTAAAGCATTTACCTTAAACAAAATTGCATTGCTAATTTTATTTTAAATTACTATAGATTATTGTATTTCTAGTTTTGTTTTAAATTAATAATCTATAATATTTTTACTTCTGCCATCAATAAATATTAGAATTGATATTTTTAATATTAGGATTGATATTTTTTAACTTTGATGTCTATAAATACCAAAAAATGACATTAATAAATACTGAAATTCATACTTATCAGGAATCCATTTATATAAATTCTTAAGTTGAGTTTTAAAATAAACATTAGATGCAACAGAATAAACATTGGGCCCTCATAAAAATGTTTTTGCTATTTTATTCTAAGATCTTATCACTATTTATTTAAAATGATTTTTAAAAAAATATACATACGAGCCATTTTATTTCAACTAAGCTTTTAAGAAGCTTCATAGATTTGTTACCAAGCCCACAAAATACATGTAATAAAAACACATTTTTTTTAATGCTAAGAACACAAGCAATTTCTTTTTTTTTTAGTTTAACGTGAATATCCAGGCCCGCCAACTTACTCCCATGACCCCGGTTCCCATACCCAGTTGAGCATCTTAAACACAAGCAATTTCTTATAACACTAAAACATGCAAAAAAAAAAAAGATAGATTTTTTTTTTGTTTATTTTTCCATGTTAAACATGGGAATTAAAAAAAGCTTGGTCATGATCCAAGTATTTTAAGAAAAATAAATGGTTGAAATATTTTATGGTATTTTCCTTTTTTTATTTATCTTAACAAATACTAAAAATAAAACCATGCAACACACACCCATCTCTTTTACTAATTAGTTCACACACCCAAAAATTACACAAGCTTACACATGACAAAATCATCCCAAAATTTGCAGAACACCTTTTAGACAGGGTCCAAGTAGTCAGAGAAGCTGCTGGAATGCAATGAATACGGGGGAGCAGTAACGTTGTGTAGGTCTCACATGCCACCGTCACTGGTGAAATGGAAAAATGTGTGGATCTGAAATGCCTGTTCTTTCTTCCTGTGCTGGAGGTGAAAGCTACCGCCACCTACAAACAAGAAAATCAACACCAAACAATTGTTTTTATTTTTCTCTCCAGATTTGCCTCTATTTCTTCCTTACGAGTTAATTTCTTTTTCTTGGTTTCGCATCTCTCTACTGATTTTGCTACTGTTCATCACGTGGTGGTTAGGAGGTCAGTTGAAATCAGTGGTTGGTCACGAGAGGAAGAATGGCAGTGCTGGGTTAAGGTTGAGTTTGTTTGTGGGCTGTTGTGATGCTGATTCTGTTGTGGAGGCTGTCACGGGGAAGAGGGAAGAAGATGGTCTTGGCTGTCAATGGTAGTCCCGGTAGGATTGAGGAGAAAAGGAGATGGACAAATGGAGTGGCTGGACTGATGGTCACAATTACTGTACTAGTGCAGTTTACAGTTGGAAGGTGGTTTATGGTGGTGAAAACCGTGGCTGGGAGAGGAAGATAAATGACCTTTGGTGTGGTAAAGAGGCCGAATCGTGGCTGTTGAGAGGCTAATGGAAGGAGCAATTGGTGGTGTTGGTTTCAGTAGCTGCTATGGCTATTGGTAGAGGAGTTCAGGGAGGGCTATCTTATGGAGCTGCTGTGGGCTAATGGAGGAGTTTGACAGTGAAAGGAGGAGGCTTGATAGCATGAGTGACTTTTGTTTCAGAGGAAAAAAATTGTGGGAAAGAAAGAGCAGCTGTTCTAGGTGGCAGCTAAAAAAAATAAAACCCTAAAAATTCATAATTATCATCATAATTATTGTGAAGAAACATTCACAATAACTAACCTAAAACAGTTTATTTGTGAAAATAGATGCATGACAAAAAAACAGACCATGCCTAAAATGAGGTCAAGTTCTAATTGTTCATACCGACTCTAGAATACTAAGATTGGTCAAGCAGTAACAAAAAAAAAAAAAAGTTCAGTAGGAAAAAAAGGAAGGGCGGGGTATTTTCATCTATTTTTTATTTCAATTGCCTTGGCGACATGGCCGAGTGGTAAGGCGGGGGATTACAAATCCTTTTTTCCTGGTTCAAATCTGGGTGCCACCTAATCAACAAAAGATGCAATATGGGCTTTTCCCAGTGTTTTATTGTTAAGTATAATTATGGTTTTTTCGACCTATCTATTTATTCATCAAATAAATAGCAATTCCATTTATCAATATGTATGGTCTTGAACCATCAACAATGATTTTTCCTTAAGTTCGGGCACTTGATTGACCCACTTACTTCTATTTTGTTAATATTAATTACTACGGTTGGAATTTCGGTTCTTGTTTATAATGACAATTATGTCTCATGATCAAGGCTATTTGAGATTTTTTATTTATGAGTTTTTTCAATACTTCAATGCTCGGATTCGTTACCAGTACTCAATAAAGCCTTCCCTTCTTGATATAATTGTTGGGTTTTCCGAATATCATACACGCAATAGAAACAATAAAACAAAATTATTCATGAATCCCTAAGATCCTATTAAATAAATTTAGAGTTGTTTGGAAATTTATTACCTAAAGATCTGTTCTTCTTCGACTTTGAATAATTCTTTAAAGGCTGGGTTGTTGCAAACAACAAGCTGTCTAGTTGTCCGGGCTCCAACAGAAATCTACACGAACCATCAATGAAAAATCTCATAAATCTCTATTTAGAAGTAACGGATTGTCATGCCTAGAATGCTAGCTCTAATTTTGTATTCACGTAGTCTCTCTGTCTAACAGATAACCACATGACAATACCAGACACGACTTGCTATTTATAGAAAAATCTGAAAAACCCTATAAATTAATAAAATATCAATTTGTCCAAATTAAAAAAACCAGTGGAAACCAATTGTCATGACATGACCAGCAAATTCACCTTTTCAACAATCATTACCAATTGCACATTTCGGTCAGCAAGACATAAAATTGTATTTGCGACCATGCAATATTTGATGGTCAGGACATTCAACTGTTCGCAGACTTTTAGCAGCAAATGACTGTCTTCAAGCAATTCTGGACACCAATATACCTGCATCAAGAGCATAATTCCAAGTAAATTAATTTCACAAGAATCCTGTCATATTCAAAGATTGTCTATCCTCTCAATTGTTTGTGTAGAACAGTTGTACTCAATGTCTATAATAATGTGCTACAATAGAAAGAGAATGTTCCAACATAGTAATCGTTATGTAGTTTGAGTTTCCACTATTTCAGGTAGAAGCCATCCCCTGTTCAAGGAAACTCAAGCAACTCGTGCTAGAGAAGGCAGAAGTTAAGATTAAAAGAAAAGATTTCAGGCATTACCTTTCTCAAGTTGATATGGTAAATAATTAAAAGTTAAGATTGACTATTACAAACACCAAGAAGAGGAAAAAAAAAGGTAACAGAAATTCACAGTGCAAAGTTGACTTACCCAAAAATATGAGGGTAAGAATTGTTGTCAATATAATTTTCATTGAATGTCGATTAAACTCGAAATTAAAGGGAAATCTTTGATATCTTGCACCAAGGTAGCTGCCCAGGAGCATTACTTCTGATTGCAACCTAAAGCATATTCCCTGGAAGCTTCTGTATCCAGATCCTAACATTAGTCCTAGACGCTGGACCTGCAAAAGAAAAGCAAACTGATAAGCATCTATAGCTTGTACATGACTGATAGGGAAGAGACATTGTCACTAGCATACCAAGTTCTCCAATCATGCTTAAATATGTTCTTGTAAATATAGGATATCAGACTTCGTTGTGTAGTATGTGGTATATCCTCTGGACATGCATGTAATTTCTAACTCTTAAAGACTAAGAAACAATAAAAAGTTGCATGCTCTGTGAATAAGAAAAACAAAATGAAAAATCCTTGATTGGGAGTTGGGACAGCTTTTCATATAGGTGTCA
Organism: Populus deltoides; assembly: GCA_015852605.2. Classification (NCBI taxonomy): domain Eukaryota; kingdom Viridiplantae; phylum Streptophyta; class Magnoliopsida; order Malpighiales; family Salicaceae; genus Populus; species Populus deltoides. The sequence continues at coordinate 15,669,202 of CM027573.2, forward strand.
TGCTTCAATTCCAGAGAAATGGACTCTTACCTGAAAAAAAAGTTATAAATACACTTTCTGGGAACGAATGTTAGAGCAGCATTAACATGGATCATCCAAGTACCTGTGCAGAATGAGAAGATTCAGTGTAAGAAGGCGAATGCCTATTTTCTTCTCCATCTTTCAACCTCTTTGTATAGTTCCTTGCAATTCTGTTCCTATGGGTAGACCATAGATTGATCAAGAAACCAAAGAAGAACATAATGCTGTATGTCCCTCTTGACTTGATCTCATGGAAGAAGCTCCTAGATTTGGCTTCATTGGCTTCTACGTCCCAGTGATCACCACCACCATGCCTTTCATGAGAGTTCTCTGGCAGAGAGTTCATCATATCTGAGCCTATTCTGGTAGTGTAATGCGAACCAATATTTCTTTTATCTTCATTTGCAGAGTCAAGATAATGCTCAGCATGCCCAACTCCATTAATTCTTACCCTCCCAAATTCTCTGCTGTCATGTTCAACAATTTCATTATCTGTTAAACTAGAACCCAAGTTTGGATCAAGGAATCTTCTCAAAGAGCTACTTTCTTCCATTTCATAATGATTTAAATGTTCTTCGGGATTTCCTCCTGTAAGAAATGATGCTAATAAATCTCTTTCATGGTCATTCAGAGTTTCTCATGGAATCACCCATTGAAGGGCCCTTTACACCTTTCTCCACTTCATTTATATGTTCCCTAATGGCCATAATAAACTGCCTATGTCTGGAAATGACATCTTCTCTGGTTTGAGATTTGTTTGCTATGATCGATGAGTTAGCAGCTCTTTCAAAATCTTCCAACTGTCAGGGCAAAAACCAGAATCAGACAAAGAAAACCAGAAAATGAAAAGCAAGAAGCTTCTACATCAGCAAATACCTGCCATTTCGCAGTTCCAAGGATGGTTGCAAGATCACGCTTATGATATTCTATCGACGAAAGGAATCTTGGGTCAGGATGTTCGCTTTGAACGAGACTTTGCTGATGCAATACACGACGAAAAAGTGATTCCATCCTAAATATTAAACATCAATCTTAAGTTCAAAGCAACATTAAACTCTGCACCACTAATTAACCTTCCCATGTTAATACAAAAGAACAAAATAACTCGAACCGAACTAGAGCGTAACACTAGCACTACCTCAATTAGATTTTATACTCAATGAAATGCCACTAAAAAGTTCATTCTAATTTTTCTAGACAATAGTAACATTACCACAGTGAGTTTTGAAATAGGAATAAAAGTAAATAGCCCAATCTAAACTTGGAGAACATAATGTACTAGGAATCAAAGTAAACAAGAAAATTCACGCTAAAAAACACAAACCAGCCAATAAAAGATAAATTTTACAAAGAACCCAGAAGCCAAATCTTCAAAAGCAGCTTAATAATTAATAAAAATGAAATCTTTTCGTTCGCCAACCAATCAAGCGCATACAAAATCAAACAAAAGTTCTCAGCTTTAAATAGAAACAGAAAAAAAGTGGCAAATTATTGTGAAATCTAACCTGTCAGAAGAGTCTTGAACTACTTCAGCAGCTGAGAATAAAGGGTCGGATTCCCATTCATGAAAACTTGATGCCATTTTATCGAGCCTAAAAAACCCCAACACAAAAGTTTACATAAAAAAGCTTAAAGGTTGCACCTTTAAACAATGATAAGCTTGAATAAACGGCTTTAATGGAAGCTAACGAGTGAAGAAAGTGGAAGACATGATACAGATGGAAAGTAGAAATGGCTTTTTGCAAACTTATCCTCCTCCCTCTTTCTCTTTGAAGTCAATAGAAATGGGTTTTTCAGAGGATGAAGATGATGCAAAAAGGTAGAGGAGAAAGAAGGAAAGGGAAAACATGGATTGAGGTTTATGGTAAAAAATTATAAGCTTTAAGTACCTTGTATTTATCAAGAAGCACTATTTAACTGAAAAAACTATCACAAAATCTCAATGATGTTTAATTTGATATCATAGATTTTATGGCTGTGTTGTAAGCAAAAATAAGTTTTAAAAAAATATTTTTAATAATAATTTTAAAAAATAAATTTAAATAAATTTAAAATAATATGTATTTAATTAAAAATGTTATAAAAGAGTTTTTTACCTACAAAATAAATAAATAAAATAGTTTATATAAATTAAAAAAATATTATTTTAACTTTTATAAAATCAAAATTTAAAACACAGTTATGCAACTTATTTAACTAAAATAGTCACGATATAATTATCTAGTAAGTGATATAATGGTAAGAGCTTGGACTAAAGAGTTTGCTCCTCTTATGGTTTTAAATTTGAGCCCCATGGTTGCTAATATGATAGTCACTAGAAAGTTACATAATGATTAACTTTAAAACTCATAAAATTAATTAAAATATAAATAAGTTCGCTCTAATATTCATAATAATAATAATAATAATAATAATAATAAATAGTCACGATATGGAACAAAGTACTAGTGAAACTATATGTGAAAATGTGGCTTTGTGCTATTGAATTCGAAGCTTCTCAATTAAAGCACTATTATGATATCAATATTAATTATGTGAGGCTAATTAAACTAGACAATGATTAGAAGAGGGCAACAGCGTGCTTGCCGAATCCCAACACTATTCATTAACATCGAACTGTTGCTGTGCTTGAATGTGTAAACAACAATGTATGTGGCTCTTCATCTTGTAATTTCATTAACTAGAGCTTTTCTATCTACAAAAGCATATGCAGAAGACATCCTCAGACAAAGAGACCTCATCGCATAGGTCAAGAACATATATATATATATATAAAATCCATACAAACAATAGAAGAGGAGCCTTGGCGAAGTAATTCTATACAATTCAAACTCGTAACACGGATTGCGTGATGACAGGAAGGCAGCTAGTGATCTTTTAATTCACTGGTATTTTTATAGTTATTAATCTGCCATGATTTTACTTAAACATTGTTTCTATTATTTTAGAAAAAATCTGTGTTGATCCTGATAAATCTGTGAACCGAGTTTTGAAACAACCCCCGAGCAAGAGTATGGTGGTATTTTCAACCTATAATTTAGGAAGCAAGAAACATTTGAGAAAAAAGCTTGATCAAGGTTTCAAATTTCAAGAACTTGAACGGTAATTCTTGGTAAGACGTTGATAAAATCTAATTACAACTACGCAGAGCAATAACAGAAACGGTACTGTTATCCATGTGTTCAGGCAAAGGTCTCGCTTTGATCTCTTCTCCATCTACTAAAACGCTTTCGAATTCTGCAACCAAATCTTGTAAACTGCGAAGAAGATCAACCATGTCACAATTGATATCATGCTTGCTCTTGTGCCCTTCTCTATACAGTTTGAATTCATGGAGAAAAACTCTTAAGCTTTTCTTATAGAGTCTGACGAACAAAAGAGCATCTTCCATGTGTTCCGGCAAAGGTCGACTCGCTTTCTCTTCATCATCTTTTAACGTGATTTCGAACTCTTCAACCAGATCTTGATAGCCATGAAGAAGATTGACCATGTCACAGTTGAGGTCATGTTTGCTCTTGTGCCCTTCTTCGTACAATTTGAAAATACTGACAAACAATGGAGCCGCTAATTCCATGTTCCCTAGAATCCAAGAATCAAGACCTAATTGTGCTCTCTTGATATAATCTTGCTTCAATATACCTTTTGTTATCTAATATATATCTTGTTCTTTTGGTTCATATATATATATACAGGAGAGGGAGATGTTGTGCAAATAGGATCCTGATAGGAGAGGGAATTTTACCACTCACAAAGTATATCCTGGTTAAGCACAAATTCTATTCAATAATGCAAACACTATCTTAAAATCGGGCTGAGTTTAAAGTTAAATCCGAAAATACATTAAGCTAATTTCAAGTTAATTTTCTGAATTACTCGTGACCTCTCCTTAATTAGTCCTTTCCAAGATAGAGATTAATTGAAGCAAAAAAATAAACAAGGGCGGTCTTAAAATTGTACTGATCAACAGTTTGAAATCTCCATACAAGAAATTGAGAAAGATTAACACCTCAAAGATATATCCTAAATTAATAAGATAATTTGAGGAGCAAACAGGAGGCAACGGACATTATTAATTAGGACAATAAAAGAGATGGGAAAAGAAAAGGTTAAACATTCGTGTCCTATGCTAATCATAATTCTAAGCAGTAGCAGCATCAACGTTCATGTCTTCTGGCATAGGATTTGAGGTTGACTCTATGAGTACTTTTCGGAGTTCTGTAAGCAAATCCTTGTTTTGATGAACATGAACAACCATGTCACAGTAGAGGTCATGTTTGCTCTTGTGCCCTCTTTTGTACATGTCGAATTCATGGAGGAAAGCTTGATACACATATCCATGATTCTTCAAGAGATCTGTAAAGAGATTCACGGATGACGAGGCTTCCATACTCCTTATCAGCACAGAAAAGCTGAATCACCTTCAAGAATAAAAGATCCTGTGCCCTGAATATTTCAAAGACTTTGTAAGAGTGTCCGTCTCTAGCTAGGAATGCATGCGGCAGTGGGTGTTTAGGGTTGATGTTAGAGCCCTGAAGCAGTCAAACAACTTGGGTTAGGTATAAATATATGTAGTATCCAAATATTTCCTTGAGAGGGAAGGAAATTTCTTGTTTTGCAAGGGAAGTCACCGAGCCAAGTATTTTCTCCAAATCTCACTTCACTGATTTTGATACATATTTTCCTTTTTTAAGTCCAAACTTAGTTATCGTGAAAGAGTTTCTTGAAGAGGTTTTTCCTTGTTTAAAATGGAAGGCTTTATAGGGGGAATGTACAGCGTCTACACAGAGAAAAACAGCCCTCTTGACAGTTAATAAAGGAGGGGAATTTACTGTCTCCTTTTGTTTTCTTGCGCTCTTGTCCTGTTGCAGAGGCACTGGTTCCCTTCGTCATCTGTTCCCTGCTCATGGATAGATAACTGGTTCTGATTTGTCACGAACAAAGAGTTTTGGCAGCTGACCCGTGGGCCGTCGTTTCTCGTAAAATATTATTTATTGAATTTTTTTTTATTTTTTAATATTATATTTATTAAGAGGTGGATTTTATAATTTTTTAAAATTTATTTTATATAATGTTATTTCAAGCTCGTGAGCCGTACCGTGAGTTTAATGGCTTAACTCGATTTTTTTTAATTAATTTTTTTTAATTTTATTTTTGAAAATTAAAATTCATAATTTATTTTTTATTTATTTTCTATTATGTTATCCATGCTCAAGTCATAAGTTTGACAAGTTAACCCTAATTAACTGAAGTAATTTTCTAGTGTTTTTTTTTATTGATTTTTTTATTTTATTTTTTCACACTAGGTTGATTGTAAATTGAATTTTATAATTTGTTTCAATTTGCTTTTTATTGGGTTATCTTAGTTTTATAACCTAAATTGCAAGTTTGATAGGTTAACAAAAGTTAACTTGGGTCATTTTAAAGATTTTTTTAGTTGATTTTTTTTTTCAATTTCATCTTTCAATATTAAGTTTATTAGAAATTGATTTTTATAATTTATTTTGATTTGTTATCTACAAGGTTATCGTGGTCTCATGACTCGATATACGAATTAGCAGGTTGACACGAACTGATCCAATATATTATCGTCTCAATGTTTATTAATAAAAAAAATCTCATCTTCAATATTTATTATAAATTAAATTATATTTTTATTAATCATCTGAGTTATTTTCGGATCAACCGACTTATATTAAATTAACCCTTGCAAAATTTAAATATATTTTATTACAGGGAAAAACTAACATGTACAAAATATATTTTTTTCATTTAAAAAATAATAATTTGACCCGCGCAGCGCAGAACGGTCAGTAATCCAGACGGTTATTAAAGATGGAGTTGAGAGCCCGTCTGCAATTCGTAAACACCAGTTTGCATAACTGTTCAAAGTTTCAATGGCTCAGCTTTGGATCCTTCCCTGCCTGAGTCATCGAACCAAGTCTTGACCCTGGAGGAAGTGTTTAGAGTCTTTGATGCAGACAGTGATGGCTACTTAGATGACAGCTGCTGAGCTTGGTTGCATCTTAGGCCCACTTGGTCACAACTTACAATGCAAGTGAACCATACGTAAGGGCAAATTAAAGAAGAAGTAAACAAACAAGGATGCCTTGCTAAGCTTACAATAATGAGTTGTTGAGATGGAAAACTCGGTGATGTTGGTGGTGATGATAACGTTACTGGAGGGGAACTATACGAGGCTAGTGCTGAAATAAGCATGAGCTTGAGGTAAACGAAGCTTTTGAAGTCATGAAGACAGCACAGCATGATTATTGAAAGCACAAGCAACCGTGACTGAGGCGGCGGAGAAGGGAGGGGGGAATTCTTATGCTTGCTGCTGAGCCATTAAGGTAACAGGGTGCATTAGAATATGTTACAGGTGAAAGACCATGGTCAAAGTCTGCATTCATTGGCTGCAAAACATGTTCGTTTATGTAAGAGGAGGGATACCGTCATGTGGGATTTGACATGGGGAAGTGATTCTGGAACAAACCAGTTCTTACAATGCCCCAGAGCAATCTCAAGATGGTATAGCTTTGGTCCGAGGGCCATATCAGCAGCAGAAACCATTTCCCCTTGATAAAAGCCCCCCTTCGAAGAACAGAAGATAAATGAAAAACTAAATCAGTTGAACAACAATCAGACGCCAAAATTGGACAGTGCATAAAGGAATTCTAGAACAACAAGAGTATTAAATTGAAAATCTGGCATTTATGATCTCAGAACTCAAGAAACGTTTCTATGCTGTGGAAACAAGAGAATCCATGGCATTTTAACATTGCTATAAAAAACGAATAGGCATCTTCATTGCAATCAGATTAATCCTTCATTAAAAGATACATCCTCGCACCTTTTTCTTTTTTTCTATCCATGCCACAAGGTTAGCTGACCACCATAACTTGAAGGTAAATAAAATAAGGCCGTGGCGGTTGTTGGCGAGGTCTTCACAAACCTCTCCTGTTTCCTAAATTAAGACCTTAGCATTTATCCAGGCAGCAAAGGTAACAACAACCCATAACATAGATTCAAGCGACTAACTTTGATATGATCATTGAAAGCACTAAGTTCATTGAGCAATGCCTGCTCTGTTCCATCATTGGGGTCTTTGCTTTTAAGAGATACAATGAATGTGGAGAAGGTCTTTGAGCAGTACTGCATCAAAGTAGGTAAATAAATAGATAACACTACATGGTGGTCTGCATGCTTTGCCGTGGATCAGTCCAAGTAATGCTTAAGCGTTATTAATATATTTTAAAGAAAAAAAATCCATGACTTCACACTATAAAAAGAAAACTAAAAAAAAATTACGATTATCAATCCCTAAGAATTCAAACATATAATTATGAAATAAAAAAAATCAATTAACAAAAAAAAATTAAAAAAACAAAGCATCAATAAATTCAGGTGAGGTCGCCAAAACTCGTGAGAGAGATTATGTGAACAAGATAACACAATAGAAAGCAAAACAATGGGTTGACCCAGGGCTTAGGGCCGATTAGGTTTCAAAAGAAATTTGAGGAGAATTGACTCATTATGAAACAATAAAAAACACGGGTTGACCTGTGACCTGGTCAACCCGTGGCAAACCTAGTCAAGACTAGGTAAAAAATCGTTGACTATTGTTTTCAAAATGATATTATTCTTAATTTTTTTTTTAAATAAAATTCATTTGACTTAGGTTAACTCAAGTCAACCTGTATGACACATGACCGATACTTGCCCATATTGACTCCTGGAAAATGAGAGGACAATCTAAAATTTTGAATTAAATGACAAAATTGTAAAGAAAAATCAAATTAACAAAAGAATCTAAATTAAAAATAAAAATCAAGAGAATGAGAACCAAACTTTAAGAAATAAAAAAATCAAGATTATGGATCCAAGGATGGAATTGAAAACAGATTAAATTTTGATAAAAGGGTTAAAAGTCAAAATTTGAAATCAAAACATTAAGGGCTTAACTTTAAATATTATAAAACTTTGAATTGAAGGGTAAAATTGAAAAGAAAAATAAAATTAACAAAAGAATCTGAAACAAAAAATTTAAAAAAAAGAGAATGAGGATTAAGTTTAAAAAAAGAACCAAGATTTGGATTCAAAGATGAAATTGTAAAAAAAATTAAAATCTGATCAAAGAGCTAAGAATCAAAACATTGATGGCCTAACTTTAAATATCATCAAACTTTGAATTGAAGGGTAAAATTGTAAAGAAAAGAATTCACAAAAGAGTCTCAATTAAAAATAAAAATTAAGAGAATGAGTACTAAACTTGAAGGAATTAAAATCAAGATTATGGATCCAATGATAAAATTAAAAACAAATTAAAATTTGATAAAATATTTAAAAATCAAAATTTGAAATCAAAATATTTAGGGTGTAACGTTAAATATCATCAAACTTTGAATTAAAAGGTAAAATTAAAAATAAAAATAAAAATAACAAAAGAATAAAAAAAAATCAAGAGAATGAGGATCAAATTTAAAAAATAAAAAACCAAGAATATGGATTCAAGGATGAAATTGTAAAAATAAAATAAAATTTGATAAAAGGGTTAAGAATCAAAATTTGAAATCAAAACATTGAGGGCCTAACTTTAAATATTATCGAAATTTGAATTGAAGGGTAAAATAAAAAAGAAAAATTAAATTCACAAAAGAATCCAAATTTAAAAAAAAATCAAGATAATGAGGACCAAACTTGAAAAAATTAAAAACTAGAGATTATGAATCTAAGGATTAGATTGAAAAAATATTAAAACTTGATATAAGGGCTAAGAATCAAACTTGAAAATCAGAACATTGAGGGCTAAATATAAAATGTCATAAAATAAGAGGACAAAGTTGATTTTTTTTAATGGCCAACATGTAATGTAATGTGTAAGAGAGAGAGAGAATAATAAAAGAGAAAAAAAAAGATAAAAAAGAAAGGGTGGCTGAAGCTAAATTGTCCTTCAAAATACCATACACGTCGCCTCATGTGGAAAAGGGCGCCTTGTAGCTTCAAATGCCATGATAGAAGTTGGTGTTCTTGTACCGAATGATGAATCACGCGCCAATAATTTTTTTAATATTTCTAAAAAAGAAGCAAGAATGAATCACCCCTAACCCAACTTAATAATAACAAAAAAAACCTATAGGAATTAACAAAAACATCCCTTAATGCAAAGCTTAGAAAATTTGATTTTATAATTACTTTAGTAACTACAGTGTTTAAAAAAACATAAAAAACCAAGAATACCCCTTAAAATAATTAAATAAAAATAACTCTTAAGGACAATTAAGTAATTTAAGTGTACCATTAAAATATAAGATTACTACAATGACCCTCATGAAGCTGATAATAACATTTGAACCTTTGTGAAATTACCAAACTACCCTCCAAACAGCTGAACGTTAACTGACAAATGCATCTGATTGCAAAATGACAATCCTTTAGATTTGAATATCTTCTCTGAGTATTTTGTCCAGAATGTGTTTTCATGTCCTTCAGCACTAGACATTGACATGAAATTTGGTTCATTTGTACATGAAAGCTCACAATAATCTCCTAAGCAAGGCCTTTGACCACATCGTTGATTGCTGGTGTCAAAAATTAAGATTTAATGAAATATTTCTTCAGTCTCCATCTCTTACTAGGGGTTGTTAAAAGATTGTTTAAATAAACATGATCGATGGACACTTTTGACATAAATTTAAAAATCAAATCCATTTACTTTTAGCTTTATGAATTTGTTAAGAATTTATTTTTTAATAAAAAAGCTTTAACATAGAATATTAATTTATTTAAATTAAAATATAAAGAAATGAAAATTTGATATAAAAAAACTCTTAATTGATATTTTTAACAAAAAAATCATCAATTCCATTTTGAAAGATTACAAAATTTCCTTATAGCTTATTTATTAAGAAGTTGAAGAGTCAAATGATACCTATAAAAAACAAAAACTTTTAGAGATAAGAGGTCTTGGACTAATGGGGCATTGTCCTTAAGCCACACCAAGCTAGATCGATCTTGGAGCTTGGGTTTGAGTTTGAATTACTAAAAAATAATTTTTTAATTCATAAAAATTATATTTGATCAACCTTTGAACAATAATTTTTCTCTTCTTAAATACTTTATTTACAAATAAAAACATTTAATTTTTAAGGGAAAAAAACATCAGTTTCTTTTTATGGAGGGTAAATCAGGTAAAACAATGAGAATTTAATTATGGTTGCATTAGTTTTGGTTCCAAAAATAGTATAAAAAATGTTGAAGAGAAGATGTTAGACAGATAACCTAATATGACACAAGTCAACTTTTTTTCTTATTCACCCATGGTTTTTCCAACTTGTTTAAGATGTTGGTATAAAAAAAGTTATAGTCAGTAAATTTTCAAATTTTAATATGGTTGATATGATAAAATGATCTTGCTTCTTGCACGATGTTCATGCTGAAAAAATAGTTTCAAGTGATTGCAATTATTTATTATCTTCTTAGGAAAATTTCAAGATCTGGTTCAAATATAAAAGTAAAAGGAAGAGAGTTGAAAATCTCATTTTGAACTCGAACTAGTAATCTCTAAAGAGCAAATCTAGAGTCTGACCAGTTAAGTTACACCTAAACCTACATACCAACTTAACCAGCCAAGCCTTGGCTTGCAAATGCATATGCTAAACGTTGATTGACAAATGCATCTGATTGCTAATTGACAATCCTTCAGATTTGAATATCTTCTCTAAGTATTTTGTGTAAATGTTTTTTCTGTCCTTAGCATCATACATTGACATGAAATTTTATTCATCTGTACATGAAAGCTCACAATAATATCCTGAGCGACCTTTGACCGTATCTTTGATTTACAACATTAAGTTACCAGATTGCTGGTGTTAAAAACTTAGATTCACTGAAAGATTTCTTCAGTCTCCCTCTCTTATTAGAGGTTTCGGTTTCTGATCTTTTTCCTAGTAAATCATAAAAATAAAATAATGCTCTTCAATCTCCACAAGTGCTGATTTGCTCATGCCATATCAAAACAGATGAAGCTCAACAATGAAAACAACACCACATTCTCAATGAGTTTGAATCTTACAAACTTAAGAGGGTTGTTGATGGCTTAGTGGGAGAAAAGCTTGCACAAGAACTTATCCAACCACTGTTCAAGCTCTCTTTCTAACATCTAAGAAAGAATCCCTTTTTCCCCTCCTTACTGGCCACCGATTAAGCTTATGGTTCCCGTTGATAGTTTAATTTTACATCAATCTTTGTTGAACTAGCAGTACAATTGAGTGCTCGAGATCTCACTTATTTTTGAAGGATAAGGATCCAAATTTATCTTTATAAAAAAAATCACAAAGTTGCTTATCGTACTAATATAAAACCCAAATCAATCTGGCGGGTTAACCTTCTGATCTGCACCTAAGAATCAACAGGGGATAAAGTTTAAAGAGCCCGACAATGGCATGGTGAATGGTGGGGATGAGTTAGGTTTTCGGACCTAACAATAAGTGTAGCCATCGATCTCTGTGTCGGCACGGGTGACAGTTTACAAGTAATTTTGCTTTAAAGCCTCGAACACCCTTTAAGGGCATTCAGTACGGATTTGGACACCATTGCTTAAAATCACATGAAAACCCACGTTTAATTAAGATCAGGACCAATAGTTCCCCTAGAAAACCATCCATTTCTCTTCCCATTTGCAAATAGCTGAAGTTGACTCAACTTGCTGTAACTCAGAGCCTCTTGTGGCCTCTCATTGAGGACCCTAAAATTATTGATATCACGAAGGGGAGAAATTGTCTGTTCGATTTCAACCGATTCCTGTGCTATGAGAAAGGAGAATGTAATGGAGGAACATGATGCACATGGGCTAGATCGTGTTCCTTGTCTTATGGTCCTACCAGAAATTAACAGGTACAGATTGTTTTAGAGGCCATCTGGAAACAAGGTTGCAACTTGTAGGTATAGCCTTGTGTTCCCAGGTAGATGTGAATGCCTGCTTGGTATTTACAGCAATGAATGTTTTTTAAAGTTTTTATTTTTGTTTGGAAATATATTGAATTAATATTTTTTAATTTTTAAAATTTATTTTTGATGTAATCACATCAAAATGATCTAAAAACATCAAAAAAATTAATTTAAAACAAAAAAAATATTTTTTTAAATATTTTTTAAATATAAAAACAAATAAGCTTGTATTGCAAGCGCAACCTCATTTTCAAATGGAGCCTTACTAAGAGTTGATGGTTCACAAACTAATCCATGTTTAATGCCAAAATTCCATAGAATTTTAAAGATAATTTATTATATTTTTTTAGATTTTCCTTCTTTTTTTTGTGAAAAAATCAACCAACGTATAAAAGAGAAAAATATTATTACTTTTTAACATTAATAAAATGATTGAATTTGTTCATATAAAGTTAATTTTGTTTGAAATTAATAGAGTTTTAATTCCATCCCACGTAACCAAAAACATATCTAACTTTATTGTTATTGCAAATTAAATGAGAAATCATTGTAATTTAAAGCATGTTGTATTATATTCTACCGGTGAGTAAAAATATTTAGTTTATTATAATAAGAGCATACAAAACATAAAAAAAAATTTTAAGAAAAAGGAAGTGTGTGTACATGTCTAAATTTATAAACATGTAAAAATAAAACTTAAAAAAAAAACATGCTTTCAACACAAATATAATAAAAAAACAATACTAGCATGTATACTACAAATATATTCAAACTTATAATTGATATAAAAAAAATCATAACATGGATACTAAAATAAAATTAATTATGCTTAAATTATAACAAGAAGGGTACTTATTAAAACAATTTAAATTAACTTTTATTATTGTTAACGATAAATCATTTGTCTTTAAAGATTTATTGTTTTTTTTTACTTGTGCAGTTAGGATATTTGCAATATGTCTTTTAAGATTTCAATACCACCACCTTTGTTTAGATGCACTTCCAAACTAATTATACGTGGCTATCTCCATCAATTTTCTTCTGATTCTTGGTTTTCTCATATATATACTCCCCATCATAAGAAAAATCTTAGGCTTGACTTGCACGAGACTACACCAACCCCAACTCCTGCATACCATTCATATCAAGTGGAAGAGTCTTTACTTGGTCAAAAAGTGTTACACACTTACCTTACCAAGGATTATGTCGCTGTTAAATTCAACTTAGACAACTATGATGGCATTATAAACCCTAAAAGCATATACAAAATGTGAGTAGCATCATAGAGCTAGTGACAACAAAAAGTACCGACATTTACAAGATTTTACCTATAATTTTTTGTAGATTTACTAGGGTGTGGTGTCAAAGTCTTAAACCTAGATCCATCTTAGGTCTTCATGATCTCTGTGTAAATCTCATCTCTTATTTTAGCATCAGCATTCCTGCAAAAAAAAGCACAGACAAAGCTCTTTATCATCATACAACAAGATGATGACAACATAAGAGCATATCTTCAAAGATTCAACAAGAAAATGCTAAGCGTAGAGTATCTACTTGAACCCATCACTACTAAAACCCTGATCAATAGAGTCTACAACTATTCTTTATAGGAAAGGTTATAAACATTTCCTAATAAAAATCTAATTAGCATCAAACACGTGATGAAAAATCACATTAGGATAAAAAAAGCTAATGTGACCATACAAGGTCACCCATAATGATGTAGCCGAGCTAGAGATAACAAGTGATTCTAAGCAGTTAGGTGTCCTAGACAAATTATGTGGATGGCCTAATAAATGATGTGGATGACTTAACAAATGCATTTATAAACCATTGAAATAGATCTAGGCCCAAGAGGAGGTTTGTTATTCCAGACCAGAATGATGGCATAAAACGACCATAACTTTTGATCTGACTGTTAGATTAGGCTCAAGTTCTTACATGAGTTTTTAGAGGTTGTTTTCCCTGTAATAACCCCTTCAGCACTACGCGAACCATCGGATCTTGATTGTCATTTTGTTATTTTCCTTGTTTTTCTCGGATTTCATGATTGTTTTGGATTTTATGGTTATTTCCTTTATATTTTCATGTTTTTATTTTGTTTTCAAGTTGAGGTAGGGTTTCTTATCTAATTAAGGTTTTGTAAACCTTCTAGTGAGACAAGCTTTTTGAGTATTATTTTTTTAGAAAGAATAAGGTTATAAATTTAGGGTTCACATTTGCAACCTCTTTCGCTTATTAAATTTTTATGTTCTATATTTGTTTGTTGTCTTTAGCTTCCACCTATATCACATGCTTTCACATGCAAGAAGAGTCTTCACTACACTATTAATCTCCAATGAGAACATCCAATAAAAGCATCAAGAAGACATCCATGATCGTCTGACACTCCTTAAGCTCATGATCACACCTCTTACAACGACACATATTGATATGTTGGTTGTCATAAAGGAGAAAAAATACTTTCTATAATACCCACCTCCAATGAAAAGTGGTTCAAACACAATAAACACAATAAATCCCAATAAGTTCTATCTCTTTCACTATGATCATAGACATAACACTGAAAAGTGTCACGCACTCCAAAAAAAATAGAAAGATTTATCTCCAATAGGTGTCTTGAAGAATTTATAAAGGAAGAGATACAATATGAACAAACAGGAGACGATACTTATGATGTACTACCTTATATAAGATAAATCTTGAAAATTATATCTCAATCATCTTTTAAATAAATAAATAAAAGCATCTCTATATTTCCAAAAATGAAAGGTTTCTATGAAATTTCCATGAAGAACTCTCAATTGATCTCCAACTTGTCTATAGGTCCTAACAACCACTACTCTAGGTCTTACTAACCACTATCTCTAGGTCATTGTGACCACTATCTCTAGGTCCTTGTAACTGACTTTCTCCACATCCATATGACTATAGTCTTTAAAAAGATCATGAATCTTTCTTCACAAAACATTGACAGCAATCTCGTACGTATTAAAAAAAAAGGAACATTCAAAGGCAATACATGTAATATTCTTTATACAAGTATATACTGTAAGTATTTTCTCCCCATCCCTAGTTGGTTAAAGTCTTCCAAACATGTATGTTTACAAGACTTCAAGAGACAACTGATAATACAATAATAATAATAAAAAGAAGGTTCTTAAAGTTCGGTTGGCATCCCTGAATTAAATACATTCTAATGTTTAAATTCCCAAATTATTTTCAATCAAGTAACACTTAATTAATTATCTCAGCTTAATTTTTGACTAATGATTCTTAATGTGTGTGATCCATTAGGTTCCTAATATATTGGCATCAATATAAATTATAATTATAAATAAATAGAATTAAATAAATCAAATAATTTAATTTATTATCAATTCAGTAATTGATTAATTTACATTTAAAGATCAAGTGCAATGTCTAGCAACATGTCATGATCCCCAAAATATCAGAAAAGTCATAAGTGGTTTGACTTAACCTTTAGTGAACAGTTTCTTAGTGTAATTGTTATCCCTTCATCAATAATGTTTTGATTTAGTTATTTTAGCATGGATGTGTCTGACATGTCAAATCATATTTATTTCCAACATTATAATTATTGATTATTTGAATAAAATCTAAAAATCTTTTCAAATCTCATTCCACCTTGTGTAAGGATTTAACAATCAATACTATTTAAAAACATGTAGAACATTTTTCCTAATTCACTTTATAAGTCGAGTCGTTACATTATAAGAATAGTTGCTTCCTTTTATAAAGAAAAGAATATAATATGTATTAGTTTCTACAGCTCTAATGAATGTCTAGTATTTAAGAGAGCATTGATCGGGAATATTTTAGGAACAATGTTTTCATGCAATATGAATCTCACAATTATAACTTTACAATTTCCTTTGCAAATCACTTTTGTTTCATGAACTTTATCTTCACTCTAGATTCATAAATCAAATATTAGATTCATTGATCTAATATTATATGAATATTAAAAATAAACTAAGCCTTTTTTAATAATAAATATGTATTTGCATGAATATAATAATTTCACATGTAACTAATCGATTGACTACATGATATATTAAACTAACATTTTCAAGCACGAATGTAGTTTTTATGGATTTTTATAATTTTACTTATCAACAAAAAAATAATATCCATTATACTTCTTAAATTAAAATTTACAATGCAACCCTTTTAATGGTTTTTTTTTTAAATACAAATATATTGTAAGAAATCTTGATATAAAGTTTTTTTATTAAGAACTTTTTTCTTATTCTCTCTCTTCAAATATTTTATTTTATTTTTTATTTCTTATATAAACATGTGGCACATAGATTCATGTCATTTTATAATATTCACATTTTATTAATTTGAGGTGACCTCACGCCAGATATTAAAGGTAAAGCCTCCATATTATCATGAAGGATAATTGATAACATGCAAATACCCAGATTTGAAGGCACTTGAGAGAGATTAATCTTCAAGAACATGAATGAAGGGTTCAAAAGATTAAAAGAATTGAGTAGTAAATTAGCTTAAAATTCAAAAAAAAAAAAAACTAATCGCATGAACAAAACATGAATTTGTACACTCTATAGGCATAGGATCCCCTAAATTTGCATTCCGAAGTTCTGTTCACTTAGAGGATCCCACAGAGATTATTTTTTTTATAGGCAGGTCCATTTCTCTCCCAAGAATTGTACAAGTTGAAGCCAGTCGTGCCTCATGAGCCACTTTGCTCCCAACCCATTACGCACGATCACTGTGCAGAAAACACAGCACACGATCACATGATATAGGGTCCCAGATGTACGGATTGATGGTGGTATTGATTTTAGGGACATATATGGGAGCCACATTATGGAGGAAGGGCCCTGCGTTGTCTTTCAAGTTCCATTGTGCATTATCATCAACAAGAACAACAGCATGATCGACTGAACCTGAGAACAGGAAAGAAAGAAAGCCACTGAACCAGTCTGGTTTTCATGGAAGATTGTTGAACTAACACAGATTGTTGAAGTGTAATAGACGTAGAAAGACCACTGGCTAGTTTTTTACAGAATTGGTTAAACCACCCAGTTTCTTCGAATCATTTAGTTAATAAAATATAAATAAATACATCACTATTATAAATTAAATTTTTTAAAAGTTTAAAATGGTGTGAAATCTGGCAAAATTCATGAAGATTATACATGAATATCATCAAGAGATAAAAAAGATAAACCTTATGAACTGATTATCGAGCTGTTGATTCAATCAATAAATCGAGATGAACTAAACCCTTGCCAAATCCCTTGTTGGTTCGATCCTCATATTTATGTTTAGCACAATATTAACATAGTTATCAAAAATGAACAAGAGGGAGAACTTGTTATGTTTCTGATTCACTAGTTTTCTAGTCGACTCCTGGATTCAACTAGCAATTCATTAATTTACAATTTGTTTATACTGAAATTATTTTATAATTAAGCTCAATGAAGCTTATGAGAGTTAAAAATATTAAGAAAACTTATAGGAAAAATGTAATGTACTGTAAAAATAAAAATAGAAAAAGGCAAATGCTTGTGTCAACTAGATACTTGAGCAAATTGATTTGACACCATAGTAGTAATCTGCCTACCAATCGTCACCGAGACAAGTCCTTCAAAGAGGTTGACGAGACTATGCACCATGTCGTTTTGTTGTACCCAAAGAGTGAAGGAAGTGGAATTTTGATTTTGATTTTGATTTTGATTTTTTTTTTCTAGTTCGATGGATGGAAATTGGGCAAGAGGCATTGATCATTCAATAGCTAGCAGTACACTAACATTATTGATAGCACTAGCTATAGCACTATCATGTACCAATGCATTGAATTCCAAAATCGGTTTACTTTTAGTGTGTGTTCGAGTACGTGGTCCAAACTTTGTTTCCTAGCATGAAAAAGTATTAAATTGATGTATTTTTATGCTATGAAAGTTTTAGCTACTTAATTTAATTATATTTTATTATATGCTGATTATCACGAAAATAAAAGATATCATTCTATTTTTGAAAAAATATATGCTTGTATCACGTGGAGGGGAGGAATTGGGAGTTTTTTTTATTTGAATTTGATACTTTTAATGTTTTGTATCATATTGAAATGATAAGTTATAATTAATTCCTCTATATTAGAGAGATTTTAAATTTTGGTCCCTCTTGTTTCAAAAATCACAATCTAGTCCTTTAATCCACTTTGAATTTTACTTCATTGACTTGTTTGTTAGTTTCAATCTAAATAATCAAAGTTCCCTTCTATTCCTAATTTCGTTTTAATCCGTGTGGTTTCCAAAAATTAATTTGGGGGTGAAAGTCAGATCTTGATTACA
This sequence comes from Populus deltoides, assembly GCA_015852605.2. NCBI lineage: Eukaryota > Viridiplantae > Streptophyta > Magnoliopsida > Malpighiales > Salicaceae > Populus > Populus deltoides. Next base: position 15,687,516 of record CM027573.2, read on the forward strand.
TGAATTTCGTTAATTTTTGCATTACATCAAAGGAAGGGAAGAGGCTAAACAACTTATAAATGAAATACAAAATTCAGGAATAAAGAGAGATATTTAAAAAAAAAAAAAGACACTAATACATGATTGTGCCCAAAATATAGCGATCAGATTATAATTTTTTTAATTTAAATAATTAGTCGAATTTATTAATGCAAATATAGTTGTATATAAAATATATCATTAAACAGTTTTACCGACGAATTCATTCTGTTAATATGAGGCACGCAAACCATTAGTAAAATATTTTTATCGATAAAAATTATTGATAGAATTGAAGACGGAATTATTTCTATCGGTAAAAATTATTGAAAAAAATTTTTTTATCAGTAATTTTATTGGTTTTTCTGATTTTTTGATAGTGACATGGTTATGTGTGCACATATGCACACAATATACCTGACATATTGTATGTGAAACTTCCGATATCATTGAAATAAAAATATATAATCACTTTCAGAACAAGGGAATATCCGACTCAGTAACTCAAAGGTTCGACTCGTTTTCCATTAATAATTGCTTTAAGAATAAGTCTCCTATTACTTTCAGAATGACGACTCCATCAACTTTGCAATTTATATTTAATTAATATATATATATATATACTTAATTAATTAGCCGTTATTTGAAACTAATAATATTCTAATCACTAGTAAGACAGCGAGATTTAGTAATTAATTAAGTATTGGATTGGGATATAATGTTACTTAATTCTTAATCAATTGGGTGTGTGTACTTTGTTTGCATCACTAATTACTTGCCGGCGTGGATCCTCAAGGAACAATAATGGAATTAACAAAGATATATATATATGGATCGAGATCAGCAGATCATGAAATGCTAATGCATATCATTATCAAATAATTTGTAATGTAATGTGACAACATGGTATCTAGCTAATGAGATATTAATTTAGAGAAAGGGAATCTTGTTGACTTAAGAAGGAATTGTGGCAGTATTTTCTACATGGATCAAAGATGAAAAGACAAATGGGAAAATGTGGACATGGCAACATATGATATAGACGACAGACAGCCATGTGATGATAGTTTGGATTGAGGTGGACAAGTGCTGGAGTTTATGATCTCGACCGCCTGGCTACGTTTGACCAATTCTCCTCCATTGCCCTTGATTTAGATTTAATCTTGTGCGTGGTTGTTTATGCTTATTCTGTCATTAAGAATAATATTTAAATTAGCTCTAACCGAGGATTAAAACACAAATATTAAAAACCATAGTAAAAGTAACAATCTCTAACATCTCTGTCTTTTCTATCCTAAAATATTAATAATTACACAGCAAGTGTACAAGGAAGATATAAAATGTACACATGCATGCAGGCACATAACACAAGTACAAGGAAGATATAAAATACGCATGCACACACTTGTTCTTCATAAAAGAGATGAGAGAGCTAACTTAATTATCATCGAAGGGTCTTAATCGAAATCATTCCGATCTAGCCTTGCTGCGAGTGCTCGGGAGCAGAAAGGAATAAGACATCAAGAGCCAACATGTAGAACTGAGATGAACATGACCCCCATGATTCTGGATAATGTTTTTTTCTCAAACCTCAGATGAAATATCCAGGCGATGCAACATCCTAGATTAGTGATGATCATAACTCCTAGCTAGGACCATAACTCTTCATTGATTAGTAAAGATCGATAAGATCGATCGGGAGCAAGATTGCTAAGTACGTAGCCCTAATGCAGTTGCAACTCTATCCTGAAGCGCTATTCTGCAGCAGGTAGGTCCACCTTCAAAACAGGATAAGGCCTGCAAAGTTCAATGGAATCTGCTGATCATAGAGGCTAGCGTAGGGTGTGGTTCATTTCATTTGATGAGCAAAGAGATAAACCCTAGCTAGTGCTAGAACACTCATAAAAGGAAAGAGCTAGGATGTGCACGATTGGCTTTATACAGCAAATTCAAACAGCTCGAGACAATAATTTAAAGGGTCAAAAGCTCACACACATAAGCAAAGCAATACATTGAATTATTGATCCGAAGGTGAAGACAATCTCCTAGCCAATGACGTTGATGTTGCTAGCTAGCTAGCTCAAAAATTTGAAAGCTGATACTGCACAATGCATTTCTCTCATAGCATGGACGTCCTTGCTCTCCACAGTTTGATTTTTTGGACCCTTCTTCTTATTTCGACTGCGGTGAATATTGTCAAATAATATTTCCTGCAACCTTTTTATTTTATTATTACAAAACTTGAGGATGTTGACAAATTGGATGGAAAAGAAGATGCTCCGGTTTTTCCTGTTTGTACTTTAGTTTCTCTTGCCTGCTTTCGACATCAATAATTGTGAAAAAATCCATCGCTAAACCTTCATATATATAAATAAATGCATATTATAAATATATTATGTATAGGGCAGCATCGCTAGCTATATTTGGTTTTTCAACTAATTAACTGTGTTTATTTTGACCAAATTAAATACTTCCTTAATGTAATTATACCATGCCCATTTAAGCAACTAACTTCTTTTCCTTTTTTGGTACAAAATAATAGCTCAAAGAGCATAAAGAAAAGGTCCCCGAAGCTCAAAAGGAGCTTTCTAAATCGATGATGTGAGAAATACGTAGCCATCTTCTGAGAGAGATAATTAGCATGTGGTACGTATGTATGTATGTATGTATGTATGTATGTATGTAACATTTTAATATTTGGAATTTAAATTATTTTTAGTTCCTTAATGATTACCCAAAAAAGTACGTACATGCGAGTTTGTTTATTTTATCATTAAGTTCTATACTATTTTTTTTAAAAAAAATAATATGCTTACTTTTATATTTTAACTTCCAAAAAAGTCTATATTTATTTTGATCTTTTCATGCTCTTAAAAATATATATTAATTAATTGATTTAATTGTGTCTCTTTTTCTTAGTTTCCTATATTTTTTTGAATGTCCTGTTTCTCTCACTTGTAAAATAGCTTGTAATTGTAATATATTTCTTATATATCACCATTTTGTATATATTAATTATGATAGCAAAATAGAAAATATAATTTCTCATATTGCAAATCTTAATTTGTTTTCCAAAATAAAATGTTAATTGATCGTATCATAATGAGGTGTTTTAAACATTTATTTGGGAAAAAAAACTTTAAAATTAAACTTTTAATCTGAAAAAAAATCATAAAATGGATTGTTCATTTATCTTTTAAAAATGAACTTATTTTTACTTTTTTCTCTAATTAAAAATCATAAAAATAAATCAAGTTACTATATATCCCTTACAATAATAATAATAATAATAATAAAAGTAGGAATTTTGGAACTACTAGACTTTGAGGTGCGGGAGCAGTGGGGAGGGACCAGCATGAGATGAGAACTAGGCAACGTGGCAAAATCACATGGTGATGGGCCAACATGAGAGTTGTGGGTGTCAGCACTGCTCTCCTGGTTTCAATGTTATCCTTTTCTTTTCTTTTTTCTCTGCTTTTTACTATTTTTATTTTATTTTCCAAAAACCAAAAAGAGAGAAAGAAATAAGAAGAAAAAAAGCCAAAAATATTCGACGTCCACTCCGTTACAGAAACATCACCTTCCAACAAACAAACGGCCAAGCAAGAACCGACGTTTTCAAATTTTCGAACAACTACCTTAGTACCGCATGTGGCTAGCTAAAAATATTCGAGGATGCAATGAAAATTCCTTTTATCCTACCACTTTGCGGATAATAAATATATATATTCGATAAAATAAATATTTACTTAAGTTAATTTTTGCATAGGAAGTTTAAATCTACTCGATTATAGGTGAATCAATGCTTCACTTGTATTGATAATATCACAAGGATTCAAATCAAAATGTGTTTCTATTTTAACCATATAATAAATAATTAAGTGGTAAAAATTTGAGACTAACGAGTTTGTTTTCTCTGTAATTTCAGGTTCGAGTATCGTGATTTCTATATGATGGTCACTGGAGATTTATATAGTCGTTAACTTCAGGACTCGTGAAATTAGTCGAAATGCGCGCAAGTTAGCCTAAACACTCACGTTAATTAAAAAAAATATGTTTCTATTTTTTTTATTTTTTTCATTTTAGATAAAACCAGCATGTGTATTCTTTTTAAAAATAAAAGTAAATCTTATTTTTATGAGAAAAATATGGATAATACTCCATTTTTTTAGAGGGTGCTTTAAAGAAAATTATCAGTTTATATATATGAGTTAAAATTGTCTACTTGATTGATGTAGTTGATTATGATATTATTATTGGCTTTTGCCTTAAATCTTGTGATGTGATTAGTTTGATTTACATGTATCGTTTTTATTCATTTTAGCAATTCTTAAAGTCAATTTTCACTTAATTGAATATATATATATATTTATATATATATATATATATTTTTAATTTTTAAATAGATTATTTTTTTTTTGCCAAAGATAAGATTTTTTATTAGTAAACTAGTGATATAAATTAGGCTTTATAACCCCAGATGGTACCAAAAACAAATAAAAAAGGATTAAACTCTAGGTAAAAGAAGAGCTGCAAAATAATCTCGGATGAAATCTATACTTATTTTACTATTTCATAGATATTCATTCATCTTATTAAACACTATTGTTCATCACAACATGAAATGAACTTCCACTTAAAAATCTAATAATAATAAAAAAAATCCATAAACTCTAAAAGAAAAGACCAAGAAGATAAAAAAAATTATAAAACAAAAAATGTCAAAATGTAAAAATATAAAGCCGAAAATGAAAAAAAAATGCCATCTTAGCTAAGAAAAATATTAATACTTTCAAAATCTCAAAGAATAATTCTATTAATTTTTAATAAAAAAAAAGTTAATAATTAGAATCATAGAGGATTATTAGATTGGAACACGGCGTTATATTTCCAATCATGAATAAACCAAACATTGCTCGAAAGAAAAAAAATCAGAGGACAGCAAGGCAGCACGCTACGTAAACGCCGTCAACTTTGTAACCTCGATTTCCGTAGCTTTAGAAGTGGGTCCGGTGAGAGGAGGAGGAGGAGGAGGAGGAGGAGGAGGGGAGGGGACTGCGGAGAGGCCGGTGGTGTTGGTGCTCTTAAATGGAGGTTTTTTAAAATTTAAATCTTTTTATTGTTTAGAATTATTTTTTATGTATATTTCAAATTATTTTAATTTGTTAACATTAAAAATAAATTTTAAAAAATAAAAAATAATTATTTTAATATTTCTTAAAAAAAAAACAATTACAGCTGCATTCCCATCACTAACGTCTGAATCGTTCACCATTGGATGTAATATCTCCACTTATCATGTGGGTCCTACTCCGAAGAATTAAAAAAATTGAAGTATAGATCATGTTGTTTTTCTACTCATCATGTACTTGACGTGATCACACTTGCCTTGACAGAGAGCCACTTTGGCATGTAAAAAGACACTAAGCTTTCACTGATTGGACATTGATTGTTACTTCCTCGTTGGTGCGTTTGGTCCTAAAGTTGATCGGTGATACTCGTCCACGTGGTCATGGGAGTGGTAAAAGATGGTCTCCCCCACTTCCTTCTGGTGGGGGCGTGGGCGATTCTCTTCTCTCTCTTTTTTTTTTTCTTTTTGAAAATGACACAATTTCCCTCCTTTTTTTTTAATCAGAAGTTTTTAGTTTTGTAAATTATTTTTTATTAGATTGATTAGCTTACGAGTATTTACCAAAACAAACTAGATAAATTTATTCTACTATTTTATCTTTAATTTAATTTAATTTTTTTACTTTCAGAAATATTTTGATATTTTTATTGTGTATTTAAAACAATAAAATACTTATTTATTTCTGATTAATTGAATAATAAATATTGACAAAAAATCTAAAAGCTCCCAGTAAGAATTAAGGTTTATTTTGGACAGAGACACAAGACAATAAAATCATTGTTTTAGTGAACAATGATTTCAGTCAGAAGCTACAATGATTCCTTCCCGAATAGTTCTTGTTAATTTTTCTTCCCTCTGTCACTTTTTGTTTTTCTTTTTTAAAAGATGATGTTATTTCATGTTTTTTTAATTAATTTTGATCTTATTAAATTTGAATTAAGTTTAGTTAAGTTAATCAATGGCTGGTTTTATAATTATGGATTAATTAGCAATGAGTGGCCATTCACGGGTTTGTAAACAGATAAGAAGCAGAGAAAAAGGAGATATTTTGAAGCGTACGGGCACCTGATTTATGTGGTGTGGTGTATGTATATAATCATCACACGAGGCTGTGGACACAGGCACCCACCAGCACCGCCACCATCTCCTTTTCAGCGTTGCGGTGCTGCCACGGCTCTTTCCCTCTCCCACTTTCGTAATCATAAATAAAATTACTCCGCTGACCACTTGTTTAAAACAAGGATTTTACCATCTTCTAGATTCTTAATTTAATTTTGGACATTTTATTGTTTCAGGAGTATTTGATTTTAAGAATGGTTCTAAGATCTGATGCAATCGCGTCCAAGTGCTGATCTAGATTCTAGATTAATCAATCTGGAATTTCTATTTAAAAAAATAAAAAATTAAAACAATGTTAACTTATAATTTTTTTAAAAAAAATAATTATTTTTTATTAGATTGATTAGATTATAAGTATTTATCAAAACAAACTAGATAAATTTATTTTAATTTTTTTTTTTTGCGTTGCTACATCAGTCAACTCAAATTTTAAAATAATAATTTTAAATGTACAATAAAGTAAAATAATTGCTTTGTGGATAAGGGTAGTGGTATAATTACATCATAAATAAATTTTAAAAAATAAAATATTATATTATTTTAATATATTTTTAAAATAAAAAAAACATTTTAAAAAATAATGAATTAAACTATTGTACGTATTATAAAATATTTTAAAAGAAGTCATCCTTGTAAATTCTTAACACTTTAAACTATTGTACGTATTATAAAATCGTGAATTAATTATTATTTTTAGTATTAAATAAGATCGGAAGAGCCAATAATACTAAAAAAAAATAAAACGTACTACTGATTTTTTTTTATTAAAATATTAAATTTACAACTTTTACTACAAGTAAAATATATATATTTTTTAATTTTTTGATGAAAAAATCCCAAACAAAAACAGATTGGGAAACGCAAAATAAATAAATAAATAACACTTCTTGACAAATAAGATATCAAATTTACAAGTTTTACGAAGTCTAAAATAATTTTTAAAACTTTTTTCATGGAAAACAAAAAAAAAAGCAGACTGGGAAATGCAAAAAAATAAAAATATCATTAAATAAATAAGCAATTATTGACAATGAAGCCTTCACTATAAAATATTGGTCACTTTCACTAACACAAGAAATTAAATTAATTAAATTAAATTACTAATAACTAAAGATAGAAAGGAAGGGGGGGAATAAAATTCACCATCACTTTCACAAACCCAAAAATAAAAATAATAAAAATAATAATAATTCCCATTATTATGGCCTCCATTGTTCCTTATCTCTTCCACTTCCTGCCTCTCTTGTTATTTCACTGGACCTCTCCTCTACCTCACCTGCTGCCTATCATTACTTCACAAATCCTTTCATTTTTCCTTCAAGTGCTAAAACAGAGGAAATAAACTAATAATTCATCTCCCCATGTCACCACCATAACACCAAACAATGAAATGAAACCATAAAGAAACCATCCCTCTCTTTCTTGAACCCTTTTCTTTTGAAATCAAGAAAAAAAACCAAAAAAAATGAAGAGAGATCATCAAGAAACCATTGGTGGTGGTATTGGAAACAGAGCTGAATCTTCTTCTTCATCAATGGAAACTGGGAAAGGAAAATCATGGGTTGAAGATGATCAAGATGCGGGTGGCATGGATGAATTACTTGCTGTTTTGGGTTACAAAATTAAGTCTTCAGATATGGCTGATGTAGCTCAAAAGCTTGAACAACTAGAGATGGTTTTGGGTTCTGAAGATGGAATTTCTCATCTTGCTTCTGATACTGTTCACTATAACCCTTCAGATCTCTCTGGTTGGGTTCAAAGTATGCTTTCTGAATTCAACAATCTACCTTCTACTGATCTTGATTCATCTATTCTTCTTTCCAATAATCGAGATTCACTCCTTGGACAACCTTCCACTATCACCCCCTTAGATTTCCCCAGTAATTCTCAATCTAAAGTATTCGCTGACGACTCTGAATATGATCTCAGAGCAATCCCTGGAGTTGCTGCCTATCCACAACAAGAACTCGATAAGAGTAACGACAGGAAGCGAATGAAGCTCACTCCAATTGGGTCTAATATTGCGCCGGCACCATCTGTGAATTCCTTACAATCTCCCACTGCATCTTCCACTTCTTCTTCATCTCCGCAAGCAATGGCAGTTTCAGGTACTTTGTCAGAGCCCACAAGACCTGTAGTCCTTGTTGACTCACAGGAAACTGGAGTCCGTCTTGTCCACACACTTTTGGCTTGTGCAGAGGCAATTCAGCAAGAAAATCTTAAACTTGCTGATGCCCTTGTTAAGCATATAGGACTACTTGCTGCATCTCAAACTGGGGCTATGAGAAAAGTTGCAACTTACTTCGCTGAAGCTTTAGCTCGTCGAATTTACAAGATTTTCCCTCAAGATTACTGTCTCGATTCTTCATGTTCAGATACTTTAGAGATGCATTTCTACGAAACTTGCCCTTATCTCAAGTTCGCACATTTCACTGCCAATCAAGCCATTCTTGAAGCTTTCGCGAATGCAAGTCGAGTCCACGTTATCGATTTTGGTTTAAAACAGGGAATGCAATGGCCGGCGTTAATGCAAGCTCTTGCATTAAGGCCTGGTGGTCCGCCAGCGTTTCGGTTGACGGGGATCGGGCCGCCGCAGCCTGATAACACAGATGCTTTGCAGCAAGTGGGGTGGAAGCTGGCACAATTGGCTCAAACTATTGGAGTAGAATTCGAGTTTCGCGGATTCGTAGCAAACTCTCTGGCGGATCTTGATGCGGAGATGCTTGGCCTCCTCCCTCCAGAGGTGGAGGCAGTGGCTGTTAACTCAGTTTTTGAGCTGCATCGCTTGTTGGGTCGGCCGGGTGGCATCGACAAGGTTCTCGGGTCTATCAAGGCCATGAGACCTAAAATTGTGACGATTGTTGAACAAGAAGCAAACCATAACGGTCCGGTTTTTCTAGACCGGTTCACAGAGGCCTTACATTATTACTCGAGTTTGTTTGACTCTCTCGAAGGGTCCGGTTTGACTCCACCGAGTCAGGACCTGGTTATGTCCGAGCTGTACTTAGGGAGGCATATTTGTAATGTGGTGGCATGCGAAGGGGCTGACCGAGTTGAGCGACACGAGACGTTGGCTCAGTGGAGAACTCGGTTTGATTCGGCTGGGTTTGACCCGGTTCATCTTGGGTCGAATGCCTTTAAACAAGCTAGTATGTTGTTGGCCCTCTTTGCTGGTGGTGACGGGTATAGGGTGGAGGAGAATAATGGCTGTCTCATGCTTGGGTGGCATACAAGGCCACTAATTGCCACCTCGGCGTGGCAGCTCGCCGCTGGTGATTCACAACAATGATTCAACTCAGCTGAGCTTGAGCTACCGAATCAATGAAAACTCAACTCAGGAAACCCTTGTGAATTTAGTAGAGTGAAGTGGTTGAGGGTGAGAGTGAGATCTTTACACTCGAGAGGTTTAAGAGATAAAATCCAACCCAAGTGTGTAATTGTAGTTTTGTTTTTTGAACACCTCTGTCAATTTTTTCTTCTTTTTGTTTAACTTGCTTTGGAAGGCCTTTTCAATGTAATTTCTTAGATTTTTTTTAAAAAAAATCCAGATGTGTATCTATATGTTAACTCTTTAATAAAATGGATCGATCTTTTTTCACATGGGATGCAGAGTTATTAAGAAAAAAATCCTATTTTTTTATTTGTAATTAATATAAATATTTAACCAGTTTACATAAATCTCATAAAATTCTTAATTTTTTCTTGAACCTACCTTTGTTTGCATGTCCTGATTCCTTCCTTCTGGCCTGCAAAATGTTCTTGGAATTTTTAGTAAGGAAACGGAGGCCACATGTGAAGGACACTTCTTCTCCCATGTCACCTCCGCCGTGAGAAAATTCTCGGCCACATGTGAAGGATACTTCTTCTCCCATGTCACCTCCGCCATGAGAAAATTCTCACAGCACTGTCTAGTAGTCGTCGCTAGACTCATGGGTGTGACTAGAAGAAAGAAAGATGGAAAACCTTCATGGCAATGGCACCTGGACCTTAGATTCTTAGGTTCGGTGTGGTTTTCTATGATGGCCTCATCCTCTTTTGACTGAATTGGAGGAGATATATTTTTGTTGCTATTCCACGGTTCCTTTGTGTAAAACTATGAAAGGTGAATTTTTTTTTTCTTTTTTAATTATAATAGGTGCAAAAGAAGACTAATATTGCCCATGTAACATACAGGGGAAATGGGCGTTTCATGTCAAATTCTCATTATTTTTATAAGAAAATTAAGGTGGAATTTGAGATCGCGTTAGCAATTATTTTTTAAAATGTTTCTTATTTGAAAATATATTAAAATAATATTTTTTTTATTTTTAAAATTTACACATCAAAACAATCCAAAATAAAAAAATATTTTAAAAATATTTTTCAAACATAAAAACAAACCCACATTTAAATAAATAAAGGGCAGTTTCAAGAATAATTAATAACATTCGTGTCGTACAAAGAGACTCCAATCACATTTATAATACATCCGAGGCTTAGAATATATTCGTAAATAAAATTAATCATATACTTGGGGATATAAATCTTATGATGGATGGCTTGAGCTAACCCTTGAAAAATACATAGAAAGGACGGCATTAATTTAGTCTTAAGATGGCAGAAATGTTTGGATTAACGATAGATTGACAAGCCATCTACGATGAGATATTTATTTAGCCTAATCAAGTGTCGAGAATCACATTCCGAGAAAATGAATAATTGTCCAGATAGGAAAAAAGAATTAGGTACCAAATTCATAACATGTATAGCTGTTTTCTATATATCTCTACGAGAAAGCCAATAGCGACCTCAGGTTTACTTAATATATGCTTTGTTTTTTGTTTTTTTAATTTTAAATTTTGAAAATCTAAATCTAAATCTAAATCTAGCCCTTGATTCTTTGAGTTTTTCATATAGTTCAAACATTTTTCTGCCCCCTCTTGAGGAATTTAGTTCTACTATGCTTAGAGAAACAAAGATTTGAGGTAAGAAAAAGATTCAAAGACATAATAATATAAAAGAACATCTCAACCCAACCGTTTAAGTTATAAGATGAGATTTCAAGATATGATTTATATTATGCTTTAACATACTCCTTCAAGTGAAAGCAATTTGAAACTTGCACAGATCCACAATATCATGTGTTTAATTTTTATCAAATAAATTAATGAAGATGGTGGGATTTGAACTCGTGATCGCTTGGTTATCAAGACTTTGATACCATGTTAAAAAACCTTCTTAATTTAATAACTTAAGCTATTGGATGAGGTCTGAGGATATGATTTATATTATTCTCTAACAAATAAAATAAAAGTAAAATTCCACATTTAATTCCAAAGAAAAAAAAAACATTGCCAAGTTTTTTGACTTATTTTCTACGTACGATTTGAAACATGTATTGTATTTTTTTTTTCACCTTCATTATTACTTGAAAGCGATACGAAGAAAAGATATAAAATGCCTCTAAATGGATCGTAGCCGCGGTCTATAATCGGCTATTTGACCCTAGAAATCTACAATTCCTTGGAGGATGGCTAATGGAGGGAGGGAAGGAGGGAGGGAGGGAGGGAGGGAGGGATAGCTTTCATCTTACTCCTTCCGTTGAAAATTGAGTCGAGATTGATTTCTTCTTATCCTTTTTGGATAACGGGATGGGTTAAGCATCTTTTCCGTTTTCTTTTTTTTTTAACCATCTAGTTTAATTCTAAAAAGACTTTATTATATTGCTATATGTTAAGAAAAAATAAAACTAGAAAATAAATTAACCAAGATTTTCTTAAAATCTTCATTTTCATTTTCATTTTCATTTTCATTTTCATTTTGCTTATTTCTTTTTATTAATAGCTTGATGCTCTGCTCCATAATTGCCCTATTTCTTTTTATTAGATAAAAAGTGGTCAAACCAAAAACGAGTGAGATAGGCACTTGACTTCTTGGGTGGATATCACCATCCGGAGACCCTTAAAATCAACCATATGTTCTGATCTTCTGCTTGTTTCCTCTCTCTCTCTCTCTCTCTCTCTCTCTCTCCCAAAAATATATATATATATATATATATATATATATATATATATATATCCCTTTCTTTCTTTTTTATTCATGCAAGAGCCTGTTAACAGGAGCATAGTTAGAATTTACCATTAGCTGGGGAAGCTACAGGAACAAGAGACTATGGGACTATGCACTTTCGGTGACCAACATGAAGAAATACATGCGGCTAATATATATGAAAATTGTTAATATAAAGAAGGATGGGAAAAAAAGAAAGTTAAGAGAGCGCGGCATGGGATACATGCCTTGGAAGAAAATTTTAAACCATGTGGTTAGATTGTACTTTTTTATAATTCAAAATACAAGTGTATGGGATTTGATTTATTACTCTTTTAGCTTTTATTTATAATTAAATTACTGTGGGGGTGAACATGATGTAATTATTGAATAATTATCTTATTTATTCTTTATTTAATCCATTTGCTAACTTATGCACACTTTTTATTTCTTTTAAAACATGACTAGATTATTGATGCATGCCATGAAAAAAGTTGTGTAAAGATATACATCAACTTGCATGATAATATCCTACATATAGATTTTATACACAATTCCAAACATAGATAGAAAATGTCACTAAAAAAGGAGATAGAGTAAGAGATGAGTTAGGTTTAGAAAATTATTTACATGTATAATAAAATTTCCAAATCTAAAGTCCGACTATAATGTAACTATTAGATTCGCCGATACGAGAAGGTTCTGCAACAAAGAATTTATTAAGCATAAGTTTGTATTGTAATATAATTAGTCTTCTAACCATGAATGAAAGTGAAAGCACCCATCCTTTTTATCCAACTCTATTAGAAAAATTTTATAAGCAATAATCATTAATTTCATAACAATAACACATCAAGATATTCATACTCGACATGAGTAGCTTTACTCTTAATTTCAAGTCAATTAGTGTACTTTGATTAACATAGTTATCAAATATTTCGTAACAACTTATTATTGACCTTTGTCTTATTGAAAACAACTCAATTTACCATGGTTTTCAAATAACTTTGGCAATAACACAACATTGGCTTTTGAATTTGCAAAAGCAACCAAACATATTTGATCTTTGAACAATTTCAGAGACTCCATAACATTGGCTTTTGCCTAATCAAAAACAACTCAATAACCTTGGTTTCCAAACAACTTTAGAAATAATCACAATATTGGCTTTTACATTTACAAAAACAACCTGATCACATTGGTTTTTGAACAACTTCGGAAACAATCACAACATTGGTTTTCGCCGTAACGAAAACAACCCGATCGCATTGGTTTCTGAACAACTTCAAAACAATCACAACAGTCTTTTTCCTTAGCAAAAGCAACCAAATCACATTAGTGTCCAAACAACTTCAGAAACAATTACAATATTGGCTTTCGCCTTAGCGAAAACAACCCAATCACATAGTCATTTCACATAACTATTTACAATTCATTTCATACATAACATTTATAGTTACAACCAAAAATTTAATTGCCATGGCAAAATTGTAGGTAAAACTTTGCTTATTGCTTCTCGAGTCGAGTGAGCTCCTTCGATAGAAGATCATGCCCCTGGTGTCCCCCTGAACTAGACAAAATACTTTTCGTTAGTACATTATCTTTAAACCCATATACTCATTTTCTGTATAAGAAATACTTCTTTTAATTTCATACTTAAACTTACTATGTTTAACAATTTATAACAAGGCACTAAAATATTGTTTAGTGTTTTACTCCTCATCAAAGTTACAGAACTTAGTTTTAAATAGGTTTTATTTCTTTAGCAAGATATGACACAAATAAAAAACTTCGGTGAAGAAGTTTAAACCCAATTATGCTATTTGCACACCTAAACTCGTCCAAATATAATGGAATATGAACTTGCCCTATAACATACAACTTGACTTTTCTCTAGTGTTTTATTTATATTTGGATTCTATAACTTTAAATGGAGTAAGGTTTATTCCATACAGAATCTAACATCATTAACCACATTTTATATGAAGACATCAACCTCAAATATTATCATTTGCTAATCTATATTTCAGTTTAAAGTTTGATGATAATTCTGTCCATTAGCTTTCAGCCTAACATGTCTTCAGTTTTTTATTATATCTAGAGTTTTATAATTTTGATTTGGGAAAATTCAATCTTGTTTGAAAGTTAACACCTTTATCTACAACTTTCATAAAGAATAACATCCCAAATATTGTCCTTAACTAGCTTAATGTCAGGTCACAAATTAGCTTGTAACACTGTCCAAATTTTCAATTTATATGTTTTATACACAACCAAATATTTTCATGCATTTCTTTCACTCCTTTTTTTTAATCATAATTTCATAAAAAAAACATGTCATTTCCACAACAATAATCATTCATAAGATTTCAAACACGTAATTAAATTCGCAAAAGTATGTACCATATGAATTTCTTTAGATGTTTAGATGACAGCGTACAATAATTTCTTAATTGATCATAAACACGTGTCATTTTAACATGCACACAAATAATCAAATTAAAAAATATTTTCCTCTATTTTCTTGTTTGGCTAAAGGTTTTAAGGCCTCGGTACCCATCTTTTTCTTTAAATATTTTTTAACACCATCATATCTCCTTCACTCTTGTTACACAATCAAACCTTTATTTTCATTTACCCCAAAATTCTCTCTAAGAACCTTAATGTAAGAACTTAAATTTCTATATAAAACTTACCAAAAAATGTCAAAAATTGATCTAGAAATGTGTTAATTTGTTCCTAGCTATGTTTTTTTTTCTTCCCAAAAGTTCCTTCTCCCTCAAACCTTTTGGTCTCCCCTCATTTTCCTTCTGCTGCCTCCAACTTCAGCCTTCACTCTCTCTTTAATTTTTTTTTGGTGTTAAATACTCACTCAAGTCTCCTAACACTCTCAAGAATTGATTTGCATATGTTTCTCTCTATAATATCTTTGAAGGAAAGTGACAAGGAGAAAAAGTGACTCCCTTCCCTTTTGTTCTTCTTTTTTCTACCATCAGCCCCCCTTTTCTTCCTAGGGCTGACAAGTTTTCTCTTCTTCTTCTTCTGTTTGTTTTGTCCCTCACTTATTTATGTCCTACTAATTTAGTATTTAATTCTCTATGTTTATCACATTAAACCCTACTCTTATCGTTATAATCTTAGTCCTTTTTTTGTTTATATTTACTGTCACACTTCAAGTTAAGAATTTTATACGACTCTGACGAAACCCTATGATGTGAAGATAGTTATCTTTAATTTCTTTAGCAAGCTGTACTCTTTTATAGATAGACCTAGAGCCTCCTGCAATAATCTGAATTTCTTAAAGCTTCAGCCCTCATCTTCGACTGCTTTAGAACTTCCATTCTCTGCAGATGAGGTCAAAACTGCTGTGTGAGATTGTGAAGGAAACAAAGCTCCAAGCCCTGATGGTATCAACTTCTTCTTCATCAAGAAAGCTTGGAACATCATAGGCAGGGACATTGTTCAAATGGTGGATGAATTCTACCGGACTAACCTTCTTCCTCCAGGCATCAACAGCTCTTTTGTTACCCTTATCCCAAAAGGAGCCAATAAGTTGCAAGATTTTAGGCCTATTAGCTTGGTGGGCAGCCTCTACAAGATTATTTCAAAACTGCTAGCATCCAGAGTAAAGCAAGTTATGTCAGAAGTCATCAGTGATCACCAAAATGCTTTCATCAAAGGAAGGCAAATACTGGATAGTGTGTTAATTGCCAGCGAGGCAATTAATTTCATGAAGAAGAAAAAAAGCAAAGGATATCTATTCAAACTAGACTTCCACAAAGCATTTGATTCAGTGTTATAGGACTATGTTAATGAAGCCATGACTAGTATGGGTTTTGGGAGTCGATGGCGAGGCTGGATCATGCAATGTATATCAACAGCCAAGATGTCTGTGTTGGTAAACGGTTCCCCCCACGAAGGAATTCAAGTTAGAAAAAAGGCTACGTCAAGGAGACCTTCTTTCTCCTTTTCTCTTCAACATTGCGGTGCAGGGGCTGAGCTGCATGCTGCAGCGAGGGTGTAACCTGGGGCTGATTGAGGGAGTGAGCATCGGGCAGGCTGGTCTTACATTATCTCATCTACAGTTTGCAAATGACACACTTATTTTCAGTTCAACCTCTTTAGAAAGCATGCAGAATGTTAAGCGCATACTCTTGTGCTTTGAGCTCATGTCGGGTTTGAAAGTTAACTTCTCCAAAAGCAGTATCTTTGGTGTGGGTATAGAAGATCATGTGTGTGACTACACTACACAGACCCCTATGATGTAAACAAGGGCACCTCCCTTTCAAATATCTTGGCCTACCCATTGGTGCAAATTCTTGCAGTTCTTTGAAGTGGAATCTTATCATTCATAATATCAGCTCTAGGCTGGCTGCATGGAAAGGTAAGCTATTATCGATAGGGGGAGTTTATGTTTAATTAAATCTGTTCTCAGCAACTTGCCCATCTACTTTCTCTATTTGTTCTCTATACCTGTTGCGGTAGCAACAGAAATTGAAAAGAAGTCCAGATGCTTTTTGTGGTCTGGAAAAGAGGAAGGCAGGTCTCTATGCAATGTTGGTTGGTCAACTGTTTCGTTGCCAAAAAGTGCTGGTGGACTTGGAATTGGATCTCTGGGGAATAAAAATACAACTCTATTGTTCAAATGGCTATGGAGGTATGACTCTAAGGAGTCAAGCATGTGGAAGGATGTGATTAAAAGCATTTACAATACTAAATACTCCAGCCTTATACCGCAGGATCATATCTCAGGTGCTGGAAGCACATGGTCTCGGCTTGTTAATCACTGTGGCAAAGATACTAGATTGCGGAATATTGTGAATAATCACACTGTGATGCTAGTTGGCAATGGGAAAAGGATTAAGTTTTGGCTTCATAACTGGACAGAAAATTGTAGCTTGGCAGAGAAGTTTCCTACACTATTTCAATTATCCAATGATAAAGAATCCAGCCTAGACAAGATGGGAATGTGGGACGGTCATGCATGGTGCTGGGTTTTTTCCTGAAACAGAGTTTTGAGAGGCAGGAATATTGGACTTCTTGCTAAAATGTACGTTATTCTATCAAGGGTGCAATTGGACAAAGAAACAGAGGATAGGCTTGTCTGGAAAGTAAATAACATAGGAAGATTCTCGGTTAAATCTCTCTGTGGGCTTTTAAATCCCAGTCCTCCATTGAACACTGTCTTCTTCTTTAGAGGGATTTGGAAAGGTCTTGTCCCCCCTAAAGTAGAGGTTTTTTGTTGGATGGCTATCATCAACAAAATCAACACCCATAGCATGTTAGTTAAAAGAGGCATTTTGGATACCTCAGCTGCAAACTGTCCTATCTGCCTAGTTGAGGAAGAAATGGTCGACCACCTTTTTATCCATTGCTACAAGCACTGGCTCATTTGGTCCAAAATCATCAACTAGTGGGGCTTAGCTTGGTGTTGTCCAAGGAAATTGGCAAATCTCTTCTCTCAGTGGGACTCTTTGGTTTATGGCAAATTTTAGAAAAAAGCATGGGTGATGTTGTTCTTCTTTATGGCATGGTCTATGTGGCTTCTCCGCAATGATGTGATATTTAAGCAGAAGATCCCAAACTATGATACTCTGTTCTTCCTTATTGTTATTCGACTTTGCTTATGGTTAAAGGCTATAAAGCCAGATTTTCCCTACTCCTTTTTAGATTTGCTAAGATCCACTGAAGGTCTGATTCGATGGACTAATTCTCAAACTTTGAGGTCTGGTGTTATGTGGTCTCCCCCTATGACTAATAGATTCAAATAGAATGTTGACGGATCCTTTATTGGAAAACCTGGCCCCTCCGGAATAGGTAATGTTTTGCGGAATCACTATGGAATACTTTTAGATATTTTTTCTTTGTCGGTTGGGATCTTAGACTCCAATGTAGCTGAGCTGAGAGCAGTAGTTAAAGCTATCAAATTATCAACCTCTAATTGCTTCCTATATCATAAACATATTATTATTGAATCTGATTCTGCCAATGTCATTAGCTGAATGAATAACCCTCATAATAGGCCTTGGATTCATCATAAACTCTTCTCTTCAGCTCAGAGGCTAGCTTCATGTTTTGATTCAATCACCTACACTCATTCTTACCAGGAAAGTAATCACATAACAAATCACCTCGCTAAACAAGGAGTGCACAGAATATCTAATTTTGTTGCTTAGCTATGTACCCTCTAGATAATCTGTCGGTACTATGTTTAGCCTCTGCAGATTGTGGTATTTTAGGGAAATATTTTGGTTACCATGCAGGGAACAGATAGTGGAAAGATCTTAATTGATTTGAAGATTATGTTTCTTTATTTAGCTAGTTAGTTCAGCTAATTTATTTTCTGTGTAATGTGATTGCATAACACAGTTATGCCTTATTTAATCCTATCAGCTTCTTTCAAAAAAAAAAAAGACCCCTTCTTCAATTATTAACTAAATTCATTCATTCATTTTCTTCTTCCTTTTGTTTTTGGTCTCTTCCTTCTGGGGGCTTACACATTTGACTTGATCGGGATCTTATTTTTTGAACAACATATACATATATAATAGGAAGGGTTTTTTTTTATTGTGTAACTTAAAATTCAAAACAACTCTAAATAAATAAGAAAAAAATAGCATAAATGCATGTATTAAAAACTTTAATATCATATTTTGTACTAGTAATTCATTTATAAAAGACTATAATTAGAGTATAACATGCAGTAGAGATTATAGTTATAAAACATGATTTGACCTGAAAAATTGATATGAAAAACGTAGGTTTAGAGCTTCATATAAATCTAGTTACTAATTGAAATGATTAAGATTTTAACCTAGCAAAATTCATTTGGTCTGATCAGGATTTTAGTATTCAGAGTGGCCTAGCCAAACATGGTTCAAGCCTAATTAGGTGTAAGTTAATTTCTTTTCTCATTTAGTTATCTAAGAGCTTAATATATTTATTTAACCAAATTATATTATCTAAAAACAAGGAAACTTTTGTTTTTCTAATTATGGATTATAGTCATTGTGATGTGACTATTTGAGACTTTAAATTTGATTTGTAATTTGGATATTTGAATTATATTTTTTAATTTAAACTTCTAAATTTTTAAATTGTTATTTATTTTTTGGATTAATTAAAAATTGAAATTAAGGTAAAAAAATTGTGTTGTAATTAAGTTATGCTTAAGCTTTATTGCTAAATCATTATATATATCTGGTTCATCTAGTGATCCATGAGTTAATTCGATGACTCAATAATCTAGATATTTTCCGAGTAATTGTAATTTTCCTGGCAGCGAGCAGAAATTTTCTGTGTTATTAATGCAAGGTGTCACAACAGCCAATCACATATCAAAAATAAAATAATATATATTCCCTTTCTAGACAGTGACTGCGTATTACAATATGATATGACTTCATTCCACCATTTCTGCTCTCAATTTTTTATTTGGTATTTACAATTATTTAAATAGCTAATTAATGCTATAAAAAAATGCCAGGTGGCATTTGTTTTTTTAAAAAAAATGCAAAAATTAATGTGGGCCTTGACCTGGGAAGCATTTACTCTAGATAGATAATATGTAGTACAGACAAGAAAATACATTCTGAATTATTGATAATCCTTAAATTTTGCACTTGTTAATGTTTTTAGCCTATTTATTGATCACAAGTGCAAGAAACCTCCATCAAAATCTTGGGTTTTTAAAATGAAAGAGATTAATTAACTAAAAATTAGAAGAAAAAAAAGACCACTAATCAATATTAATTAGAAAAAATCGATGGGCTTTAAAACTAAAAAATAGCCAATTTAAACCATTTGACTTGCCAATTAAACATGTTTTTATATATTCAGTAACAAAGATAATTTTAGACCAATTTATGTCTTAATAAGTGGTTGATTTCTCGCACCATTAAGGAGAAGCCAAGTCAACAAAAGATGGTGACTGAAGCCGTTCACATCATAATTAATTACTGTGAAATAGTGCTAGCATTAGCCATTTTAAACTTTATATCTAAATATAATTATAATTAAAGGGCTCTTGGGTCAATATCTCATTGAAATAAGATGAGCCACCAATTTCATGGTGTTGGGAGTTCGATATTGTCCGGAGGCTCCATGTGTGATCTTGACAATCTCCACCAACAAGCACTCCTCCACCTCTTAGACCAACACAAGGGACCCTCATTGCATGAGACTAACTTTACACCTCCACACATTAAGTGCTAGGGCTTTTCAACATCTTGTAAAATCTTCCTTTTTTCTCGATTGTTGAGGAGAACACTATTCACCAATCTTTGCGAAGATTGCCCACTTTGATTAAAAGATGGGATTAGTTTTTTTTTCAATGATGTTTTAGAATTCAAGTGATTATATTTTCTTTTTAATTTAAGGAATTTCATGTTAATAATAGAAGTTTGAATACCTGAAAAAAACAGTCTGAATCAAAAAACTTAAAGACACTCTGATAATAAGTCAGTACATTTATAAAAAAGATATAAAATGACTTGAGACAATAAATAATGTAAAATAATCTTAAATTTAAAGAACAAAGATGTTTATTCTTAAGTTTTAAGTTGATTAATGCTTTGAAACCTATGTATCTTTTATCTTAAGAGATGAAAAGTTATAAACTTTTTAACTGCATGGTTCAAGGAATATTTATACCCCCTGAACCTTGTAGTTTTCAAAGAAGATAAAGATTGGAAAGTTCTCTACTTTCAACAATATTAAAGGAGACATATATATCTCTTATATATAATTAATGAAATGGTAAGTAATGAAATGGTAAGTATGGTAGGACCCTTAGAAGACCTTGTATACACCTATAAGTATAGGAAAATTATTATCATAATATGAACGATTATTCTAGATGGAGAGGCATGATAGTTTATCACGTCTTTAATACTTATATTGTAGAGAATCGTCCAGGATCGTGTATATATATATATATAGTCTTAAAACTTGGTAAAATCAAAGTTTTTTGGATCTAGCAGGTTTACTAAACCCACGTTATCTTGAGTTTGACTGACTATCAAGTCCAAGTTCTTTGGGTTTTGCATGTGTACTAAATTCACGTTACCTTGAACTTAGCTGACTGTCAAGTTCAAGTTTTTTTGGTTTAGTATGATTGTTAGACCTATATTATCTTGACCAAGTTCAAGTTCTTTGATTTTGACATGTTCGTTAAATCTATATTAACTTAAAATTAGTTGATTATAAAGTTCAAATTTTTTAAATCTGACATATTTGATACATTCATTTTATTTTAATTTTTATAATAAAAATCTTAATAAAAAAAAATATCTCATTAGTTTTCTCCTTATAAATCTGGTATTCATTACCAATAAGCATAAGAAATCAAACATGCCATGTAGTGTAAGGAATCTATATGTAATTAAAAATGAAAAAAAATAATGATGAAGATGGTTGGTTATGACAATTGCCAACTATTTGATTGCGCAATAGCGATATCACACAATTAATAGAATTGAGCTGTTATTATTAAAATCCGAAACTTGTATGGAAACAATGAAGAGTCAAAATCAAAGTTATTTAACCCCGGCTTGTTCCATGAACTAGGACTTGGGTTAGGTTATGAGATGGACATACCAACCATGATTGATTATTGCCAATTTAAAATGGTATTGTTTGTTTCTAGATTATTATTTTGTAAAATTAAAATGATGTTATTTTTAAAAAATTAAAAATCTAACCAAGTTTTTACAGAATTCATCTAATAATAAATTAACTTATCAGATCAATTAAGTTAACTCCTAACTAATTTAATTTGAAATATAATCTAAATTATTGAGTTAATAAGTTGATCGAAGACCAAACCAAGATTCATAACACTTGTAATTGATATTTACGCATTATTTTTAAAGTTAGTAATAACTTGGAAGTTGGTAGTAAATTATTTTCTAATTTTTTTTTACACAAGTGTGTTTATTATTGATATAAAACAAAAAGAAAGAGAACACGAAACAATTTGTCCCTTATCAGTGTCCTGAGAGTCATAAGTGCGTGACATGTGCCTTTTTCCATAAGTCATATATGTGTACGTATTTTCTATTATTGATGAAAAAAATATCGAATATATATGTTCTTAAAACTATATACTATCTCACACTAAAAAATCTATATAATATGCTTCCCTTCGTTAGTCCCTCAAACTTTTTTAATCAAAGAGGAGGTATACACTCGAAGAATTTTGTTGCTTTTAATTAAGATTTAACTCTAAATCCAGCCTCTACGTATATGACTGAAGCTCCCGGTTGTGCTTTAGCAAAACTGAAAAGGATTTATTTTATTACTATTCCAAACAGCGTTTTGTTTTATATATTATTTTTACTTGAAATTATTATTTTAATTTTTTTAGATCGTTTCAAAATGCTAATATAAAAAATAGCTTTTAAAAAATAATAATAAAACATTATTTTTATGTATTTTTTAACAAAAAAATACTTTAAAAAATAATTATTACCACACTTTAAAATAACCCTTAAAATCACTCAATTGTTTCATGATATAGTGATGTAGTGTTTAAGTTATAAGTACAATTAAAAACAAAAGTTAGCCAACCAAATCCGCTACCCAATCGTGGGACTATGATAAAGCAAATTGAACAAAATTATATAGCTTAATTTTCAAATAAACCCATTATTAAAGGAAAAAAATAAAAATAAATCATTTAAAAAAACAATGAAAAAAATAACTTGAGTAAACTCAGATTAACCTATCAAACCAGCGATTTGGTATACGACACCAAAATAGCCTTAAAGAGAGAAAAGTGAAAAACATCATTAAGCCCAATATCTAATCAATCATGCTCCTTTGTTTTTCTTACCGAAAAACTTATTTTAAACTTTTTTTTGCCCAAAACACATAGAAAACACTTTAGAGACCTTGTTAAACCAATCTATAGCCACAAAAAACATAAAAAACCGCCTGAAATCCACTCGAAACAAAAAAAAAATTCCTAGTTTAGATATGAACTCCCATCATCATATCGAACCATTTGACATAAAAAATAAAAAATGAAAAAAAAACCCTATTTTATAGGTGTTTTGGTGGTCGGGTTCCTCACTAACTGATACTTTCTCTTTCTAAACCGGAATCTAGCAACCTCTTCTCTCTCGTCCAACCAAAAAAGAACTGAAAAATAAGTGAAATGAAGTTCGGTATCAAAATTAAATTTTGTAAATTTTTAGGAACTGGTCACCTAATAGATAAAAAAAAATGAGGGACTCAAATGATTTTTTGATAGAAATTTTCAATCTGCCACCTATGTTACCTGTTTTTTTTCACTTCAGTCCCTTTTCTTTTAATTCAACCATCCCTTTCAACAAAAAAGAAAACAAAAAGCAAATGAGCTTTAATTTGGTCTCAAAATGACTCAATTTTACAAAAAAAAGTTTAATGATCAAATTGAAAATTTTAAAATTTTCACTATTGTAATCCACAATAAAATATAAGGGTGAACAATAATTTTGTGAACAGTAAAAAACACTACACATTTTAGTTTTATGTATAATAAACATTGTACAGGTCTATCACTCAAATCCACGGTTATTAAACTAGATTGGACATGTTAACCTAGCTGACTCAACCCCTAACCCTAGTCGGTTTTTAAAAAAAGTCAAATCAGAATTGACTTAATATAATCTAATTAACTCGAACAAAACTCAACTTGATTTTTTTTTCCATCAAAATATCGTTTTAATTTTTTTTAATAAAACTATTACTTGATCTAGGTTAATCTATTCAATTCTTGACCAGTAACTCAAACCGGGTCATGAATCGGTCTCGGTTTAATCACTTTGATCAAAGCAATTGCACCTCCATGTGGGCCTCAATTTCCTTACGAATAGTTCAATAATCCTGGACTGGACCTAATTAACCCTAATGTGAAGCACCTTACACAATAAGTTCCAAAGAAAGCATAATATTAATACATCAAGCATCCAAATATGCCTTAGCCGTGACAAATAAATAGCAAAAGGGAAATTTTTTTTTATGAATATATGAATTTAAATATGGATATGAATGAGTTATCTAACTTGAAAACACGGCAAACTATGGCAGATGTTTGGTGGGTGGCCTTTGCTGAGGCAGTGACAAATAATTACTATTTAGCACACACAACACCTCAAATATTATCACCATAATTACTTCTACCAAGAGTGAGTCTCATGAATCGGTTCTTTGTCAAATTTTCTATTCAATTATATAAATTATATTCCAAAATGATACCTTAAGTTACGGCCAATTAAAGCACTTACGTTGCCGGGCAAGGAGGGAGGGAGGGAGGGATGGTTTTGGATAACAAGGTCCAAGGATTTGAACACCTTCCTCCATTCTTTTTATTGTACTTTAATTTTTAGTAATTTTCAATCAGACCCATTTTAGATTATTACTTGGGTTTGTCTCCAAATAGTTTGGATTTGAAGGTTATGTCAGAATCAAAAATCTAATTATTAATAATAATAATAACAACAATAATAATATAACAACCCTTTCCAAATGTAAATAAACGCAAATAACTTGGACCTGACTGTCCTATCAAACCAAAGAAGTATCTAATAATAATAATAAAAAAATTATTTATAATATTAATAATAATATCAAACTTGCATCATCCAAATACTTATAGTTTTTAATCTTTTAAATTAAATTTATGGTTTTTCTTCAATAATTATAATATTTTTAAAAAACTTTATTAATAATAATAATAATTTTTAATTTTATTCTTTAAATTAAATATATGGTTGTTTTTACCCTTCTGTCATAACAACAATAGGTTAAATTAGGATAAAAATATATATGGTTAAAAAACAAAGAAAAATACCCTGTAAGAACAAGGATATTTTTGCTTGGTGGAAAAAATAGAGAGGCAAATTTATGGAATGAAATTGGAAAATAACAGATAAATGCAAAAATGTTAAATAATATTATTCGACTGGTAAATTTTCTAATTAGTCCTTCTAAGAAGACCCATCTTAATAGTCAATGACGAACATGTTAGGTCATATCTCTTAATTACTTGTAGAATCATTAATTTGCATCGCAAGATTTCATCAGTTGTAAATCATTATCCCCTGTCAATTTTAATTAAGTTGATTTGGAAATTAATCTCTGTCTCACTGGGAAATTTGTTATAGAATTCAATCGACGCATCAGTTAATCAAGTTTGCAGCAAATAAATTAATTGATTGTTTCCCCGTCAATTCATCAAATGAAAAGACAGACTTTATAAGAGGTTGTTCGGTATTTTAGTTGAACAAACTGAGTATTTTTTAAAAGTATATTTGGTATGAAATAATAATATTAAATTAATATTTTTTTATGATTTTAATGTATTAATATTAAAAAAAATTATTCTAATAAATTTTGAATAAAAAAATATTTTAAAAAATACTCGTAGAAAGCTACAAGCCTGAATTGAGAATTTCTCTAGCGAAGCTATCTAGGATTTTAATTCGAATAAAAACAAATATTAACTTGATTAAAGATGATTAACTTGATAAATTCACTGTAACTTAGTTGACTTAATAAATAATTGACCCAATAATTTACAGATGAACCCACCAATCTAATAATTCAAAAAAACATTTTCAAGTCGGTCAGACAACTATAATCATATGTACTAACTTCTAGACATTGTTAACTAGAAATTAGATAAGATGTGACTTATACGATGCCGAATTCTGTATATACCACCACTGATTTTTTTTTTTGAATTCGAGGAAACCTCACCTTTTTGAAAAGTGTACTTTGTGGGTCCAGGTAAGGGAGTAAAACTCTGGTTGTCCCAGGCTCTTACAAGAGATACACGTCCTGACTTGAACTCGAGACCTGCTATGCAGATCTCAAATCATTTGCCATCACACTACGCCCCTTGGGTTTCGTGAACTTGGATTTATTATAGCTTTGCCCGAATGTGCCTTTCATCCGGATACTGCTTCTTGTTAGAGGATAATATAAATCGTATTTTAAAATCTTATCTAACGGTTTAAGTTTTTGAATTGATAAGATTTTTTGACATGGTATCAGAGTCTTGATGACCAAGCGGTCACGAGTTCGAATCTCACCATCTTCATTTATTTGATAAAAATTAGACACAAGATAACATGGGCATATGCAAGTTTCAAATTCAAAGGGCTTTTACTTTAAGGGATGTGTTAGAGAATAATATAAATCGTATCTTAAAATCTCATCTAACAGCTTAAACTTTTGGATTGATATAGTATTTTTGACACTCCTCAAGTCGCTTAAGAGACATTCCCTGGCCTTCTCAACTTGTTCCATTATTATTTCCTAATTCCTATATTTAAGGATGATAATGAATATCAATATATCAAAGTTTCTATTCTATCAAGTATTTATTATTCAAAATCTATTTTATAAGGTAATCATAAAAAACAATATCCTAACTATTCAGGTCAGGTTCGTAATCTACCCATTTCGTATTGTATAATAACCAAATTGAGAAGTGTAATTATTTATTTTTTAAGAAGTAAATAAAGGGTTTGAGTTACGTGGATGAGAGATTTCTAAATCATATTTTAAATTTGATTTCCATCATCAGTGGGTGCAAATGATTTCTAAATCAATAAGATCATGCTTATATTGCCAAGAAAATAATAATAATAATAATAATAATAATAATAATAATAATAATAATAATAATAGGATCCAGACTTCCTTTGCATAACATTTTCCTGGGGATTGAGAGGTATATATATATATATATCCAGCCACTTAACCCACTACGCCCACTACACCAAATCCTTAATATTTAACTCAGATCCTTAATTACCTGCTCCAGTAGATTTTTGAACCTGTCAACCTTCACCATGTACGAATGTTAAAGTATAACTAGTTGATCCATAACTTCAAATAGAATTTAATTTTTAAAAATAATACAAAATAAATCAGAGACGAACCGATCAACCCATTTGATTTAAGAGAAAAAATTTAATGTTAAAATCAGTTTTCTTAAAATACACATCTACACATCTCTTTTATTAAGAGATTTTTAAAGAAATAAGATGACGGTAATGAGAATAATATAAAAATAGAATATAAATTGAATTTTATTTCTTCTAAATATTTTTTAAATATTTGAATTCAACTTATTTTTTTTTTTCAAAGTGGGTATAAGTATAAATTATTATTCTTGAGAATTTTCTATCAAGTGTAATTTTGAACCTGAGCTTGTAATATAGATCTCATTTGATATTGTGATAACAATTGTTTTTTATTTGAAAATTTATTGAAATAATATTTTTTTTATTTTTAAAATTTTATTTTTAATGTTAACACCTCAAAACAATAAAAAAAATATAAAAAAATTCAAACTTTTTTAAAAACAATTTTAAAATACAAAAATAATAATGTTCTTAATAAAGTGACAATTAGACCATTTAAGTAATATTCTCTCTCTCTGTTTTTTCTCCTTTGTCATCATTTATGCAACCCACTTAAATATTTTCCTAGCTGTCTCTTTCAAAACAATAAAAATATAAAAAGGATCACTAAGATACAAATAATCAAAACTCAAGAGTCAAGATTAGATTACAAGAACAAGCATGATGCCAAAGATGCCATTCGTTTGCAAATAATGAAAACGTACATTATTTGATTTATACATAGAGAACATATATATGCTCTCATTTTTACAACATAATAATAATATATATTGTCTCTAGTATATGCTCCAGAAAAGCATCGAAATAGTAGAGACTTGTGAGGTAGAACTCACACCTGACCAAAGTCATAATCAGAGACATAATTAATTAAGCATGCTGGATACTGATATTTAATTATTGTATAATTGACATTTTCAGTTACCAACCAATCCCCATATGGGAAGAAATGCAGTCATCAATGCCTTCCACCCAGATGGTTTTTTTGCTACGATGTCTGATCTCATTTCTGTCATTTGTGGTTGCAGCTGTTTCTTGCACAGCACAAAATTCCTTCCCTCTTGGGAACCTATTGGCTCCCGTGGATTCAACGCTACATGAAAAAAAAAACAGAAAAAAAAACGAAAATTATTTTACCCGACCTACCAATTAGTCTATTTAACATAACTACTAAAGTATATATTAAAATCTTTGGAAAAAAAAAAGCTCTTGGAATTGAACAAGTTAAACCCGGTGAGATCTGATAGATTAGATCGAGAATATTTAGACTTGAAATCTAACTCAAATCGAGTTTGTTCTTAGTTTAGACATGAAAGTCTTTTGATCCTATATTACAATACAAATCCCAGTATTTTTTTTTTCTTATCAATCCTAATCGTGAAATTTTCAAGAAAGGGTAAGCGAAAATACCATCTGAAGCTGGATTAGCACAGTAGAGAAGGAATTTATTGACATCAAAGCCAAGAACTGGGAGCCGGCCTCCACGGGCATACGTCTTCAAAGCAGTGTCGATGACCCCAGAAACAAGATCATCCCCATTAACCACAAACCTTATAGGCCCTGCACTCCCAAGAAAATTGACACTTACCAAGAACCTATTCTTTTTGTCATCACGTTTCTTATTCTTTATCTGCTTTTTTAACATCATTTTCTCACTCACATTTCTCTTCATCTTTTCCATTTTTGTAGCCTTTCTTTGATGAAAAAGCAAGATATATAGCTCAAAGTAAAAAGAAAAAAGAAGCTGAGGGTTTCAATTAAAAAAACAAAAAAAAAGAAGAAAAAACAACTAATTAATCTTGTGAGGTTTTCTTTAGGGATCAAGGCCAAGGCAACGATAGCACCAGGCTTGCTTGCCAGAGCCAAAGTGGAAGATAAGCCCGTGAAGAGAACGAGCAAAACCTCTCTGAGAAGAAAGAGTAGAGAGAAAGTGCATCAAAAAGGTTATAGATCTTGCTTCAACCATCCAAAAAGGAATGAAAAATGAAGAAGACAGGGAGATATGCGTACTGAGGTTATCGTTTAGAAGAAGAATATAAGCATAAGAAGTGTAGGGTTTATTTATATAGAGACAAGAGAGTTGTTTTGTTTGCTCTTGCTGGTTTACGTGAATCTGTTTTTGTGGCCTTTAGCGGACTATGTACATCTGGTTTCGGTGAGTGTTCTAAAATAATTAAAAAAAGATACAAAAACATGAAATAAATCTTTGATGTTTTAGATAGTAATCAAACATTGCATTTCCTAACTTTCCTATGAAAGAAGTCGACCGATTTGTGCTCTTGTTTAGTTACCAGCACTACTAATTTTTGTGTTCTTAATTATTTATCTTTCGTTCTTTTGACAATTTAGTTAATTCTTCCCTTGATAACTATTACAACACAATTAGTGGACATTTGGGATTTTCCTTTTCGTACAGATTGAGTTCATTTTTATATGTTTTCCTTGAGTCGTTCTAACTACAAGATGACAACAAGTTGTTCTAATTAATTGGGAATTATTATGCTAAATAGTAGATAATGTAATCTATTAACAGTAACTAACTAGGAGAGGAGGGCAAATGAAAGCTATCCTAGGCCATTCATGCCATGTCCAGCAAGCTTTATTTAATTTGTGTGGCCATGGCGCTGCGTTGCAAGATTAGTAACCTTGGCATCCATCGGGAATCTTACTTCTCACGCAAGACGTTGCACTATTTTAATGTCATTATTATGAGATTGTAATTAAAAATGCCAAAAAGCATAGTTAATAAATAGTAATTAGTGAAAGCTGAAAACTTGTATATTGAATAATTGTTTTAGTACTTTTCAGCAAGTAAACTACACTTTCTTATAAAATCTAGCTTGATTAATGGTTAACTAAGTGAATTTCAACTCGAAACCCCCTAGCTTGTACGGACACTACTAAAAAATGGATTAATTAGCAACGGACTGTTCCGTTGCAAATAACACTAAAATTCGTTGCTAAAACAATTTAACAACGGCAAAAATCCGATGCAGATTTGTCGTTGCTGATTTTTTTGCAACGGATTTATCCGTTGCTGATTTGGCAGCAACAGATAATTCGTTGCTAGTTTTGTGAATCAGCAACGGATTCTCCGTTGCTGATTCATGCACCAGTTTTGTTTTTATTAAATTAATTTTTATTTATTTATTAAAATGACTTTTAATTTATTAATTTAATTATTTGTGGATATTTTAAAAGTTGTAGAATTTATATAACCAACATAAATTAATTAATATTAAAAATAATTATATCATTAATAAAAAAACAAAATAAAAATAATATTCATATTATAAAAATTTAGTTAAACTTGCATTAATACAATTAAGTTCAAATACAATAAAAAAAAAACAACAAAAGATACAATCATGGTGCTGGTTGCGAAGACAAACCATGATATTGTGGATCAATACAAGATTGATCAGGATATAAAGGTCGAGGTGTAGGTTGAAAAATTGGTTGAGATGCGGGACCCATAGGTGGCGGTATTGATGGAGTCAAAGGTGGTGGCATACCTTGATCAATATTTGATGTCTCACCATGCTATCCAAGATTGTTCACAAGATATTCTTTCATGGAATCCATCTGCCGTTTCATTTCAAGAATAAAATCATCTGTTTTCTTTATCTCTTCTTCTTTATCCTTTATCTCCTTTTGCAATGCTCGATACGATGAACTGGGATATGATGACTCCACCGAGTAGGAATGTGATGAAGAGCTTGTACTAACTTTTGATTTTGGCATACGAGGTGCACCATATACCATACCCTTTGTAACTCCTCCTGAAGCCACACACCAAGCTGCTCCATCAAATGAAGGATGATTTTCCCGATCAGTTCCATACTTTGAAATCATCTCCATTTTATAATTTTCCTACAAATAAAATACATGCAATAATAAATTAATTTGAATGTTGAATAATACTTAAGTTATACTAAGAAATAATCAAATAAAAATACATACAACCACTTTTTTAGACTTGTTGTCGACGAAGCTACCAGATTGCTTAATACTTTGATGCAAAGCTGAAAAGACATCATCCCATGGAGGTTCTTTTCCACCAGCTTCCTCTTGCTTTCAAGATTAATAAATATTATAAAAGATAAATATACAAATTTTAATTTATTATCTTAAGCATAAAAAAAATCCATACCATGTTAGCTCGATATGATGCAAATGACACTGTTCCTCCAGAATGAGTGCTTATTTTGCCATCTGTTTTGGTTAATCGATTCCTCCTAGCAGATTCAGATCTCCTTTGAAATTCAGGGGTGGACCAAACATCTTTGATCATTTGATTCCAGTCATCATTGTTTATCCAGGCAGGACCTTTATCAAGACAATCTATAATATTTGTAGTGTTTTCTTTTGACATAGCTTTCTTGCGAGCTCGTGTCAATTGTTGATTCAAAGCTATCCTAGCCTTATCTTCCCAAATATTACGAACAATCGACTCATCTTCCTCAGGAAAGGAATATTTTTTCTACCAAATAATATATATACCAAGTAAAAAGAGTGCACAAAATTTCAAATTATATAAATAATTAATCATATTGTGTTATCTTGTTCAGAATTTGCAAGATGATGTAATAACTAAAGAAATTAAATGATATTAAAGAGTAAAGAAGAAATAAGAACAAATTATAACACAAATCAGTCATAGCTATTCAGTTGATAATTTTCATGATTCTACATTAAATTGAAAAGAATTGAAAAGAATATTATGGCAATTAGTGTTAGTTCTTACCTTAAACTCTTTAAAGAGTTCATCCCTGCACATTGGATCTACTTTTTCCCAAGAGTGCCATGCTCCCTTAAAATTGGACCTCAAAATATCTCCCATTGCATGGCCACATGATGCGTTATTGAACCTAAAAATATATAATAACAAACTTATATTAAACAAATAATTACACAATAATAAGTAATTTTTTTCATACTTGAAAATATAACCTTAATAAGTTAGTTATTAAAAGTTTGAACTTACTCTGTTGTTCCATACAAACAAAGCTCTTTTTTTCTTGTTATTGGATCTATTGGTGTGTCAAAACCCTTCATTTTAACACTTTGATCATAATTGTATGGAGAAGATGTTGAACCGTGATATGATGGAACACCATCTTGATCCTCATCACATACATCTCTCTCATCACATACACCTCTCTCATTACTACCGTCTCCCTCATCTTCATTTCTAATGTTCACATCATCATCATTACCATCAACTCTCCCATAAGTCCCATATAAATTATGTCCTCCAGAAACAAGTTGGTTATCTCGATAGAAACCTCCTTGAGTTTGAAGCAAATCTTGAAAACGAAAGCCCTCACAATATTGATATGCATCAACCCTCCCATAATCATGTTGAGGAGGATGTGTACTCCCCAAAGTGGGTGTATAATACTCATTTACGTTCTGATACACAGGTTGATGAAATGTGGATCCTTTGTTATTATGCCTTGATGTAGTTTGAAATGACTTGGATGAAGTGGACCTGTCACTCCTTGATGTGGACCTGTCACTCCTAGATTCTAATATGGATCCTCGTCGAGACATGCTAAAAACCAGAAAAAATAACTAACATTTAATATGAATATATACAACATAACAATAAATTAGCTCATATTTAAACTATCAGGAACAAAAAATTCACAGATATTTTTCCAAGACTGCCATAACTAGAATGAAAACAAACTGTTAAATCTCATTTTTTTCCCAATTCATTACAAACAATATCTAGATTATGATGTTCAAAATCAGTATAGATTGTCCACTTAATAGTCATCACTCCGAAAAATATTATACTTCAAATAAAATAATTGCTGTAACAAAACCAAATATATAAATAACATCAAGACAATTTCATTAAGCATTCCTTGCAATGACAAAACTCAGCCATGAAGTTTAAATTGTCAAAAGCCAATTAACACAAACAATAATAAAAATAAAAATCTAAATAATTAATTAAGCAGAAATCAAAATTTATAAGTATGCTTACCTTAATGTTTGGTCATATAAATCAAAACATTGAGTAGGAAGAACCCTTTCTTTCACGCTTCAGCATCTGTAAGCAAGAAAACGAATCACAAAATAAAATATAACATCAGAATCACAATTTAAAGATTGATACTTGAAAGGTTATAAATGGTTTCAAAGGTGAATGAAAATGATTTATGTAATGTGATGCATAACACACACTTGAATAAAATAATAAAAAAAACATTGAAAGCCTAAATATTATGAAATAATATGAGTTCATTCATACATATAATAAAGATAATTCATTACATATACTACAAAATATAATTAACTTGTGCTACTCATTATTATCATCATTCCTAACCATCACTACCATAACAATCATCATCATCATCATCATCATCTTCTTCTTCTTCACCATCACCATTACTATCACCATCACCATCACCATCACCATCACCATCACCATCACCATCACCATCACCATCACCATCACCATCACCATCACCTTCTTCTTCATCATCTTCATCTTCATCTTCATCTTCATCATCTTTGTTTCCCCAATTCATGTCAAGTTGAATCAATTCATGTTGCCCAATTTCTTCATAATAAGATGATTCAACAAGTATATTTGGATCATCAAGTGTTGGAGTAAGAAGGACACGACATGGTTGAGAAATCTCATCTGATTGATCAACATCAAATGATCTCACATTGTTGGCATCTTCAATAAATTCACCCATGTCAACATTATAATGACTTCTAGCAGTTGTCTTAATAACAGTCCACCATTTAGATGATTTATTACCAAGTGGATATGTATAGTAGACTTGTTGACATTGTTGTGCTAACACAAAATCTTCATTTCCATGTAGTCGAGATGTATGCTTGATTTCAACCAAACCATTCGAAGGATGCACTCTAATCCCTCGTTTTGTATCATACCAATTACATTTAAACATAAATAACTTGCACTTACTCCCCAAGTATTTTAGCCGAACATTAAGCATTCCATAATAATCACGTTCATTATCATCATAGCAACTTCCTTTCACACAAACTCCACTATTCATTGTCTTTTTAAAACAGCCATAACGTTAAGTATGAAATTTAAAACCATTCACATAATACCCATTATAACATTTCACTGAAGTTGAAGGGCCCATAGCAAGTCCAAAGAGCTGATTTTCAATTCCGTTAGATTGGTATTCCACCTAGCATAATAGTTAATTCCATAAGAAATAATGATTTAAAAGAGATTAATAATATTTTTAAAGTAGCTAATTGACATAAAATATAAATTAATTTTATTAAAATACTTACATTATTTTTTAACCAATTTGGAAAGATCGCTTCGCATAATTTTTCAATTTCACCATCACTCGCATATGGTTGTTGTGACTTTAGCTCTTGTCGACATTGCCTAAAATTTTAAAATGTTAAAGTTAATAATAAATTATTATAAATTTAGTACAAAATAATATTTCATACTTACTCTAAAGAAGGCTTCAGTTCTTGACAATTGAATATCACATAGTTATGCAATTTGCATTTCAAGATGTGACAACCGCCTTTTATAAAATCTTTTGGATAATTTTTTCCCTGGATAGGAAAAAAATAGAGAGACATCCATCTACACTTCTAAGGCCACCATCATCATTCCGTGGAACTCGATTCCAAATTGTTTGCACGTCATCACCAAAATAATGAGAAGCAAAATTGGTAATTTCATCAATTAAGTATGCTTCACATATGGAACCCTCAACTTTAGCTTTATTGGTCACTTTCTTCTTCAAATAAAACATATACCTATATCATTTCTGTCAATTAGTTTATTTTTAAAAAATAAAAAGTGAATAAAATTAAAATAGTATGAAAACATACCGTTCAAATGGATACATCCATCGATATTGAACTGATCCACCAACTTTTGCCTCGTAAGGTAGATGTATCGTCAAGTGTTCCATGGAGTCAAAGAAGGATGGAGGAAAAATCCTTTCAAGTTTGCAAATTATTTCAATTATATTCATCTACATTAACTCCATGTGCTGGGCATTTAAATTTGTTGAACAAATATCTCGAAAAAATACGGACAGTTCAGTTAATGTCTCCCACAGTGGCCTAGGTAAGTAAGGTCGGAAAGCGGTTGGAAGAAGTCTTTGAATGAAGACATGACAATCATGGCTCTTCATCCCCGAAACCTTACATTGTGCCTCTTTCACACATCGTGAAATGCTTGAAGCATAACCATCAAGAAATGATAATTCCTTCATCCATGACAAAACTTCTTGTTGTTGTTTCTTGTGCAGACAATAAGTGCCTTTAGGTTTGTACAGCCAACCACTCATATCTTGTTGCATATGTAAATTTGGCTTCTGACAATACAATTGAATATCCAACCTAGCCTTTAAATTGTCCTTGCTTCTATTCGGACAATCCATTACTGTATAAAAAATATTGTCAAAGACATTTTTCTCAATATGCATGACATCAAGATTATGATGAATCAAATTTGTATGCCAATATGGAAGCTCCCAGAAAATGCTCTTCTTCACCCAATTGTGCTTAACACCAAAGCCAGGAATTTTATCATTATATGATGAACCTCCATTATGTCCCTCAGTATACTTGGACACTTCATTTAACATTTCCAAACCAGATGGACGAGGTAAAGGAGGAAGCCTTTCAATTACTCCTTTCAAAAACTTATCAGATTGAAATCTATATGGGTGGTTCATGGGTAGGAATCGTCGATGACAATCAAAAAATATAGTTTTCCTGCCATTTTTTAATCTAAAAGCCTTGCTATGCTCCATACAATAAGGACAAGACAAATTTCCATGAGTACTCCACCCCGATAACATGCCATATGCTGGAAAGTCACTAATGGTCCACATCAAAGCTGCCCTTAATTGAAAATTTTCCTTTCTGTATACATCATATGTTTCAACACCAAAAAACCACAAATTCTTTAACTCATCAATCAAAGGTCTTAGAAAAACATCAAGCTTTTTACCCGGATTCTTTGGCCCAGGAATCATCATTGTCAAAAACATGAATGGTCTAGTCATGCACTTCCACGGAGGCAAATTATAACATCACAATTCATGGCCAACAAGAGTATGTATTTGAAGACATGTCAAATGGACAAAACCCATCAGTGCACAACCCTAACCGAATATTTCTCGGATCTGATGCAAAGCTTAAGTGGACACGATTAAACTCCTTCCAGGCCTCCCTATCAGATGGGTGCACCATAACCCCATTATCAGACTTATGAAAATGATGCCATGTCATATCTTTGGCATGATATGGAGACATGAATAGTCTCCGAAGCCTTGGTGTTAGAGGAAAGTATCGGAGTTGCTTCTCCGCCTTATTGGAACCTTTACTAGTTGGATTTCTAGGTTTGTATCGTGAACTTCCACAAAAATCACAATTTATTTTCATTGCATCTGCCCCATAGTACAGCATACGATGAATTAGGACACACATCATATTTCTCATAACCAAGTCCAAGTGGCGCATAAATTTCTTGGCATCATAAAAATTTGAAACCAAATTTTCATCATTAGGCATGCAACTTTTTGTAAAGTCAATGAAATTGTTGAAGGCATTCTGAGTCAAATTTAAAGTTGACTTCATATTAAGCAATTGTACACAAGCAGATAATTTGGATTGCTTGGTACACCCATCCCACAACGGCTCCTCCGCAGCTTTCAAAAGCTTAAAAAATTTA
This sequence comes from Populus deltoides, assembly GCA_015852605.2. NCBI lineage: Eukaryota > Viridiplantae > Streptophyta > Magnoliopsida > Malpighiales > Salicaceae > Populus > Populus deltoides. The sequence continues at coordinate 15,724,444 of CM027573.2, forward strand.
GTTGCATCCGGATTTGGAATTTCTCCTGCTACCACAAGACTAGACACATTATCATTGTAGAATGCATCACCCAACCCCACTGCATCCATAACCATATTCCTATATGGATTCTCTAGACAAACATCATTCACAACATGACTCATTCCAATCGATGAAGGTCCAGCCAATATTGGTTCTGCGACATAAGGCTCCCCATGTACAGTCCAATTTTCATAACAAGGTAAAAAACCTTTTGTCAAGAGATGTTTACAAACATCATCTTCCTTTAAAAACTTTTGATTTTTGCACCTCACACAAGGACATCTAATTTTTCCCCCAGATATATTTTTATCAATTGAAAATGCAAAATTGATAAATCTTCTAACACCGGTAATGTATTTAGGACGAAGGCGACCATCCATAAGATGACGATACATCCACAATCGATCATCCATGTTAATCTAATTAACATGACAACACCAATAAGCATTTTTTGAAATAAGCATACTTCTTTAACTACTAGTACTTAAACAATCTTTTTAAAAAAAATATGTTCGGTTAGTATTTTATATTTTCATTTATATTTTCTAACTAGTGACAAAAGTAGACTTTTAGATTATGTTCGGTTAGTATTTTATACAGCATAAATGGATGAAGAAAAAAATATATTTAGTTGAACAAATATTAAATAAATTTATCTTTATAATAGTTTTGGAGTTCATTTTTTTTATTGGTCCTTCTAACTTTTGTTACCACCTCAAGTAGTTTTTTTTTTATTTGGATCATTTTATTTTTATTGGATCCATCAAACTTTTTATTTTTATTCGGATATTTTTTTGCTCAACTAAGAAATGGTAAATGAAATCAGAAACATGCGAGGTAATACAAGATTAAAGAATTTTTTTCATTTTTTAAAAAAGATTAAAATGCAATATAAAAAAAAACATAATTTATTATGTGTTACAATAGTTACTCACATTTGTATCTTTGTCTCTTATCATATACATTGTATCTATCTTTTATGTCGTAGTGAAATAATAATTATAATACTTGTGGATGAAAATATAAATACATTTGTTTTATAAATTTTGTAGGCACAATCCAATTTAGTTGATTACAAGTTCTACACGGACGAGCAATAAATATTGTTAATATTTATGGTTAAGGTAATGGAATGTTAAACCTCTTTCTATGAAATACTTATTATTTATATTTTGTTGTGTAATCAAAGTTTATAGTTAAACATGTAAATTAACTATTAGTCTCTTGGATGAGGATTTGTTGTTGTATTATGACATTTTTTAAAAAAAAATATCAAATTAATATTCTTATATTTTTAAATAATTTTAATATAACAATGTTAAACAAATTATAAAAATTTATTTTAATATAATTTCAATAAAAAACCACACGACATTATTTTATTTGCGTGGGTATACATGTTTTCCACGCGTAATTATAATTGCAATCACTGAATTTAAAGAATACTATTAGTCTCTTAGATGAGGATTTGTTTTTGTATTATGACATTTTAAAAAAAAAATCAAATTAATATTCTTATATTTTTAAATAATTGTAATATAACAATGTTAAACAAATTATAAAAATTTATTTTAATATAATTTCAATTAAAAATCACACGACATTATTTAATTTGCGTGGGTATACATGTTTTCCACGCGTAATTATAATTACAATCACCGAATTTAAAGAATACTTACTTTTCCGTAAAACTCCTAAAAGTGGTTTTGCATTTTCCGAAGTGTTGAAAAACAATTTAAACATTTCCTTCAAACATCAATATCTCTCACCCATTTCTCCCATCTCTCCCTCAAAATCCGATCAACAGAATTCAATATCAAATTCAACAGATTTCAAGCTGTTTCAACAGAATTCTTATTTTATCAATTATGTTGTACATATGGTAAAAGGAATCAACTTTTCCATCATTGTAATGTAAGTATTGTTATTTACCACACACCTTAATGTGTAATCATGTTTCTGAGAGTTTGATTGTACTCAATATCAGATGTAATGAAAGAAAATCATTCCATTAGTTTTCTTATACAAACTGTCAATATTGTCCCAATGAAAAGCAAAGTTCCAACTACTTGAAAAGATTACAATAGGCATGCCCAACAGAAAAATTACACACGATATAATTAAGCAACCATGTAAAAATGGAGCAAAATAGACTTACCTAAGCCCCAAGAATCAATGGCACAAGGTGGAGGTTTTCTTATTGTAACCCAATCAGATGTAGCATATTGTGATCCAATAAGCCATTCATATTGCTGGAAAAATAAAAAACATAAATAGTATGTTACACCCATCAAGTTATAACAATTGCTAGTCTTTAAAACAAATTAGTGCTTTCCTCTATAATCCTTTATCCTTTGTGTGATTGGAAATGGATCTATACTAATTAGTGCTTTGCTAGAACTGACTTCACAGTGTAAACATCAAGCTCCCATCTTTTATATTCATTCCAAACAAGATCATGACCTTGTGAACCGAAAACAGCAAAAGAGTGTCTAATATTTCCAATTTCACAATTTAAATGGTCAAGTCCAGTGACCTCACAGCACTTGACCCTAGCCTTTTCCACAAATAATTCTAACAAGCCCATGCGATTGCTTGTAGTTTGTTAACTGATCCTATATCCACTGATAATGGCTAAGCAAGCAAAGATTTTCACCATCAGTTTGCATCATTCACACAGAGAAACTCAGCTAACTGACTAAAAAATGAACCATTGCACAATGCTGGTGCATTTTACATGTATCATTACAGACAAACCTGCTAAAAAACATGCAATTGTTTCTGCAATTACACAAGTTGGCTCCAAACAATTTGCTACTTAGTTCATGCAACAATCAGAGTCATCTAAAACATGGAATGTGGAAAGGAAATAACTGGAAGTGTGAATAATTTACAGACAGAGTCTGAAGGTCCAGCCCACAAAGTAACAACTGCTGGATTAGGTATTTTAGGAAGAAGGATGTGTATTTCTCAACAATGACAGGGAAGTGAACTTGTGCCATTTCAAAGGTTGATGTTTAAATAATGTTCTTCTTTTGTACCAGCTTTTCAGATAACAGAACATACGATGAAACCCATGCATTGCCACAGCGAGAGGCCTAATTATTTGATACAAGGAAGCATTTACACGAAATTGCTAAAAGGAAGTCAGTAAGCCCCAAGAAAAGAAGGGAAGAAGAAGGATGAGGTTACTGTGGCAGCAAGCAACTAGGACCTAGGATTTCAATATCTAAATGCAATTATATCATGTAATTAATGTGCTAAGCTACTTGGTAGATTCATAACACTATTCTAGTACATGTATTCAGTAAGCTTATTAAATAGATTGAGGGTAATCCAAAACAACAATTACTGCATAATCCAAAACAGCAGCTGTGTGGGAATATAAAAAGGATATGGTGTAAATTATAAATAAGAAGGAATCGCAGAAAATAAATTCTTCAATTAATAAAATTTATTACTAGCCATTTCATCAATTCTTGAACTGTTAAAACATAAAACCAGCACAACAATCATCAGTTCATCTTGATAAGGTAAATGCGCTTACTGTTTGATCATAGGCATCTATTCCTTCACTGTCTAACAGTAAGAGATTGTATTGAGTTCCATCAAGGTCAGTTCTCTAATATGGCAGTTCCTTTTGTACATGGCCGATGAGTGGATGCTACTTGAAATCCACTGCTCCTGCCAAGAAGATAAAATACATAATTCCACCTCTTAGTTAATAACTGACACATGAGGTTAGTTGCAGAAATGGAATGTCATAACAATTAACTCTAAAATAAGCTTCAACAAACAAAATTCCAGTAGACATTCATTGATCTTATAGTGTACATCTTAGGTAAAGGAATTGTGCATAGCATCTTAAACCCATCCAGTTATAACACTTGCTAGTCTTTTAAAACAAATCCAAGTTAAACTATGAAAAACAGAAAGGATATCCAAGTTAAACTATTAATTTTTAATATTTTTTTGGCACTTGTCTTCTCATCATAATTTTCTTCTTCTAAGATCTAAACTGAAAAATTTCAATCTTAAACATGATTCATTTTGAAATTTTAAAATAACTAGCATTTAATTTATAACAAGGAACTAACTTATGGTTTCCAAAAACATAATGACTAACTTATAAAATCATAAAAAATGCATAGACTAAATTATAATTAACTGTAATTAACAATGGTAGCAGATGCAGAAAATGGTAACAGTTTGTATAAAAACAGTAAATGACATGTAGAAAAATTGCATGAACAAAGGAAGCTGGATGCATTAAATGATATTCCATGTAAATGACATGTAGTATAAGAGCACAAGACCTCAAAAGGACAAAGCATTAAGGAGACCATATTAAATAATAGTAAGAACGCAACACACCGCTTTCATGCCAAGAAGAACCCAAAGGCTGATTAATTATTAAGGAAGATAACTTGATGCCACGCTTAAAAACCTAAGCCATCATATTGAACAAAGTCATGTCAGGACCCAGAAATTAAAAAAAAAAAAAGCCAAATAACAAAGCAAGCATTAGGTACTGTAACAAAATGAGCAAATATTACAGATTTTTATCCAAAATTCAATAGCTGAAGCATACATATAGATGAGTCATATAGCCAGTTCCAAACTCCCTATTATCTCTAGAATGCAAAAAAAATAAAATAAAAAAATTGTTAAATTAAGAAAATTTTTAAAAAAATAGAAAGAATATTAAAAAAATAAATGAAATTAAATAGTGAAATTACTATATTTCATGTACTAAAAAATCATGTTCCATTTCTTACATTGTTTCTCTAACTTTTTTAAATTCTCAATGTGACTATCATATTAAAAGCCTGCCACCTAAACCATTTGGTGATCAATAACGTTTCCAAATCATGCATCCGACCTCAAGACGGGACAATCAAATGAAAACAAAGAACATATATAGCTAATGTGGTAAATTAACTGATTACCATGTAAGGAGGAGGCAACCATGAATTCTAACCTCTTTCACTACACAATTCTGCTACTTATATATATAACAAGTAAAACAAAAAGAAAAAAAAAATAATGAATGAAGAAACAAAAATAAAACAGCAATCTTATTAACGAAACACAACATCAACAAGCAAGTTTCTTTATATATATATAAGCATATGAATACATTCAAAACACCTAGGTGTCTGCACACAGGAGGACAAAAAGACTTGCAGACATCAAAGAACACCCAGCATCAATAATACTAATTGTTAAAAATTAAATTGGGGGTTTTGATAAATTTTTAATTAAATATGCATAATTCCCATCAATCACTCTCTTCCAGACACAAGAATTGTCAGCATTCAATTTTTGAACCGTAAACCTAAAAATTAATTTGGAGGTTTTCATAAATTTTCACTTAAACGTGCATAATTAGGATATAAATCATGGTAAAAACATTTCATAAACCTTATATTTTTGAATTAATAGCCTAAAACCATTATTCACAGTATCGGGAAAAAAAATTCTTACCTGTGTTCTTCAGTTACAAGTGAGGGAGATGGATCAACACGACAGAATAACACCTGAGATTGGGAAAGCTAGGTTAGAACTGTTTAGTGTAACTTAAATTGAAACAAAGAAAACAAAAACCATAAATTAATTACCTGAGCTATCGAAGAAAACAATGCAAAACCTAACCCGTTTACAGAGAAGGGGTAAAACAGGATGTTCGATGGTGATGATGATGGATCTGGTGCGATGTTGCCATGGGTCTCTGTTTTTGTTGGTTTGCATAGAAATATTGAAACTGTTAAGATGAAAGAGAAGAAGATGAAGAAAAAAATAGGGTTGCTAAAGACGAGTGCGAAGATGATGAACAGTTTCGGGTAAAGAAAGATGAAATCGATGAAGAGAGGGTGATTGTTGAACAGTTAGGAATCGATGTTATTGGGGACGAAGAAGGATACTGGAAGAGTGGAAGTGAATTAATTTTCAGCGTAAATGGTTGTTGGATCTGTATTTCGGTGTGGGGGGAGAGAGTGAAAATAAACGGTTCGGATTTTATGCAATCAACGGTCTACATAATTTTAGTTTTATATTAACATTTTATTTTTTTTTTTTCAATTAGCAACGGAATATCCGTTGCTAAATTCAACGTAAATTTTGCAACGAATTATCCGTTGCTAAAGTCCGTTGCTAATATTAAAAAAATAATATATGTCTCATTCGTTGTAAATCCGTTACTGAATTTAGCAACGGAATTATCCGTTGCTTAATTCAGATGCAAATACCCTCTATTTTTAGTAGTGTGAGTTTTATTTTGAATTGAATTCTTTAAAAAAAAAACCTAAAAAGATAGGTATTTTTTGGACACAACTGCCACCCTCCATCCACCAAGAGCATTCATGTTGTTGCGAACTTAGTGAAAGAACCATCATACTCAGGAGATAAGTTCTCCCCTTGACTCCAACCATCGAAGGTGCCCATTTCTTGTACACTCTGAAAATAGATGGATGTTTATGAGAAGAGGCCTCCCCCAACAAATTCTTTTACATTACTCAAAATATTTTGAAATCGAAATTAGTCAGCAAAATGTCTAAGGAATATAATTAAGGAGCTTTCTTGCATTCCTACTTCTCCCATGCCACACCAGAACGTACAAGGAAACCTCCTTGGATGGTGCGGTATCCACGTCCTTTGTTTGTTCCTTCAATTTTTCTTGCAGAGCTTTACAGCAACACATATACCAAGTACAGCTTTTGTAAGGAAAATAATGGAAAATCGTCAGTAAAACAATAGCATCAAAAGAAACACTAGAATGCAGGCAAACCACAAGCAAACCATATATAAAAAGGATTTTTTTGATGCTAAACTACATCAGGCTTTCATAAAGAACACGCCTAACTTTTCATGTATACAAACCCGTCGTTTGAGAAACCGGTTTCGCTGATCGGCTTCACTTAGTTTTTTTGAAAGTTTTTCTCTCTGAGAATCGAGCAGCAGTGCCTTCAACTGTCAAACATTGTAGAACATCAGTCACGTTTCTTTTCAAAAGGATAGACGAACAGATATGGAAACCAAATATTACAATGACGACCTCGGGGGGCACGTTCAGTTCACAGCAAGAGAATTCAGCAACGGGGCTGATTTCCAACACATCCTGATGAAAACTCACTTCTAATTACAATGAAGCAGAGCTGTAAATTGGAGAAAATATTGGTCAAACACGAGACAGAGAAAACAAAATCACTTCTCAGGTCAAATATGCTATTATATTTTTGCCCAGCACAAAAAAAGAAAAGGGACATCAAATTGAAGCTACAGTTTCAAATAAAAAATAAAATAAAATTGAAACGAAGGATTATAGCAGTGTTTCAAAGTATTTTTTATTTAAAAATAAATTAAAATAATTTTTTTAAAAAAATATATTTTTAACATTAGCACATTAAAAAAATTTAAAAAAATAAAAAATTTTAAAATTTTTAAGAACATAGTGTCCCAAACACTCTACGTTACCTAGAACATGATTAAAAGTAGCGTTTAGATTTTTTTTCTTATAAAAAAACATATATTTAATTAATAAAATAAAATAAATACTATACAATGTTGTATATATTAAAAATATTATTTAAAAATAAATATTTTTTTAAATAAATTTTATTTATATAAAAGATATAAAAAAATATAGATAAAATATAAAATATCTTCAAAAATTAAATTCACACAAAATAATTTTTTAAAAAAAATATTTATCCAAAAAATATTAAATAAGCAAAAAAAAATAACAGATGAATGATATTAATTAAAATCTAAATTTAAAAATTATTTAAAAAACCATCTTAAAAATAGATATCAATTAAAAAAAAGAAGTAAAATCATTAATATAATAATAATAATAATAATAATAGCCGAGTGTTATGACTTAACTTATCAAACCTAACATCCGAGTCATGACTCAATTGAATAAAATAATTTTTTTATTTTAAATTTATATTTTTTTCTCTCTGTGTATATATATATATAAACAAAAGAGAAAAATAAAGGCTTGTACCCCTATAACCCAGCACGCGTTGACCAATGTAAAGGAAAAGCCCTGTAGGGGCAGGCCTTTAAGCCCATGCATCCTTGGACAACAACTTTTTCTTATTGCTAGAATCTAGTATTCCTTTCCTCTCATTTCTTTAATTAAAAACTGAAAAATAATATAAATATTTTTTTGTATTAAAAATAATATTTTGAAATATAAAGAAATCTAAATTATATATATTACATTACTTGTAAGGATTGGGTATCCAAGTGTATTTTTTATAAAATCTCTGCATGTAATTTATGTTTCACGTTTTTTTCATTTTGATCCCTTTTCTTCTAATCTCACCTTTATTTAAGAAATTAAAAGTAATTGGCCTTTAATTAGGATTAAATTACCTAAAATAAAACTTTTAATATCAAAATGAATTATCAAAAAATTATCAATAACATGAAGTATGCACATGCTATTCTCTTATAAATCTGTCGCCTTTTAATATAATTGTTGTATTCCTATGTATTATGCAGTTAAAAGTCATTAAAGAACGGGTATCAGTCCTACCTTGGAAGTTCTTCTGTGGTTCACTATATTGATCATTGAGTTCTAGTGGTATAGAAAGGGAAGATCTCTGTTTGCTGTTACAGCAAAGAGAAAACTCTGTGTATGAGATTATCAAATGTACCAAGAAGTGAGCTCACCTCATCACCACTCAATGGTCGATCAAGAGGCTCTTCTGGTGAATCCTCAGATGCATTTTCTTCATCCAAAGAATAATCTTCTGGCTGTGTTGACGAAGATTCCTCCAAACTAACAGGCACGGTGTAGGTTCTCCACAATACATTGCTCATCCAATTTTTCTGAGCAGAACCTCGATGATAATGTACCAACCTTGGGTTGCCTGGCTTAATATTGCAGCCAGCCACATTATAAGGAAGCTTATGGATTCTTTCCGCTTCTAAGATTTGTGAATTCCATGAAAACCATGGCACTTGCTTGCCAATACAACGCTTTGCAGACTAACATTCGTTTCTACGTTCTGTGGACAGGCACCTATCCTATCTGATGAAATTCCTCAAAAAATCTGTTGAACTCATCAAGATAAACACCAATTTCAAGTTATGAGCTCCCATGCTCTGGCACATTCATCTGTTCGTTCCTCACACTTGAACCCTCACGGAACTCTTCAAAGAAATAACATGTACACAAAGAGAAGCGAGAGAGAAAATTCAAGAGTACAGTTATCCATCTTCCAAAACAGAAAAGGAACCAAAAAGAAGAAGAAAAAAACCTGTTTCCAAAATCCAAGACAGGCTAAGTATTGCTAAACTACAGAAATACTAGAATGATCCTAACAACACTATTTACACATAGTTGCAACTTGCAAATTCATACAAAACACATAGAATGGAAATATCAAGCAGAACATAACAACAGAATCATAATATTTAGCATAAAGATTCTAACTTTAAACAGAAAAAAATATGTTTTCTTGCATACACAAATAAATACATTACAGCGTGCTAATTAGAGAAGGAACCATCAAGAGACAAAAACAACATGCTACTTGTAACTTGCAAGGCACCTACCAACCAAAGCAATTTGGAGGATAGAAAACAGTACAATTTGAAGAGGAAGGAGAGTAAAGGAAGGATTTATTATTATTATTATTATTATTATTGATAACTCGGGGTGTTCGGATCAGCTTACGCATACCACAACTATTCACCGGATTCACTAAACACCTGCAAACCCAGTAAATATATAAAACACTGCGGGGCTGATATGCGTGAATACTGAGACTTGAATTCAGAAAATAAAGGCAAAGAAACTCTGCTAAAACCATAACACGTGTTGTGGTTTTTTTATTATTATTATTTTCAAAGGGCGTAAGACAGAAATAGGTAATCATGATCCTAACACGTGCCATGAAACCATTAGCCCACGTGGTAGTAAGGATGAGGTTATGATTTCTTAATCATAAATCACTAGATGAGTGGAGCAAGCAAGTGATGCCCTTGTAGATTTTTTTTATGGGCTTTGGTCCAGTTCTCTTGAAACCAAATCCAACCTCAAAAGGTGAAGAAAATGTTTCCATGTTCTTGACAAATGCCTTGTAGAATACACTAGGCTGCCCTACCCCGCGGATCCTTTTTTTTATATATATAAAAATAATGTTCAAGTGTGTTTAAAAAGTAGAAGAAATTAAATTTAATAAGGTGATTTAATTTTAAATATATGACGGGAGAATAGAGATCAATAACAATGATGTTTTTTTAATATAAAAAGAAGAAGATGAAACAATGGGAAAAAATTTATGGATGTATGAAATTAGAAGAAAAAAAGAGAGAGGACAAAAAAGTCTTAGTGAACTCGAGGTAATGTGAAAAACATGTAATATAGGTAATAAGAGGCGAGTCAACCTATGATAACTTGCAAAATTCATGATTCAGATTATGAGATCAGGATAGCTCGATAAAAAAACAAAAAAAAAACCACAAAGTCAATTTTAAAAAAAATAAAAACTAATGCTATATGATGAAATAAAAAAACAATTAAGTAAAAAAAAACATCGACCCATACCAACCTTTCAAACTTATGACTCGGGTTATTAAATCAAAAGCATCATACATGAAAATTAGTGAAGCATAATCCTTAGCAAATTAAATGTTGAAGAATGAAACTGGAGAAAAAATTAACAACACAAAAGAATCTAAAATAAATAAAAAATAATCAAAAGAATGAGAGTGAAAATAAAAAAAAATTAAAAAATAGAGGGCAATAAAAAAAATTATTGGAGGGTTATATTTAAAAGAAAAATAACTTCAAGAAAAAAAATAATAAAAGAAGGAGGATCAAATTAAAAACAATAATAATAATAATAACTTGAATTGAAGGATAAAATTAAAAACTTTTATAAACGGTCTAAGGGAAAAAATAAAAATTAAAAGAATAAGAATCAAATTGAAAAAAAAAATAAATGATAATTTGTAATTGAAGGACTACATTGAAAATAAATAAAACTTTCACAAAAAGAATAAGGACAAAACTAAGAAATTAAAAGAAAAATGACATAATTTTTTTTTATTGGAGGGTTAAATTTAAAGGAAAAATAACTCCAAAAAAAATAACAAGGATCAAATTTAAAAGAAATAAAACTTTTACAAAAGGATCAAGAAAAAAAATTAAAAGAAAAGAGGCCGAAGTAGAAATATAAAAAAAAACAAGAAGATCAATCTGCAATATATGGGGGGAAATAGAGAAAAGAATAGGGGAAAAAAATCTAACTACCAACAAACCATCCACTTGCCAATGACATGCGTTGCATCAAAAGAAAGTTGATGAGGCTATGCATCTAAAGACATGGCAAAAGGGTAAGGTCCACCAATAAAAAAGCATTGCACATGCCAATCAAAAGTGCATGAGCATCTCCCATATGCTAGTGTTTGCAACGCACGCGTCAATAATTTTTTAAAATTTAATTTTAATTTTAATAAATTTATGTAAAAATATCATAATACCCTAAAAAAATAGCTTGAGAAGTAAAAAATAACCCTTAACCAAAGAATTTTTATTTTTGGCTTTAAGAGCATCTAAGTAATCTCATTGTTCATCCAAAATTTAAAAACCAAAACTACCCTTAGATGTCAGGCATATTTTATTGTTCTAAGGGTATTTTAGTATTTTTACTATTCATAAAAAAGACTTTATTACCCCTTAGCCAAGACAAATGTTATATAATTCAGAAATAAAATGATCATTTTACTATTATAATTCATATTAGAATATCTCTAGCGCTACAATAAAGACATTGTTTAAACCCTTAACCCCGCCCCCCTTCCCTTGGTATATTTGTTACTAGTTCATTTATGCACTATCATTGCTGCTTGGATTAAAAAAATAATATTTAGATTATAAAAATCTTCTTAGCATTATTGTTAAACTCGATATAATAGTTTAAACTTGTAAAATCCTGAGCCAACTTTTCGTTTAGTCTTGATTTTAAAATAAATTGTGTGGAATTCTTCCATGACCTTGTTAACAAGAAAAATCCAAAGAAAAAACTCGAAGGAAAAAATACCTAAAGGGTCAATAAAAATGAAGTCAAGGCATGCCCGCGCAACTAGCGCCTTTGATATTCTACTGCGATGATGCCTTAAATAAAGTGTTGATGGAGGAAAAAAACAATTTACCATTGAAATATTAGTCTCTTAATTAAACAGGATTATCTTCTGTTTATGTGTGTTGAATTGATTGAGGAAAAAAGCTATTTTACCATTTTCTCCTTTTAGTTTGACTTTCTACGTTTTTTAAAAAACAAATCTCCATCTAAAAATATTTGGCTGTCTTTATTGCAACTAATTGGCTTCTAGATTTTTTATTCTTGGGTGACCTGTCGTCGCCATCAAATTTCTGGACTTGAGAATTGACGTGTCATTATCACATATATATTGGTAGTTTTTATTTTATTTTTAGCAGTTATTTTATTGGTAATTGGTGTATGTTTTATAATATGGTGCAAGGTAATTTTTTAAAATTATTTTTAATTAAATTATATATATATATTTGTATATCAAAATTTTATAAAAAAAATATTATACACCATATTATCAAACACATGTAAACATATAGTATAATTATCAAATTTAGAGTTAACGGAGCAGTTCGACCAGATATCCAAATCTTGATAGAGATTATAATTCATTTATAATTTATAATTATTATGCATTAGAAATTTTTTTTTTATCTAACCCGTAATAAAGAGAGCTAAATAAAAACATTAATATATTTTATAATTATTAACATAAATTATTTTTAATTTATTTAATTAAATAAATATATAAACTTTATAATTTATTTTTACAAAAGAAAAAAAAAGTCGAGAAGACTAACATGGTGGAAAAAGAATACTCGATGGACGGCATAACAGATGAGAAATAATTGAAACTGGAAAGGAATGAAAGGTCTTATCAAATGAAGAAAAAAGTCCAAATCAAATAATGAAAGCAAACACCGACGCTCCATCCATGTCTTCCACTTCATGAAAGAGAAAGGATTGGTCAGTTCCTCTGTGACATCGAAGGAAAGCGTGTAAGATTCCCCCGCCAATCATGCATGCCATTCTTTCCTTCCTTCTACATGGATTCTTGACCTTTCAGAGGAGATTACGAGTGTCTTCGATTATTTTTAAAAATATTTTTTACTTTTTAAAAATTATTTTTAATATAAACACATTAAAACAATTTAAAAACATAAAAAAAAAATATGCAACACTTTAAAAAAGAATAAGTGGTCGTCGTTTTATGAAATGTCAAGATCAAAACGAGGATCTTTTCTAGAAAAGTGCAGACCAACGCAACATTTTAGAAGAGAAGCCACATGAGCTGCTTCCGTGAGTGAAATGTTTAAATGGATGTGTAACTCAAGTTCAAGACTTTGTAACTCAGTTTTTCTCAAGGTGATAGCCTCATTGTTCAATGAATCATTCATTACGTAGAAGTCACCAGTGAGTGAGTAGTGAACATGATGATTACGAGTTCGTGATCTCTCTCTCTCTCTTTCTTATGTTCCGTTGGAATTCTTGTACCAATCGGTATTGGTACTTGTGATGGTGTTGTTTTGTTTTAAATTAATTCGTTCTTATTTTAAATTAATTTTTTAGATAATTTTGGACCCTTATAATATGCTGAGATTAAAATAAAAAATATTTCAAAATTCAATCACTAATAAAAAAATTAAACCCTATCCATAAACTGAACAATGTGATGTGAAAAGCTCTTTACACAATGCTTTAACAATGTTTTTTATAAATTATTTCAAATAAAATAAATAACAATCAAAATAATGAAAATCAAATCTAATAGATAAAAAAAATAAACGATGATGAAATTAAAATAATTATAATTATAATTTTATAAATTATTTCAAATAAAATAAGTAACAATCTAAAGAAAGATAAACAAATTTGAAAGAAAAAAATAAATAATAATAATAATAATAAAAAGTTTGAAGAGCAATACGTCATTGATTATAGGTTGAAAGTTTAAGTTTAAGTTAATATAAAAATAAATACAAAGTTAATATAAAAGAATGGGGTATAGTAACTTCAAGAGAAGATTTAAGTTTTTTGTAATTATTCTATAAACTTAAAAATTAAAAAGTCGATGATTAATTCATTTATGAGCTCTCTTCGTTATAATTTGTACAAGGAGGCTATTTAACAATTAAAAAGAGACGCTAATGAGATATGATCATCTGTTACTAGCTAGACTGATTAATTTTTCGAAATATTTTATAGGCTGTTTTTTTAATTTGCTAATTTGCTTTTTTTAAAAAAAACAAAAACTCTATGAAACTCTATTAATCCTGAGTCATCTTCAGCAATCCAGAGATCATCATTACTCGTGGCAAATAGTGCCAGGCATCGCCATAAATGACAATAAAATCTGAAACCCTAAGCACAGTTGTTTTCCATAGAGATAATCATCCAGGTTCGATTTAATGGCGGTATCGGCAAATGCTCAAAGTCAAAGTCGTGAGAAAATTTAAGAAATATAATAAAAATTTTAAAAAATAAATTTAATACAATCAGTAAATAATATAATATTTTTAAATCTTTTATAATTTAATATAAATTTTAAATTTAATTTTTTAAAAATTATTTTCTGTAAAATAAACACGGGTTTAAACTCTCTACACAGCCATTAAAAATCTTGATCATACAAGTTTTCATACATGGACAACACACGGATACATACATGCTCCCCATAACTTTATTTTATTTTTCTCTTCTTATACATTATTATCTCCTTCAACCCTTACTAATTTAAATATTAAAAAGTCCTTCATTCTAATAAAGAATTGTTTTTTCAAGAGCAACCCAATTATGTTATTTCAAAGCAAAAAAAAAAAAAAAAAAAAAAAAATTTTAAAATAAAAAAAAACAAAAAAAAAAAAACAAAAAAAAAAAAAAAAAAGAAAAAGAAAAAAGGAAAGGGCTCAATCAATGGGGACCCAAATGTAGTTTCCGGGCATCCATTTTTCTTTTTCAAAGGGACCCTCTAATGTTTGTTATATTGAAATAGTACCCAGTAATCATCTGAAATTTCTGATTGATCTTTCAAAGGGCCACCAATAATCTTAACCCATGTTCAAGACATGGAATCTCCGAGCCTTCAATAATATCCCCGACAACTAAATTTTTGTCGGGGATATTATTGGGCCACCAATCATCTGTTGTTTTTTTCATAATAAATTTTATTTATTATCAAAGTCGAAGTCATTGCAAATATATGAATCTCCAAGCCTTCTTTCAGCTATATTATTTAGCAATAATATTCATATAATACCTAGATTGGTCCAATTTTGATAGCAAATAGATCTTTTACTGTATTAATATTGCGTATATAATGATTTTATCGAAACATTATGCTAATTGCTACAATTACTTTTATTCTTATTATTTTTGTTGTGTATAAATAAAAATATTAAAAAATCAAATATCCATGAATGACTGATGTGTATTGATCCAAATATTAAAGAGTGTGTGCTATAATAATAAAAACCTAAATTATTTCCTTGCTAGCTCAAAACATATTTTATCAACTAAAACAAGCTCGTTCATCAATTGATATTGGTCAAAATGAATTAAAAATATATTATGATCGACAAACACTCATGGATATGTGTATGTATATTATATATTATATTCTCAATGTATATTCAAATTTAAAGAAATATTATAAAATTGCATTTTGTTAGTAAAGTGTTTATTTGAAATACAATAGAGGTATAAACAACACATAAATACTCAATATACCTCATAAAAACTTTTACCGTAGCGTTCCTTATAAATTGTTATCGATTCTAATAGATAAAAAAACAAATATTAATTTTAAATTCAAATTAAATAAAGAATCACGTTTGAATATCTCAAAGTTTATAAATTACACCAGTTTTAATAATAATAATAATAATAATAAATAGTAATTTATAGCAAGAATATTTTTTATTATACTTTTAAAAAAATTGATCCTCCCATACATCAACATGTAAACTTATGCTAAAACTAATCCAACAATACTCCCCGTTACTGTTCAAAAGAAAAACTCAATTCTAGGGAAAGTTCCATCAAAATTTCATAAGAGAAAAAGAACAACTTGTTCGGGTCCGTTTGTTTACGCGGCTGCGGCTGCGTTTTAATTAAAACGCAGTTGGCAGCCGTTTGGTAATGAAAAAACTTGATTTACTATGCCTGGGTCCCACGTGTTTTTTGCGGATGAAACGTTAAAAATAAAAAGCAGGAAAATCATGCTTTCCATTTACTGTGCATGCTAATTCCATTCGCTCAAAAAGGTAATGCAATTATGCACAAGCGGTACACGTACATCTGTTCAAGTGAACAGTGCAATTCACTTGCACTGTTAAAACAGTTTTTTTTTTTTTAATTTTATTAATATTTTTTAAAAAAAATAGTTTAAAGTAAATTAAATTTATTTGCACTGTGATATGAACAATATATTTTTACCGAAAAACTAGTATAAAGTAAATTAAATTTACTCGCACTGTAATATCAATTTTATACATGATAATATTTTATTTAATTGTATTATTAAATAGTTTAATAGAATAATAAAAAATATTTTATATAAAGTATTTTTTATTTCATAATGTAATATGAGTAATTAATTCTATAATATTTAAATTTAAAACTATCAATATTAATATATATTTTTTAAAATTATTTTATAACCTCAATTTCAAAAGCATTTTTACCCAAACACATTAAACTACTTTTTTTCAACCTCAATTTCAACCACAGTTTTAACCAAACACCTATTTTTTCAAACCAACCTCAATTAAAAGTACTTTTTATAAAACTACTTTTTTCAAACCACAACCACAACCACTACCGCAATACCAAACACACACTAACTAAAAATTATCCGAGTTTGGACAAATTAATATTAAAATAATTTAAAATAAAACATGATATTAGCATAGTTTTTAAATCCTACATCAAAGTTGATTTGGGGCAAGTATGAGTTCACAAATTACGTGTCCGACTCAAGTGAAATTAGATTAATTTTTTATTTATTTTATAATAAATAAAAATAATATTATTTTGTAAAATCTTTTAAAATTTCAACATATTTTGATTAGTTTTTTCTCGGATTAACCTAAAAGATAAATTTTAAAATATTAAATCTAAGTAGGTTCAAAGTCAAACATTATTTGATAATTACTAGATTGTTAATCCACGCTATTCTGCGGATTCGATCAAAATTCTTTTGAACATAAAAAAGAAATGATTTAGGCATTGCTAATATTTTTCTAATATAAAAAATCTCAAACCATGCAGAAGTTGACTCGATATGATTTGATCGATTTGATGGGTTTAAAGGCAACCCAGACGACAAGTTAAAATATAATTTGACTCACAAAAATTCAAGACAATATTTTTTTTAATAAAAATATTGAAACAACAACATATTGAATCGATCTGGGTCAACCCGAATTAACCTGTCAAATTCACAATTCAGATCATGAGACCATGATAACCTCATATAAAGCAAATCAAAACAAATTATAAATTTTAATTCTCAATTAACTCAGTGTTGAAGAAATGAATTGAAAAAAAAATTAATTAAAAAATTGACCTATGTTAACCTGTCAAATTTGTAATTCGATTCATGAGATCGAGATAACTTCATAAAAAATAAACATAAAATAGCCCGATTCAACCTTGATTAACTTGCCAAACTTGTAACTAAGGTCATAAGACTGTGATAAACCCCGTAGAAAGAAAATCAAAATAAATTATGAAACTAAATTTTCCAATAAACTCATCGCTGACTGATGAAAGTGAAAAAAAATAAATTGAAAAATAGAACATAATAAAACGATTTGAATCTACCCGGGTTAATCCGCAAAACACATGACTCAAGTCATTAGACTAAGATAATCTCATAAAAAGCAAATCAAAACAAATCATGAAATATAATTCATAATCAATTCAAAATTAAAGAATAAAATTAAAAAAAATATATCAATTAAAAAATTAAAAAAGTAAACTCGAGTTAATTGGATTAGCTAATAAATATTATTCTACGCATTAATTAAAATATTGTTAATTAATTAATTGTTGTTGTTGTTGTTGTTTATTTAATATGGTATGCAACAGTTCGTTCAAATCAATGCTTTTATCATGCCACTTTCTTTATTGGTCATCATCCATGGAGAGCCTTCACTTGGTCAAAAAGGAGCATGTGGGAGTTGGATACTGGTGGCTGCCCGTGTCATTTAAGTAATTTTTCTCCTGTAATTGAGGGCGTAAGGGATTTTATTTTATATTATTTTAATATATTCAAAGGAATAAGCTTTTTTAATATCGAAAACAAAATTAAAACTTAAGAAATCATGGAAATTGACAAATTTTCTTAAACTCCGGGACAACATATCTTGCTGTTTTTGTTAATCACATCGACATAAAAATATTTCATATAGAAAATAAAGGAAAAGGAAATTACAAATATTTTTTTTACCTTCTTGGTTTATTAATTTACCTTCTTCTCAAAAGGATATATATATATAAACAATTATTAGACTTCTCACATGAATTAAAAAATATTAAATATTATGTCAACTCATTTATTTTTATTATATTATTTTTTAAAATTAAATGTAATTGGATAAAAAAATATGAATACAATTTAAAAATATATAAAGTAATAAAATGATTTATTAATGAATTCATATATTTAACGCACCGGATTTTTGGATAGTCAAATTAGGAAATAATATTTAGTATGATCATTATATTAAAAAAACAAAATTATTTTAAAAACTAATTATTAGTAATATTCTTATTCAAAGTCTCAAATACAGATTATCCAAAGGCAAGATTAAGGATGAGATTTCATTCAAATTTCAAAAAGATATTCTCCTTTGTAAATTCAGGGAGCAAACCTATATACAGAAACAGAAAAATACATGTAAATATATTTATAGTTAAGGTAATATATATTTGATTACTATTTTTGAATAGAGAAAAGACTTAAATAATAGAGACAGATAATATATTTCTATCTATATGTTTTAGAAGAATATTAAAAAAATACTCTTAACTGTCTCAAAACAAATTCTCTAATAAAATAAAAAAATGATAGTTATTGGATCGAGTGTTATATTGCTTATATTTCCAACTGTAATACTATTTTTTTTTTACTGTAAATCAAATCGAAGTAAAAAATTCCAAAGAATCGTTAATTAATTTATAAAAGTAGTGTTAAAAAGGTAGATACGTCCTCTCTCTTTTGCTAGGATTTCAAAGAAAAGAAAAAAAATCCTTAAATGATGGTGTATACTTTTTAATTTTCATTTTAAATTCATTCAAATAACCTATTTTTTTTCAATTAATTGATAGTTATTCTTGGTAACAATGAATGGGTTTAGATTAAATTAAAAAAAAATCAATATCAAATTTACTTGGCATAAAAAAAATCAATAAATCAGGGTGGGTTGGTGCATTCAACCTAGCCATTTGCTCCCTCGGATTGAAATTGAGGTCCCAACAGTCAACAATGGAGGACCGGATTCTTATAACTAAGGTAGCCAATAAGATCTCAAGTTCGAGCTCAAATTTCCAAGCCAGGAAAATTAATGCACACAAAAAGCAGTCATGTTATAAAATAATAGAGGAAGATTAGTCAATAAATACTTTGTTAATTTAACGTGAAAGTCTTGAGTTTAGACTGCAACGGAAAGAAATAAAGTTTTTGTCATTTGAAAGTTGTATGAAAGGTTTTTTTTTTTTATAGAATTTTGTGTTCAAACTTGAGATCCTGGCTACCCTATAGGGAATCTGGTGCTCCATTGTTGACTGTTGGAACGTCAATTTGAATCCCAGGGAGCAAATGGCTAGGTTCATGCACAAGCCCACCCTGCTTGTATTTCAAACAAATGACCAATGGCTAACTCGATGTGGCTATGATGAATATATTTAGATCTACAGTAGGCTATCCTGGGCTATTAACATAACAAACAAAATGATTTGGTTAATTTACGTGACAATAAAAAGTCTCGGTGAAGTAGTACAGTTTGAAAATATCATAATTCTGATGATATGCGATATTTGATTGATATTGCATTTTAAAAACACGACAAATAATTAATGTTATATTTTAGGAGTCACGGTAGATAAAAGTCATGATTGAGAAACTTAACATTAATTAAATACCGAGTTTCAAAAAACATGACACAATTAAATATTACATTTCAAAATCGCAACATCAATTAAATTCCAGTAATCATCTCCAGTCATCCCATGAAAATCTAGCAACAAAAGTCCCATGCATCTAACAAAAGGAGTTCTTATAAGATTTATAATTGAATTGCACAACAACTCTAATTTGAATGATTATTTAGTTTGTTGATTTTACATTTAATTTAGTTAATAATTTTAGAGAGTAAAAAATTCTGTAATTTTAACAAAATTCTGATAGAGTTTCTCTTATTTAAGAACCCTACCTAAAGTTGTATCTCACTTAGAAATACCTCTTAATAACCACAATAATCAAACGCAACAAGATTTTTCACGTTTCATAATCACAAGTAGCTTTAAGCTTTTCACTTAAAACACAAATCTCAATTATTTTCATCCACCACATTTATGTACTATTATATATGAGAATGTTTTCTTGAGACAAATGCAAATAAATAAAAATACATAAGAAATATGAAATACTTAAACAATGCATTATTTTATTAATTGAAATCCCAAAAATATATCAACATAACACATCTATCTATCTATATTTACATCGTCTACTAGGTGATTTGGGCTTATTAATAACACGAGTGACCTTGTTCTCTGCCACTACTTCATCAATAGTTAACATATCCCCAAAGTTCTCAAGAGCATTGCAACAAACATTAAACCATCACTCGTACTGGATGCGTTTTCTTGACCCTTCAGTAGTAATAAGCTAACCTAATATTAATAAAATATTAATGTTAAATTAAAGTATCCATAAATAAAATAAATTGTTTAACATATATTAATTCTAAAAAGGCTTGACTACTTATGGTATTTTGAATCTGTTATATTGCTCATATTGCATGTCTATAGGTGGAGGAATCCGCTCGAGATTAGATGTAATGACCCAACATGTGATGCCCATGTATCAAATCATATACTCCTTCGTAGTTAATTATAGGATGCATCTATGTAAATATATCATTTCTCTGTGTATCCTATTGATGATTTATGGCATACAACGCATTACTCATATCGATGTTAACTGAAATGTGTTGTTTGTAATTGATTTGTTGCATTACTCGATCCGGAAAATATAGCTTGACTATCTCAAAAATATCAATGGGACCACTGATATCAATATGTTCATCCTCTAGTGCAAACAACTAGAGCAATTGCCAATTCATAGTAAATTCAAACAATTCAAAGAAAATATCAAATTCAACAACTTATCCACCATTCAACGCAACATATAATTCATCAAAATTCTACCTCATTCATGCTTTGTTGCATGAACTCGTCAAGCGTCAACTCTAACATTATTAGCTTATTCCAACCAAGTCACACAAATTTTTTAATTCAATAACTTATCCAAAATTTAATGCAGTGCATAATTCATTGGAAGTCTTAATTCCTTATTGATATTATTTTCATGTTTAACTACATCATATCAACCCTAATTGATAGCATTCATAGCTAATTTATTATTAAATCACCAAATCCTAAATTCAACCTAAACCTTAATCATTAATTTCATTTCAACTAAATCAAATACAAATTAAATATAAAACCCATATAATTAATAGCAATATAGCACACATATAGTATGTGCTGTAGTATGTTTATCTTGATTGCATGACTAGGAAGTGATTGGTGGGTTTTGAAGAGTAAAACATCCTATAATGTTTGGAGACTAAGATGCATTTGATTTTTTTAGTGTTTTAAGGATAGAAAAACAAGTGATTGATGAGTTATATATATATATATATATATATATATATATATATATATATAAAGGAGAGTTATACTGTTTATCTCGATTTTTTTTATTTGAAAATAAACTTAAATTTTATAATATAACACACTTCTATATGTTAAGTTTTTACGTTTTAAAATCATGACTTGTTAAGTTGTAATTCTTACAAGCTATAACTATGCTCAAACATAATGATATTTCCTAAATATTATACTTTTGAAGCGCATGATAAGATAAAATTATTTTACTTTGCTAAAAAATTTATTTAAATAATGTTATTATGAAAAAACAAATCTCTAAGGTTGCACTATATGGTAATTTGGCTTTAATAAAACAAAATATAATAATAAAAGACGTGATGTACCACATGAGATTACAAGTCAATAAATTAAAAATCAACCTGTTATGTCATGTCATGTCATGTCAACATCCAAGCTATCAAGTTAACAAGTACTATGAATGGTGATACTGTTAAATTGTAAGGCTTGCAACAATCAGCACTGTTGGGGATGTCATCGGAGGCTTGTGTGTTTGGTAATATAGTTAAAAATGTTTTTAAAAATATTTTTAAAATTTTTATATTAGCTCATAAAAATAACTAAAAATTACTTTAGTATTTTGTTTTTTTAGGGGTGAGTATTTTCGGTTCGATTTGGTTTTTGTTTAAAAAACCAACAAAATCGGTTTTTTTAAAATTCAGAACCGAAACCGGTTCAAACCGATCATTTTCAGGTTGGTTCGGTTCAATTAATTGAGAAAAAATTTGGAAAAACCGATACTATCCAGAGA
This sequence comes from Populus deltoides, assembly GCA_015852605.2. Lineage (NCBI taxonomy): Eukaryota > Viridiplantae > Streptophyta > Magnoliopsida > Malpighiales > Salicaceae > Populus > Populus deltoides. The sequence continues at coordinate 15,747,247 of CM027573.2, forward strand.
AAGTGCTAAGCGCAAAAAGTGAAGAAGCTTTGAAGCCGATCGAACACAGTGAGAATAGCAGCTGATACGAGGAAAGAAAAGATTCACCACCTTTATCTATTATCAAATCTCTGTACCTTTATAGTGAAAGACATCGCATGAAATAGCTTACACAAGAACAGAAAAAGATAGAAACTCATATTTAAAATAGAAATTCCTGAGCTAGAAGGAATGGGGTTAGGGGTGGAGACTAACTGCCAAGAAACGTAACTTCTCGACCAGAGAATCAAAGAATAATGAGAGAATTAGAGAAAGAGAGTGGTGAGAGAGGGACACCTTGAAAGATATTTGGGAGAGGGGGGTGGCTGAGAGCTGAAGGATTGTCAGAAATATTGTGAACTGTGAAGTTTAGTTTTAGGTTTTCTTTTTATAATGGGTTTAAATGTTGGTTGAACCAGTTCGGTTTGGGTTAACCGGTTTCTGCATTATAAAATCGAAACCAAACTGAACTGAAATTTTTTCTAAATATTTTAATCGGTTTAATCGATTTTTTTCTCGGTTTGGTTTTTTCAGTTAATTTTTTTTTAGTTTTCTTGGTTTAATCGGTTTATTAGTTTTTTTGCTTACCTTTGTTTTTTTAAATAAAAAATAATTTAAAAAATGTTTTGAAGAACAAATCAACCCCCGTAAACAAACACTCCTGAGGACTATGTGCCTTGAACACGGGTTAAGATTACTGATGGCCCTTTGAGAAATCAATCAAAAATATCAGATGATTACAAACATTTTAGTCCTGTTGTGATGTAATTTACCAAGAGGGTTCTTCGGGAAAGAAACATTTGATAGAAATATATTTGGGTCCCTTCGATCGACAGAGGAAAGCAGCTCAACCATTGATTGATTAATTAAGTAGTAATACAATTGTTAATTGATCAGTGGCGGCTCAATTGCTTCAATCAAATCGAGGTGAAAACCAAACCGGACAAAAAAATAATGAATTCATTTATTTATTTGAAAAATCAAACCACGTAATTTTAACCTTTTAGAGATAGAGATCCAATAACGTTCGACATCTTATTCACATTTTATACCTTGTGGTAAAAAGCTAACATGGCATCGACACCTTCCTAGAGTCAAGACATCAAGCTGTTTTTGAACATAAATACAAGAGCAACCATCATTCAGACCACCCACTTCAGATCTCCACTTGCAAGACACAAGAACCATAGACAAAATCTCCCGTCTTAGCCTCAGTTTTCTTGCTGAAACGAATGATTACTTGCTCTCTTGTTTTGTTTGATCTTTTTCAGTAATGGAGAACTTGATGGGCTTGCTTAGAATTCATGTGATTAGAGGGGTCAACCTTGCTGTGAGAGATGTCTGTAGCAGTGACCCTTATGTTGTGGTCAAGATGGGCAAACAGGTATTACATATGTTCTCTTGGACTGGTTCTTGTGTATCTTTGCTCATTTCTTGCATCATTTTGACTTCTGAATTCTGTTCTGTTGGGTTTTCTTGTTTTTTGATTGGTTTTTATGTTTGGTTGCTCTGATATTTGACGTTATGAGTTACTTGGGAGTAGCTGTACAAAGGGTTTTACCCCTTTCTGTGGTGCTGGTGTTAATCATAGGTTTATTGAGTTATTAAGGTTAATTGGTATTTAAGACTCATGAACTGATCCTGTTGCTGTTGCGCTTGGATGACTGCTCTTGTTGTTATTATCATCTCTATTCAAATTCAAGGGGATCCGGGAAAAAGAATTTTCTTTTCCCGAATCCTAAAACTCAACCAGCAATGAACGTAAAAGTATTCTTGTTGTTGACTCTGGTTTTTGAGTCCTGTTTTTACCCTTCGAAGTTCCAGCTGATCTGTTGTTAACCTCGTCACTCTTATCAATTTCATAGATGAAGATCAGCAAGTTGACTTTTAAAATGAAAAGTTCTTGCACTATGCAGTCTAACGTTTCAAGAAGTTTAAGGTTGTACACCATAATCTTTTAAGATTTGTTAGAAATTCTTGATTTTCTATATTATGGTCAAGTTGCAGAGCCTTTTCCCACTTGAGATTTCCCCTCACTAAAAGTTTCTCTTGTTACTTAATTACTCATTTCCTATAAGAAAAAAAGGTCGGTTTCAATAATTAAATTATGTTTCATCATCAAAATAGAAAGATAATTATAAACAAACAAAATGTATGGCTGCGTCTTTTTCGTTCTCAGTACTAGTAGTTAAAAGAAATAGAAATAAAATATTTATGTTGGTCTCGTATAATTTGCAGTGGCTAGATTTTTGTCCTGTGCTTGCGGAACCTTGCTATAACACCAAGAATCTTGGATTATTCTGTTTTTTTTCCCCTGAATTGATGTTTATAATATATTTTCTCTTGCAGAAACTGAAGACTCGCGTTATAAAGAAAAATATCAATCCTGAGTGGAACGATGATTTGACTCTTTCTATTGTGGATCCAAAACTTCCAGTCTTGATTGTGAGTATACTTGTTTTTTCGCTCGATATAATATGCTTGACTATATTGACAGGAAATGATGACACCTAGTTGGAAAGGAAACTGTTGTAGTAAAGATGGAAGGACTGGAAGTTAGAAGTGGCTTTTCGGTGTGTTTGGCACTTAAGGAACTCATGTGTCGTGGTTTAGCAGGCATCGAATATGCTTAGCTTTGGCATTAAGATTGTAAATAAAATAGAATCATGAAGGTAACAGTATGAAGTTTCAAAAACATTTGGCCACAAATCATTAAATTAAAGAAAACTTAGACAATAAATTCTTGTCGCAACAGTAGCGCGCATTTAGAGCCAACATGCTTGAAGTTTCACTTGTTTTTCCTTGCCGTATCCTTCTGTGTTTTGACACAATAACGTATAGGTTACTTGCTGTAGATGGATTGATTTAACAAGACACATAATTCCCTTTCTTGTTGCATTTGAGTGCAAAAGGTATTTAATTTGCCATCAGCATGCAACGGATTAGCACTATGAAATGCATTTCATTACTCTACAAAGGACAGATTTTGCAAGCTTTTGATTGCCATGCGCTGTTGATTGATTTTTTTGTGATGAAATGCTTCTTTTGGTGCAACTGCAGAGAGTGTATGACAAAGACACATTCAGCTTAGATGATAAGATGGGAGATGCAGAATTTGACATCAGTCAATTCATAGAAGTCGTAAAGATGCGATTGGATAACCTCCCTAGTGGAACCATAATAAGAAAAATTCAACCAAGCAGGGAAAATTGCCTAGCTGAAGAGAGCTGCATTGTCTGGGCAAATGGCAAAGTGGTTCAGAACGTGTTTCTTAGACTGAAGCATGTGGAGACTGGTGAAGTTGAACTCCAGCTAGAGTGGATTGATATCCCTGGTTCAAGGGGATTGTAGATTGCGCCTTCTGTGTTCTTAAGGTCTGCAATGATAGTGTACAGTTAGAACTCAGAACGGTCCGCCGGTCAGCCATGGACACGTTTGTTTGTGATGTTTATTGCTATGCGTGGAGATCAAATATGTAACTTGAATTAGAAGTGATATTTTGCTATTTATATGTTTTGTATTTCCTAATCTGTTGCTATAAAAACTCCGCCGGAGACGGCTTCTTGTGCCATTGTGAGTTTTTTCTAGCAAAACAAGGAAAATAAGGAATTTTTCTGGGCAGTGAACATTCTTGAACGGCTCCTGTTGTCGTGTAATGCATAGTTATTAAACTCCGTAAACCTGGTTTGGCTTGGCAGGTCGTCCCAGAAACTTGTGACATGAAATTCTAATTTATATAAATTTCTAATCCAGTTCATGTGTAAGAGCGTTCTCCATTAATCTTGGGTGGCTCGCTATCGCACCTTATCCGTTCCCTGTCCTTAGTTATACATATTTAAAGAGGGATTAGAAGCTCCTTCATTTGGTGCGGTTTATGAAATGCTTTCTACAATCAAAGCTTCAATGTTTGGAGCTGCTTCGGTATTTAGATATTCAGACGAGGTCTGAAATTCAAAAATAACACTATGGGTTACAAAATTTCAAAGTTATTAAACATTTCTCTCGACTTTGGCCGTAGGTTACACTAGTTAATCCATATTATTATAAAATAACTTCCAGTAAATATTGATAAATATTGCAATAAAAGAGAAATTAGAATAAATATAAAATTTAACATGGTTCAACGATTCTCCTACGTCTACATGAATAAGAAGTTTTGAGTTTTTTATTTTTTATTATGACGAAATAAAATTACATAATATGTATTTATAATAAATCTTAAACTGTTCAAAAAAAACTTAGCATCCCAATAAATTCTAATTACCCGAGAAGTATTAATAACTCTTTCTAATACCATTGTAGAAATGTTTCACAGTGATATCTACTTATAAGCCATAAACTAAATACATATAATTTTTTTTTTAAATAACCAAAATGACGTGATTTAAACTACACACGAATTTATTTTAAAGACAATCTTAATAACTAAGCAGATCCACTGAGACAACTTTACCATTGGATGTCTCTAAGACCACTGTAGTTTCCAACTGGGCCATTGTTGTTCATAGCATTGATTTAATGATCCATCCTTTAGTTGGATTTCTACAAAACCTCACCATCAATCACATACCAAAGAATTGATGTTGCTATGGAATATTCCTGATCCTTATCCATGTAAGAAAAAAAATTATTTCTTTTAAGTTTTCCATAAATCTTTTTTCTTAATGAATATTCCATAAATCTGAGGAGTAGAAGAGTGTTTTGTTTTGATGGAGGATTTCCTTTCTTTTATTCGAAGGTTAAGTGATAAAATGTATCGAGTGGTTTTGTTGGTCATGCTTACCCGACTGATTTTTATTAAATTATAGAAAAATATACAAAAAAAAAAATTAAATAAAAAAAACATTCGGTGTGTATATATCTGTTTATCCATGTGTACACTTTTTTTTTTTTGAAAAAAAAAAGTATGAATTTTGAGGAACTGAAGATGACAAGTATGTCCTCACCAGTTTTCTTGTTGTGCTGAAAGAGTCAGGGATATCTGCTAACAAAACAATGTGGTGTTGCTCTACAGCACAGAAGATGACCAGTACTCTATATTATTTGCGAAGTCCTTTACTGTAAAATTTATGAAAGAAGTAGAAATTGCTTTAACCTTGTCACACAAAATAAAAATAAAATTGTGAAATAACATTCTAGCAGAAAAGGGTTTAAAACGCGGCACATCTGATCCTTCTGCTCTTGATTTCTTCACCTCCCTGCAAGACTGACATTTCACATGGGGAATCTGCAGTTTTACCTGGAAGTTGAAATATTGACATCTGCAGATTTACATTTCCCTTGTTTTTTTTGTACCGAAAGAAACTCGATGTGTTGTTTCATGATCAACTTTTCAGTGTTATGCTGCGAAACAAGCACTTGGAGAAGTAAGCCAGGAGCTGATGGACACTAAGCTGTCTGGGAGATTACAGGACATATAGTGCTGAAGAGAAGGGAGGGTTTTTGAGGATGCCTCAGAAACATAAGCATGGAGACTTCTTTCTGAGGTTTCTCTACCAAGAAAGAGATTCCAAGAAGTGAAGGCTAATATATTGGAAGCAGCAGGTTTTCAGGAGGCAGCAGAGAGGAAAATAACAGAAATCTTGAGGGAGAATCCATCTATGAGCATCCTTACCTCAGGATTGTATTGGCATTCATTCAAGGTTATTCATGGTTATTTATTAAAAACAAATACATTTTCTGCATTACCTTGCAGCATCTGATCCTTTTTTATATGATTTGTGTTGCAGCGGTAGGTGAGAGCAGCTGTGTGTTAGCTGAAGAACGACTGCTGCAGAGAGATTAATCTGATTGTAACCCTTGCACTAGTTTTATCTAAGCTAAAATAAGGGGATTGCCGTCTGCTGTAGTACACATGTACTTTGCAATGGTACACCTATTTTAAGGGTTATCTACATGGGTCGACCCAGCCAAGACGGATCTAGGATAATTTATAAAGGAGGGTCAAAACTAATATAACAATAAATGTTTTTTTTTAATTTACTATACATGAATTGTAAACACAAAAAGATTACATGATTTAATTTTGTGCAAATAAACTACTACAAAGTTACAAACATAGAAAGATCTTTGTAAAGGGTAGAAGGCTAAGAAAAATATCAAATTGAATAAAAACTATAAAATTTATTTTATTTTTATAATGCATTCACTATTTTAATTTTGTTGCTTTTCATACTAATTAAATATAAACATGCAAAGTTTATAACAAACATTACTTAAAACGAAGCGTTATTTATGCTTTGTATTTTTTTTAAAATGAAGTGAAGTACAAAAAATTAATAATAAAAAAAGATTCTTGCATATTTATTTTAATTGTGTTCATCGTTCTTTCAATAATTAGAAATCATCGATTAACATATCTATTGTGAATCTTTCAATAAATTTTTTTATGTAAATAACCAAATAATTTACAAGAAAATCATCTTCCATTTGATTATGAAATCTTGTTTAAACAATCTTTATTGTCTAAAAAGCATGTTCAATAGTTTGTTGAAACAAGAATAGTCAGAATAAGCCAAATCAATCTGTCAACACGTGTGTAAATTGTTAATTTTCTCATTTTCTACCAATCCTTGGCATAGATCAACAATCGATGATAAGTTTTTGAATTCTAGATGATTAGGTTCGTCAAGCTCATAATGTTGTAGCTGGAATCTCAAATGATTTTTTTTATTTGTTGCAAACGACCTACTTAAGTAGCTCCTTTACTTGTTTCAATCTTACTAATACCAACTCAATGTTCAATTTTAGCTGTTTGAAAAGCTTGCAATTCATCATTGCATTTGCAAGAAATAATAACAATGGTAACGATAAATATCAAATTCTAAAAGAAAGTGCAAGCAACATATATTTCTTTAGTTACAACAATAAAAGCCAACTGTAATTGATGGTTAAGCAATGTACATAATATGAATAAAAGCAATATTTAGTGAATAAAGCTTGCAAACCATCTCACTCTCCATGCATATTACCAGCATTGTCATACACTTGACCTTTAATATTTTGAATATCAAAATTATAATGAGATAAAACAAAGAAAATGTATTCCTTAAAAGTTAAATCAGTTGTATTTTTGACATGCACTAAATCAAAAAAATATTCTTGTATAATTCCACTTCTATCAACAAACTTAACAACAAGGATCATCCGATCTCTTTTGGATTCATCTTGGTTTTATCAACACTTAAGCAAAGTTTTGTATCACCAATCTCACAATGAATTGAAGAATGAACATTTCTAAAAAAAGACAATTTCTTTTTCAATTTGATGTGATGTATATTTAGTATTTTATGGAGCATTACATAAAATAAGAGCATCTATGTGTTTATTTATGATACTAAAAATTCCACCATTTCAATTAAATTGCCTTGGTTGTTTTATTCTAGTCATTTGCCATGTTCTCTAAAAACACATGCTTAAAATCTGAGCGAACAAACAAATATTTATTAAAGCTTTAATACGCAAATAATTATCTAGGATTTCTTGAGAAATTTGTCTCTCAACAACTTTCTTGATATGACATGATTGATTTTTCATATTCTTCAAGAACCTGACACAAAATTTGTGAGCTAATTTAGATCTTTTTCCATATGAGTTAAAAAAACACATCATTCATCATCATTAACTTTATTCCAACAATTAAATCATTTAACAATAAATGTGTCTGATCCTGTTTTTCAGTTGGTTTACTTGTAAATAGATGAAAAAAATAAATTGCAATATTTTTCTTTGAATATTCAAGCGAGGAAAAACTTTGGAACCAATAAGATTAAAATCAACGAGTATGTTTTTACCAGTCAGCAAATATTCTGACATCAAAAGTTGATATAGCTTCAGATTAATGTATGCTCTTCAAATTTTATCTTGTTAATTAACCATGTATTTCCAAATTAGAAGATTATTACTTGGATCTCGAATTAAATAAACAATATTTTCTTGTTTAATTTTTACAATCTAAGTAAGCAGTCACTCAATAATCAATGCAAAATATCATAAATTCTTAAAAACAGAACTTAAGTTAAATGTCGAAGAAAATTATATATATATAAAATAATCTATTCAACAAAAAGTTAAAAAAAAAATTGATCTATGCTAAAATCTGCAATTTCTTGGAAGTAAATTTACAATTAATTTTATCTTTCTAATAAATCCTAAAAACATCTTCATCTAGCACTTTTTCTTTCAATCAATAATATGTCATTTATTCCGTATAAGATCATAATGGGTGGCGAATTATAGAAGAAATGAAAACTTAGGCACAGAATCAAAATGAAAATGATGTTTTAGTCATGTACTTATAGTTAATTGAATCTGGAGCAAAATTGTTTTAATCTTTCCAACTTATATTTCTGGAACTGGCAGACTGTAGTGTCGGCCTTCAGAGTGCCTTCGTTAGAAAGGACTTGGGCAGTGAAGATAAATATCAGCTTCTTTTTCTGTCAAGTCTACCTGTTTTGTCGACTATCAAAATCATCAGCTAATTTGCTCTGTAAAAACATCTCCAATGTAAAATATTATTTTAAAAAAATTAAATTAATAAAATAACATTTTAAATAGTATAAATATAAATTTTTTTTATTATATATATTCCAATAAATAAAAACTATTTGAAGAGCCATTTATATTGGAGTAGAAGAAACAAGTCTTTTATTATTTTTTAATAAGTTTGATGTTATTTTTTTTTCATATGGCTACATTTAATTGATTTATTTTTTTAATGGTTCCACTTTGTTGGTTTTGGCTCTTTGGAGAGATATATAAGAATAGCATTTGTGGGAGAAAAAAGGTA